>CM023490.1:50995193-51138490 GCA_013339685.2 Hyalomma asiaticum
ATTTTCTCGAAAATGTAAGTCTATAGCCTTGGGAATTAATTAAAATCGTGTAAAATGCAATATCGTCGTATTCAGGCCTTTTCATTCGATTCGAACGGGGTCGCATTTTTCTCTAAAATGGTAAGTCTATAGCCTTGGGAAATTAATTAAAATCGTGTAAAATGCAATATCGTCGTATTCAGGCCTGTTTCATTCGATTCGAACGGGGTCGCATTTTTTCGAAAATGGTAAGTCTATAGCCTTGGGAAATTAATTAAAATCGTGTAAAATGCAATATCGTCGTATTCAGGCCTGTTTCATTCGATTCGAACGGGGTCGCATTTTTCTCGAAAATGGTTAGTCTATAGCCTTGGGAAATAATTAAAATCGTGTAAAATGCAATATCGTCGTATTCAGGCCTGTTTCATTCGATTCGAACGGGGTCGCATTTTTCTCGAAAATGGTAAGTCTATAGCCTTGGGAAATTATTAAAATCGTGTAAAATGCAATATCGTCGTATTCAGGCCTGTTCATTCGATTCGAACGGGGTCGCATTTTTCTCGAAAATGGTAAGTCTATAGCCTTGGGAAATTAATTAAAATCGTGTAAAATGCAATATCGTCGTATTCAGGCCTGTTTCATTCGATTCGAACGGGGTCGCATTTTCTCGAAAATGGTAAGTCTATAGCCTTGGGAAATTATTAAAATCGTGTAAAATGCAATATCGTCGTATTCAGGCCTGTTTCATTCGGTTCGAACGGGGTCGCATTTTCTCGAAATGGTAGTCTATAGCCTTGGGAAATAATTAAATCGTGTAAATGCAATATCGGTCGTATTCAGGCCTGTTTCATTCGATTCGAACGGGGTCGCATTTTTCTCGAAAATGGTAAGTCTATAGCCTTGGGAAATTAATAAAATCGTGTAAAATGCAATATCGTCGTATTCAGGCCTGTTTCATTCGATTCGAACGGGGTCGCATTTTTCTCGAAAATGGTAAGTCTATAGCCTTGGGAATTAATTAAAATCGTGTAAAATGCAATATCGTCGTATTCAGGCTGTTTCATTCGGTTCGAACGGGGTCGCATTTTTCTCGAAAATGGGAAGTCTATAGCCTTGGGAAATTATTGAAAATCGAGTAAAATCCGTGTTCATTGTATTTCGCCCGGTTTGTTGCGATATAAACGGGGTCGCATATTTCTCTAAAATGGCAAGTCTTTAGCCTTGGGAATTAATGAAAATCGAGTAAAATTCGTGTTCATTATATTTCGTCCAGTTTGGTTCGGTTTGAACGGGGTCGCATTTTTCTCGAAAATGGTAAGTCTATAGCCTTGGGAAATTAATGAAATCGAGTAAAATTCGTGTTCATGTATTTCGCCCGGTTTGTTGCGATATAACGGGGTCGCATATTTCTCTAAAATGGCAAGTCTATAGCCTTGGGAAATTGATGAAAGCCGAGTAAAATTCGTGTTCATTATATTTCGTCCGGTTTGGTTCGGTTTGAACGGGGTCGCATTTTTCTCGAAAATGGGGTAAGTCTATAGCCTTGGGAAATCAATTAAACTCGTGTAAAATGCAGTATCGTCGTATTTCAGGACTGTTTCATTCGGTTCGAACGGGGTCGCATCTTTTCTCGAAAAATGGTACAGTCCTTATAGCCTTGGGACACTTTAAGTAAATCGTGTGAAATGCATATCGTCGATATTCAGGGACTGTTCACATTCGGGTTCGAACGGGGTCGTATGTTTCCTCGAAAAGGGTAGGTCTATAGCCTTTGGAACATTATAAAACCGTAGTAAAATTTGCAATATCGTCGTATTCAGGCCTGTTTCAGTTCGGTTCGAAACGGGGGTCGCATTTTTCTTCTCGGAAAATGGGGAAGTCTATAGCCGTGGGCAAATTATATGAAAATCGAGTAAATCCCTTGTTCATTGTATTTCGCCCGGTTTGTTGCGATATAAACGGGGTCGCATATTTCTCTAAAATGGCCATTCTTTAGCCTTGGGAAATTAATGAAAATCGAGTAAAATTCGTGTTCATTATATTTCGTCCAGTTTGGTTCGGTTTGAACGGGGTGGCATTTATCTTTAAATTGGCAAGTCTATAGCCTAGGTAAATTATTGAAAATCGAGTAAAATTCGTGTTCATTGTATTTCGCCCGGTTTGTTGCGATATAAAAGGGGTCGCATATTTCTCTTAAATGGCCATTCTTTAGCCTTGGGAAATTAAGGAAAATCGAGTTAAATTTGTGTTCATTATATTTCGCGCGTTTTGGTTCGGTTTGAATGGGGTCGCATATATGTTTAAAATGGCAGGTCTATAGCCTTGGGAAAATAATAAAAAGAAGTGAAATTTGTGTTCATTATATTTCGTGCTGTTTGGATGGATTTGAACGGGGTCGCACATTTCTCTAAAAAGGCAAGTCTATAGCCTTGGGAAATTGATGAAAGCCGAGTAAAATTCGTGTTCATTAAACTTCGCCCTCTTTGGTTCGATTTCAACGGGATCCCAGATTTCCCTAAAATGGTAAGTCTATAGCATTGGGAAATTTGTGAAAACCGAGTAAAATTCGCGTTTCCTATATATCATCCGGTTTGGTTAGATTTGAACGGAGTCGCATATTTCTCTAAAATGGCAAGTGTATAGGCTTGGGAAATTATGGGAAAATCAAGTAAAATTCGTGTTCATTTTATTTCGCGCGGTTTGGTTCGGTTTGAACGGGGTCGCATTTACCTCTAAAATGGCAAGTGTACAGCCTTGGGAAATTAATGAAAAGCAAGTAAAATTCTTGTTCACCATATTTAGTCCGGTTTGGTTCGGTTGGAACGGGGTCGAATTTATCTCTAAAATCGCAAGTCTATAGCCTTGGGAATTTATTGAAAATCGAGTAAAATTTGTGTTCAATGTACTTCGCCCGGTTTGGTTCGATATAAACAGGGTCGCACATTTCTCTAAAATGGCAAGTCTATAGCCTTGGGAAATTATTCAATATCGAGTATAATAGGGTTTCATTATATTTCGAGCGGTTTGGTTCGATGTGAATGGGGTCGCATTTTTCTCTGAAATGGGCAGTCTACAGCCTTAGGAAACAATGAATATGGAGCAAAATAGGTTGTATTTATGGTACGTCCGGTTTAGCTCGATTTGAATGGGGTTGCATCTTTCTCTAAAATGGCAAGTCTATAGCCTTGGGAAATTAATGAAAGTCGAGTAAAATTCATGTTCATTATATTTCGTCCAGTTTGATTCGGTTTGAACGGGGTCGCCTTTATCTCTAAAATGGCAAGTCTGTAGCCTTGGGAAATTAATGAAAATGGAGTAACATTCGTGTTCATCATATTTGGTCCGGTTTGGTTCGGTTGGAACGGGGTCGCATATTTCTCTAAAATGGCAATTCTATAGTCTTGCGGAATAACGAAAAATGAGTAAAATTCGACTTCATTATATTTCGTCCGGTTTGGTTCGGTTTCAACGCGGTGGCATTTATCTCTAAAGTGGCAAGTCCATAGTGTTGGGAAATTAATGAAAATCGAGTAAAATTCTTGTTCATTATATTTCGTCCGGTTTGGTTCGGTTTGAACGGGGTGGCATTTATCTCTAAAATGGGAAGTCTTTAGCCTTGGGAATTAAGGAAAATCGACCTAAATTCGTGTTCATTATACTTCGCGCGGTTTGGGTCGGTTTGAACGGTGTCGCATTTATCCCTAAAATGGCAAGTCTATAACCTTGGGAAATTAATGAAAACCGAGTAAAATACGGCTTCCATGTATTGCGTCCGGTTTGGTTCGATTTGAACGGAGTCGCATATTTCTCTAAAATGGCAAGTCTATAGCCTTGGGAAATTAATGAAAATGGAGTAAAATTTGTGTTCATCATATTTGGTTCGGTTGGAACGGGGTCGGACATTTCTCTAAAATGGGAAGTCTATAGCCTTGGGAAATTAATGAAAATCAAGTAAAATTCGTGTTCATTGTATTTCGCCCAAGGGGTCGTATATTTCTCTTAAATGGCCTGTCTTTAGCCTTGGGAAATTAAGGAAAATCGAGTTAAATTCGTGTTCATTATATTTCGCGCGGTTTGGTTCGGTTTGAATGGGGTCGCATATATGTTTAAAATGGCAGGTCTATAGCCTTGGGAAAATAATGAAAAACAAGTGAAATTCGTGTTCATTATATTTCGTGCTGTTTGGATGGATTTGAACGGGGTCGCACATTTCTCTAAAAAGGCAAGTCTATAGCCTTGGGAAATTGATGAAAGCCGAGTAAAATTCGTGTTCATTAAACTTCGCCCTCTTTGGTTCGATTTCAACGGGATCGCAGATTTCTCTAAAATGGTAAGTCTATAGCATTGGGAAATTTGTGAAAACCGAGTAAAATTCGCGTTTCTTATATATCATCCTGTTTGGTTAGATTTGAACAGAGTCGCATATTTCTCTAAAATGGCAAGTGTATAGGCTTGGGAAATTATGGGAAATCGAGTAAAATTCGTGTTCATTATATTTTGCGCGGTTTGGTTCGGTTTGAACGGGGTCGCATTTACCTCTAAAGTGGCAAGTGTACAGCCTTGGGAAAATAATGAAAATCAAGTAAAATTCTTGTTTACCATATTTAGTCCGGTTTGGCTCGCATGGAACGGTGTCGCATTTATCTCTAAAATGGCAAGTTTATAGCCTCGTGAAATTAGTGAAAGCCGAGTAAAATTCGTGTTCGCCATATTTTGTCCGGTTTGGTTCGGTTGGGACGGGGTCGAATTTATCTCTAAAATCGCAAGTCTATAGCCTTGGAAATTATTGAAAATCGAGTAAAATTCGTGTGCAATGTATTTCGCCTGGTTTGGTTCGATATAAACAGGGTCGCACATTTCTCTAAAATGGCAAGTCTATAGCCTTGGGAAATTATTCAATATCGAGCATAATAGGGTTTCATTATATTTCGAGCGGTTTGGTTCGATGTGAATGGGGTCGCATTTTTCTCTGAAATGGGCAGTCTATAGCCTTAGGAAACAATGAATATGGAGGAAATAGGTTGTCTTTATGGTAAGTCCGGTTTAGTTCGATTTGAGTGGCGTTGCATTTTTCTCTAAAATGGCAAGTCTATAGCCTTGGGAATTAATGAAAATGGAGTAAAATTCGCGTTCATCATATTTGGTCCGGTTTGGTTCGGTTGGAACGGGGTCGCATATTTCTCTAAAATGGCAAGACTATAGCCTTGGAGAATTAATGAAAATCGAGTAAAATTCGTGTTCATTATATTTCGTCCGGTTTGGTTCGGTTTCAACGGGGTGGCATTTATCTCTAAAATGGCAAGTCTATAGCCTTGGGAAATTAATGAAAATCGAGTAAAATTCGTGTTCATTATATTTCGTCCGGTTTGGTTCGGTTTGAACGGGGTGGCATTTATCTCTAAATTGGCAAGTCTATAGCCTTGGGAAATTATTGAAAATCGAGTAAAATTCGTGTTCATTTTATTTCGCCCGGTTTGGTTCGATATAAATGGGGTCGCATTTATCTCTAAAATGGCAAGTCTATAGCCTTGGGAAATTATTGAAAATCGAGTAAAATTCGTGTTCATTATATTTCGCGCGGTTTGGTTCGGTTTGAACGGGGTCGCATTTACCTCTAAAATGGTATAGCCTTGGGAAATTAATGAAAATGGAGTAAAATTCGTGTTCATTATATTTCGTCCGGTTTGGGTCGGTTTGAATGGGGTCGCATATATGTTTAAAATGGCAGGTCTATAGCCTTGGGAAAATAATGAAAAACAAGTGAAATTCGTGTTCATTATATTTCGTCCGGTTTGGTTCGATTTGAACGGAGTCGCATATTTCTCTAAAATGGCAAGTCTATAGCCTTGGGAAATTGATGAAAGCCGAGTAAAATTCGTGTTCATTAAACTTCGCCCTCTTTGGTTCGATTTCAACGGGATCGCAGATTTCTCTAAAATGGTAAGTCTATAGCATTGGGAAATTTGTGAAAACCGAGTAAAATTCGCGTTTCTTATATATCATCCGGTTGGGTTAGATTTGAACGGAGTCGCATATTTCTCTATAATGGCAAGTGTATAGGCTTGGGAAATTAATGAAAATCAAGTAAAATTCTTGTTCACCATATTTAGTCCGGTTTGGTTCGCATGGAACGGTGTCGCATTTATCTCTAAAATGGCAAGTTTATAGCCTCGGGAAATTAGTGAAAGCCGAGTAAAATTCGTGTTCACCATATTTTGTCCGGTTTGGTTCGGTTGGAACGGGGTCGAATTTATCTCTAAAATGGCAAGTCTATAGCCTTGGGAAGTTAATAAAAATCCAGTAAAATTCGTGTTCAATGTATTTCGCCCGGTTTGGTTCGATATAAACAGGGTCGCACATTTCTCTAAAATGGCAAGTCTATAGTCTTGGGAAATTATTGAATATCGAGTAAAATAGCGTTTCATTATATTTCGTGCGGTTGGGTTCGATGTGAATGTGGTCGCATTTTTCTCTGAAATGGGCAGTCTACAGCCTTAGGAAAATAATGAAAATCGAGCAAAATAGGTTGTTCTTTATGTTACGTCCGGTTTAGTTCGATTTGAATGGGGTCGCATTCTCCTCTAAAATGGCAAGTCTATAGCCTTGGGAAATCAATGAAAGTCGAGTAAAATTCATGTTCATTATATTTCGTCCGGTTTGGTTCGGTTTGAACGCGGTCGCATTCACCTCTAAAATGGCAAGTCTGCAGCCTTGGTATATTGTTGAAAATCGAGAAAAATTCGTGTTCATTACATTTTGTCCAGTTTGGTTCGATTCGAACGGTGTTGCATATTTCTCTAAAATGGCAAGTCTATATCCTTGGGAAAATAATGAAGATTGAGTAAAATTCGTGTTCAATATATTTCCTCAGGTTTGGTCCGGTTTGAATGGCGTCGCATTTATCTCTAAAATGGCAAGTCTGCAGCCTTGGTATATTATTGAAAATCGAGAAAAATTCGTGTTCATTATATTTTGTCTAGTTTGGTTCGATTCGAACGGGGTTGCATATTTCTCTAAAATGGCAAGTCTATAGCCTTGGGAAAATAATGAAGATTGAGTAAAATTCGTGTTCAATATATTTCCTCAGGTTTGGTCCGGTCTGAACGGCGTCGCATTTATCTTAAAATGGGAAGTCTATAGCCTTGGGAAATTAATGAAAACCGAGTAATATACGCCTTCCACGTATTTCGTCCGGTTAGGCTGGATTTAAACGGGGTCGCACATTTCTCTAAAATGGCAAGCCTTGGGGGATTATTGAAAATCGAGTAAAATTCATGTTCATCATATTTTGTCCGGTTTGGTTCGGTTGGAACGGGGTCGCATTCATCTCTAAAATGGCAAGTCTATAGCCTTGGGAAATTAATGAAAATGGAGTAAAATTCTTGTTCGACATATTTGGTCCGGTTTGGTTCGGTTGGAATGGGGTCGCATATTTCTCTAAAATGACAAGTCTGCAGCCTTGGGAAATTATTGAAAATCGAGTACAATTCGTGTTCATTGTATTTCGCCCGGTATGGTGCGATATAAACGGGTGTATATTTCTCTAAATGGGAAGTCTTTAGCCTTGGGAAATTAAGGAAAATCGAGTTAAATTCGTGTTCATTATATTTCGCGCGGGTTGGTTCGGTTGAATGGGGTCGCATATATTCTAAAACGGCTGGTGTATAGCCTTGGGTAATTAATGAAAATCGAGCAAAATTCGTGTTCATTAATATTTCGTCCAGTTTGGCTGGATTTAAACGGGGTCGCACATTTCTCTAAAAAGGCAGGTCTACAGCCTTGGGAAATTAATGAAAGCCGAGTCAAAATTCGTGTTCATTATAATTCGTCCTCTGTGGTTCGATTTGAACGGGGTCGCACATTTCTCTAAAATGGCAGTATATAGCCTTGGGAAATAAATAAAATGGAGTAAAATTCGTTATCATCTATTTAGTCCGGATTGGTTCGTTGGAACGGTGTCGCATATTTCTCTAAAATGGCAAGTCTATAATCTTGGGAAATTAATGGAAAATCGAGTAAGAATAGTTTCATTATATTTAGACCGTTTGGTTTGGTTGGGAACGGGGGCGCACTTGTGTTTAAAATGGCAAGTCTATAGTCTTGGGAAATTAATGAAAATGGAGTAAAAAGTCGTGTTCATCATATTTGGGTCCGTTGCGTTCGGTTAGACGGGGGGTCTCATTTTGGTCTAAAATGGCAATTTATATTCTTGGGAAATAATGAAGATGGAATAAAATAGGGGTTCTTTATAGTTTCGTCCAGTTTGGTTCGATTTGAGTAGGGTCGCATCAGAAGGGCGTGGGCGGGCTTTGGAATGAGAAAAAATTCACAGCATATCCACGGAGTGAATGATGATGAGTGGGCGAAGCTCCCGACGTTCATCGTAGATCGTGCCGAGTTCCGGATTAATTTAGTTAACGCGCACTCTACGAGTCCTTATGCATCAACTACGCACAAGTGAAATCTCCCACCGGCACTTCATTGCAAGTAAAGATCCAGTGCCTATATATATATATATATATATATATATATTATATATATATATATATATATATATATATATATATATATATATATATATATATATATATATATATGGGTGGCCGGTGAACGGTTCTCCAGCGCGAGCAGTCGGCATTTTTCAATCAAGAAACTCGCTAGAAGAGGCTGGCTTGTCTCTCGCCGGTGAGGGCGCGTTCTCATTCTTTGCGAGCTGGTAGCGCGTTCATCGAAGAAAGAGCATTTCCATAGTCAACGCGCGCCTTTCGCTCTCTCTGTCTCTCTCTCTCACAAGACAGCAGATGAAAGAGTAAGAGCTCACGCGCCGGGAGGCACGCGCCGAGGGCGCGCCTCCCACACGCGCTCTCCTAGAAGCGCGTTCCTAGTAGGTAACGCGCTACTACAACGGACGGACAGACCCAAACCTTAAGGAGCTTCTCCCCTAAAACAAGACAACCGTTGGTCATTAAGAGTAACAGAGTGGATTCCTAGAGAAGGCAAGCGTGGCAAAGGGCGGCAGTAAGTTGGGTGGGCAGATGAGATCAGGAAGTTTGCGGGGACAAATTGGGCCCAATTAGAACAGGACAGATATAATTGGATATCTATGGGAGACGCCTTTGTCCTGCAGTGGGCGTAGACAGGCTGCTTCTTCTGATGATGATGATGGTTATACTTTGTTTTAAGGAGACTCCAGTGGTGACATACTTATATGACGGATCAAAACACGCTTGTTGTGGAATGTGAATGGCCCGTGAGGGATGTAGGAGACGATGAAGTCCAATACCGGCACCTTCCTCTTGCAGACATTCGCAACATCAATTTCATAGGAGTAGAGGGTATTCTGCGACATACAATGATAGCAGTCCTCGCAAAGCGTTGAATACGTAAGCCGAGACTCTTCGCGCGCAATGGATACCTGTGTATTACGAGACCAAGTACTTTCTTTTGGACGTTTCAGACTCACTACCTAATGCGTGACTGCTATCCTGGTGGTCTCGCAACGTTTACGTATGTTTAGGAGGAACAAAAAAGTGCTCTTTCAATTTGCACAATAGTTGATTGACATCTGGGGTTTTACGTCCAAAAACCACGCTACGATTATGAGAGACGGCGTAGTGGAGTTGTCTGGAAATTTCGACCACATGGGGTTCTTTAACGTGCCCTGACATGGCACAGTACACGAGCATCAACATTTCGCCTCCATCAAAATGCAGTCGCCGCGTCCGTGATTCGTTCCCTCGACTCTCGGCTCAGTAGTCAAGTTCCATAGCCACTAGACCACCATGGCGGGGCAATTTGCACAATAGTGAACTTTACAACTAAAGGCACTGACGACTTACCTGAAAGCCTTCTCAGTTATAAGGCTGACTTACCTCTGAAAGGAAAGCAGCTTCATATCTGTACGCGAGGCTCCAGACGTGGGTCGATTAATCACAAAAAAGGTTGCACAGACTGTGAATGAACCACGAAGAAAACCTTTTTTTTTCACGCAAGATTTACAAACAAGAATCCTACTACAGTAATGGGCGCAGTTTACTTATCGCGATTGAATCACATAAATAAACAGTGGGGTTGGCTATACTGTTTGTTTAAAATGCTATAATCTCTGAGAAAAGTACGTGAGAAAAAACAAATGTAATATGGCATGATAAAAAAAGGAAAATAAATTTCGTAGCCCTCGAACCTATCTGCTTGACTGGATTTCAACGGGGTCGCACATTTCTCTAAAATGGCAAGCCTTGGGGGATTATTGAAAATCGAGTAAAATTCATATTCATCATATTTTGTCCGGTTTGGTTCGGTTGGAACGGGGTCGTATTCATCTCTAAAATGGCAAGTCTATAGCCTTGGGAAATTATTGAAAATCGAGTAAAATTCTTGTTCGACATATTTGGTCCGGTTTGGTTCGGTTGGAATGGGGTCGCATATTTCTCTAAAATGACAAGTGTGCAGCCTTGGGAAATTATTGAAAATCGAGTACAATTCGTGTTCATTGTATTTCGCCCGGTATGGTGCGATATAAACGGGTCGTTTATTTCTCTAAAATGGGAAGTCTTTAGCGTTGGGAAATTAAGGAAAATCGAGTTAAATTCGTGTTCATTATATTTCGCGCGGTTTGGTTCGGTTTGAATGGGGTCGCATATATGTCTAAAAAGGCAGGTCTACAGCATTGGGAAATTAATGAAAGCCGAGTAAAATTCGTGTTCATTATAATTCGTCCTCTGTGGTTCGATTTGAACGGGGTCGCCCATTTCTCTAAAATGGCAAGTCTATAGCCTTGGGAAATATATGAAAATGGAGTAAAATTCGTTATCATCATATTTAGTCCGGATTGGTTCGGTTGGAACGGTGTCGCATATTTCTCTAAAATGGCAAGTCTATAATCTTGGGAAATTAATGAAAATCGAGTAAAATATGTGTTCATTATATTTAGACCGGTTTGGTTTGGTTGGAACGGGGCGCATTTGTGTTTAAAATGGCAAGTCTATAGTCTTGGGAAATTAATGAAAATGGAGTAAAATTCGTGTTCATCATATTTGGTCCGGTTGGGTTCGGTTAGAACGGGGTCTCATTTTGGTCTAAAATGGCAAGTTTATATTCTTGGGAAATAATGAAAATGGAATAAAATAGGGGTTCTTTATCTTTCGTCCAGTTTGGTTCGATTTGAGTAGGGTCGCATCAGAAGGGCGTGGGCGGGTTTTGGAATGAGAAAAAATTCACAGCATATCCACGGAGTGAATGATGATGAGTGGGCGAAGCTCCCGACGTTCATCGTAGATCGTGCCGAGTTCCGGATTAATTTAGTTAACGTGCACTCTACGAGTCGTTATGCATCAACTACGCACAAGTGAAATCTCCCACCGGCACTTCATTGCAAGTAAAGATCCAGTGCCTATATATATATATATATATATATATATATATATATATATATATATATATATATATATATATATATATATATATATATATATATATATATATATATATGGGTGGCCGGTGAACGGTTCTCCAGCGCGAGCAGTCGGCATTTTTCAATCAAGAAACTCGCTAGAAGAGGCTGGCTTGTCTCTCGCCGGTGAGGGCGCGTTCTCATTCTTTGCGAGCTGGTAGCGCGTTCATCGAAGAAAGAGCATTTCCATAGTCAACGCGCGCCTTTCGCTCTCTCTGTCTCTCTCTCTCTCTCAAAAGACAGCAGATGAAAGAATAAGAGCTCACGCGCCGGGAGGCACGCGCCGAGGGCGCGCCTCCCACACGCGCTCTCCTAGAAGCGCGTTCCTAGTAGGTATCGCGCTACTACAACGGACGGACAGACCCAAACCTTAAGGAGCTTCTCCCCTAAAAGAAGACAACCGTTGGTCATTAAGAGTAACAGAGTGGATTCCTAGAGAAGGCAAGCGTGGCAAAGGGCGGCAGTAAGTTGGGTGGGCAGATGAGATCAGGAAGTTTGCGGGGACAAATTGGGCCCAATTAGAACAGGACAGATATATTTGGATATCTATGGGAGGCGCCTTTGGCCTGCAGTGGGCGTAGACAGGCTGCTTCTTCTGATGATGATGATGGTTATACTTTGTTTTAAGGAGACTCCAGTGGTGACATACTTATATGACGGATCAAAACACGCTTGTTGTGGAATGTGAATGGCCCGTGAGGGATGTAGGAGACGATGAAGTCCAATACCGGCACTTTCCTCTTGCAGACATTCGCAACATCAATTTCATAGGAGTAGAGGGTATTCTGCGACATACAATGATAGCAGTCCTCACAAAGCGTTGAATACGTAAGCCGAGACTCTTCGCGCGCAATGGATACCTGTGTATTACGAGACCAAGTACTTTCTTTTGGACGTTTCAGACTCACTACCTAATGCGTGACTGCTATCCTGGTGGTCTCGCAACGTTTACGTATGTTTAGGAGGAACAAAAAAGTGCTCTTTCAATTTGCACAATAGTTGATTGACATCTGGGGTTTTACGTCCAAAAACCACGCTACGATTATGAGAGACGGCGTAGTGGAGTTGTCTGGAAATTTCGACCACTTTAACGTGCCCTGACATGGCACAGTACACGAGCATCAACATTTCGCCTCCATCAAAATGCAGTCGCCGCGTCCGTGATTCGTTCCCTCGACTCTCGGCTCAGTAGTCAAGTTCCATAGCCACTAGACCACCATGGCGGGGCAATTTGCACAATAGTGAACTTTACAACTAAAGGCACTGACGACTTACCTGAAAGCCTTCTCAGTTATAAGGCTGACTTACCTCTGAAAGGAAAGCAGCTTCATATCTGTACGCGAGGCTCCAGACGTGGGTCGATTAATCACAAAAAAGGTTGCACAGACTGTGAATGAACCACGAAGAAAACCTTTTTTTTTCACGCAAGATTTACAAACAAGAATCCTACTACAGTAATGGGCGCAGTTTACTTATCGCGATTGAATCACATAAATAAACAGTGGGGTTGGCTATACTGTTTGTTTAAAATGCTATAATCTCTGAGAAAAGTACGTGAGAAAAAACAAATGTAATATGGCATGATAAAAAAAGGAAAATAAATTTCGTAGCCCTCGAACCTATCTGCTTGACTGCGGTGCGATACTCGTTCGATCCTCCTTAATGGGTACGGTCCCACGATAAATGAACGGTCATCATCGTCATCATCATAACCGTCGTGATCATCAGAGCCGCTATCATAGCCTCTTCTCGGTGGGAGATGCCAGTTTTACGCGTTTCAATTACCGATTTCCTGCTCTGACCGCTGTTAGCTGCATGTCTTCACAGTTATCGCAACGGTTCACTATTTGCGCGATAGCATCGAATTTTCACGATGACGTTACAGACGCAATTTTCGGTCTTCCTGATGGGCGCGGAGTTCCTTCTCAAATGGAGACTAAAGTGGACCATAGACGTGGGTTATTCAGACCGATAAACTTCTTCGAAGACTCTACTGTCGCAAATTTCGTCGCTCTATTTTAAATGTTTGATGATAAAACAGAGCCCAGAATTACGGCTTCGAACAGCGCGCCGAAACATTGTGATGACGTCATGAACTTTGTTTCTTCGCAATTCTCGCCAGATTGCCTCCGTCTACACGTTTTAAAAACGCCTTATGACGTTTCTGGGTGCTTTAGGATGCAAGGTATATTTGCTTTAGTGATAAATACTTATGTAGGCCTGTAAAGGCGCCGTGAAAGGTTATGAAGTCCAGCGTGTTAGAGCGGTAACCTCCCGACAGGCGTCGCCACTTGTATTTTATTTTTGCGCATTTTCTAGCTTACCAAACGTAGTGCCGTTGAGTGCACGGCACTACGACACGGCACTACGAGAGAAGTGTCGTTGGCATTATGATAAGGTGATTTACCGATACGAGAAAATTTGGTTTTGTCATTATTGTCCCTTTCTACACGAATCGCGTTTCAGTGTTTAACTTGTTGAGTGATGATGGCTGCACACTGCCTGGCACCGTCGCCGAGGATGAAGTTCTCGTGAAGGCCGTCAACCACCTTGATATCGACCTTGCCGTCGCAGCACTAGAAGAGATGGCGGAGAAGAAACGAAGGAAATGGACATGAATTGCACTCCGCATTTCGTACGTGGAATGTGAACAAAGTTCGAGCTATATGCTTTAACACGTGTTCGCGAGGAACGCTTTTTACACACACACACACGCACGCACACGCACACACACACACACCAGTGGCGGCTGCAGTAGTTTGTCCAAACATGATTTATGAGTGGAACATGTCGGCTCGCTATAAAGTGCCGATACGTGTGTGTAGTACACGCACAGTCGTACATCGCGTAATGTTGGGTGCTCATTTAAGGCGCTCATTTAAGTACCTCCCCGATGGACATGCAGTCTGCTACTATTGCCTTTCGAGTTAGAGATGCGTGCGTCGGCGGTGGTAACACGTACGGCACATGACATTGAATCGCCGTCGCCGTCATGTTCCATATATATATATATATATATATATATATATATATATATATATATGCGTGTGGTGTGTGTGTAAAAGTCCCCGTAAGGAAAGTTTTTTTTTGCAAGACATGCGCATGGAGAATTAAGTCCACCACCTACCGGTCCCGAAGCGTGCACTTCAGCCGCCACATCTAGAAGCAGTTAGCGTTGCAAGCGCAAGTGGCGGGCTATTCATAGGCATCGTTTCATGGTGGAAATATGTCATCGGCCCCTATTGTATTCATTAATGACATTTTCGGCATTAGAAATCGCTGTGGAAACAGGAGCCCTGCTCCTTTGTACTGACCTCGGATATACCATAATCCAGTGGCAAATGTCTCGCCATCTTTCGTTGCCTAGACGCCTTCACGAGCACGAGGTCACCATGGAACTTCTTGCTAGGCTTGTAGACGGAACCGGCCTTGAGGAACTCGTAGAAGACGCGCGTAGCTGCAGCCACGCACTGGCGGCTCGGCCGCACGTCCGGATACGCCTTGAGCAGAATGTCAGTGGCCGCTTCCTGCTTGGCTTCCCAGTTCGGGTACTGGAGCATTTGGTTCCGAACCTTTAACCCCGGTGGGTGACAAAAACAGACATTGAGGGAAATGTACCGTGCAGTGAGCGCGTTCATTTACAGCAAATACGTCCCACGAAATTGCCACTGACATCAAACAATCTCCAGAGTTGTCATTAACATCTTCTTTGCAGTCGTGCGAGTTTCTGAGCCGTATGCTAGCACTCGTAGAATGCAGTGGCTATTGTACACTTCTAAGCTTAATAATAATAATAATAATAATAATAATAATAATAATAATAATAATAAATATACCAGAAAAAAACTGGGTCCTAGGTGGGTGGATAACCCAGCCAAGTGTATCACCCATTCAAAGAACGGTCCTCCGATGACTAAAATTCGGCCAACAATCTAAGGTCGCAACAAAACTAATCGGTATACATGACAGTAATCACGCTATCATCACTCCCATTACGAAGTGACGAGTAATTTACCCTTGTCTAACCACGTGCGATGTGTACACCTTCGCTGCACGTCCATATTCATAGAGACGGGATGACTCCTGGACTTCAGTTACTTATTCGGCCTCTTTTGGCGACAGACATCGACACCGAAAATGTACCAACCTCGATGAGGACGATGTCCAGGTACTCCATGAGGAAGGCGCACAAGAGCGCGGACTCCTCTTCCTCTTGGCTGTCGTTGAAGCGAGTCCTGTGTTGAGCGGTGTGCACGAGAATGTAGCCAGGGGCGCCGTCCAGGATGGTCAAGCTGCCCACCGAAGCTCCCGATGCCTGTAGCTGGATGGCTATCTCGAAAGCCACCGTGGCACCGAACGAGTAGCCGACCACGTGGTACGGTCCCGCAGGCTGAACCACAGCCAGTCTCTGCAGAGGTGGAGAGAGAGAGAGTAAATATTTAATGAATACAGAATCAGGGACCTTCGTAGGGTGGGACCCTTAATGCAGGGCCCCATTAGCTCTCGCCACTCCACGTACCCACTGGATCAGTCGATGCTGTTCCCGCGGCGCTGAGCTGGTCAGCGCAGTCTCCCAGGAGGAATGCGATGGTGAACGGATAGGGGAACAGCACGTTGGACATGGACATTCCCACGTGCAGTGATATACTGTGGGCTGCGCTGCACAATAGGGACAGTATGAGGGATATTTTGTGGGATGGAAGAGGTGTAGGGTGAAAAGACGTGGGAAGAGGTGGAAACTGGCATCGTTGTAACGGGGCTCCCGCTGACATGTGCTAGCGGATAGAATAAAAAAAGACGCTTAAACATCGCTTTTAAAAAAGTGGAACGTAAAAGTGCTCGGAACTGGTAGACGGCACTGAAACCAACGCAAGTGTCCGCCCCGGTGCTGTGGTGGTTGCGGCGCGGAGCTGCTGAATCCGAAAGACGCTCGATCAAACCATGCCGCGTCGGTCGCAATTGCGATGGAGGCGAAGATGCCAGAGGCCCTTGTACTAAGGTGTACGCTATGGAGGCGCAGGTTTTCAAAACTTTTAGAGCCCTTCACTATAGCTTTCCTGTCCGTCTAACCTCCACTATGACATTCTTTTCTTTCCAGAGAGAGAGAGAGAGAGAACTTTATTTAGCAAGTAGGTCAGGCGATTTGTTCAGGGCAGGGCGACAAGCACCCCAGCCTAGGTGACGCCCTCGAGCGCTTGGAGACGGGCGGCTTCCTCGGCGTGCCGGACGGCCCAGAGTTGATCTGCGAGGTTGTGGCTGTGCAGGGACGCCACCCATTGTGCCCCGCGGTCAGAGGCTGCCCTGTCTACCCGTTCGTAATAAGGGGATCCTGCTGTGCGCTACCTGTGCATGCCCACAGCATGTGCTGCAGCGTCGCTCTGGCTCCGCACACTTTACTTTTTTCTTTCCAATCAAAATTTTTATTACGCAACTTCAAAGGAAGCGTACCCTTCTCAGTCTTCCGGGACATGGTCTATACGAAGGATTGCCTGAACACGAGTGCATTACTGAATTTTTTTTATCGGGACAGGAAATTCCTCTGTTGGTTATTCCTGGGCTTTGCCAAGGGCAAACTCCGTCGGTGCTACAGATGCCCTCCCCGGAAAGAGCGCGACATCGTGCGCCGATGCACGTCTGGTAAATACATACCACCGTTCAATTCGCTCATGAGATCGATCCGATGTGGCGGTTTCGGGGTACATGCCTGGCACAAGAAATTGGCCATGGCTCGATAGTCAATCCGGCCCGAATCATACTGGTAGCAAGCTACCACAATCCTAGAGTGAGGTGCATACTTCGGTGGCTTATTTATTATTTTGTTTCCTAAAAGGCCTCATGGTCGCATATTACATGAGGCAGTGGTCAAACGATATCAAAACACAAATAAGCTAACGAAAAAGGTAAACAAGAAAGTTTATGATGAGATACCACCTAGGGAAGACGACGAAGAAGACGAGACTGAGCGGCGCATATATTAAGGAACATCACCAGAACCATCATGACCGTCTGGTCTGTGGGCTGCCCATCATCTTGATTCATTCTGCACGGCTCAATGTAAATATATATACCTGTCAAAAGCAGCCCGTGTACAAAAGCTGCCCCGAGAAATGGGGAACAGTCTAGTTGCTTATTCGGCCTATTTTTATATCTGCCGCAGCTGCTTTCCGCCCACGGTCGACCGACCTGGAAATTGGCGTTTGCCATCTTCTACGCAGGTATTGTGAAGCCCTAGGTTAGTAGCCAGAGCCATATTTCTCAGATTCTCATTCATCCAGCGATCTGTACGTACCTTGCGATTGCGATCATGTGTCAAGCAACATGCGCGAGAATTCCTTGTTCTATTACCTTTATATAGTGGGAGACATGTCCTCGATGGAGCGCAAGGAAACGTCGGGTGCCCTCTGTACTCCAACAGCTCGAACAGGGAGGTGACTGACCAGGTCGTACAGTCCGTTCACGTTCCCCTCGACAGGATGCACGATAAACAAGTGCATGGATCCTTTCAGACCGTTCATCTCAACCAGGACGCTGTGAGGAATCTGCTCTTTGACGAGCGTCGGCCGTGGTACGTCGGACACGTCGGCTTGTTCTGGAAGTGACTGGAAGTGACTGGAAGTGAGAACTTTTTAGTCCGTCCGTGGACTTACGGCGTTTCCAGATAGTGGATTACTGGAGAAGCGTTGTGTGTTGGCCTACACTCTAAGCCGCAAAGGACGAAAAGGGGTCTGTGGTTCGTCCTTTTGGGGGGTAAATGCATTGCCACAACCATTACTCCCTAAAGGACCAACGATTCGCCCCCGGGGACTAACTGCGAAGGGACGAATTGTTCATCCCTTAGCAGTTACTCCTCAGGAGACTAACGGTTACTTCTCACACTTGCTCCCTCAAAGGACTAACTGTTCCTCTTCACACATGCTCCGACCAGACTAAATGTTCATCCCATAGGACTAACTGTTCCTCTTCACACATGCTCCGACCAGACTAAATGTTCATCCCATAGGACTAAAACTTCCTCATTACACATGCTCCCACCAGACTAAATGTTCATCCCTGCAGATGCTCCCCCTTTCCCACAGAGCAACTGTTCATCCTGTTGGTCGAACAGTTTAAACTGGCAAAACCTGGATTTCAGGGATGAATTGTTCCTCCACTGAGGGAAATAATTCATCCTTTAATATCACATGGGTTTCGTCTCCATCGGCCTAGGCCTCTGGCTGCGTGCAGCAATTGGTGAAAATGACAACAAAAAAGGAAGGGTTTGAACATAATTTATTAAATAAGCACAAATGGTTTGCCGCCTTACTTTTGCAGCAAGGTGTGGGCAACACGTTTGTTATTGTATTGACATGTTTTATAACTCAAATGTCTTTTGTAATACAATCACAAATGAATACTTGAGTTGCTTTACTGATGATGGCCTAATTTGCCATGTGCTTCCAAACGATGACAACTACAAAATGGCATTTCAGAAAAAAAGAGATCACACACATGTTCACACACACAGCAGTCCGTGTGAACATCTAGGCGCTCACAAATCTTCTCTTCTTCGTGCAGCAGTTAAGATTACAGAGCATCGAAGGAAAGTGTACGCGATCGCATGTGCGCCGACACAGCTGGACCGACACAGCGGGACATGGCACGTCAGCGGAGCTAGCATACATCAAGGACCACTGTCAACAAAATGTGGTTTTACTAAAGTGAAGTTTTATTGAAAAGGGAACCAAGCGACAGTAGCGAGTAGCGGGAACAGAGCCCAGCGGGACAGAAGAAAAGTACACGCACCAAGCACGAAGGGGTACCAAAATGAGCCGGAAAAACCCACGCGGTAAATGGAAAACCATACCTGTTTAATTAGAAAACAATGAATTACAGTACCTAGAAAGAGATATCCGCAACAGACTTCGTTCACGCACTGCGCACAGTTCGTTCGTTTAGCACACACTGCCCGTTGGTCTACTTCGTCGTCGCAAACACATCGCTATTTTGCAGTTGCCTGCGTAGGACCACACTGGAATGCCGACACAAACACCTACACAGGAATACAGCGTCCACATCTCGGTGTTCTCCGCACACGCGGAGTGGAGATAAAGCACATGGTCACTCGCAAACGCACGTACACTGCCGAGACACCGCCCGGTATTCTCCGCAAACGCGGAGTGGAGATAAAGCACATGGTCACTCGCAAACGCACGAACACTGCCGAGACACCGGGAAACTACGTTGACGAGACATGCCAGCGCACACCCCGTACGACCAGTCCGACCCCCGCGAATGACCCCCTTGCTCCCCTCCTTTTTCATTGTCCCTTGCAGCTATGCGCCTGCTTACAAAAGAAAACACGCAGAAAATGCGTTTAGCCTCGCTCCCATGTCACTCACTCGGAGCGAAAGACGCGCTTGGAAAGGCTGGGCTTCGCTGTGCTGGGCGGCTGGATTTACACACATTTCCCAGAAGCACTTGCGCGCCCACGGGTGGCGCTGAGGTGCTTGAAAAAGGTCTATTGTAAAAAAAAAGTAGCCTGCGTGTATCTGCTGCGGATTCATATTCATAAACTTGCGTCTGCAGTAGGCACACACAGACTACGAGCATAACAAGCACATGACCTCAATAGGTACGCACAACACTGCAGACTAGGGGCATGAGAAAGCATGCAATGGGAGGAAAAGAAAAGACTACGAGCGCTACAACGTCCTGCATGTTTTACATCTGCACGATCTACACACACACACCGCTAAGATCAAGGTAAGATTCCAACGAAAAGAATAAACGTCTCCCACGTGTGCCTCTTTGGTAAGAAAATCGAAAGGGCCAGAGGGTTAAAGAAAAAAAAAGCACGCAAGAAAACCCTATTAACAAAACATACAAGGAGAATGAGCAATACTTAACGCGCGATTAGAAGAGATAGGAAGTCCGATGAGCCGTAAGAGTACTTGCTAACACGTGCTCTTATCCGTGGCGTGCGAGCCGATAATCCATAGAAAAATCAACGGGCTGTCGATTCCTCGCTACGCTGATCTCTGCTGAAAACTGTTGGGCTCGTTCGGCGTGTCCGTGTGCTTGCAGAAAACACCATCTTAGTAACATCATCCTTCGGCCACCCTATAGTCACACCACGACCGCGCGCGCACACTTCTCAAAAATTCTGCCGCATGTTGACAGTGTCCTGTCGCCACCACTGACTGCAACGCTGGGAAGGCTATATACGCAAGTAGTCCGTAAAGAAAAGGAGAGGTGTATCGCTCCGACACACAAACGAGCTACACAAAACACAGACTCGCGCGTTTCGATTGTTTCCCCTGCAATTACGAGCGTGTTTTGTTAAGCTGATCAGAACTATATTATGACGTGAGGCTGCGACCGAGGCATTTATTGTTTTTCGCTCCCGCAAGCAACGGACTACTTTTTGGTCGCGGAAATACACAGAGTAAACACAAGCACCATCTTTTACAGCGCTGCACGTGCAGGCACGCACCGCGACTGGCTACCGTGACTAACTTGATGCGAGTTTCGGTACACAAAGAGGCTCGCCGTCTGCGCCCCTCAGCCGGAGGGGTGAGCGCTCTCCTACGGACGCGTTCTTGTTTGTGCTTTTTGCAAATTGCCCCTGCTCCCTCCAAAATAAAGTTGTTTCTACCTCTACCAGCTTCCCTTGACTGGTACATGAAAGTTTTACGTGCCCTCAGTAGTTGATAAGCGTGACAGGCTTTATCTGTTTTTATCTTAGTTGCACAAATTCACCTCCTCTCTCGACCAATATACGATGCAGCATATATCAACGAAATTCATAGCTCGACGCTAATTGGTTCATAGTACTAAATATTGGATAGCACGGATTCGACCGTTAGACTGTTTGCTTCAGTGTGTGTTTTTTTTTTCTATTGTCCTGTGTCGAATTCGCAGTGTCCAGTTCTTCTGAATGTAGCGGAGGTCTCCGTATTAATTCTAACCACCAGGGCCCCCTTGATGTGCTCGAGGACACATTGCACAAACGTTCGATTTCCGTGGGGCTGTACTGGGGTTCCTTTATTTTATTAAAGTTGTTCTCTCTCTGCCCCCGCAACTCCACCACCACATGGAATGTAGCGGTTTCGACAGACAATCGCAACCACGACCTCGTGCTTCGCTGCAGCAGGCCACGACCACTTAGCCACCGGCGGTGGATGAAAAAACAATTGCATATGCCGAAGCATATGCCAGAGGGACTAACAGCGACGCGTAGAGAGACGAAATGCCACCGTTCATCCTTCAGTTAGTCCCTTTGAAAATAAGGACGAAACATTTCGACCATGAGATTTGCGCACGGCACGCATCGCTTTCAGTTACTCTCTCCCCAGACTAACCGCTGGTCGCGAGGACTAACTGCAGCGGTTACTCCGGTTTTCGTCCTTTGCGGCTTAGAGTGTAGTTGGCGCTTAGACGTGACAAACATCGGGAGACTGCATCAACGTTAGATTCGGTGGAGCTTGCGAATAATGCAACTAGGAAGGTGAGCACATCTCGCTGACGACTGCAAAGCTTGAAACACGTGTGAACGAAGGTTTCGCAGCGTGAAAACCCTTAGTAGGTGCAAGCAAAAACCCCTGGTGAAATGTTAGAAGCATATTTTATAAAAAAAAAAAAAGCTGGCGATGATTGTACAAGCGACGCATCACTTGTACAACGCTGAAGCAGCATTTCTATCGCGCATGGTCGGCTACGTCCCCGTGCGTAATGCTAATGTCCTTTGCTTCGGTACACCTTGAAGCTTGAGGAGACATACATATATGGAGATCTCTTGTCTTGGATAAAGTCCGTTGTTAGTTTGAGCCGGTGGTTTCCTGTCTCTGTTCTTGTGTGTCGTCCTTTTGCGTAGTTTCCCGATGTTTTCCATGGATTACCGGGGCCGCTTACGACAGTGGCAGAACTGGTAGCGACATCTTGTGGCGTTTTGCCTAACTATAGCGCATTTCAATTTCTTTTTGGTCTCGTCGGCGTCGTAGTCGAAAAAAATATTGAAAATACTGCAAGTTATCACCACGAGTGTTTCGCACTAGCAGCAAGTAAAACGTGTAGGCCGCAAAAATATTAGCGTAGCGTGTCTATTTTGTTGGCACCCCATCACCAAGTGTCCCTGCTAGTGCTGTGGATGATGTAAACTTCTCCGGTAACCAGGAATCTTCAAACGTCATACAGACTAATATTCTGCAATACTGCTTTGGTTTTGTTTAGCGTTAACTTAAGATAGCGGGGCTTATTCTACGTTTATCTGCTAGCGTAAAGCGCTAGCAGTAAGATAAGCATTGACTTACAATACTTTCATTGTCTTTTATCTTTTGACGAGATCACCAAAGTGGCTTGAAAGGAATTCCTATGTTCTGTAGTCGGGCAAAATGCAGCTAGATGTCGCTACTAGTTATAGTACTTCCGTTAACGGCTCCATAACACAGAATCCGTAAATGTAAAAAAGGAAAGTATACGACAAACTAAAATTCTCTATTATCTTTGTGTATCTATAGTTATGATCTGCATCGCCAGGTATCACTACTAACGTCACAGATGACTTACCATAGAAAAAGCCTTCATACAAACTGAAACTTCTCTGCTTTGTGCGTCAAAGTTCGTTGGTACATGTCAAGGTACGGTCAGCAGGAAAGCGCAAATGCACCGTCACGACCCGGCAATCGAGGCACAAAGTCAACCGAAGCGCTGACTAGTGGCGCGAATTAGCACGACAATCTGCTTAGCTCTATCTATCGTTACTAGATGGCAGTACCACCACATCGGACCTAAGAAAACAGCGTGTATAAGGGAGGCGATGTTAATTTAAGAGTAATTTTGCTTGTTAAACACTGTAGTTCACTAGTCTAAACGCCTTTACTTTAACTGGACGGAAATTACGTGGAACTTGTTGTTGTGAACATATAAGGCCCATCTGCTGCTTACATGAGCAATGTTGCAGTGGTGCATCGGCAGAGCTTCCAGATCCTCTCGTCGAATCCCTGGCGAAGATGGGTTGGAGCCCAAATGGGTAGAACTTATAAAGACGATAGTCTTTCTTGGGGTACTTGAACGCAGAAATTTTGGTCTGTCTCTTTGTTGGCTGTCACATAATTCAGCCACACAGCCAAAGATTAAGCACTGGCCTAACGCCCAGGCACCTTGAACTGGTAGCTGCCTTCATACTTGTGAACATTGTCGATCAAAAAGCGAATATTACGCATATATGAGGCGCAACATCAATACGTTTTATTAGGTGGTGTGGGCCTTTCCTAGAAAATACATAGATAGATAATTCTAAAGACCGTAGTGTGTGTTAGGCTGCGCTAAAGATGCGACGCTATGCATGAAAAACGCCTCTGCTGATGGTTTGGTGCTGCCACCTTACAGTTGCACAAGCTCGTGTTTCCCAAGGGTGCTGCCAGATGGCGTCATTATCTCACGCAGCGTAGTATGCATCGTCTTACGACGAGATTTGCAGCGAAGCACGCAGATACGCGGCCAATTTCCTTTTTAATTGATGTAAAAATAAATTAAGGAGTTGTCGCCAGTTTTGGTGACGGCTACCCCATTTCGCTTAGATAATAAAATAAATAAAAAAGGAAAATATAATAATAAACTAGCCCCAAAGGAGTCCGCTCGCGTCTCACACACATCAACACTGCAAACACGGTCCAGTTAGTAATTTCACTGATTTCAGTTACTGAAGTACGTCGCTGATTGTGGCACTCGGCATTGAACACTTTCTTTTAGGGGCGAAGATCCTTATGCCGTCCATCCTCTGTTTGTAGTAGCCACCTCTAGTTAGTGAAGTGCTCACTAGATGGCCGGATGGCGCTGCGGTGCTCGCTTCATTCAGATGTATGGGAACGCTTAGTATGGGAGTCTGCCCGTCCGTCCGTCCGTCCGTCTGTCTGTCTGTCTGTCTGTCTGTCTGTCTGTCTGTCTGTCTGTCTGTCTGTCTGTCCGCCCGCCCGCCCGTCCGCCCGTCCGTCCGTCTCTGTCTCTCTGTCCGTCCGTCCGCCAGCCCGAGGAATGCGGTGCTGCTTACCTAGCACGTGAATTGATTAATAGATGGCGCGGAGGCGCTCACTGCGTGCTCTAGTGTGATAGGAGAGTGCTAGATGGCGACACAGTGTTTGCCGCGTCTTTGATGATGTACTGGGCAAGATTCACGGAAGATTAATGGTTTTTACCGATGAAACTCGGGAGCGTCGCCCACTCATCATCATTCACTCCGTAGATATGCGTGGATTTTTTTTAAAGAAAGGAGAACACAAGGAAAAAGATTAGTAGTGCAGCTGTCAATTCGTGCTTAATACGACGCGTTAAACCCTAGCGCTATCATCTGAAGAAAAGCGAAACGGGGTTGGATATTCTTCATAATTCGTACTTCATGAAACGAGGGCCGCTGTCGCCGCACACTGTAGTGCAGCGATCAGCCGTGTTGTTAAGGTACTGTCCCACGAGTTATTCCGAAGCACAAAAATGAGCGAGCTTGAATCACCATATCCCACGATCTTCTTTGGCTTGACCGCTTTGCGCGTATGAGCCACATAACACATCAAATGCCTACAATATTCCGGAGACATTCTCAATGTTGACACAAGAGTTCTTCAACCATACCATTTGCCAAACTCCCTATTGGCCATTGTATCAGAGTACAAACGCACCATAGGTAAAACTGCGGAGGTTAACAGATTGTCACGCCATTTGTCGACACAGGAACAAACAAATAAAAGGCAGTTTTTATGTGCTTCGTACTGTGGAGCACAGAGTTCTCCCACACCAATGAAGCGAGAAATGCTTGCTTTGTGCAAGCGATGTTGCTGCCACAAGGAACATCCGTCAATTTTGCAATGGCGGTGGCGTCTCCTGCCGAAGGAAATTGACTAACCTTGAGCAGTCACAGCTTTTGCTTCTGCAAGAACACTGACAATTACGAACCAGTCCGCGCTCAGTGCTCCCACAAATGAAGCAAGAAAATATCTCTGCAGCTGCCGAGACCGCTGATGAGAGAACAAGAAGGCCGTTCGTAGGGCGCACTACTTACCATGAGTAATTTTGCATTTTTTTCTGGCTAGAATGTCGATGTGTCATCGGGAGGTCAGTACAAAGGCAGCGTTAGTGGATCTAAGCTGAAATGACTAGGGCATCGATCTGTCAACGTAGCGCAGCACCTTCGTAGAGAGCATGTTCACTGCAAGCGAACGAACATGTACAAGGAGTCGCCCACCACGTGCAGGCACACCGCAATATAGAACGTTTCGCGCATTTTTTCGCATTTAGGGCAGTGATAAGCTATTAGCAACTGCCACGGCGCACCAACATTTGCGAATGCAAATTTGAATGCGAACTCTCAAGCAGTAAACACCACCTCCAACATTCAGTGAAGCTTGAGTTTCCAGATTTCCATTGTGTGCGGACTGGTAATATTGAGGAATCCTGGTTGACACGGCACGAGCAGAATGGTGCTCGAAACCTCTCCAAAACAATGACAAAAGAAAAGCCTTACCTCGCACCAAGTGATGAATATAGCACCTACTAAAAATGAAACGGTGGCTTTTCATTTTCGGTTTCCACTACTGCAGGGCAGCAGACATAGCATCAAAAGCTAAAGTTTGGATCTCTGTCCAATTTAGGAGGCCATAGAGTGGGTCATTCGCACTCAAGCCTGGCCGAGTCAGACAGAAATCCAACATGGTCGCTCTTATGAAGGTGTGACGTGCCAAGGTTATTCGGTAAAAGGAATTAAAGTGCGCATATCACAGAATTACATAGCGTTGGGTGGACGAATTGTAAATTTCCGGTATACACGCTCATGTGACGTCATGAGCTCTTCGGCCTCTTCGGGAAAAAACCAGGATGCGATCGCTTTTCGAGCTTGGAAACACCAGCCTTGTGCTTTCCCACGCGAGTCCCAGGCGTGATTTTCGGAATGCCAAGAAGCGGTTCTTCGAGTCCACATTGAAGTTGCGCATACGTGGCACACGGACCGTATGGTTTTCTGTTGTCGGTAGCCGCTCGGTGCTGAGGTAGACGACTAATGCATAGCGAAGACGCCTTTGTTATGGCCGGTAAAGTGAACACCCCAGTGTGTTGGGCACTTAAAGCCTGTCAATCAGGCGAGATGAAGGCAGATGTCGACTCGGTAACCACAAGAGAGCGTTTGGCCATCGCTCCCTAGTTGTGCACTAATTGCGAGAGGTACATCTTTTGGGGCAGATCCAAAATTGCAATGCTGGAGTAATTGTCTATAAACACGCCCCAATTACCCAGACAGCGAATTAGAGGAAACAAAAGCATATATATGCGCGGATGAGCACGGGGTTCTAGTCATTTGCTTGACATGGCATAGAAGCCAACTATCGTATATCGCATCTGGAATTTGTTAGCGTGGCTTTGCACCGGCTGGCCACCTAACCTTAGCCGTATCGTGTAGTTAAGACGCGCTCTTACCGTCTGCAACGTAGACACTGGAACTTCGTCTCGAGTTAGAGCAACCAGCTCCAGATTGCCTTCTACACCTAGCTCCCCGAAATTATCGGCGCTGCAACTCCGTAGACATGGACGCTCTGCCACAACTACGGACATCTCGCACCCAATCGTTGAGAACCCTTCAACGCTCTCGGTCATCATGACGCATGCTGTCATCTGTTTATACTCCTGAACTTTCTTTATAAACTTTCAGTAACTACTGTAAACTAGATTCCTGTATATTGTTTATATTACTCTACGTGTTGTGTTAAGCTCCTCAGCTGTTTGCTATTTTCCATGCTCGTATTTTCTGATCCTCCTTCATTGCCTTTAAGTGCCGAATTTGAAATTTTATTGAAGCATTGTTTCCCTTGTATTATTATTAGCGCCTTATTGCTATAGATTAAACTTTGTTATTTTGTTTTCCCGAACACAACCCCGAGCATGTCACTGTGTCTGCTTGCGAACGGAATGGCCGAAATTGCTGTCATCCCCTTCACCGACTGCGCGCCGGTAACGCTTGAATGACGATTCTGTAACCAACTTGTCCGAAAATTCGGTTGTGAGAACGCATGTGCGCTATGGGAACACTGACGGTAAATTCATGGAGTCCGGATAATCCGTAAAATCCGAATTTTCATAGTGCAAAAATAACCGTCGTCGACTGTAAAAGAAAATGCATACAATCCTTCTGCTTCAGTGGCATATAACATTAGAAGTCCCCTTGCACAATGTTCCACTAGCCAGCCCTCAAAAACGTCAGTGTTGAGCTACCAGCCATCAAAACATTATAATAAATTAAGAAATGTGGGCATACTTGGTGCACAGCACATAGTACGAATTACACATTAAGGTGTTCCTGCTATTGTCTAAATCTGCACCAAAAACATTGCACTGTCAGTTGCAATGGTCATGAAGGATATCGTTTTATTCGTCATTTGACGTGTGCCTTCGGATTTGTGTTCGTCTTGTTTAAGGATTTTTTGTTTGCCCACTCAGCACTTATGACCTGCACGCATGCTGCCCTGTTGGGGACTACGTGGCTCCTCCGTGAAGCCAAAATTGCTCAAGATCCCCTGACCTGTCCATGCTGTGGCTCTTCTGTCTTTCGTCATTCATTGGACAATTTCGATTTAACTTTTTGCAGTTTTGCAACAACACTAATTTGGCAATCAGTTTCAAAACATCGCAACCCGTAACGGCGTCTTCAGGTAGTCACAGCCATGCCTCGAATTACAATGTGGTCTCGAATTACAATTATGCATCGAATTACAATGTGGCAATTTTTTTAAGTGGCATGAGTTCATGGCTACTATGCAGACATTCTCTATGCAGAAATTGACATAGCCTCTAATATTAGCTGCTTGCTTTCACACGAACAATTGCTGAGCAAATTGTGGTTGTTACAGAGGCATTTTAATAGCTGGGAGGCATTGTTACTTCAAGATGTTATGCAATTTCCAAGGCGTAATGTATGGAGCAAAACTCCACAATGGGTAGTTTTAGCCAACTAAAAGGCAAATCAGTTGCGCCAACTCCAGGGAATTGAAGTAGTGGTTATGAAAGGGAAAAAAACAGCAGACCTGCGTGGAATCGCAGGACCGTGACAGAGTAAGCTGAAGGGGCGACCTTCTTAGAGCCCATTGTAAACGTTTGGGGATCTCACCAAGTGATCGGGCCGGCAGATATATCGAAGAGCCACGTCAGGTTGCTGTAGGGGCGGCGCACATTGCCTGTCGCGTTACGCATGGCACGTTCCGACAAAATTGCTTCACGAGGCAGCGCTTTGTAAGAATTATGACGTGAAAGTTGAAAAAGATCAATGCATAATGATGATGACGATGCCTCTGTAATGGGTGCCGAGCTACGAAGCATGCACCCCCACTGTGTACTTTCAAATGATTCCTCGCACTCGTTATGCAATCCACTTTCCTCGACGCGTAGTGGCGTATTACTCTTTTACGACGTAACATTGCATTTGTTAATGCAATTCCTCGTCAAGCCTTGACCCGTTTAAATCTTTTAGCGATGAGTTTTCAAGCGCAGGCGTAGCTCAGTGGTAGAATGCTCGACTGCCACGCAGATGTACGTGGGTTTGAATCGTTCTTAGTCCTGGTTATTTGCGTTCTCTAAAATTCGCCCGATAGTGTTTACGGACACAAGCCGTGGAAGCGGCGGCGGATAACTACGGCGCAAAAGCGGTCCTTGTTGTGATCTCATAACAGACCTCAAAACAGCCATCGGCGTGCATTACATTAAACCTACCTAAGTTGAGCATGCGAAATGACATGAAGCCTAACTAAGTTGGGCATGCGGAAACGCCTCGCTTGATGTGGCTTCTGCTTATCATGATTAATCTGGGAGAGCGATTTGTAGTGAGCAGGCGCTTTCCTAGCGCCCAGCCGTTCCGACATTCCCGAGTGACGACTTGTGCGATACCCGCCAACCAGAGCGCGATATGTGCGCTTTCATATTTAATTTGCATGGCTTCCTGAGTGCTAACATGCATTTACAGTATCACTGTGTTGAGCAACTTGCAAGCACTACAATAGCTCAGGGTTTGATCGCGGCAAGAATTTGAGGTGTGTTGCATTACGCGCATTAGCTGCCCAAGACACCTTCATGAGATTGTGTTTGTTGCTTGGTCAAATGATTCCCACTGGTCCACGTTCACCAATGGCTTCTGCTCATATACCTTTCACAAAAGTTTCCCTTCTAGGAGTATGCTGAAGGAATAAACACATAACAAATGATTCACAGCCAGCATTGCACTACAGGAACTGACTAATCCTTGCACACATGATTCACATAGAATTAACTCGTCTTAATAATGTTGTTCACCTCAGGTACTTCAACGAGTTGTCTGAGGCAATTAGTGAAGTAGGGCTCCATCAGGATTACCATATGATATGATGGAGAATCTATGTCACGACTAATCGTCGCTGCTTGAAATATTGTCACAAGGTAGTGATGATGAAGCACCGAGCAGAACTCAAAGGGTGTCCTATCGAAGTGTTTATTTGGTTAAACTGTGCCCAACATGGACAGCAAATCACATTGAAAGACGACAGCGGCGTAAAGAGTCTTCAGTCGATGGTAAAAAACTGTCAAGTCGCCAAATGCGTCAGTTTTTCAACACTCGTCATAACGTGTTCTCGCCTTATCTCTGAGAATCTAGAAGACACGCAAATCTGTGCGTTAGGCATGCAAACTTTAATGAATGGTCGAAACGGTTGCCGAAGCGACATGCACTGCCTGCGCTGCGCTGCGTGTAATGCAAAGTGACAACGGCGCTCCCCGCAACAAAACGAAAACAAGCGTGCTTCTCACAGGGAAGTTATAACGGCGTTCGCCGTAAACAAACCAATTTAAGAATTTTCACTAGGGCACGCGCTTACAAGCGCGTCTTTTCTCCTGCAACGGCGAGCGAATGGAATTTCCGTCACGTTGATGTACTTATTTGTTTGTTTGAAAATGCATGACTTGAGTGAAATACTTTTGTAGCTGCCTCGAAAAACCATTTCTGTTTGTCAATTTTAGCTATGTCGAAGTGTGATTCCTGCTTGTAAATTATTATACATTATGTTCGTTAGATGCAGCATTGTTTACGCATGTTTGTATTTTGTTTTGTGTTTCTGTAAGGCCACTCCTGCTTTTACCAAAGCATTGGCATGCAATATTCGTAAATCAATAAATAAATTTGTTAACGAAGCGGGACAAGCGCACAAATAATTTCGAGCATGTCTCTAAGTTTGCAAGCGTCGCATACTAAACGTCACTCTAAATCACAGGCAGTGAAGCAGCGAAGCTTCCGGTGGTGCAACCGGTTGGCTCAGGGGTTAATTCCGGCACATTAAAGTTTAATTGGGCATGGTTGATGACGATCCGTTCGCTCAATCCTCAAAGCCATTTCTTCGTTTCCATTAAAAAATGGGAATTCGTGTTTTGTCTTGTCGCTCGTGCACTTTATTTTACCAACTTCTAGACAGAAATCTCTCACTTGACAGACGCGATGAGTATGGATCGTGTCGTGATGCGTTTGCTCAGTTCACGGTGTTCATTGAAAATATAGAATACCTAAACTGAACGAAAGTGCACAAGTAATTCACTGAATGTTTTATTATCTCTTTTCACACAACTTATTTCCTCTACCGTTTGTACAGTCCCATTTGTAAGACACTCGCAAGAGGACATCAGCAGTCTTCATTTGGATCTAGCATGTCCGTATCCAATTGCAGCAAAGGGGATAGTAGCCCTCTCTACGTGTAAATACGCAGCTCCCATCAGGCTCTGGCTTTTTCTTAGTGCAGCTTCGAGGAAAAAGAAAAGCAACAGAAAAGCAGTCAGCGAAAATTTTTTAATGCACAATTTCGGGAACATAAATGAATCTAACCGCGCGATATTTTCTATATCTTGCATTCGCATATTACTTGATTTTCATATACAAAATTTTCAAGGATATATCAGAAACGCTTACTGATAGGTGCCATTTCGTGAAACCTTCACTGCTAAGCGCCCATGAGCGAGGGCACTTAGCAGTGGACTTTGGCATTCTTTACGCACATTTCGTCGAAAGAGAGGGTGGTGCCTACATTTGCAGGGGAGCTTTCTTACAGTGAATTTTCTCGAGCATATGCGTTGGGTGCTTACGAGCGCTAAAATGCGTTGTTGTTATATACTTCGCCTCCTTTGACAGTATTGAAATTTTCGGCCCATTTGGTTAGGCATTGCCTCAATCACCTCAGCAACACATTACCCGGCATATTTTTTTTCCTTTGAGTATTTGGAGCTCACTACGGTGGATTTGTTTCACGGCTTCCCTTTGCTGCGAGCGGTGTGCTGGGCATTTATTCTCAAGTGCCCTCGAAATGCAAAGTAAACCTGTTCGCTGCTTGAAACATGAAGGGGCTTCACTCCAGCGAGAGCTTTCCCGGTGTGTCTGAGGCAGCCACATCAACAATTTTTGAGAAGTGAAAATTAAATTTACCGATATGTCCATTTCCTACTATTTACTCAAACATTTAATGTCCCAACACACATTGAACACCTTAATTACGTATAAGCTGTGTTGTGACGAAAAAGAATAAAAATATTTGATTGGGTTCGAAGGTATGTTCACTTATCTGCAAGCAGTATGTTGTGAACGCACCATTTTGCAGTATACTTTTAGCTAATGAGGAGTAGGGCGCTGTTTCAATGTGGCACTTTTACCCCCTCGGTGGAGTGCTTTCACTTTATTGCAGGACGAGTACTGTACTCTTCAAAGGACGTTCGGTTACTCTATGGCTAGAGAGTTTCTTCAGTGTGGAAAAAGGAATATACATGGGAGAAGCGAGCACTTTCTATAACTGTGTTCGGAAAATACTTTTGTTTTTAAAATGTAGATCTGATTGAAAACTCGTAATCTTTAGATTATAGTAGGGGGGTACATTCATGGGGGGGGGGGGAGGGGGGGTCTGTGATCGTTGTATTACGATATAATGTGCTTCTAAACATAAATGAAAGCTGCCGCCATACAATCATTACAAGCCAAAAAGACCGTGCGGCTGTCTTGATAAACGCTATGTAGTGTATGGCCTCTTGACACATGAGTCTTAATCGTGATCTCCAGGAAAGAGAGCATGCATATACTGTGCAGACTGCGTTGCCTTTTTGGGATTCCCCCACAACACAAAATAACGGACGCCGCATAAATATGTAAAATCAAAAGTAATTTCTACAACAAGACCCGATATACACGAGTAGTGCTCCATTTTGATCCACGTTTAAACAGACAATTCGCACAGACACTGAGTGCAGCGGTGTGAAAGACGCGCGTAGTTAGGGGGACACGAAAATTTAAGCGATATCTGAGTGGTCTACACCTCTTTTGAGCACTTAAATTGTGTCAATCCCGGTTGTGTATATTCAGTTTAAGTTGTGCATGTGATATGACCATCGGCTATTCCGTTCCAGTGTTCATTCACCTACTGAAGCCGAACGTAGCTGGCGCGCATATGGCTTAGGCGGATGGGGTAGAAATTGATTACGGCGAATATTGTTACTGCGAACATCAAACACGATGCCTCGTCCAGGACCGCAATGCACACATGCAGGCTAAAGAGGAGTCATCGGCGTCACATCTCTATTTGGCTCATTCGCTCAATTTCACTGAACTTGGAAATGACTCTTGCAACAAAGTAAAGCATAAAGCATAAGGGTCTAAGAACCAGGGTGTGCGAACAACTTACACACAATATCCAGACAAGAAGTTTAATGTGTCACATGTTTAGCGCCCAAGCATCTTCACACAGCGTTATACGCTTATGGTTGTTTCCCAGTATGTTCTAGTGAAGCAGTTCGTAATAATATAAATTTGAGGAGCCCTTCCGCTATGGCCGATATCGGGACTAGCGAAGCTTCTCCTGTTCGCTCTTTTTCTTTCTTCTTTTCGTGTCTTTATTTCTTTTTCTTTCGTTCTCTCCCTTGGCCTTTTCATTTGCCTCTTTCTTTCATTACTTATTTCATTGGTATAAAGTACAAGGAATTCGTGTGGCTCAGGTATGTTCATATCTTTTTCGTTCGCCGAGCGCACTCTGAAGGACACAGCCACACGTGTGACGAGCGAGCGTCTAACTTCGGTATACAATTTGACGTGTACAATACCATACTTTAAAGCGCGCGTATAGTGAGCCCACAGTGGCTGAATCGGCTAGCACGCTGGCCTCGCAACCTGGTGGTCTGCGGTCTGAACCCGCAGGCGGAGTACAAAGTCCCTGTTTTTGTGGTACAGAAGGTCTTACTCAACCGACAACGCCATCAGTAATGAAATAAAGGATTTATATCAATATTTTATGGGTTTTAGCTTCGAGAACCTCAACATTGGGACGCACACCGTGGTCCAGAATTCAGGAAGTTTTGACTACATGGGGCTCGTTAACAAGCACTCAAAATGCCCAGTCTAACGGGTGCCTCACGTCCAGCAATACTGGTCTACTTGTTTGCGCAGTGACTGGGCTGCTGATGCGAAGGTCACTGGATGGCATCCTAACCTTAGCTGCATTTCAATGGAAAGGAATTGTTGGGGCTGCGTACCGTGCGATGTCAGCGTGCGATAGAGAACACGCGGTAGCAAACTTTCCGCAGCCCTCCAATACGGCGTCTATCCGGATCATATCGTGGTCTTGGGAAGTAAAGCGTGCAATGAGTAAATTCGGTCAGATATCCGTTTGCCCTCGCGGCAAGGAGGATTAAGAAGACCAGGTAAGAATAGAACATCCGACCCACTGGTCATGTGTTTGTCTACTTCTCATATCTTACAAACCCATAAAATACGATAAACGAGCCTCTCATGATTCCGCCTGCATTGACAATGTGTCGCTGTTTCCTGGAACGAAGACAGACCTTCCGCGTCACCAGCCAAGAAGCGCAACCACGCTCGTGTACATATAAAATAGGTAGTTCTCGCTGCGTAACGTTGAAAAGTAGTTATGTTCAACTGCGGGGAATTCCATATTATGAAAGGCAAGCACATTATTTTTATCTCTGAGTGCGCGACAGAAAGCACCGTTCAAATAAAACATCGTCTGGTGATTCATAGAGCAAGATGAGCGCTTTGTGTTGCATGTAGAGAAATACATGTAGAGTAAAATGTGCAAACACACATCGACCTAAACAGGCGCACTTTGTTCGCATTTCTTGCCATACTCTTGCACAGCTCCAAGAACCAATGATATCGCATGTTTACACATCGTACTTTTGATATTCTTGCGACATACCTGTCAACAACTTTCGTGATACCCTTACATATTGCCCTTTCACAAGTATCGTTAAAAAATGTGTACTGCTTCCGTGAAAGTTCTTTCCCTCTGTGTATGCAATTATCTGAAAAGATTGGAGAAAAGTTTTTAGCTTTAGTGGTTTATCAGGCAAACGCATTTTAGTTTATCAGACGTATACCCACCAGTGCCTTTTACAGTGGCAAGTAACTCAATTTTACGTATGCCTTATGATAAAGTAGGGAAAATAAAAAAAAATTTTTCGTTTTGCACTGCGTTTCATACTCCTTTCGGTTGCTTTAATATATTGCCACGTTGTTATAACGGCAATCCCCGTAAGCAAACCAAAGACTCAGTTCTTTTCAGTACTGTGTTCCTTTCATTTCAGTTTACTGTACTCTCAAGACCGAACTCTTACGGAGGGGAGTGAGTAACGAACAAACAAAAATACAAAAAGCAAAACAGCAAACATCGCTGGTAAATACAGATAGTGATTGTTAATATTCCGATGTTTGCTAGCGCTAACTTTGTTTTCACCATTCAGCAGCGCTTAGCTTCCATGCAGGATTATTCGGACTAATGCATCATACATGACGGTTAAGTATTATGTCTTTTTATTCACCCTTATTGCACGTTTACAGAACCCACTAGAGAAGATCCATGCAAAAAAAAAGAGATAAAGCCGGAATTGAATGTACATAACACTGTACACTTGGATGCAAAACAGCATTTAGAAAAAAAAGAAACATTCAGTGTCGCCACGTTTTCATGTAGTTTGAGAGCCTCCTGCAAGAATTCGCATGAGCGTCGCATCCATAACTTTACCTATTTCGGAAAATTCTTTGTGATCGCAAAAGTAGTAGTGCTTCCCCAGGTAAGACAACGATGAAGATGAATAAGGCAGAGCATATTGGATTGTGATAACGCATTATTAGCTTGCACGAAGAACCAGTAGAAGAAGTAACAGTTTCGCCAGAAGGGGGAATCAATGAATGCGGCAGCAATGCATGATATAATATATGGAGTAAGACTAGAAGCTTTACGGGCAATTTTAATTGCATTTCACGTGGGCTTATTTAGCCGACACGCAGGTGTGATTACGCGTGACCAGGCTAGCACGAAGGGGAGGAACAATCACAACATGCCACTTGCAGGAGTGGTACTAGTAAGAAATGGCACCAGTGGTCAGGCGGTCAAACGCTATTTACGTTCCTTGTTGCGGCTATACAGTCAGAATTGGGGGCGTACGTGTTTCGTAGATCAGGTGCTGTACATCTAGATAAACTAAAATTGTACATACTACACAATTAGTATGATTATCATTTTCTTTTTCTGTACTGATCGGTGTATCTACTCATACTCACTGTTCTAAAGTAAGTTCCTGATCCTGGCTTAGATTCATCTTTTGGATATTTTTATTTAATTTCTCTCTATCGTTTCCATCGGGCTGTATCAAATTCTTTAGCTCCTGTAGGTTTTTTTCAACAGATGTTTTACTGCTGTGCTTTCCTGCTGCTGCTGCTGTGTCTTGGTTCCCTTTAAGGGTCTTTAAAACTTGTACTGTCAAATCGCATGTTCTGATCTTTAATTAGCTCCACTACAATTTTCATAATGCTCTTGCGCGTTTTTACCTGAATCTTGCAAGCACAGCACTAACACTCTTAGACGTGCAGGCAATGGCACACTTTTATTGCCTTTGCCTTGTATTATTCTACTCAGCCTGTGAAGTTTTTGGTCCCATAAAGTTTCTCCCTGCTAACAAAATCGGGTAGAAAGTACACATTGCTGCCATGTTCTAAAGTGACAGCTGATGTTCCCTTGCACAGTACTGCACAGTGTTTAGTTAGTTCAACTGTTTAGTTAGTTCAACTGTTAGTTCAAGTTACTGAGCCATTATCGGGCTATGTAATTGGCGTTTTGTCTTTACCGAAGTGGTGAAGGGAGCCTCGCCGTTCCATAGGCGCTCTCTATGTATGCCAAGTGCGAAGTCGTAGTACAATGTCACACACGCGGAGCAGTAGACACTCACTATAACGAGCGATGTGCACGCCTTAAAGTAACTGTCAGAAAGCGCTCGGAAAGCTATCGCTCGGAAAACTATCGCTCGGAAAACTTTTCTTAGATTGTAGTAAGAATGGGGTGATCGTGCTTGAAATCTACGGGAACGATAACGCTTTTATGCCACGACAAAAATATTTGTTTTAAATGCCAAGCGATTCTTCGGTAATGCGAGCAAGTTTAAATCTATCTATCTATCCATCTATCTATCTATCTATCTATCTATCTATCTATCTATCTATCTATCTATCTATCTATCTATCTATCTATCTATCTATCTATCTATCTATCTATCTATCTATCTATCTATACGTCTCGTTGCTTCTGCGGTCGTATCATTTCACTGGTATACACCAAATTCGATTGGTAGGGTACCATTGCATGGCAAACATGAATCACCGATCTCTACATATCTAACATGATATACTCCTCATGTACGTCACGATTAACGATACTGCAATGCTGTGTGGCTCATACACATGGAATCCGTGCATGTGCCACAAGTGTCTGCTCTTCATACAGACCATGCGAGCCAACTAGGCTCGCTTGCTGCACATTTTCCTTCTAGCGCCAGCCTTTCAATTCGTGTTTTGTGTTTTGTATATTGTGACTGCTGCGAATTTTTTGCAACTGTTCTGAGTTATCCTGCTGCTCTGAATATTTTAGGGCCGAAGCACACCCTAAGGCCGACGATTGTCAGGCGTCTGTCTGTATGTCCGCGCTCACGGGACAGCATCATCTGCTATAGTGAGGGAGAGAGAAGGGAGCGCGTTGACTATGGAACGCTCTTCTGCGATGAACGCTGTACCAGCTCGCAAGGAACGAGAACCCGCCCTCGCCCGCGAGAGACAACGCCAACGCAGGCAGCATCTGCTAGCAAGTTTGTTGTTGAAAAAAAAAAAAACCGACTGCTTGCTTTGCACGAACGTTCACCGTCCACCCCTTATATATAGGCATTGGATCTTCACTTGCAATGTAGTGCCGGTGGGAGATTTCTCTTGGGCGTAGTTGAACAATAAGGACTCGCATCGTGCGCGTTAGCTCAAAGTACTCCGAAAGTCGGCACGATCTACGACGTGGGAGCGCAGGAACCTCGTATAGACAGGAGCATAATTGACAACGCGTGTGTAAAGACACACACGCGTTGACGGACGAATGGAATTCTCTTGGTGTGTTCCCTTAACATTGCCGTCATCCTTCACCCTGCTCAACAAAAAAATATGGCAGAGGTTTTGTTAAAACGAGCCCTGCCACACACCGTATATTGTTGTAACCAAATATGCTCCACCAAGCTTGGCTACTCTCTCATAGTTAATGCATTTCGTCCAGAAAATTGGGAGTAAAGTGCATAGGAGACGGGCAAGCTTGAATGTGAAAAAAGATTAAAGCCGCAAAGGGAACACAAGCATGGGCGACTACCGATTTCCTCTGGGTGGGTCAGTCCGCGGGTGCCGTTTCAGTCTAATTTGGGCCAAAGGGGCGTGCCAAAGGTGTGGGCCAGAGGTGTGGGCCGGGCGCCCTGAATGTCGAATCACCCTGCATTGGAAGAAATCCCAGCGAGATTTTTTCGCTGGAGATGGCTAAGCCACGCATTGCGACTGTGGGAGGGGTTACAGACTGTCCCATTGGGCCGGTCCAAGGTGTAGCCACAGACAAATCTCTGCGAGGATTGGCGCTACAATTATACTTACTTTTATACACCACAACCAGAAAATAAAAGCCTACATAGCAGTGGTAAACAAAGCAACGAAGTTATATTGCTAAAACAGTTAAATTATTCCCGACATTTTCCTTACTTCCCCGCTGCGTGCAGTGTGGCCCGAAACAGTGGCGAAACACTGCACAGTAATTGGAGAAATGCAGCTGACTGCAGCTGACATGCTGAGTTCTTGCCACTTTCATTTTCTAATGGCGTATGCAGGATCCGCACAGATGCAGCACTGCATCTTAAGTGTACTTCTGTTGAGAGAGACGTAAATGGCATGTACTCACAGTCGCTTTCTGGAAAGAAAACAATAAAAAAGGCTATTAGTAAACATCACAAACTTCCATAGAATTGTGATCAGCCTATTTGTTTTACTACATTTATTGCGCGATTCGAAATACAAAATCCAGCATACATGGAGCAAAGCGAGAGCTCTATGTATCAGGTAGCCGTAATAAGGCAGGACATAAAAATTTAGACATTCGGCATAACAGCTTTTGTGGGTTCAGTATATCGCATAACAAGGACGCATGGGTCTTACCAGTGCTACTTGACAAGGGCTACGGATAGGTCTACATCAAATCTTGATTTACTTAGTCGGGCTAGATCTTTTTGAGGCACTCCATTATGTTGATATTGCTGAAAAACGCGTGTCAGTAGATAAGACATTAACGCGAAATATAGCTTGTGGAATTTCGCTCCCGAACAGCTACGTCGGCTTCTTCCTCGGTCGGTCCGGTCTTTCTCGGTCGTCGAGTAAAAAATACTCGAAGACCGAGGAAGACCCCACCAAATCACGCCAGCAGACATTTTTATTCTGCAGGCACTCGCCAGCCTCAAGCACGAAGAAAAAGAACAGGAATGACGATGGTTATGTACAGATGACTGTGATGAAGTACGCTAAATGTGCTTACACTAATTGATTTAAGTATTCAACTACTCATTGACTCATTGAAATATAAGCAAATATATATTTTCAAATATAAACAACGACGTAAACACGAAGACGGGGAACGCAGGACGAGCACTGCCTAGCAGCTGGCAACAGTTGCTAGACAGCACTCATCCTCTGTTCCTCGTCTGTGTGTTCCCCCCGTTGTTAGCGCAGATTTTCTTTCAAATATGAATCACTATCAAAATTCCCAGCATTCTACCTTCAATTCGTGGAAGATAGCTTACATAAGTATTGACTACAACTTGTATCCTGGTCGCTCAGGAATGTTGTGTATAACAGAATTTCATCTGTTTTGGAACTGGTGTTCTGGAACTGTTCCAGAACTGATGTGTGTTTGTCTTACCAATTTCCATTTCTCTAGATGCACTTACATATTGTTGCAGACGGGTTGTTCACGTTAATACGGAGGACTAGTTGAGTCTGCTGGGTGACCGACGCAGCTGCCTAAAGTCGTTCTCTTATTCGTTTCTCTGCCCCCCGGCTATATTTGTGCTACTGGTGGCTCGCCTCAAGAACTCGTGACATTTCCCCGCTGGAAGACGAAGGTCGCAGGGAGAGTCAGGCATCTCGAGTATTGAAGTGCTTGAGAAGGGCGATATAGGTAACTTCATTTTTCACCGAGCATCGTCCACTCTTCGCGTCACGCACGATGCGATAATTAACCTTGCCGAGGCATTAGAAAGTAACGTACTGACCGACACAGTGTGAGAGAAACTTTTGTTACAAGCCACAATTCCGCAACGGTATCAACAGCCATACGAGGTAAAAAGGATCAAAGCAAATTCCGCGGTCATAGTCGTGATAGCGTATTTTCCACCGATCCTGTGAAGCGAGGGGGCATAGCCGGAAGAGACGTCGCGCTTCTTCGACTCGATTGGGGATCTCGCCAATTGATTGGTTGGGATGAGCAATGCATGGGACTGTTGTCTCGAGCGTGTACAGTGGCGGACGAGCATAAAGAAGGAAAAATGGTGTTTAGCCTGTGGTCTCGTGCCTTACGGTGTTGAAAGCGTAAGTGACGAATGGCCAGATACTGTCCTAATTGTTGTGCGCCGAATCAAAGCATATGGACAGCATGTTGGCAAGCGTTCTGTTTGGGCGCTCAGCCAGACCGTTAGTTTGTGGATGGTAGAGCATGGAATGGAGAAAGCTCGATGAACACAGATGAGTTCCTTCGACTACATCCGCGCTAACCTGACGTCCGCTATCGCTGATAACCATGCCAGGAGGTCCATGAAGAGGATAACGTGAGACAACAAGAAGACAGACTTCTGTTGCCGTCAACGATGGCAGCACGGCCGTCTCATGGTAGCTGGTCAGGTGGCCTACGCAGACGATAATCAAACGATTGCCGTTTGAGGATTGCGGTAAAGAGCCAATAAAGTCTATACCGTTTTGGTCATACAGAGCCCTAGGAGGAGGACCTGGGTGAAGTATGCCACGTGGCGCGTTCTAAAGAAGCTTGTAAAGTTGACTTTGGGAGTAGCTGGCGACGTACCGGACGGCCTCGTTCCATATCTTGGGGCAGCAGAAGCGCTCTTAAGCGCGATTGAGCATTCGTGTAGAACCAAGATGGCTGGTGGTCGGGTCATCGTGTATGGTGCATAGCACTTCAGTGCGAAGACTCTAGGAATGACTAAGAGGTACCAGTGGTCGAGCAGCCCTTTTTGCACAAAACGCCGTGACGTAACCGAAACCAACTGTCTGCATACTACTCCTGTGCTGCCGCATAGAGCGACTGTAACCTTTCGTCCTTCTACTGTTCAGGTATGAAGGTTCTCATAACCAGAAATTCCGGTGTCACAAAAGCAATGTGTCCTCGGAATTTACCACCCAAAGACACATTCCCATTGCATGCACCCACCGCGTACATAGAGTCACCACTCAGACCAAGAAAACCTGTGTTCTGGTCCCAACGAAACGTATCCTTCCGTCCCAGGAGGCCTTTAATTAACCACACTCACAACACAAATTGGCATTCCCTTTTCCACTAACGTCATCGCAAAAACTCCCTCAATAAGTGCAAACAACCACTGTCTTTAGCAAGAAGATAGTTGAAGGCATCTGAGCCACAACGCAGATTTTTCAGCTGCCTCATCTTCATCGGCCGCGATGATTACCGGCGGCCAGGTATGCCGGCGCCATTACACATGGGGAGAAGGCGAGCTTCAGGATGCGGTCTGAAGTATTCTGCCGAAGACATCGGTTCCGAGTAAAGAAGCTCCTCCGCACCGCGCTTCACGTAAGCAGCGCTAGCTCTTCGGGGATGAACGTTGCGTGGGTGCTTATCAAAACGTCGAGCAGAGGAATGATTGTGTGGTGGTTCAGTGAGGATGTAAGGTGGTTGGTCATGGTAGCCGCTAAAATTCGCGGCGCTGACCGAGTGGCTCCAAGAAGCAGCAGGAGGTCCCCTAACATTGCCTTGGGAGGCGGAGGAGCTGTAATTCACCACACAACGTGCCTGTTCTTTATGCCTCTGCAGTTCCTTGCGCAAAATTTGTCGAACGGTGGGTGATGGGTCTGGCTGGGGTCTCGCACCAACATTGGCCACGCTATTTACATTGGCCCGACGTGCAAACTTGGGCGCGATTCGGCGGGTCTTCAGCGCCTCGAATTTGCGGTAGTGTCGTATGACACCTAAAACGGTGATCAACTTGTTTCTCCAATGAGGAAGTTGTACACGTCTTCTGCAATTCCTTTCAAAACGTGTCCCACGTGGTATACGTATACCTTATCTTCCCCTGGCATTCAAAGGCTGTCGGTTCCGCAGAGTGTCAAGTTCTACTCGGGATCGGTAGTGCACGTCCCGCCTGGCATGTAATCTCGCTGAGCCAGGGTTAGTTCCATCCTTTCGATTGCGTCTGCGTCGCCGAATACTTCCTAATACCCTCAAAGAAAAGGGTTCATGTAGTTTGTGCATCTGAGTAGTTTTTAAACCAAATCAACGGCGTGGCGGTCAAGAAGAAAACGACGTTCCTGAGCTGCTTGGCAGCATTTCAGTTATTGCATTAGTTTACCCTTTAGTAACAGGGTGCCACTCATCCACGTCTTCCCCTGCATTCGCCTAGAAGATGCATAGTTCTCGGTAGTGACCGAACGGGTTGAGGCTTGCCGAGGCACTCCTGCTACTGGGAGTCTTACTCAGAAGCAGTGTACAGTGAGGAACAGGGAGGGTACAGCGAGGAAAGTCCGGTAAGGCGACGGTTTCCGCGTTGTTCTTGTGCGGATGGCGCCGTCGTAGGGCGTGGGTAGTAACCAGCACAGCTACACGAAATGTTACAGCGGGGCTGTTCAAGTTAAGACAGAGAGTCAGGCGTGTCTGCTGGGTGACCAAGGCAGCCGTCTAATGTCCTCCTCTGCTCTCTTTCACCGGTGTATTTTTTGGTTCACCGGAAGAACTCATGACAATATATATATATATATATATATATATATATATACGCCTTGAAGGCGAGAGCAAAAACCCTGTGGAAGTGTCCATATAATTTACATAGCAATAATAGAATGGCAATTTTTTGTTCTTCAAGCTCCCGCTGTTCATCGCGCCTGTTTAGGTTTCCTTATCGGCATGCCCCTCCGAGACACGCTTAGGATGCATCATGTACACATGCTATTCTGCTCCTCATTCCTCGGCATATGCATACCTCGCCAATCAGGGAGAGTACGCAATCACTGGACCTATTGCCCGCAGTGTGCCGCTATTTTCATCGCGAACGTAGACGGCCGCTCCGTCAACTTGAGGAGAGATTGATTGATTAATGGGGTTTAACATCCCAAAACCAGCTCTATTATGAGAGACGCCGCAGTGGAGGTCTACGGGAACTTTTGACCATCTGAGGTTCTTTAAGGTGCACTGACGTCGCACAGCAGCAGCATACGGGCATCGACATTTCGGATCCATAGAAATGCAGCCGGCGCTGAAGGGATTCGATCCCCCGACCTTCGGATCAGCAGCCGATTGCCATAGCCACTAAAGCATGCTCGCGGGACGACTCGAGGAGAGAGTATATTATTCTAGTTTGTCCGCGAACATCCTTATCTTTAGCGGATAGTGGCGAAGAACACGTGACCAGCAGTGCGCGAAGCAACATCTGGTGACACAAGATATGACATCACATACATAAGTCCAGTAATGCAGACGTTCACCAGCTTCCTGCATACGCCACTGACAGGGAGATAACCGTTAACTGACTACTTTCATTAGTTTTTTCTTCTGTCTATACACCAACGCAAGTGAAACCTAATATCGCAGATATCGCATTTAGCAGAAAGGCCGAAAGCTGTGGCTACCAGTTCGGCTTGTGCCGTCAGCGGCTCCAGTAAAGCTACACTTGCGAGCGCAAATAAATCTGCGCGCTGGCTGAAATTGTTTAATGTACTCAGCCGGTAACTGGAGCGACCGCCGTACAGGGAACCGGTCCCAACAGCAAGCCAAAGCGGAAAACAAGAAGTAGCGTAGGCACCACGTGCAAGGCATGATAACCCTTGCAGAAGATGCGCTCGCGAATGGACCCAGTCTAGGGAATGTGCGCGATTCCTTCTACTATTTTCTTTTTCACGACTAATTCCTTCCCTCATGTTGCTCAATTGGGCTTATAGAGAAAGGAAACCCTCAAAAAGGGCGACGATTGATATTCTTCGCCCCTGTAGCCATGAAAAGTTGAAATGAGACATTAATAAAATGGGCCACTGTGAAATCATAACCAAGCGGTGCATTAGTTTGGGCCTAAAGCCCAGTAAGGTTTGCTGATGAAGAGAACATCAAGCGGTGTGGCAAGGATGTGTGCAAATCGTAGCCGTGAGGCAATGCGCACTTGACAACCGAGGAGATCGACTGTCGAGGCTGCGAAATTACATGACGGCACATTCGAGTATTTTTGTACATTACTGCGCTTCCCCCGTCTGGAACTGCAGAAATGTGTTCCATCAAGAACTCCTCTCTTGCGCATGTTGGCTACCAACAGCAAGTATAGAACATCAAGAACTCCTCTCTTGCGCATGTTGGCTACCAACAGCAAGTATAGAACGCCGACGCATTGCATGCCTATTGGAAATGCCTGAGTATGTATGGCCAACCTTTATCACCTGCTAATAAGTGGAATGAGAAAGTTAAATAAATGCGCCTGCACCTAGAATCTACAAATAACAGCAAGGTTTATCAATGCGTTACTGAAGTATTAACATGCAAAAGTGCGCAGCCCCTGTATTTCCTCTCCAAGACCTGATCGATATTTCACTATCGTTCCACAATACGGACATTCCCCAAGTCGAGAAAGTTAAATATCTTGGAAATACTTATGAAGGAAAGCAGAATTGGCGTCTTCATATTGAACACACAGCAACAAAAGCATCACGAACCACGTGAATTCGGAAAAGGGTCAGTAATTGTCGGTGGGCAATGCGCAGAGACTCTCTGATAATGATTTATTGCACGTATATCCACCATATACTGGAGTTTGGATGCGCCTTATTTTCCGGTGTTCTGGTTTGAAGTTAGGTCCGTTATGCTAGTGGAACGGGAGGCGCTCCGCTTGTGCCTTGGCCTACCGAAATTTGTAGCTAATGCAGTATTACATGAGGAATCGCGAATTCCTTCTTTCGAAACCAGATTTCAAAATTTCATGGTCCAAACATTCTCAAGGATACATGAATGTATTTATTACTAGTATGTATACCAATATGTATTTCTTAGACAACCAGCTTTACTTTTTTGTGTTCCTCGGCCCTGAAGTTACGTATCACATGTCGTTGTCACACAAAAGCTGCTACACTCGCTAAAGATAGTTCTCACAGACGTAGCCATACGGGATAACAGTTTAATTCAGTGGAAATCCCATTTGACAGCATAGTCCCCAATAATGCCAAGAAACATCTGTGACGTATCCTTAGTGGGCTTCTACAGGATCACTTGATTCAAATAGGCACTAAAGTTATAGCAACGGATGCTTTGCAGAGTGAGCGAAAGGAAGGAGTAGGAATTTTTTTCTCAGAACTAGACTGGTGTCTCTCTGTTAGGCTGCCGGGTTACACACTACTATTTGTGGCAGAATTCTTGGCGGCTATACTGGCTTTGTGTAAGCTTCACTCCTCCATGACTACAGAGGTAATAGTTACAGACTCGTTAGCGTTATGTACATCACTACATGCTCCAGGTGAATCGCGCATTCTGAGAACTTTGCGTACTTTGGTTCCAAATCATTTACAAAACTATAGTTAGTTTGGGTGCCTGGTCACAAAGGAGTGGTAATAAAGGAATTGGCAGAGACTTTGGCTAAGGCTTCCAATGCAGGTCCTGTTCTTTCTCTCCTTAAATATACGGCGTTTGTTACTGCGGTCAGAATCAGAAAGTACGCCTTATTGATGTGGACACCCTGTCTTCCGTCCTTACCTGATCACAGCAGTTACAAAACCCTTGGAGCAGGTCATTTTGCCAAACAAGGAAAATAGAAGCAATGCGAACGAGTTTCCGATGTAGATTCCCCACATTGAATTTCTATATGCCTCGAGCTAGTCTGGTGGTCTCTTCTTTATACGCTTTTTGTAATAAGCTAGAGACAATCGAACACTTTTTGCTGGAATGTAGACGCTTCAGCTCGCTTAGGGAAAACACTACCGAAATAGCATTGCAAAATCTGAGCATTCGATTATCAGGCACTGTACTGCTTTCATTCTGGTCTTCCGTGCGGGGACACACGAATTGGAATATATTCCTTGCTATACAGGAGTTCATTACGGATTCGAATCGATTTGATCGTTTTGTTAATAGATCCTAATTACTTATTCTATTATCTTCTCTATGGCTGATTGATTGTCATTTTTTCCTATTAAATTATTCCGTATCACGAAATTACGTTCTTGACATTCAAACTAACATCAGAGGACGAATAAACCTTTCAGGTAGTATAATTCTTAAATTAATCTCAAATCCGCCAGTGTTGGCTAATCACCCCCAGTGGGTAGATGCCAAATATGAAGGATCATAATCATCAAGAACACCACCAGAAAGAGAGCCCACAATATCGAGCATATTTATCCGCATGATAGGCAGCTTTGGCGCTATAATCAAACAGTCAGCTTCAAGACCTGTCCCAGATAAAATGGGGGGGGGGGGGGAATAAAGCAGGGAGATTTCGCCTTGTGATTGTATGAAGACCTTGTCGCGTTTCGTTGTCAATTTGAACTTTGCGAAACGAAGTCGCCTCTTTCTCATGAGTTTTTGCTATTTCTTATTATTTTGTTTTATTTATGGATGCCACACACGGCACATTGACAACGCCTTATTGGTTGGGCTGATTTCGCAGAATATTTTTTTCTTGAGCGGTCAACTGCGATGTCACTGATGCAAACAAAAATTAAGAAGGACAAAATTAGGGAAGGGGACGAAAAGACGAATACGGAGGGGCAGACATGTGCATGTAGAAGAATAGGAGCTGAAATACAGAAAGAAACAGAAGTTTAAGCATAGCGAAAAAGTAATCAGTAGGTAAAGTAATGCAGGCAAAGAACAATAAGATACTCCGTACAACAGCGGAAATGTACCCTTAAGCAAACCTCAGACGAGAAAGAGGTAATAAGCAGCATTGGCCAGCTTAAACGCATAGGGCTCTGCTTTCTTTATTGACTTATTTTTGCTTCCTTTCTTCTATTTCGCTTTTTGTAAAATGGGGCTGTACGCCATCACAACGCATTAGAGAACACATTCAAGACAACTGATGCCAACCTGCATTTCAAAAGATAGGGCAGCATAGAATAACACCAACAAATTCTATTTTATGCAGTGTTGACCTATGAATTATACCTGCATTTAGAAATACAGAAAGTATTCGCAGTTGTACACATGTACACATATGCTGAGATATTCCTTCAGAACGCCACAAGTTTCGCTGCATATTACGAAGTTGTGTACTTATGTGTATTATTATGTGTATCTGAGGTACTAACGACTGTTTCGAGTGATTCATGACTTTAGTTTCGCGCAGGAAACTGATTTACAAAAACTTCAGAACTGCCAGTCCCTTACCATTCACTCTGTAATACTAACGGCTGCTCTCGCTGTCACCTGCGTAGCACTGCTGTATGGGAGTGCACTAAGAGTAGCCTAACATAAGCAATTGTTTTGATCATGATTTCTTGGGTTTTACGTCCCAAAACAAGGTGTGATTATGGGAGACGGCGTAGTGGACGGCTGCGGAAATTTTGACTACCTGGCATTCTTTTATGTCCACTGACATCGCACAGCACACGGGCCTCAACATTTCGCCTCCATCGAAATGCAGCCGCCGCAGCAGGGATTCGATCCCGCGACCCTCGCATCAGCAGCCGAGTACCATAGCCACTAGAACACGGTGGTGGGGCAGCAATTGTTTTACTCATTTCAATTTAATTGGCAGATTCTCCTTAGCCTTTAGACGACCTGTTTCCAGAATATCAACAGCTCACACGTGTTTTTAGCCTCAAGGAGACATTGGTGCCCAGCTGCAGTGGGAGCGGTTGCGCATATAGAAATTTTCGTTGATTGAGCTCGCACTTTTCACTCAAGCAGTTAGAGACAAAAATATTTAGGCGACCGGAAGCGGTATCGTTTCCTGTCCATAATGGCGCTACCCGGTACTATACAGACATCACTTAACTTTTCGTTCCCTTGAATAAAGATTCTGTGAATTTGCAGATGTGTGGCTGATCCACGCATGTCCCGTGTGCCCTCGTATAACGACTGAAAACGCTTGCTGCAACACGAAAACCACGACCACCGCACCCACCACACATGCCAACTTTCCCTGTTATCGGCCAAACATAATTTTATCTTTCCTTTTTTTTTTCTGACTGGAGCTTCGCTGGCATGTCGCTCATGGAGAAAGTCAACGTGCGTCCCTCATTTTCACTGATTCTCGTGGAAGTTCACTGTCTAGAATTGTTATAAATTCCTTCTCAAATGCCCCTCCCCTATCAAACAGCTCATAGCAAGCTGAGAGTGTTCGTAAGGATTCATAATGCGAACAGGCGTGCAAAACACGGACGCAAGGGATGAGAACTGGAAAACACGAACGCCGTTTGTATGTTCGTGTTGTCCACTTCTCTTCCCGTTTGTCCGTGTTTTGCACGGCTGTTCTTTGCACTATGATTTGAGCTTGACCTATTGCTAACTTTCTCCAGGAAGGTTAATATTATTTGCTTTGTGACTGATGCCACCGTATGTCCTATGTGTTGGCTAGTGAGCCCAAGAAAGGTCACTCGGGCATTATAATATCATAGTTTCTCGCCATATCTGCAGCGTCAGAAACCTTAATTGACGTTTGAACATTGAAACGAAGCCTTGCGGAAACCGAAGGAATCTCCGAGTCTTGTTTAGCGAGCTCCGACGCTATTTTCTTGGAACCCAAGGTGCGTCAAAAGGGCAATCAAGGTTGATAGGTTCGAAGTAAAGCTCTGGAGGTATAAGGTATAGTGAAAATAGAGTATCTTCAGAATGTGGTTTCGGCCGAGGCCACTAAGGCCTGAGAATATGATGTGCCTAGAACATGGATGCTGATTGCCCTCCCTGGAGGTCATTGTTAATAAGGTATTTTCAGTCCGAATAAAATGAAATCATGGCTGCTGCACTAACGTAAAAGTTTAGAAGGTGCGAAGCACGAAGTCGTGCGGCAGTGTTTCCCCCAGGAAATGTCAGCCACGGCTAATAGGCTTGCTTTTCAGAGACCCCATCGACGACGACGTTAGACTACGACGCTCCGGGCACATTAGCAGAAACTCGATATAATCGCTTCTGACACAACCCCACACATAAAATCTCTGGGTTCGCTATCTCCAGGATCGCCCCACCCATGCACACTCACTGTCTGACTGCACTGCCCTAAGGATGGCCCACTGTCTTCACAACCCAATTTCAGAAATTTTTGTTATTAATGGATAAAAAATCCTTACTATTCCTGATCTATTCTCGTAATTCTGATGCCCTTGCCCTTTCTGCCCTGGCAGTGTCAATTGACACAACAAGGAAATGTTGGTCAAGAGGCCTTGAAAACAGTACTATAACTAGATTGTATTGGAAAGATGATATTTAGCACTCCTTACTGCCATTCACTTGATTACTTGCTGCATGTTTTAGGCGGACAGCAAGGAAGAAGAAAATGCACGCCGCAAAGCTCTTGCACGCGATACCCCACGTGAGGACTGATGTTGAATTGTTCCATCTCAATAAATATACGGATCCACACAATCTCATTTTTATATTGTTAGCTATAACTGCCTTTGTTCACAGCCGCCTGAAGATTCGTTACGCTTAGCGCCGATGTTTTGTGAAGCCTCGTTTTTGCCTGTTTGCTATTTTCACACCATCAGCGATCAAAGGTTGCGATAAAACCCATAGAGTTACGAGAGCGATAAAACTTTAATGTTAGAGTGACGAGGGGCACGTTGTTTTTGTTCGCTGAGTTTGTTTTATCGCATGTATGTTCGTGACAATAGTGTTGTTTCTCAAAGAACATGAAAATCAAAATATCTCCAGGTAATTCAAAGTAGCCGCTAGCAGAGTGCTTCAGAAGGTCGGCAAGGGAAGTACGCTACATGTAAAGGGCGAACGCGGTAAGGTTAAGGAGGCCACTAGCTTCTGTCTGACCATCCTCCCAGAAGAAAGAGCGGGTTGTGATTATAACCAAGATATCTAAATACAGTGGATAAAAATATTTAACATACAATCACACTATTCCTAGAGAATGTTCATGAACTGTTCCAGGAGATGCATCAGATGCACCTGTACACCGCACACTAGTCTTCCACAGTTGCACGCAAGCAAAAGCTCTCGAACTACTCACATTTCTCCGGAGACACTGCATTGAACACGTCAGCGCCCAGCGCAAACGTACTGTAAACCAGGAGCGTCCGCAAACGCTAAAACTTTGCAAGCGAAAGCGAACTCTCTGTCAGGTGGGTTGTTATCTGAACGCACATTTCGCGTACGAAAAGCGCATCACTTGCTTGTCGGCGGCCGTCTTTACGTTCGCGGAGTAGAGCCCGTCGCAACGCGACCATGTGTGATGGATAAGCGAACAGTGTTTGGGCACAGGATCCGTTGAATGAACTGACACGACAGTCGGGAGCCTTTTGCACACAACACTAACTATATTACAAGCTATACGACTAGGACATTTATTAAATTCGCAAGGACGGACGCATCACCTACAGGGCCAAATTAAACAGCAGTTCCGAAACAACACCGTGCGTAGCACTTATGCTTATGACCATTCGCCAGTGTGCGTCGTCGCGGTGGCCGGCGCGGCTCTCGACTCTGTAGTTGGGTCGCTGCGTGCCTGGTGCGTTTCCTGGCGTCTACTTTTGTACACACGTCATAAGACGTTCTCGCATCACTCCTGGAATCCTAGAAGCTACTCAAATGTACGCGTCAGGCATGCAAATTTTCAAGAATGGTCGGGACTGTTCCCGAAGTGATATGCACGGCAAACGCCGTCTGCTATGCGCGTAACAGAAAGCGATAACGGCACTCCCCGCAAACAAGGAAAAGAAGCGCGCGTGTAAATATTTTGGTTCCGTTGCGTCTAGATGAGGCGACAAAGACTTACTGGTAGGGTAAGACTGCCGCTGAGCAAACGGCACCGAAATCAAATGCGTATTTGCAATGGCTGGCCCAAAACGCAAGCGCGCGGGCACGTGGTGGGTCGGTGCTCATACGTACACGCATATAAATATCAAAGAAGAAACAATTCCAACCATTCGAAGTTGCAGTGCAATCCTTTGACAAGTTCAACCTCGTTAGATGCACTACATGGCAGGTTTTTCATAAAATAGTCGCTCGAAGTAATAAAACATGGCAATAAACCGCCGCTGTTGGCTCTTACTGCAAACGAGAGTGTTCTGAGCGCGACAGCGGTGGCATAATCACGCAAGTAGTTCCGAGCAAAGAAGTGGTGCGCTTGTAAGATCAATACTATGCATGGAACTGTTTGTTGCACTTATAAACGATTCTTTTGTTTGATGTGGTCGCAATCGCTGAATCATTTTACGGGAAGGAGCGAAATGTGGCATCCTTGTAGGTAGGGATAAGACCAGTAAGATTCCGCAATTTTACCGGTTATTTTACGTTTGAACCAGCTGGGTCGGGCATAACTTCCGGTATTATTGCACGTGAACTGTGCGTGATTGATGAAGATGCCTTCGTCGAATCGCGAGAGCATATGCTTGGAGCCGAATACAGCATGTAAATTCGTGTGTTGTCCAGTAGTTTGAATGTTTTCTTTTTTCGATGTTGACAGAAGTTCTAGCTAGAAGACACGGCCAGTGTGCATTCTTTTATCACGTGGTTAGGCAGTTTCCTGTGTTAATTGAAAATACGACATATCTAAAGTGACAGGAAAGCTTACAAATGAGTTAATACGCTGAATGTTTTATTATCTCGCTTCACGCAACGTATTCTCTCTGCCATTTGTGCAGTCCCAATTGCATAGACTTCACGAAAGAAGGTCAGCAGTCTTCATTTGGGTCTAGCCTTATTCAGTTGCAGCAAGTTCGATAATGACCTTTCTGACGGGTCGACTTGCAGCTTCTATCAGGTTTTGGCTCTTTAGTCCTGCAACTTCAAGGCAAACAAAGAGAGAGTGCGAGAGAAATAAGCAAGCAAAGGCAGGGATGTTAACCAGTCAGGAGTCCGTTTGCTACCCTACAATGGGGGATGAGAAAAGGGGAAGAAAATTAAGGAGAAGGAGAGGGAAAGAATGCCTACAGGACAATCGTATTAATGTCATAGGCGCTCGGTAAGGCCAGATGTATTTAAAGCCCAAACGCCCTTTCATTGCCTTCTGAGCCGTTGGTCGGTGAGGACGGTGTTCAAAGATTGTCTGTTCAATTAATGGACGATCGTCGAGCTTTTTGAAGGACTCGGTCATAGGCAGTCTATCTTCCTTAAATTGTGGGCAGTGGCAAAAGTGATCTATGGTCTCCTCGCATCCGCAAAGAGCACACTCAGGATTGTGGACCATTCCAATTAGCGCACAGTAAGCTTTCGTGTAGGCCACTCCCAACCACAACCGACAGAGAAGCGAAGCCTCACGTCGGTGCAAACCAGCCGGAGGTCTGAGATGCAGCGATGGGTTTAGCCAGTGCAGTCTGGTGAATCTTGTGTATGGGGTATTCCACTCAATCAAGGACATAGTTCGCGCAAGAGTGCGAAGTTTTCTCGTAACCTCGGCCTTTGAGAGTGGAATGGGAACACGGCGGTCTTCCTCGCCTGACGTCTGAGCTGCCTTATCCGCAGAGTCATTTCCAGTGATACCGCAATGGCCTGGTATCCATTAAAAATAAATCTCATATCATTTTTCTTGTATGTTGTGGACAAGTTCCGCAATTTTGTATGCAAGGTGGTCGTGCTCCTCGTGTCGAAGAAACGATTGTGTACATTGCAGGGCTGATCTTGAATCGAAGAAGACTGCCCACTTTCCGGGACTGTCAGCATGTCTAATATGAAGCGCACCGCGGAGAGCCGCGAGCTCTGCATCTGTAGGTGTGGTGACATGGGAAGTTTTAAAGCGATGGGTGACTCCCATTCTATAAGGCAAACTAAAGGAGGAGAAACACTTGTGACCAAGTGTGTTTCAAATGCATTTCCAGAATCATATAGTAAGCTAGAAGCACAATATATTACTTTATTGCCATATACAAATTTCCGCGCATATGTGAGAAATGCTTACTGGCAGGTGCCATTTCACTAAGTCTCTAACCGCTTGGGGTGTGTTGGACAGAGTCAGAATGAAAAGAGACACACACATTCAACCCACTGCTCTTGCGTCACCTGTAGTCGATAAGTCGGTTGCCTTCAAACTTGAGCCCGTAGCAATACTGCATCCTTCGCTCGTGGTATCCCATGGCGAGAAAGTCATGGGCATGCTAACAAGACATAATATTATGCGTGGCCTCAAATATTGGGGGTGTGGGTGTGCACTTAACACTCAAGAGCTATGGCGTTGGTTACGCGCTTGGCCGTCCCCCTGCCGTGGCCGTGGCCTTGGCGTGAAGCGGATGCACGGACTGCGCGGGCGCGGCCTGGAAGAACTATTCTGCCGCAGGAAAAGCGGGGCAAGCGACGACTTGTTAGCTCTGTTTGCCGAGTCCTGTGCCTTGCTAGGTGACGTGTAAGAGTATCATGAACAATGGTGAGACGTAGAGCCAAAGTTTGGCTGTGGTCACGTGATGCGACGGTAATGAGGGCTATGCCAGCAACTCAGCTATCGCGGCGATGCTGAAGCAGAAACAATGGTGGCAGTGGGCAGGCCACTAAGAGTACGTGCTCAAACATAGCAGCGCCCGTGCGCCGCTGGGAATAACCGAGTATTTGTATGGAGATAGTGCACAGTTGGCGCCTATCAGTGAGGACTTCAAATAGGTAGGAAGGAGATAAAGGTCCTAGTGGAAGGCTCTGGAAGTTTTGACTACCTGGGGTCTGTTAGTGCGTACTGCGAGCGCGCAGTACACGTGCGTGTGGCACTTTTGCCTCCATCGAATAGCCGACAGGCACGGCCGGGTGGCAGCCGAGCACACTAGCCATTACACCACTACAGCGGGCGACATAAGTGCCCTCCGACATTCATTTAAGTTCAGCCGTTGGCACTCTGCACACATTTCATAGCATACGTTACCTAGAGAGGCATATAGGAGGAGGAAGGAAAGGAGAAAGCAGGGAGGTAAACCAGACACGCACCTGTTTGCTACCCTCTGCTCGGGGAAGGTAATAAGGGGTTTAAATATACATGACAGGACAGTGCGACTGTCAGAGGGTGCAGTACACGTATTTTACCTGCATATGCACGAGCGATCACTTAGCCCTGGGGAATGTAAAAGCCAAAGTAAAACCCACATCGCATTGCTATCTGAAATGCGTAGGGTAATGTGATGAGAACTCTTTCCTCACAAAAACGCTTCTAGTCGAGTCGACGTATAAGACTGCGGAGAACATCGCATCGCCGATTTTCACATGGGCGAACGCTTAGAAGCATGGTTTTTTTCCCTCAAACGGTGGGCGAGGGAAACTTCGTTGCCATTGACCTATTTATTTATTAGTTTGTTTGATAATACATGATTTCACTCAGGTGATTTCGTTGCTGCCTTGAGTTACCATTTCTCTTTGGGAATTTCAGATATGTCGGAGTTCGATTTGTGCTTCTTAATTTTTAGGCATTTTGTACATCATGTGCAGCATTGTTCACATATATGTCTGTATTTTCTCTTGTGTTTGAAAAAGGCCCATTTTTACTTGAGCTAAAGAACTGGCCTCTAATACTGTTCAATAAATAAGTTCGCTGGTAAAGCGAGACAAGCGCACAAATGTGTTCGGCCGTCTCTCTAAATTTACAAACGTGGCATTTGGGTATTTGGAAGTCTTTAACATTCCTGTGCTCTATCCGTATGCATAAGTGGTACGTGCACTTCATCGCAGCCAGTAAAGCAGCGAAGTCTCCGACAGTCTAACCAGCTGGCTCAGGGGTAACTGCCAGTACACTGCAGCTGAATGGCGCATCATTGATGACAAACGTTAGCTTTATTGTGGCTGCAAATGCCTGTTGATCCTTAAAACATGTCAATTCATGTCTTGTGCCCCCGTTTGCGCATGTATTTAGTCGATGTCTAGAAAGAAGTCTCAGTTGCCAGCCAGGCCTCTCGGGGCGCGTTTCCACAGTTGGCTGTATTGAATAAAATGAAATTAACGAATATTTAACGACGCAAAAAAAGAGACAAGTGAAGTAATTCATTGAAGGATTTATTATCTCTTATGTCACAGCGTATTTCCTCTGCCGTTTGTGCAGTCGCAAGTATGACACGCTAGGAAAAGGATATGAGCAGTCTTCATGTTTGTCTAGCATGTCCGTATCCAATTGCAGCAAGTTGGATACTGACCTTTCTTGCGTGTTAGTACGCAGCTCCCATAAGGGTCTGGCTTTTTATTCGTGCATCTTCGCGGAAAAAGAAAACCAGGAGAAAGAGAGTCACCAAATACATGTTGAACGGACAATTTCAAAACCATGTAATAATCTAGCAGCATATTTTCGATAGCTTGCATTCGGATAATATATTAATTCTTTGTCATACACACATTTGTTAGGATATACAAGAAACGCTTACTGACAGGTGTCATTTCTTTCAGCCTATAACTGCTCTGGATTGGTCCCTCGTTGCCATCATGATTCTGCTTTTCTTACCACGATACTTGGCGTCATCAACAGCTAAGTTGCGCACAGGGTCGTGCATATTTGGTCGGCACACAGTGCAGCATACCTTTGCTCGTTCGGGCGTTGGCGCTCGCGAGGTGGACCCGCATTAAATATAATGCAGCTTAGATGCCCAGGGCCTTCCAAGTACTCGCCTGCGTGCGCCTAGTTTGCTTAAAGAATGGACGATGCTGTGCCTGTTTTAGGTTACGGTGAATTGGGCCCGTTCTACTTTCCCTTAAAGATTTTCTTAACCGAAATAGTTGGAAGTGAGCGCCGAGTGGTGTCTATCTTTTAGATGCGAGAGCATCTTGTGCTCGGGGCAGTGTCCGTTCTGCGGCGTCCGCACCCATACTGTGCATGCGCAACTCTCCCTCATTCACCTCTCCTACGCAGGTGTGCGCTTTCCTCCTCCCCTCTCGCTCTCTCCGCCACAGGTGCGGCGCAGCAAGTCATTGCATAAATTCCTCCATCTCCCGCTAAAGGGGACCATGAGGCGATGCGAAGCAGCACGGGGGGCGCACACCGCGTTTGCATCGGTTTGGCTAGGTGTCGCGCTTGCATGGGTTTTATGCTAGCAAACGCTGCCTGCGTCAGCGTTGTCTCTCGCGGGCGAGGACGCGTTCTCGTTCCTTGCAAGCTGCTAAAGCGTTCATCGAAGATTGCGAGCGGTGGAGAGGGTGAAGCGAGAGAGGTGGCACGTACGTTAGGCGCGCGTCAGGTTTCCGTCAGGCGGCAGCGGCGAGCGCGCGGCAAGCGAGGGACAGAGTGACGTCAGCACGCACTGCGAGGGGAGCGTGACGTCAACGCGCAGCTGCGGCGTGACGTATTTGGCACCGCTCCAACACCTGCGGCGAGGGGAGTGCGTTGCGGCGCGTTCGTACGGACGGACGGACAGCGTTACACAGGCGAGTCAAAGAGCTGCTTCGCATCTAAAAATACATGACTAGGGGCATGATTGTGAGGCGGCTGAAGCTGTCCTAGTGAACGCTTCTTAATGTTTCCAGGCATTTACTTTGCCGGAAAACCCAGTGTCATTGGTTATTCCATGAGTGTTCCGTGGGTGAATCCTTGCAATGTCGGAGAAAGGGGAGGACGGTGGGTAATTACAACCAATAACGCAAACGTCGTCGCCAACTCTCTGCCCGTCCTTATATTATCTATGGAAAGAAATAAAAAATGAATATTGTTGGAAATTTGTTGTCTGCAAAGTCACAGACATCTGTTTTCCTAAATAGTGCTGACAAAGAGCACTGCCCATATTTGTGGTCTTTTTACACCAAATTCTCATTCCGGCCACGAGGAATTAAAATATCTTACGACAGCTAAATGTTTTAGTTCCAGCTCTTATAAAGATCATTCTGTCGACATTTGAGAATAAGGTAAGCTTGAATATTGAGGGCGAGAGCGTTCCACCGTATTACCAGAGTCCGTCAATGCTTTTCTGGTCACGAAACTCCTCCGTAACGCTATGGGGCGAGCTTGCTATGTCGCCGCAGCGGCCGCGGGGCGGCGCTACGAGCGCGCAGGGGGCATTGCGGAGAGCTTCGCTGGCTTCGCTGCGTAGGGCGAGCAGAGGGCCTGAGGAATCCGGCAACATCGGCGTTCAGTTTTCCTCGTTTTTCACGATTTGTGCGATTGACAACTGTCATAATTGTGTGCGAAGGCACGGATGGTGTAGTGCGTGAGCGACGATGCCCAAAACTTGCTGTGTTCCGGGTTGTCGGTCCGGATATAGAGGAACGAGCGAAAAGGTGTCGTTGTTTAGTTTACCAAGGGACGGCGATGAAAGAGAGAAGTGGAAACGTGCGATACCGCGACAGGAAGCTGGAGGATTTACCTTCGGATCGGAGCACGTTAGAGTGTGCGAGAAACATTTTGACGCCACCGACGTTATTCGAACGGACGACTTCGTGGTGAGTGGAGAAAATGTGTCGCTGCAACGCGAAAAGGCGAAGTTGCGGGACGGCGCCGTTCCTCGGCTGTTCGAAGGATTGTCAGCGTACATGAGCAAGCCGAAACCGCGATCCCGGTCAGTGAGAATTAAGCCAGCGGCTAAACGACGTCGGGTGTCCTCACCTGACTCACCAAGAGATGTTCTGCCGTATTCATGCACGGGAACATCGGATACAACCGTGGCTGGCGATAAAGGTAAGCTAAACATCTTCGCATGAATACACTGCTCGTTTCGTCCGTCTGTTTGCTTTTCCCAAATGCACTGGGCAATTAAATTGTTATTTTTTGTATCGCCCCCTCAGATGCGACAGCGGATTTTGGACTGTGCACAGGCACAGCCTGCCAAACAGACGAAGTCGTCTGCTCCTTTTCGGAGTTGCAGGCGGTAAAGGGCCAGCTCCGGAGCGCGACGCAGCAACTTCGCCGGTGCCAAATGAAGCTGGCAAAGATGACCGTGGCGGCAGACAGACACAGAAGACTGGATCAGGACATACAGAAGCTTTCTGCTCGTGAAAAACTGATATTTGATCAGTGGCTGATGAAAGCGAACGCGAAGTCACCAACAGCTGTGAGGTAAGCCACTGAGACACGAGCAAAAGTTCCTTTACTTACGTCAGTCTCTGCTTCTGTAGTGTGCTTTTGAATAATTTCTAAAGACTTGGATGTGACCATAGCTTACGCTCCTGGAACGTCTAGAGTAGTTATTTTTCCCAGTAAGCTTGATATTTTTTCTGGCAGAAATTGACATCATTATCAAAAAAAATATGCCACATCTTCCTCCAAAATTATGTCATCTCTTTTTAAGAAGTCTGTGTTTTATTAAAAGCAAAAGGATGCAGATGTCACTTGGCTGTCATCAGGCAATGGTTTATATGAATCTTGGCGATTGTTTTGCATTTAATTAGGCACTGCACTTCCTTTTGCATTGTGTTTGGGTTTGCACGCATGCCAGCATTGTGATAAGCCAGTAACTCTTCTATGGTAGTATTAGACTGCTCGAGAAATCCTTTTAGTTGTTGCTTGTGACGTTTGCATGTGCTACTTTGAGTGTAATGCCAGAGGTAATCTTTTGGCTGATGGTGGCCTGTACCATATCCAGCAGCAGATGCATGTAGCTCATTACTGCAGGTGTACTTCGTAATGTCATTTGGTTGCCTCATTATATATGCACTGTGCATGCTAGTAGTGCACGAGGACTGAACGGTGGTATGTTTTTATACCAACAGCAGTCAAACACTTTTTGTTGTTTATTTTATGGATATGTTTCCAAGGCTTGGTATGTGCATGAGTAAATGATGCAGCATGTCGCTCGAAATCCACATTTTTTGGGGGGAGCTGGTCAAGCAAGCCATTTACATGAATTGTATTGCACTTTATTGCACTTGCATATTTATCAGCACGCTCATGAACGCAAAACACATGATCTGCTGCCTCCCCAGGTACAAAAAGGAGTGGATATATGATTGCTTACTCCTTAAGGTAAAGTCCACAGCTGTGTACACTTTCCTGCAAGAAAATGGCTTCCTTCCCCTTCCCAACCCTCGCACTCTCTATGGCTACTTGAGAAGTCTCAAGGCCGATTTCGGCTTTGATGCAAGTTTATTTGCAGTCTTGCGAGAAAAACTACAAGGAGTTCCTGAAAGGGAACGCCGAGGTCAGACACCATTCGATATTTACTTACAAAAGTTCTGTTCTTGAATAACCGCCATTTCTAAACAAAACATTTTTGCAGGTGTGCTCATGTTTGATGAGATGAGTGTGCGGAAAAGTGTTCATATCAGAGAATCTGACATGTCCCTTTTGGGGAAAGTGGATTTTTCTGAGCACACGAGACCAGCAGACCGCGAGAAAGATGGAGACCACGTGCTGGTGTTTTTGTTCCGACCCTTTCTTGGTGGCTGGTCCCAGACTGTGGGCAGTTTTTGTGCTTGTGGTGCTGCACCAGGCTCAATAGTGGCAAAATTACTGCTTCAGTGCATAGTGCACCTCACAAATGCCTGTGTTGTGGTGGATGCAATCACATGTGACAATTCCACGACAAATCAATCAGCTCTGAGGTCTCTTGGTAAATATCTGAGTATTATAGGTCATTTTTTTAATTATATAGTGAGGTAATTGAGTCAGGGGTCTTTCATTGAATGACTGGACTAACGAGTATAATTTCTCGTCAGGTATCAGTGGTGACATCAACAACACCAAGAACAAGTTCCCACATCCATGTGAGCCATCACAATCTGTTTACGTGGTGATAGACCCTCCGCATATATTTAAGTGCATTCGGAACAATCTGCTGAAGGTTGGGAAGTTTCTGGTAAGCATTAGGGTGCTCGCATCTACGCTGCTTCTGCTTTGGATTGATTGTTTTTATGAATACTTTTTCTTTTTTTTAACAGCTACCCCAAGGCCAGGAAGTTTTTCATAGTGACTACTCAGCCCTCCTAGAGTACGAACAGGAGCAGGCTGGGCTTCGCGCGGTGCCCAAGCTGACCAAAGCACACATTTTTCCGAATGCATTCCAAAAATTGAGTGTGCGGCTCGCTGTCCAGGCAAGAAAGAATCTCTATTATCTATGTTGTATTACAATGCATGTTCCTAGAAAAGCATGGAGGCCTAAAAATAATCTGCACATTTTACAGTTGTTTAGTGAAAGCACTGCAACAGCCATGGAGTTTTATTGTAAACAAGAGACGTGCAAGAAGCTGCATAACTCATCAGCTACATCAGGCTTCACAAGGTGGATAAACAAGCTCTTTGACTGCCTTAATTCTCGCAGGCCAGAGCATGTGAAATACAATGAAGCCGAACACATCGCTGTAAGTGACTTATATTGTTGTATTAATAACAGTGTTGTTGCTTAAGCTTGAAACATTGAATTCCAGACATTGAAGGAGGCTATCGCATGGCTGGATGATTGGCAAAAGTACATTGAGTCGTTGCCAGCGCAGAGACGGACATGTTTCCTGAGCAAGCCCACATGTACAGCGCTCAGAATAACACTGCACAGTACAGTAGCAGTAGTAGAGAGTCTCCTGAGCTCTGGCTTTCGCTATGTGCTAGTGGGAAACTTTGGACAAGATCCCTTGGAGGTGCGTGTGCTTATATTTTGAGGCTATGCATTTACTGTAAATTGGTTTCTTGTTCCAGCGCTTTTTTGGAATAGTGAGGCATGTTGCTGGCGATGGAGGGCAGCCTACTGTCCAGCACTTCTTGTTCATCTACCGCATGCTGTCCGTGAACAACTTGGTGCGGCCGCCCAAACGTGCTTCTGTTGATGGTGATGGGCCCCAACTTCTCCTAAAGCTTCAGGACCTCTTTGAAAAGGGAGAATCAAACAATCAGGTGGAACACTATATTCAATTACCATTTCAGGTCAAAAGAAAACAAAAAAGAGGGAGACACTTGTGGTTTCCGGTGTTCTACTTTGTTCATTATTTTGGTTTTAAAACACCTTCCATGAACAACCAGCTGGTCATTAACGTGTTAAAATCTTATGCCTCTAGTATATGCATTCCTTCATGCTCTCTAAAACAATACTGAAGCATGACTACATGGAATGCTTGTTTCAGGTCGACACACTGGCAGTTCTTCTTGATGATGTTTTGACGGAGGCACCAGGCAGTATCGAGGATGCTTCTGGCTCGAGCCAAGCGCTGTCTCCCAAAGAATGCATCTTGGACTATCTTGCTGGATATGTGACCAAGAAGTTCTCAGCCATGAGCTGCCTTAGTTGTGTTGAGACTTTGAAGGGCTCGTCTCGGCAAGCAAGTGACCTAATACTTGCAAGGTCAAGAGGTTTCCTGCAGGTGCCGTCTTGCAGACTGCTTAGTCTCCTGCAGATTGTGGAGAGCCATGTCGAAGAGCTCACTGTCAACAGAGTAGCTTGTGCAGACGTCTACATGAACATTGTGGAGAGTGTTCTGCTTGACAGCCGGACTTCAGCAGCTTCTGTAGGCTGTGGCTCCCACTACGTCAGCATGACGGCAGAAGTTGTGCATTTTTTTCTCAGGTGTCGTCTCCACTTCTTTACAAGAGAGAAGAACAAAGTTGCACGGGCAAGTAATCGTGCAACGTGCCCAGCCGCTGGCGGAAAGAAGTGATATGTTAAATTGCTTCAAAAGTGGCGTCAGTGATGCGTATGTGCATCAAATTTTCTTCCTGTATTTCTGAGTTCTACATCACTCTTGCATATTTTAAACAGCGGTGTGCTTCCTGCAAGTGCTGGCATTGTAAATAGATTTCCTACATTAGTAGAAAGACAGGGTGTGCAAACACGTACACAAGAGAGAAGACATCACAAACACCTTTAAGTGTTTCTTTAGTTACCTTAATTGAGTGTTTCTTTTGAAGCTTGCTGGATTTTTTTAGATTCTTTCCAGCTTAATCAGTGCTTTGTATTGTTGTATTGTTTGCCTAGTTAAAAAAAGCATATTTTTCCTTTTCTATTTTCATTGACTATATGTCATGCTAATTTTTGTTTTTATGTTGTACACCAGAGTTTGCTTTTTTTTTTTTGCAATAGCCTGCTTCGTTCATGTGCTTGCCTTGATGAGAGTTTTGCTACGCTAGGAAAATGCCTTTCACACCCTTTTGTTTTCTAAGGCGTTTTTCCAATAAAAGCTTTTCTCTCTCTTTCAGTCATAGCATTCTTGCTTTGTTTATTGAAATTTAGTAGCTCGACAACATGATGCTCTCAAACATCTGCACTGAAATAAGTAATTATAGTGAAGTATGGTCTGAACGGACGTTAGTGTTTCCTCACCTCGACACGTTTTTGGGTATTTCGCCCCATGTCTCATTTTTCGTGTTCTGAATAAATCGAAAGTGCAACAGACCTCTTGTGGACAGATGTGCTTGTTTTCTCTAGATTAGTGGTGAAACACGGTTTCGTTTCATTTAATCAAGTCTCCCCTGTGCATTCTTCATCAAGAAATTGGTTGCATCACGCCGCGCAAACGTAGCTCGTCCAAGCGGTCTAAGTAACGCCCGTCGTGATTTATGAAAGTGCCGCCAGCGCAAATATGGGAGATACACGAGTGCCCTTGCGTAGCCGCACCATGTAAAGTGCGGCTCACTTTAGCTCGTGCAATGTCAATGTAGCATGAAGTTGTCAAATTTACTCGTAGGAAATTAACAGAACGTGCTTGCAAACATAGGAGATCGATGGGTATCCCCGCGGCACACGGATGTTAGCTTGCGAAAGCTTCGTGATTCCCGATTTCAAGTGTTGCCGAAGCTCTGTGAGGTAAGCTGCAGCAGAGTGAATAAAGGTTTTATAAAATGTGAACGGGAAGGCAAAGCTTTTCTTTATCGCAGTGCGGTGGCGTTACACTACCGCCGCGTAGGCGGTCTGATTCTAAATGGCACGATCGGCCGCTGGCTCCACTCTCGCTGTGAGACTTACAGTTTGCGAGTTGGTGGGTTTGGGAGGCTTGCGAAGTGCCACAAGTCTCAGTAAATAACCTGTGCCTGAATAAATACTCCTTTGCTCCACTGCCTGAGGTGAGGTGCCGCGCTGGAACGATATATAAAGCTAATAATGCTTCTTCAGTACGACTTGATCCATCGCAGCCTTGCCACCTTTGAGAAAATACGCGAAAGTAAGTTTTTCAGACGCGTATGCGTTAATCGCATTGTATGGCAGGTGAAATATTAGTGGTAGTTCGATTGTTGAGGTCTATTGCCGAAAAAAAGCTATTGCCGCGAACCGGCACCGCATTCAGCCCATTCAGCCGCGCGCAGAGCGCGCACGCGGATGCCCCCTCGTTGACCGCAGCGACCCTAGCGGCGGTTTGTGTCCCTGTATGAAACTGCGGGCGGAGTTTCGTGACCAGAAAAGCATTGAAGGACTCTGGTATAACGAAAAGGGAGCGTTGTGTTCTAAGTGTAAATCGGTCCATTTCTTACTTTCTTGTTCACGTTAGGTATGATTTCTACTATGTCTTGATCTCATAAGAATTATATCCACGCGCATTAACTCGTGCGCACGTTTTTGCTACATGGATTATGCTGTTGTGCTGCTGCGAACCTTTCATGTGTGACATACGTCATTCTTGCTTGCAGACATCATTTCTTGGTTAGCGTCCGAAGAAATGATGCACGTGATGCATGTTATTTATTTATTTATTTATTTATTTATTTATCTATTCATCTATTTATTTATTTATTTATTTATTCCCCACATATCAGTGTCATTTCGCCATTGCATGAAAGTGGGGCTGCTGCACAAATTGAACAGACAAAGCGCACTCCTTAGGACGCCATAAGAGAAAAAAATTCTCGCACGTTTTAAAAGTCGTCGGTCAGCTCATCAGCTGATCATTTAGTTCGAATTCACCAAACCGACACACGCTGCGCACCCCCATAGATAACAACGAAAGAACAGTATCACTAATGCTTTAAAATTGTGAGAACTAAGCAACACTAACGTATACAGAACTCTCAGTTAGACTACTAAACCACTAAAAAGACTAAAAATTTTGAGGGCAGAAGTTTAGGACAGGAAATGATTACGACATATCGGCGAATCTTTTTTCAGTATTGACAGGCGTGGGTGAAGCACAAGCGATTATATGCCAATGTAAATCGGCAAGTCTACAGTATATATAGCTTTTAGTGTTAAATGCAGGCTTGCTACTCACACAGATTGATGAATTCACGTGAGTGACTTTTATTCGCACACATGAGGCGCACTATTCTCACTGCTCAATGGAAGACCCATTATGTGTTGCAGTTTCAATGGACTAGAGTCAAAGTCGCAGTGAACATGTCGGGACTACCTTCGGTGCACCTTGAAAATATGTCTAGAAACATTCATTTTCATCTTTTTTATCTCCAGATAATCTGCTGCCGGCAAGTTTCAAGTTCGCGCAATGTACGTAGCTCGAAGTGAATTTAAAAGTGTTTAGGTCACTTAATTTCAGCTCGCAATTATCCGACACTATTTCAATTTTAAAATTCAAATGTAACGTAAATGTAACGACACGTTCCAAATTCTGAAGTGTAACTGAAACGCGTTCCTTTCCGGTTAAAGGAACTCGTAACGGGAACTCGTAACGGGAACTCGTTACAAAATTGTGGAGGAACGAGGAATGAGCTTTCGTTCCTCTTTTGGAGGAACGTGTACAACACCGGTCCCACATTAGTCTTCCACTAGTCCCGATATCATACCGTGGCTTTGGTATCTAAAACCTTAGAACTTATTACTGACATATGCATTGTGACAACGCCTACAGATTACGATATATCCTAGCATGGGCTTCAGTTTTCGTGAGACGGCACCATTTCGCAGCCTGGATATAACATAAATTGGCATAAAAATTCCACATGGGCTTCAGTGGAAACGTTAATGTATGATGTTGTGATGTTGACTTTCCAAAAGAGCGTACATCGTAACTTAATTAAAACAATGATTTCTGATATAGTGAAGAGCTTAATTGTTGTGCAGACAGTAATTTTTTTACACGCCTATGAAATGTTTGTAGAGAAATGGCGATTCTTGGTAGAGTTTCAGCGATGGTTTTTAGGGGCGAAGTTCCGTAAAGGGACCCTGAATCGCATTTCACGCACATTGATTTCATTGTACCTTTGCTTTGTATGGGCCTTGATGATGACTGAAACATCAGTGAAAGCGGTGAAGTAGAAGCTTATTATAGTTTAAATTGTACCGGAAATCTGTACCGGAAATTTGCACCGGAAATCTTAATTTGTACCGGAAAGTTTCTCCGAGCGGATATGACATCATCACGCTCGCTTTGCTGCAGGTTCTCATTGGCCGGCAACAGTAGGAATAAAAATATGCACCACACATGCTTACAATGCGTCGAATATAAGAAATTTCAAATTGAGGACGTGTTTAATGCTTGCTAAAGCTACTAAAACGTACAAATTTATCCATTACAATTTTATTTCGTTTGTAACTGACACAAGGAGCGCTGCGCGGCCCATATGGTGGTTGTACGTGGTAGGAAGTCCACAGAGGGCAGCACGGTTCCGGTTCTGCTAGAGCTACCGTATATGTTCCCCTTGGGGAGCATATCCAGTTTCTGCTACGCAAGATATTCCTAGATGTGCGTAGAATTCTCCCTGAAGGTAATCTTTCTTACTTGTTTTATGTCTAGCTGTCGTTTTTCAGTGCATTTATATTTATCTTTTAAAGCGCTGCATGAAGAACGATCTCAAACGATCGATTTGTTCAACTTATCTTGTCCGATGCGGCGTTTTCATTTGATATTTTAAAAAAATGCTTCTAGGCTTCTACCGACAGTGAGAGCCATCGAACAATTGTAACAACTTGCATCCTAGCATTAAATTTGTGGTGCACAGCTATCCTAGTAAAATTGATTTCCTCGACACGACAGTATCCATCGAAAAAGGAAAACTAAAGACGGCGCTTATGGGAGAGCCAATGGATAGCCAGCAATACATCGATTATAATAGTCATCAACCGCGACCCTGCAAAGAGGGGATATTAATAGGACAAGCAATGCGCACAAGTAGGATTAGTAGCAACGACTGGGGTTACGTTCGCCACTTAAGTAATTAACCGAAAACCTTAGCTGAACGACATCACCAGCAAGTCGCTCTCAACAAGGCATAGAATAACACGTGTGAGCTAGATAGGCGTCTGTAAACTACTTCGGCGTCGATGCGAACGGTGCGTTGCAAAATTCACCACAAATACTTTCTCGAAAAGCCAACAAATGCATGCCAGCAGCCTAAAAAATAATAGGTGATTCCGAAACTTTAATGCATCATTGATCAGTGATTGTAGATGGGTTTATACCCTAACATACTTTGATGTCCCACCTTATAAGACTCTCTAGGACAGGGACTCAACAACATTACTGGAGCAAATCCAAATATTTCTTGGCGTGCAATTTGGCGGATTTGAGCTGATTAAGGGGCATTAGGATGCATTAAGACAGATCGAATTGCGTTAAGGCGAACTATAGGATATTATAATAGAATACGTTAGATTAAGTGGTATTCTGGTAGATTAACAATGATTACACCCGATTAAGGTTGGCTGAGGTGATTTAGTGTGGAATAAAATGAATTACGGCTGTAATGTACGGCTTAATTAACATAGCTTAATAGTCCGAGCTCATTTAGGCTTCACATAGTCTTAACATAATTAGATGAGCATTAATTATTTTAGATTATTACGTTTGGTCTAATTAACCTAGACCTAATCGGCCATGACATAATAGGCTGTCCTTCATTAGCCACTGCATAATTATGTTTGGGTTAATTAGACCTGCCCCAAAATGAATCAGGCCTGGTTAGTGTAAGCCTAATTGCACTATACTTTGTGTCTTAGCCTAATTAGACATTGTCTAATGAGTATTACAATAATTGGGCCAGATCTCTTTAGTGATAGCCTAATTATCTCTGAAATATTTAGTCTCGGCCTCATTAGGCTTGACCTTATTGGATTTAGCCTAATTAGGATTGGGTTAAATACCCTCCATAAACCTGGTCTCCTTAGTTTAAGCATAATTACGCCAGATTTGTTGTTACCACCCAACTAGGCTTTTTAGCTTGCTTTATCTTAATTAGACCGGGTTTATTTAGATTTATATATATTACTTACTCATAATTATTCTCGGATTAATCAGGTATGACTTATTTGTCGTAGACTAATTTAGCTTAATAACAGGCACCAATTAAAGGTGCTACAGGGCTATGCACCTACATCCAGCCATGACGACCAGCTAGTTGAATGCTTCAATGAAGATATGGAATCGGCAATGACTAAAGTATAGACGCAGTACACTATTGTGATGGGAGACTTCAATGCCAAGATAGGCAAGGAGCAGCCTGGAGACAAGGCAGTCGCGAATTATGGCCTGGATTGTTGGAATGACGGAGGGGACTTATTAATAGAGTTCGCAGAGCGGAATAATCTACGCGTCATGAATACATTCTTCCGTAAACGGAGGAACCGGAAGTGGACGTGGAGAAGCCCGAATGGCGAGCATAAAAATGAAGTAGACTGCATACTATGCAATGACCCGGACGTCGTGCAGGATGTGGAGGTGCTGGGCACGGTTAGGTGCAGTGACCACAGGATGGTGAGACCTCGAATTGGGCTAGGCTTAAGGAGGTACCGCAATGAGCTAGTAATAAATAAACCGATCAGTGAACTAACAGTAAGACGTAAAGTCGAACAATTCAGGATAGCGCTGCAGAACAGATATTCAGCTCTGACCGAGGAAGCAGCCATTTGCATTCAGGAAACTAGCAATAATCTCGCACGTATTATCACGGAGTGGCCAATATAAGTAGGAAGTAAGATTGGTAGACCGATTACTAGCAAACATTCCCAGGAGACGAAAGACTTGATTAGAAAACGGCAAGGAATGATAGTATCTAATGCAACTGACAGAATAGAACTAGCGGAGCTTTTGAAGTTAATAAATAAGCGTAAGACGTCTAGGCATAAGCAAAAATCAGATGTATGCACCGCGAGACAGGCAAGGTAATGTGATCACGAATAGAGATGAGATGAATGAATGAATGAATCTTTATTTCATCTTGAATACCTTTTCAAGAAAGGTACAGGAGCTAAAGGCGAGCAACGCCTGACAGGGGCCCCTGCACCCGTAAACATGTTAATACACCATATTGCATTATATAATGGTAGTTCATCGACAGTGAACGAAAAAACACACAAAATCGTAATAATTTGCGATACAATTCATGAGGAAGAACAGAAAAACTTACATACCATTACATACCAATTTGCGATACAATTCATCAGGAAAAACAGAAAAACTTACATACCATTACGCTCGCTTAGTTATTGTGCTACTATTTCCTTCAAAACATAGGCCATGGCATATGAAAAAAAGGAGAAATGCTGATAGGAGGAAAAAAAAACTAATATAAAGAACGGTAAGATGCAGCACTGAACATACAAATTACAACAGTATACAAAGATGAAGATACGAACGCAAGCATATACATAATTACTATAGAAAAAACCATACAGATTTATATATATGTACACATACACACATGTACACACACATATGCACACACATACACATATTGTTTTAACAATCACTCTCTTAAACCCTGTGTTAGTAACATTTCCTTTGCATTAATTTTGAATGCATTTCTAGTCGTATTGAATTCAATATTACCTTCTTGCTTATTTAGAATTGTTAGCACTTGGTAGCTGGTTGTTTGTTTACCAAAGTTAGTCCTTGTTTTTAGTGTCCGTCTTCTCTTCAGTCTCGTATCGTATGGGACTTCGTTACTGCTGCCATCTACATGTAGTGCATTGGTATGTATATGCTGTAATGATTTAAAATCATAAACTTGGCTAGCTTGAAGCATTCGATATTTTAAAAATAGCGGTGACGTGCTTAGTTGGTAACACGGTCCCTGATAGTTTTCATAAATGCGCAATATCCTCTTTTGTAGAAGAATAAGCCTGTTTTAATTGGTTTTTGTTGTGGTACCCCAAACCAGTATTCCGTAGGATAATCTCGAGTAGAACAATGAATTATACAAGTTTTGCTTCAGCCAGGTAGGTATTAAGGGTGCAATTTTATACAAGCATCCAACGGCTCTGGATAGTTCGGCAACTAAATTATTAACATGAGCATTCCACGAAAGGTGTTCTTGGAACCAGACACCAAGAAACTTTTGCTCTTTAACCCTAGTTAACTGTTGCCCTTGAAAAGTTAGGGCTATTTCCTGGCTGATATTTTTGTTTAGAGCACGAAATATAACATAGTTAGTTTTGGCTATATTAAGTTGCAGCCTATTTTGTCTTAGCCAAGCCGAGAGCGATGCAAGGTACTGGTTGGCCTTAGTTTCCATATCTTTTAAGTCTGTGGATTTAAAAAAAGATGTTGGTGTCGTCGGCATACATAATAATTTCAGGAGAGTTGTGTATAGTTACAATATCATTAATGTAAACAAGGAATAAAAACGGTCCCAGTAGTGACCCCTGTGGAACTCCCTGTGTTAAGGTTAGTTTCGATGATGTGGCGTTTTTTACTTGCACAACTTGATACCGGTGACTCAGGTAGTTTTTAATGAGCTCTAGTGCTACTCCCCGCACCCCATACCTAGACAGTTTCTCTAGCAGGATATCATATTTTATGGAATGAAACGCTTTCTTTAGATCTAGAAATAAACCAAGTGTGAAATGTTTGCTATTTATGTTTGTAAGTATACTATCTTTGATATAGCACGATGCTTTTTCAGTCGATTTGTATTTTCGAAAACCATATTGACTGCTAGAGAGAATTTTGTGTTTGTCAAAAAATGAGACCAGTCTTTGGTTAATCACAGTTTCAAATATTTTCGACATAATATGGAGGACCGATATGGGGCGGTAATTTGATAAATTATTTCTAAGTCCGCCTTTAAATATAGCTGTTACTCGTGCTATTTTGAGTCTCTGTGGGAAAACACCGGTTGATAACATGAGATTGATAATGTGAGCAATTGCCCCCGAAATAAACTGAGACACTTCTTTTAATTCCTTCGCACCAATCTCATCAATGCCTGGCGCGACGTTACTTTTAAGCATTCTTATTGACGCCTCCACTTCAGCGGTAGATGCTGGTTGTAGGAATATTGTTTGTTCTATCATACGTACAGCTGGGATGTTAGTGTCACAGTCAATTTGATTTGGCTCTTCATAACACCCTGCCTTTATAAAATGTGCGTTCATTAAATTAGCCAAATCTTCCCTATAAAAAGTTGTACCATTTATGGTCATTTCTTTTATATCACCGCACTGTTTCATTCTATTAGTAAGTGCATTTACCATTTGCCATACCTTCTTTGGGTTATCGTAGATGTTCTCAAATTTTGCCGTGTAGTAATTATTCTTAGCTTTTCTTAAATCAGCCTTCTGAGTATTTCGATTTTTTTTTGTATCTACAAAACACTTCAGGATCCCGACAACTAATGAATTCGCGGTATGACTTATTCTTAGCCTTTATTCTATGATATAGACTTTTATTTATCCACGGTTTTCGGCACTTTTTATTTCGCCGCACCACGATTTCCTCAAGAGGAAATGCTTTGTCAAAACAGCTATGAATCATAGAGAAAAAAATGTAGGCAATGTCGGCGTCTGTTTGCTCTAATATAATGCTCCAATCAAGCCCTTGAACTAAGTTGCTAAACACTTCGCGTGAAGTGTCATTTAGGTTTCGTCGAAAAGATATCTGCTCATGAGTCTTGCTTTCATATAGAGTAGTCAGTAGAAATACTGGCAAATAGTCACTAATATCGGATATGAAAACACCCGGTTTAATGTAATCTGTGCAGAGGGTTGTTATGCAGACGTCCAATAACGTAGCACTGTGTGTTGTGATTCTAGTGGGTATATCTACGGAATTTTTACAGGCATATGTGGCCAACATGGTTGTAAATTCTCTAGAGTACATATCTGACGATTTCAGATCAATGTTTATGTCGCCCTTAATGACTAATGAACTCAAACTAATGGAATTGTCACACAATAACGTCTCAAAGAAACGAAGAAAATTTTCTGGTTTCGCAAGGGGTGGCCTATACACAACCCCTGCGAGCATCTTGCCAATGCGTAGAGCTAAGCATTCGACGTCATCACTTATGACTGAAAGGTGAGGCAACTTTTCACAAGTAAGCGTGTCCTTGAAGTAAATAGCAAGGCCCCCTCCCCTCTTAACGCTGCGGCACAGGTGCTCAGAATGATATCCAGATAGATAAGGCACTTCGTTTCCGTGAATCCAAGTTTCCGAGAACATTATCACGTCAAATGTCACAGTACAAGAGCCAATAAAGTGACTGATCTCGTCAACTTTGTTATTAATGCTTCTGCTATTAATATGTAAAAATGAAAAACGCGTTGCAGGGAGCGAAAATTGAGAATTGAAAGCGTCAGTCGTGTAATAATTTGTATCGTGTACTAGCTCGAACATGACGAAAATGAGGAAAAAGATGCCCAAAAGACGTACGCTAGAAAGTATGCCACTAAGCATGCGCATCAGTATCAGCACATATCTGTATAAGATCAGCTCGTGTGGCGATACGGACTACAGGCGAGCCTTCATCCTTTCTTGCCAAAATTTTGCCGCTGTTCGTCCAGACGAATTTCCAGTTTGCGGCTTTCTTTTTTTGGATTGTAGCTGAAAGCAGCGCTTTAGTAGCCTGTGTGAGGTTCTCGTTTACGTAAATGGGCGTCTTCACCTCACTTCTAAGCACTGAGCTGTTTATATTTTGTTTTCTGCATTTTGACAAGAACGCATTTCGTTTGCTCCGTCGCACACAGCGAGCAATAATGCTTTGCGCACCCTGCTTTGAGCTACGCACCCAGTGACATGTGTCGAGATCAGCTTCGTCTACAGCCTCGCCCACAGTTTCCCCAATTTTTTTCATTGCGAGCACTGGATCCTCTCCAATCGGCACTCCCTTCACTTCTACGTTATTCAGGCGCTGATATTGTTCTAGTTCTTCACACTTCTGAGCAAGCCTCTCGTTTTCTGCTTTCAGTGCTTTGTTTTCGTTTACAATGTCATGCATTTCCTGCCTGAGCTGTTTGATGTTTTCCGCTATGCTCTTTACCTCAGTGCAAATGTCCGTGCAGAACGATACACTGTCCTTCAGTTCCCTCATGTCCGATCTGTAGTCTCGCTTGAATTTTCGAATGCCTTAACTAACTCACGAAGGTCTTTCACATCCAGAGCATCCTTATCAGAATCGCCCCCAGCGTCTTTTGCAACTCCCTTTGGCATCACAAACACTTTACGCTGTGTTCGGCAGCAATGCACAGAAAAACCAGCAACACTAAAAGACTTTGTGAAACAAGAAGTCTCACCTGTAAGGCAAAATGAATTTCTTTAACATGCGCGTCCCTCGAAGCACTGCTGCCGAACTGAGCGATCGACGAGCAGTTGCAGGTATATATCGCAGACGGTTCCCTGGTGGCGTTTATGTCGGCTGCCTCTGCGCAGATCCTTCATGCAGGTTGGCTAGGCACGCAGGCTGGTATCGTACGTCTTGGCTGTCCGGCAATGGTTACGAGAAGCCTATTTCCCGCTGCAAGGTGCTGCGGTAACCACACCGGTTGTCTCGCGATGGCTGTAAGGCAAAATGAATTTCTTTAACGTGCGCGTCCCTCAAAGCACTGCTGCCGAACTCTGCTGCTGCCTGCTGCCGAAACACTGCTGCCGAACTAGTGATAATAGCCGAGGAATTTTACACAGATCTCTACAGTAGCCACGATAACCAGAATAGTGAACGGGGAAGCAGTTTAGAAGAGGCTGGCATTCAACCAGTGCTGACAGGGGAAGTAATGAAATCATTGAAAGACATGCAAGCGGGAAAAGCACCCGGTGAGGATCAGATAACAGCAGATCTGTTAAAGGATAGCGGGCAGATTATACTGGAAAAACAGGCAAGCATATATACGCGATGTCTAATGACTGCTAGCATACCGGAATCTTGGAAGAATGCGAACATCATCATAATCCGTAAGAAAGGCGACACAAAGGACTTAAAAAATTACAGGCCGGTTAGCTGACTGTCTCTCGTCTACAAGGTACTTGCCAATGTAATCGCTAACAGAATTTGTGCCACCTTAGTTTTCAGTCAACCGGAGGAACAAGCAGGGTTTCGTAAAAGCTACTCAACAGTATACCATATTCACACTATCAATCAGGTGATAGAGAAATGCGCGGAGTATAAGCAACCCATATATATAGCCTTCATAGACTACGAGAAAGCATTTGATTCGGCTGATACCTCAGCAGTCATGCAGGCATTGCGGAAATAGGGCGTAGACGAGCACTACGTACAACTACTGGAAGACATCTACAACGGCTCCACAGCCGCCATGATCCTCCATAAATAGAGCAGCAAAATACCTATAAGGAAGGACGTAACACAAGGGAACACAATCTCTCCAATGTTATCCACGGCATGTTTACAAGAAGTACTTAGAACACTGGATTGGGAACAGGTGGGTGTAAGGGTTAATAGGGAATGCCGCAGTAACCTCAGATTTGCTGACGATATAGGCTTGCTAAGTAACCTGGCAGATGAATTACAAAGCACGATTACTGACCTATACAGGCAAAGTATAACAGTGTGCCTGAAAATTAATCATAATAATAATTAATAATAAGTAATGTTCAATAGCCTTGGGCGAGCACACCGATTTGAGATAGCTGGCGAGGCATTGGAACTAGTAAGTGAATATGTCTACTTAGGCCAGGTAGTGACCCCTCATCGGAATCATGAGGCTGTGGTAATTAGGAGGATCAGAATGGGGTGGAGTGCATTCGGGAAGCATTATCAGATAATGAATGGTAGCTTACCACTGTCTCTGAACAGGAAAGTGGATAACAGGTGCATGTTACCGGTACTCACCTACGGGGCAGAAACTTGCAGGCTAAGAGGGTTCAGCTTAAACTGAGGACAACGCAGCGAGCTACGGAACGGAACATGGTAGGTGCAACCTTAAGGGACAAGAAGAGAGCCGAGTGGGTTAGGGAACGAACGCGTGTTAGGGACATATTAGTAGAAATTAGGAAAAAGAAATGGGCGTGGGCGGGCCATGTAATGTGAAGACAAGACAACCGTTGGTCATTAAGGGTAACAGAGTGGATTTATAGAAAAAGCAAGCGTGGGGGAAGCCCCAGAGGGACAAGAAACAAGGTCAACCTTATGTGGGCTGAACCGTTAGTGTTGTATACGAAATCCCGCTGAAACAGGCCGGTGTATTCACGACAAAGCATGGAACCATGACAAATATTTAGAAAAGGCAAATGTATCTAATTTTGTCCTTCACTACAAACAGTGCCACTGTGAGCCCGAGCTTGATCGTACCAATATTCTAGGAAGAAGTGGAGATGTTTTTTTTTTGTTTTTCTGCCTTGCAATTTTTAACTTTTAGTGGTTTTAGCTTTCAGCTTTAATTGGTTTTATGCATTATTATTTGTTGTCTTGGACTCTGCTATTGTTACGATTAAATTGACTCTGCTTTGGCTACGAATTCCATGACTATGTTTTCCCTATGACCTGCGAACACAGCTGTTTCAAAGATTGTGCGCACTGGGGTTAGATAACTGACATACTTTTAGATAATTGAAATACGTGTGCCTATTGCAATTTCTAATATTTTGTGTCATGATGGTTGGTTGCGGTGAAGGCGATAGGACGAAGGCCATGCGACTTTGTGCCCTTTATAAAATAGTCTTTTCTGTCGAATAAGCAGTTTGTAGTCCAGCCTCTATCCTGTCTTCATTTTCCTGTGTGCGTCCTTTATGTCTGTTTTTTCCGAATTGCAATGAACCAACTAGCCCAACAGCGCGTCTTCCTCAGGAGAACTGTAATTCAATTGCTATGATAGCTGCTAACCCGTGTGCAATCCAAGGAAATAGAAAAGAACCTGCTACATAGGTTGAAACATGCGTCGTCTTTCACAGACGTGTATCTAAAACCCTGTACACGCTTTAGACTCTCGCGACTCACAGCATAGGTGAACGCCGCCCCCACTTGACAGCGCGTCCAGAGAGTATCTCCCTTCTACATACTCAAGAAATTATCCCACTTACAAGTCCGAACTTAATCCGGAAATGTACAAAAGGCAAAGACACACGAGGATGGTGTTGTGCCTAGACGACATCGACTCAGTACTGAACGACGCACATCAAATAATAGATCATAAGCGGCGCCTAACAAAACGGTGTTATAATGAACGATTTATCAGAACTGTTCCTCCAGAGCCCGATGTTTGAGCGCAAAAAAAAAGCAAAGCAGTTGCTTAGTTTGGCTATGTCAGGATTTAATAGCATGAAAAAAGATTCAGCGCATATTTTGGTGGAGCATTATATTCAGGCTGTTGAATAAATGAAATTAACGTTTATTTTCGAGGCAGTGTTGTGAGCATGCAAGCTTAGAGTCACTCTTAGAGGGAGGGTCCCTTATTTCGGGAACCCTCTGGCCGCAATCGCATCCCAGGCTCTGGTTATGAGCCGTCGTTGGTCGTCCAAGTCCCGGGTAGAGATTCGGGCCTCCCACCTCTCGGCAGGACGTTGGCGCCTGAGGAAGCTGTGGGCTTGCTAGCGCCGTCTGCGTGGCATCACGGGCACTCGATATAATATGCGCTAATGTGTAAGAAGGGGAAGTTGTTGGAGTAACGCTTTGGGAAGAGGCGATGTAACTGGGTGTCATGGGCGTACCTATTGCTCTGAAGCCTTCGTAATGCGGTACTTTCCTTTTTTGTCCGCTTCGGGTTAGGTGGCGCGTACATTCGTCGTCCAAGGGGGTAGTGCTCGAGAATGGCGTTATAATTCATCGGTACGCTTTCCGGCTATCCTTCAACGACGAACGAACGCGGCTCTTGTGAGGCGTCAAGGCAGGTCCTGTTGAAGGTTACTGCACACGGGAGTGTTCTGAGCGCGGCAGCGGTGGCACGGCCGAGCATGTATTTCCGAGCAAAGGTATAGAGCGCTTGAAATGTGAATACTAGAAGTGCAACTGTTCGCTGTACTTATGAGCTATTCTGTAGTTATATTTGGCGGTAATCCCTGAATCATTTCGCGGGAAGCGGCGAGATGCGGTATGCTTGCGAGTTCGGATTGGAGGCGTAAGGTCCTGTAATTTTACCGATTATTTTACAGTGGAACCAGCTGACTCGGCAGCCACTCCGGGTATTATTGCGCGTGAATTGTGCATTATTGGAGAAGATTCCTTCGCCGAATCGTGAAACAATCTACTTGGAACTCAATAGAACACGTAGATTCGTGTGTTGTCACCGCGTTTGGGCACTTTATTTTGTTACGTTGATAGAATTTTTTTCTAGAAGGCAGGGGTAGTGTGCATCCTCATTCACGTCTCTCCGTAGTTTCCAGTGTTCAGTGAAAATACGGGATTTCTAACGTGTCACGAATGCTTACAAGTCAGGTCATACGCTGAATGCTTTATTATTTCTCTTGTCGCAACGTATTTTCTCTGCCATTTGTGCTGTCCCAGTTGTATCAAGCTCACGAAAAGAGATCAGCAGTCTTCATTTGGGTCTAGCATGTCCTTATCCAGGTGCAGCAAGTGGGATAATGACCTTTTCGACGTGTCCACACACAGCTATTATTACTTTCTGGTTTTTTATTGGTGCAGCTTCAAGGAACAAAAGCAGGAGAAAAACATGTGAAGAAGTGCATTTCAAACGCGCAATTTCTCAACCATATATAATAAGCTAGAACCACAATATATTGGATATATTACCTTCGAATAACAAATTACTGTCATATACAAATTTCCACGCATATGTCACAAGCGCTTACTAGCAGGTGCCATTTTACCAGGCTTCTAACCTCTCTGGTATGATAGAAAGAGTCGCAAGGAAAACAGGCGCACCCATTTACCCAACTGCTTCGTGTGACCAGTGGTTGGTGGCACTGGAAGTCGAGTTCGTCACATTACTGCATCCTTTGCTCTCGGTTTGCCATGGCAGATACAGATAGGTGTGAGCATGGTCTCAAGGCATCATATTTGGCCTCAGAAATTGAGGGTGTGCGCGTGCACGCAAGGGCTCTGTTATTAGCTATGCGCTTGGCCGTCCACCTCCTTGGTCATCACCTCCGAAGTGAAAGAGTTGCAAGGACTGTGCGGACGCGGGCGGGAAGAGCCTTTCTGCTGCAGGGCCCTCTGAGTTTACAGGCCACGTGTAAGAGTATCGCGAACAATGGTCAGACGTAAAGTTTGTGCTGTGGTCGTGTGGTGGGACGCCAACCAGTGTGATGCCAGCGACACGGCTTCCGCTACGACGCTGAAACTGAAGCAAGGGTGGCAGGGGGAACACCACTAAGACCTCGTGATCGGACATGGCAGCGCCCGTGCGCGTGTATCGTGTATTGGCGTCGATATCGAAAAATCGTGTATTGGCCTCGATATCGAAAACAGTCGGCGCCTAGCGGCACGCGGACGAAGCTTCCAGCTGTGGATAACTGCTTGAGTCGTCTGTTGGCCATTGCGTTTTTACATGGGTGCGTACGAAAACTATATCCTTAAATGTATTTGTTGAATGCTTTTATGCATTGTTACCCAAGCGTAAAAATATTGTAGCGTTATTCGTCTTTGTGCTGCAGTCATTGTTCGTTCTTAAAATAACAGAGCGCCTGTGTCGTGAGCGTGCTATCTCATTGTCGCACTTCCGTTCGGCACAGTTATTTCAGTTTGGCTGCTGATGTGCCTTTCATGTATACGGCAAAATGCATTTAGTGTCGTTCTGAACAAGTTAAATGGGAAACATCTACATGTAAATGCATGCTGCAGCTACATCCTCTCGCGGTATGTGATTGTGAGCGTGACGGAAAGGTGCAGACGTTTTTCGCCATAATAGAACGTCTTGTTTTATTGCGATAGCAATTATATGGACAGTCTCGGCTGGTTTTTGCCGTCCCCGTCGCCACCGTCATGAACCATATATGTATAAGGATATATATATATATATATATATATATATATAACAGAATTGACGATGCGCCTCTTAGAGAACGACGGTTTATTAAGTCAACGTTTCGGTCGGAGCCCGACCTTTTTCAAGACATGTAAACCACAGGCCAGTATGGCCTTGTATACACACTTTGCCTTGTAGTAAGGAGAGAAGGACAAGGGTGGGAAAGCGAATGAGTGGGTTGAAAATATACGGAAATAATAAAGTAAAAAAATAAAAATAATAATAAAGATTGCCGGCATTTTCACTGCAACAAAAGATGAACAAGTCACGCAAAGGGAACTCGCACGCATGCACACACACACACACACACACACACACACACACACACACACACACACACACACACACACACACACACACACACACACACACACACACACACACACACACACACCACAGAGAGTGAGAGAGAGAGCGAAAGAAAAGAAGAAAAAAAGAAAAGAAGAAAAAGAGAAAGGGGCGAAAGTCGGGGAAACAGCGAGAAGGACGAGTGCCGCCCGCCGCGCCAGTGCTGTCCGAGTCCGTAGACATCTTTAAGAGCAATCCATCAATTAGGTATTGTAAACAGTGGCGCCGGCTTATATCTGGTGAAACTAACGACACTTTCCGTGGCGTACCTTATGCGGTTTGGATATTGCCTCTGTGGTGCCGCTGCCCAGCAACGCGCCCCAGGAGGGAAGAACGGGGGAGGTATTCAGGCATGAAAGGCACAGCGTTCTTGTTCCCGGTTGCAGCCACATTTGTAATACGCACTCGGCGCCACCGCGCGCCACCGAGTGCGTATTACAAATGTGGCTGCAACCGGGAACAAGAACGCTGTGCCTTTCATGCCTGAATACCTCCCCCGTTCTTCCCTCCTGGGGCGCGTTGCTGGGCAGCGGCACCACAGAGGCAATATCCAAACCGCATAAGGTACGCCACGGAAAGTGTCGTTAGTTTCACCAGATATAAGCCGGCGCCACTGTTTACAATACCTAATTGATGGATTGCTCTTAAAGATGTCTACGGACTCGGACAGCACTGGCGCGGCGGGCGGCACTCGTCCTTCTCGCTGTTTCCCCGACTTTCGCCCCTTTCTCTTTTTCTTCTTTTCTTTTTTCTTCTTTTCTTTCGCTCTCTCTCTCACTCTCTGTGGTGTGTGTGTGTGTGTGTGTGTGTGTGTGTGTGTGCATGCGTGCGAGTTCCCTTTGCGTGACTTGTTCATCTTTTGTTGCAGTGAAAATGCCGGCAATCTTTATTATTATTTTTATTTTTTTACTTTATTATTTCCGTATATTTTCAACCCACTCATTCGCTTTCCCACCCTTGTCCTTCTCTCCTTACTACAAGGCAAAGTGTGTATATAAGGCCATACTGGCCTGTGGTTTACATGTCTTGAAAAAGGTCGGGCTCCGACCGAAACGTTGACTTAATAAACCGTCGTTCTCTAAGAGGCGCATCGTCAATTCTGTTATAAACTAGCGGCAACCCAAGCTATTTTTGCATATACAGTCCTATATATACATATATATATATATATATGTATATATATATATATATGTATATTTAAGTCTCAAAGAAAAATAATTCGGATAAATGCTTCTGACGCGCGGAATCGAACCAGGATCCTCTCACTCCGCAGCGCGTGGTGCTAACCACTACGCCACAAAGAGCAGCCGCTTCAAGGAGCCAACGGCGAGCCTTATATACACACCCTTTACCGCTGGCAGGACTCAGAGACGGCAGGCGCTTTTAGCTTTTCTTCATTACCAGCGAGATGGCGCGAGGAATGCATCGGGAGCTCGTTCGGTGTACATCTGTGCGTTCGTTTCGTTCGTGCTTCACTTTATAGTTCGCGCTCATCTTCTGTTTTTTTCATTTAGCGGCCTCCCCTAGCTTTGTGTGTGTAGCTTTGTGACAAACAACGTATAAAGCCCTTCGCTCCAGCATGCGCTGCCCACGGGAGGCGCTCACTTAGCAAGTGCATGTTTGCTGCAATTAATATTGCTCCTGAAGCTGCGAGCCTCACTTATAGCATTACAGTTTCTTGCTATCGCATTCATTGCTTCGCCCCTGTGGCGAAACTCAGGCTTTTTTTATGTGCAGAAAGATATAAGTTTTTCTCGTCATGGTTCACAGAGGTAGTCATGCGAACAGAGCGATGCGGTTGAGTATTAAAGCATTTATATAATACAGGCTTAGTCAAATATTGTGGTAGTACTCAGGCGGCGTAAACAGTCACGTTATTGATTGAGCCAGTTGACTGCCTTGTGCTTCATGGAACATGACATGCAAGGCAATTAAACAAAGGTTGTATGCGTGTAAGTGACCAGCGGAGTACACAAGCTGCTAGTGCAACTCAATGCGCAGTGAAGCTCCTTTTTTTTTGTAGTTATTTTAGCCAATAGTAAAAAAAAAATGAGCGAGAACTCGGTTCTCAACTCTTTCAGTTGCGTAACAGCAATTCCCACATTTTAAGCAGAAGATATCTTCGCTATGGGGAAAGAAAAACAGACGGAGAGAATTGTCGCGCAAGTCAAATGTAAGGCTGGGTGATGACAGTGCCCATTTGAATGATAGATCACGCATATTTGACATGCAATAGAAAAACTTCTTGCGTCCGGCAAGCCGAAGACGCCGCCAGGGTCCAGGGACTCTGAGCTGCAACCTGAGGCCACCAAGATCCAAATGCCGGTCCAATCTGTATGATACAGTCTTCTCTCTCTCTCTCTTGCGTGCTTCGAACACTGATGTCAGATTCAAGGACGCATGTATTACTGTTTGACTGCAATGAACGCTTCCTTAGCTAACTTCTTCAAACCACTCACAACAGAGCGCCGCTCTGTACATTTCAATGTGCTCTGGCGAATGCCTATCCATAGTCACGTGGTAACGGTGCTACCATGTACATGTCGTTCTCGAGGCACAAAGGAAGGAAGTGATTACGTTCGCATTGTGTGTGTGCCTGTGTGCTTGTGTGCATGTGTTTATGCTTTGAGAATAAGAAAAGGGTTACTTAGAATTGCCAAACTACGGTAATATAGGGCATCTCATTTGATGGTATTGAAATTTTCGGCCTATTTGCCTACGCATTGTGAACTACAAAACAGCGCACTGAAGTTTCAGTTTTGAGAAAAGCAGCTCGAAGGAACTGTCGCGCGCTCGAAATGTAGTGGCTGGCTGCATCTACAGAGGCAAAATACCAGGCAGTTGCGACGAAGCACGCGATGCGGAACATACGATCCCACAGTGGTTTGAGCAGGAGACAGAGAAATAATTAGAAAAGTCAGGGCGAACACACTGACTTTCAGATATTTCTCGATACAATTTGATGCAGCCTACGGGAGGATGCCTTGCTGCGCGTCTCCGCAGCGCTTTTTTTTTTTTCAAGAAACATATGTTGATCCGACCCATTTGGATGACGGACATGGATGACCAACTGCGTGCAAACTGTTGGGGCCACCACGGGGCTCCTTTCACATCGACGTGCGTGAACGTCTCCATGGGGAATTAGTAGGAAAAATGTTGAAATGGCCGCCGCGGAATCCTGACAACTGCTCCCGTTACGTAGGAGATGTCTTTATTATGCAGTATCTTGGCATTAGTGCACAAAGCTTAATATTTAGCTTAATATTAACAGCTTCCAATCTAGCCCTTAGTTTCCCACACAACTGATATCCTCGACTCGACAATATCAATCAGAAATGAAAACTAAAAGCCAATGGATAGTCGGCAATACCTCTATTACAATAGTCATCATACGCGACAGCACAAACGAGATGTATTTGTCTGTCAGCCAAGGCGCATCAGAAAAGCTTGTTGCATTGACATGGATTACGCTCACCTTTAAAGCAAGCTAAAGGCAGCGTAAGCTAAAAGAAATCCACCGCGGGGGCGCTTACCACGGCATACCTCGGGATATGGATAAATGATGGGAATAGATACATGGAAGTACAAGTAAAAGCTATGATAGTTAAAGGAAAAAGGAACTCCGCAATAATGAAGCATAGAGCGCTGTGGTGTTACAACAGGTACGAGGTAATTCGAGGTTTGTGGAAAGGTGTAATGGTGCCAGCACTTACATTCGGAAACTCAGTGGTGTGCATGAGGTCAGAGGTACAATCAGGGCTGGACGTGAATCAGAGGACGGTCGGACGTCTCGCACTGGGCGCCCATGGGAAGACCACAAATGAGGCTGTTAAGGGGGATATGGGATGGTCTGACTTTGAGGGAAGGGAAGCTCAGAGTAAAATTAGGTACGAACAGAGATTAAAGAATATGAAAGAAAGTAGATGGGCAGCGAAAGTACTCAGGTATTTGTATAGGAAGAACGTTGATTCACAATGGAGGAAGAGAACTAGGAGGCTTACCAGTAAGTATACATCCAGTAACGAAACGGATGGGACGAAAAAGAGCGTTAAGAGCATGGTCAGAACGGCGGAGAACTCGGATTGGATAGCAAGAATGGAGAAGAAACCGGCATTGAACAACTACCGAAAAGGGAAAGACGAAATCAAGAGAGAAAAATTTTACGATAATTCAAAGGGGAGTGCTTTACTGTTTGAGGCAAGGTCCGGTTGCCTGAGAACCCGAAGTTACAGAGCGAAATTCAATAAAGAAGGGGACACATGTACGTGCTGTGGAAAACCTAGGGAAACAACAGAACATATTTTGATTGAATGTACAGATGTCCACCCAGGTGTAGCTGTGGATACTACCCTACAGGAGGCCATGGGTTTCTGGAGTAACAGGGGAAAGCTGAACATGTCGGCGATAGAGATAAGTAAAAGGCGCTTAGAGCATTGGTGGCGCAAAAGTATGGAGCAAACAAAAGCGCAAGGTAGTTCGGGTAAGATTGTTACATCACAGCGGAACGATAATAGATAAAATAAGTAGACGAGGAGAAAAATTAGTTGTGAAAATATGTGTGATTCGGGAAAAGAATTGTTTGTAGAGGAAACAGAAATAAAGCTAGAGCTTGGTGGCCCGGCTACCGCCCCGTTATAAAAGGGACGCTCCTAATATCCATCCATCCATCCATCCATCCATCCATCCATCCATCCATCCATCCATCCATCCATCCATCTATCCATCCAGTGACGCGTGTAAACCAGATACGAAACCACCAGAGCCCGAAGCACTGAAGAACCAGGCCATGGCACTCAGAAAAACTCTCCCCTGTACTTTCAAATATAAATGCTACAAATGTGTTAATAATAGCTAGAAATGTGTGTCCAAAAATACCAAATCATCTGTAGCCATTGTTGAAACCTTCATCGTACCGCCCGCGGAGCAACGTGCTCCCATGCCAGATGTAAGACTTGCAAACGTATTCATAATACTTAACAAGATTTATATTTATGATCTAAGATCGTAATTTTGATGAACTCCCATTTTATCCAGCAGGCGAACATGTACTCTTCTAGGAATAGAAAATACAGGGAATCGTATGAAGTAGACAACTTGAATACTGTAAGATTAAACGTTCCAAATAGAGCCCATGAGTCCATTAGATATCATGGGGGTTTAACGAATGTGACGATGAAAGGTTTAAGGTGCTTCTATTATACGAGCTAACCGTGGTTATTAATAAATGTCTCGTTTTAAGCGCTTATCCTCTGATTCCACGAAAACAATGAATTTCAAATTATTAGTCATTCCTTTGCCAACAAAGCAAGCTTTCGTTCTTTCCATGCTATATTTGTTGACGTTAACACGTGTTCCCCAACTTCTCTGCTCTTATTTTTTTCTTTCGCACATGCTCGTCTTCTCGTCCTCTCCTTCGGGACCGGAGAGACCCTGCAAAGCGCACAAACCCCAACGCTTGAGAAGGAAGTTGCCCTATGAAGAAGAGAAGCGCACTTGTCTATGCGGTATCTCCAGCGACATTCCCTCTACTACATCGTTTTTAACGATCTGTTCATTGGCTAAAACTCCTCTTCTAGTTTGGATTTCAACCTACGCCTCTCTTTGAGAGCCGTCAAAAAAACTATCATAATTTAGCTGATAATAAACATGGCTATATATATATATATATATATATATATATATATATATATATATATATATATATATATAGCTCATTCCTAACAATTAGCAATGGAGGCGAGGTTTGCTGCTATGCACATGCACCAGCACTTCATATAAATTTTGAATATATTGCGCCGTACCAAACGTAATCGCTAAGCTTTAACTCTACATTTTGTCCCTAGTCCACACATCACCACAAATTGAAGCGCCTGAACAAAAGCAATGTTCTGTCCCATTTCATAGCAACTTCCATGGGGAGCCTCTGATGTTTACTACTGATTTCTATAGCTATACACCCCATTGACGCAAGGAATGATTTTGCCACCTGAGATATCGCTATATAGTGGCGGCATGTGACGACGCGTCTTGTGACGACGATGTGTCTCCACGATGGCTGACCCAAGACAAACATCACAAGTTACGGAAAACGCAGCGGTTAAAGAGCGAATGTCATGGGGGGCGTAGGGTCTGTAGCAAGTGCCCAGCTCATCGGAGGATTAGAGAAGGGAAAGTACTTCAGAGAAGGGTGGCAATCTGCGATAGCCCGTAGCTGCCTGAACAGGAGTCTCGTGCAATTATGGCGCCAATGGTTCACAGCTGTTTTGCCGATGGTCTGCAGTCCTATGCTGGTGCCTTACGCAACTAAAAAAAGTACGTTGATGCCACATTCATGGGAACCGCTTTAACACAAAAATTAAAGCTTGTCTTGGCGAACATGAGGAAATAATAAACACTAATATGGGAAATCGAGGGGCGGGAGATATGTTGGGTACTGTGGACATACAAAATACGCTACATATAGACACCAGCGGCACTTCACATTGGACAGGAATCCTCGATACTCGTGCACAAGGGAAACTGGCACTGCTCCGGAGACTCCGAAGTTCACGTGCCGGTGCCCTGGACAAACCTGCCATAAACAAGGGGTGTCCGCTAATGGTGACACATTGCAATGGAAACCGAACGCATTGTCAGCGGATCGTTTTGTACATACTGAGCTCACAGCAGTGAAAGGTCAATCAGTTGCTTCTCGACGACCCTCTTCGCGTTGCTGGAGCAGTGCGCGTCGCAGCTGAACACACCTGACCGCACAAGCTCACTGACAGCGTGCATTAGCACCACAGTCTACCTCGGAGATGTCATATGCGAAGCAAGAGTGCGGTGGAAAGAATGCGATGTTAATTTAACATAAATTTTTTTATGGTAAGCGGCTTTGCTTCAACCGCACGTAGTTAGATGGACCTTGAAAAGCGCTGCTATGAACATTTAGGGCGCGTCTATTCGCTGTATGACCGGCCCTGCGGTGATGTATTAGCAGAGTTTTCAGTTCCTATTATCGCATCCCGCATGAATATTTGTTTGAATCATAGTTTATGGCAGCTTTTGTGGAAATGTGTGTTCAATATTTCAGATACCCCCTTCAGTAACGAAAGTACGTCAGTTGCTTGCTCGTGAACCTCGGCACAAAAATACTCTCTGCTTATATAAACGGTTCACAGTCCGCTAACGGCAGGGGGATCGTGTTCTTACCATCTAAATGTTGACTGGTACAATACAATTGGTAAAATAAAGAAAGCCATACAGCTGCCTGGAGTAACGGTACGTAGCGTTTGGTCTTATTAGCTGCGGGCTTTCATCGTGATCTCCGGGAAAGAAAGCATGCATATACATTGTACACAGCTTTATCTTTCTCTGCAAGGTACTATACGGAACGCAGAATAACTATATAAAATGAAAAGGAATTCCTGCCATAAAACCCCATAAACCCGAATAATACTCCACTTTGTGAAAAACACGCTCCGCTCTAATTGGGAACCGCCCTGAAGCAGTGGAATGTTGATTAGGAAATGTATTTCTTTTTTGTTTGCCCATGCGCAGAAATTGCATACGGTATTTAACAAGGCGATCACGAGCCATCCTCAATGGAAACATTGCATTTGATGTTTTACGATGACATATTATAGGGAAAATGAAAGGGTGTCGGTAATGAGCTTATTGTGGCTTATAACCCAGAAATAGCGCGAAATTTTTATGAGACCTTTCCTGAAGAAGGTGTGAATAGTGTGTCAGAAGTGTAAGCGTCTGTCACCGGTATTTGACTGTCAGCATCACTATCCGTTCTCCTCTTCCCTATTTCTTCGTGCGAAATTCGCGCTCAAGCAACAATGCATCGTGAGTAAGGGGTGCCAGCACACAGCGCTAATTATAAACGCGCATTGCGTTGGTATTTGCTGAAGCTCTTTTGTATAACTGCAACATGCCTATAAACCGTATTTATTTATACTCTACCTGAGGACCACTCTCTGGTTGAAAGAACAAATAGCCCTTTCACAATATTGGTCAAAATATGTATAGTCGTCCCGCGGAAGTTCTTTTCCTCTCCATACACAATTATCTGAAAAAAAAATTGAAGAAGGTTTGCAGCGTTACTATGTTCAAAGGAAAATGCCTTGTAGTTTTCAGATGTATTCACATATCAGCCTATTTGTAATGGTATGTTACGAAAGAATATGAAGGGCTTGTGATAAATAAGAAAACATCCAATTTTTTTGCTATTACTCTGCATTAATTCGCCTATCGGCTTTTTTGATATCTCATATTAGAACATTTGCAACGTTTGTCAGCGTGGAGTATGTTCTCGGCACTGAGCAACACTTCGCTTTTACGCAGCAATATCCCGACAAACATGTCCTACATAGCAGTTACGTTTTTCACGTATTTTATTTACTTAGAGAAACTTCGAGTATGTTTACATAGTAGAATCGCGGGCCTCAATCCAAAAAAAGTTAGACAAAATCTATACAAAGTCGGTCAATAATAGTAAAGTATAAGCTCGCATTTTTCAACGCACAAAACACTACACTTACATTCGAAGCATGACTTGGAACATGGAACTTGTTAGTTTGATCTTTCTAGTTGTAATTTAAGAGACGACTGCATGATTTTTGTATTAGTTTCCGCGTGCATAAGTTTACCGGTCAGAAAAATCTTTTTGTAAGAAAGCTTCTTTCTGTGGCAAAACGGCCTCTTCAATCCAAGACAGTGGCGAAGGTGGATTAAGGCAAACATTCGGGACCTTAATGATCCACTGCTATATTTGTGCGTGACTGTCAAAAAATAGGGCAGAAGCTACCACAATTAACTGAGAAAGTATCCCAGGCAGCGTGCATTCTATGGGAAATATTGCTTATATGTTGGCAAGCTGTGAGGCTCCGTGAGGTGTCGGTGGGGCGAGAGACCGGAACGCAGGAAACGGGAATTTTAGGCATCAGTAATGCTAGTTTTTGGCTGCCGCTGTGGTTAGAGTGTCGCTGGAGCTTTCGTTATCTGCGAGTTAGCGGAAAGCGCGCTTTCACAGACGAGGCGATGCGTGCATGGGGGCCCCAAATGAGCGTATATATTGGTTGTTGACTTCGGAGACGACAGGACGCCGATGCCTAAGGGCGCCCCGCGGTCCCCTAATTGCTTGAACAAAGCCAACGGAGCGTCTCCGGAATTTTGCCATCGAAGTGCAGTGCAGTACAAAGAACTGCTGCTGTGACACGCACACCTCGCCGGTCACAATAGAGTGACTGCCGATAGGCGCGTCTTGTCACCGGGCACTTCAGCGCGAGGGCGCCCAGACTATTGCTCGCACCTGGAGTGTCTGCGAAAGGAACCTGTAATGGCTAACGCTCGTTGCAGAAATATGTATACATGTTTCGCCGGTTAGGCTATCCGACGTCCTCTCCGAATGTTGGGCTTTGTGTGTGTTTATATTCTGTGTTCTACTATTTGGGAGAGGAGCATACGCTGCGTTACACTGTGGAGGCGGGCCTCAAACAATAGTCGCACGGTAGGTTGAACTGGTGCGCTTTCTAGTGGCGATGTTGCCGTAGGCAACCGTTGGATAGACGCCCTGGTGAGGCGGTCTGTCAGAGAGAAAAGCTCGTCTCGGGGCTGAGGACTGGGCGGAATTTGCAAGATTCGAGGGACTCTGCCCGTAGCAGTGCCCTTCCATCATGTGAAGATGTAAGCCTCGTGTTGCGATCCCTCGTGTGAGCCTCGTCGTCCGGCTCTGCAGCCTCGGAGAGCTTATGTAGTGGCCATCGCCGCGAGGACCTGATGTCAGCACCAATTATCGGAGATGATCCATGATCTACGGCGAACTTGAGGGCGAAATCCGATTTCCCACCCGAGAACCATTCCACAGGCCGGCGACGAGATGTGTGCGTCGGTGGAGCCCACCCAGATAAGCGTTCTTTCAGTTTCAGAAACAAGCGCGCTTGAGACGTTGCATCTTTGACATGCGAACTCCTTTACGCCATTTTGTCGGCCGCTAATTGGCATTTCTTAACCATATTTGTGGGTTATACTATGAGTCGACTTCGTTCCATGATTGTCTTGCTACATTATCATTACGTTAGCTACTAACTTTCGCTCGTATATGTCAACATTGCTCATGTATTAAATTCCAAATATTGTTAACCTAAATAAGCCCGTTGCCTCTTTTCGTCCCAGTCCAAGCACAAATCCTTTTTCAGGCTAAATATTGTTGAGATGCGTGGCCAAAGGGGGTCAGCGAGTGTAGTTGTGGTTGTTTAGGGATGTTTCGTAAGGTGTAGAACCACCTCCCCCATTTTGCGTAGTAGGGGCTAGAGCACTGCACGGGCCGGCTTTTTCCGGCCCGGGCCCGGCCCGGCCCGAAAACGCCGAGCTCCGGCCCGCCCGAGCCCGGCCCGGTGTTTTTAAATACGGCCCGTACCCGGCCCGGGCCCGAAAGGTTTAGGCCCGGCCCGACCCGGCCCGGCCCGGCCGAATTCAACCAATTATTCTTTGAGCATAAACAAGGCACTGTCCAATCTTCTCCTATAGTGAAGATAGCAGCCGCACTCAAGATAGTTTCCGGAGAGTGTTGTGAAAACATATGACAGTGTCACGATTTGCACTGGTACTGTGTTTACCTTCGGTTAATTACACCTGTAACACTTTAGCGAAAGATTTGCGGGGAGTTATATGAGGAGGCATAGCTGGCTGTCTCATGCACGCAGTGCTAACGGTGCAATGTTTTTATTTCTTTTCAAAGAACGACTACATCATACAACGCCAACATAAAGTGGAAAAACGGCGGACATTTATAATTGGCTTTACTATAATTGTTGGGACTATAAGTGCCATAGATCTGTCAAAGCAAGCCACACACGTTAGCGAGCGACATACCGTCCTCGCTGTTCGCTTTAGATGCCTATCTCGTCGCCTTTGTTTGACCGTCCTCGGTCTTTGAAAGTGTTATACTTTAAATCAAGACCGGACTAAGGGCTTCCGAAATAACTGCTTATTAGAGCGCCCAAGTGAACTAGCCGCTGGGTTCTTAAGCGCTCCACGTCGAACGCGGCGGGTCTGGTGTCCGAAGCGTGATCCCACGCAATGACTGCAATCGGGAGAGTTGGTTGCCGCCGAGGGCCAGAGACCTCGGTGCGAACAGGGGAGCGAAGTCTGACTGTCTGTGGCTCGCAGTCGTGGTTGTAGTCTTGCAGCTGGCGGCTGTGATGGTGGAGGCGACGTGTGCCAGAAAGGAAAAAGCGGTGACTACGATGAGCAGGAAAAGGCGGAAAGTAAAGGAAAAGCAAACTTCTGAGAGGGGTAGCGCCCACGTGGAAGGAAATTTCATGCGGATCTCGCATGTTCTATTGCTTCAGTATAGGCTTCATTTCAGAAGGTGTCAATTGCTCCGTCAATAAAATAAGTTATGTGTTCCATCATATGAATGAACTTGGGCCCTTCTGCTTTTGTTTAGCATCTAGGGTGTTAAGCATCTCAAGTGCGGCACAGAATACTTAGTCTATGCCTCTGTATATAGCTTCCGCAAAACCTGTATTACCCACTATAATCAACTTATGTTAGCGCACGCACCGAGCTACCCGCGCCACCATTTTGGATAGCGGTACACTTAACACGCGACAGTGATACCGCAGCCGATAAAAGTAACCAAAAAAGTAGCGCACATGTCGCACACCAACTTAGCGAATCTGCCTAACAAATTTTACTCGTGCCGGGGAAACCCTACTTGCTTGCCACAAACATTGAGGTCATTGACGCTTTGGTCCACGGAGCAGTGGGAACTGTACGAACGGGAATCTCTGGGTGCCCGTGCTACGCACGTCCTGAGGTTTCACAGCAGCGGAGCTGCCATACGTTTTTTTTTTCTAGAGGATGGGTTCATGTCTCCCGTTTTGATGTGTGTTACTTAACCGCTAAAATCTAATAGCGGCAGAAGTTCCAAGGCAGATGGAAGCTTGAAGGGATGAAAAATTCGTCCACACGGGGTGTCTCTGGAGCCCATACATATTTGTGCGGTAAAGGGTGCCAATACACACGCCTGTTACAAAGTGTACTGCAGTAAATCATATTGATTATCACCTTCCTTAGGTGCTTGCTCACTTCTGTCTCGGGAGCGCGTCCACGTTTTTGAGCGCCATGAGAACACTTGTGCTCCGACGAATGAAGAAACTTATGAATTACTGACGAAGTGTGACGAAGAGAAAGGTGGCCGTGAGAATCAGCAAATACACACTCGATGTGATGAGAATCCGAATTAAATGCTAGTTCTGACTCGCTAATTGCCAAATCATAAATATTTGCAACTGCCTTGCTAGCACAAAAATCAGCAACATCTGCGTGGATCGGCGACCCTGTGACAAGAGTCACTTCTTGCGCTTAAACTGCAGGAAAAACAGCTCCTCAAGTCTTAATGACTTACGAGTCGCGTTGACCAGTCTACAGAGTCACGAAGGCGGAAGCAGGCGAGGCGGGCATGGAAGCGTAGCTGCATACTAGAAATGTTTCCCATGATACCGATGAGTACATCTTATATGCACTAATCTGGGCAGTGTACCGTTGCTTCGCACTTCTCGCAGTGCTGCCTGACTACCACTTCTTTCGATACATGGTACGCAATAAAGTATTTCACTTAATATAATGGCGTGAACTTATATGAGGCAGTTTCCCGAAATTGCATGTAACATACTGATGGAGGCAAAATGCTAGACCTCTTGTATCGTGCGATTTCAGTGCACGCTAATGCAGTTCAGGTGGTCTAAATTACCCGGAGACTTCCACTACGGCGTCTCACATAGCCTGACTAGGTTCGGGACGTTAAATCCCAAGAAGCCGCAAAACCAAAAAGCACACACGCGCCATTACCGACACGTATGAGAACCGGGCCTGATTCGGGCCTGACCCAGGCCCGGCCCGGGCTCGAAGCTCGTGGGCCCGAGCCCGGCCCGGGCCCGATCCAACAATTAATTACTTACCCGACCCGACCCGGCCCGCGGGCCGGGCCGGGCCCGTGCAGTGCTCTAGCTAGGGGCATCTCAAAGCGACCAGCTAATAAAGTAGGTGAAAAAAAAAAAAACGTTTGCAGAATAAAATTCCTCTGTCATAGTTCTAACAAGCCAACAATTACCAATGCCTATGGAAAAAAACAGTGTCTCCCAATAATTTTGGCACTGGCTGGTAATGTTGACACTGTTTTAAATGCGAAGCATTTCTTAGCGAACTTCAGCGACTTTGAGCGTATCTATCTATCTATCTATCTATCTATCTATCTATCTATCTATCTATCTATCTATCTATCTATCTATCTATCTATCTATCTATCTATCTATCTAGCCGCCTACGACTTTGTGGTCTCCCGGTCGTTTGGTCAATGGCATGTATACGAAAATTGGTATGCCACAACATGACTACATGACGAGAACAAATGACAGGTCATACATGAAAATCATGATGTGCATGTCGTGAGCGGCATGATTTACATGCGACGGTCTTGGTGCTCTTCTGGCCGTTTCGGTAATGGGATATATACTAAAAATGGTATGGCACAACATGACTGCATGACGAATATAATTGATAGATCATAACATAGATATCATGACACGCATGTCATGAGCATGATGACTTACATGCGAGGGTGTTGGTTCTCTCCTGGCCATTTCGTTATCGGGATAACTTGAACTGTGCGCCGTAACTTGAACTGTGGCAGCTCTCACTACTATTGGATGGGCCTAGTAAACCGGAACACTCGACTCACATAACAGATGTCAGTGCTTTGAGCTGGGGTGATTCCAACGTAAGAGAGGTGCCACGGTCGTGCCAACATTCCTGGTTGGCCCACGTTAAAGATACCCATGTGAAATATACCCATGAGTGCGTACGTGCGGCTTGAACAAAAGCCTTGATCCTATAGGTTTAATATGATAACCAGTGCAGCATGACCTTAGTCTGATATTGGCCATTGATCGCAGCGCTCTTTCGAAATAAACATTTATTCACGCTCCACCTGAAGCAGTGCTAAATTCACGCTTATTTTCGCGGGACACCCATGTAACCGACACTCAACGTAACATGATCATCACAAAATTCTCAACACGCGGTTTCGTTCGGGAAGCATCAAGGAGACCTCACATGATATGCGTACAACAAAAAGTTCGGCATATCTTCGGGCGGATAGGAGGCAATTATATTATCGGTTCGTTCCAGGCGCCGAATTTGCTGCCGATGGTGGGTGCCGCAGCTTATATGCGTAGCCGCTTTCACTCGCAATGATAATAACTCTATCCGTTTCCCGGTATGAACCGCAGGTGGCCGAAAACTTCCGGAGCCCCCTATTACTCATTTATTTTCCTTACATATCCAGTCTGGTTATTAATCTCTCATCAGAGGAATAAACCTGCACAAGGCTAAATTTTCCGATGCAAACATTGGCTTCCATAGTTAAACGTTTCGCAAGGCCGTTACAATAACTCTATATATGTTTCCACATGGCTCTCATGCAAATATGACACTGAAAAGACAAATATATGGAAAACTTTTGGACTTCGTATGGTCACCATCATCATCATCAGCCTGTCTACGCCCACTGCAGGGCGAGGGCCTCTCCCGTAGATCTCCAATTATGCCTGCCCTATGCCTACTGGCCCCAATTTATCCCCGCAAACTTCTTGATCTCATCTGCCCACCTAGCTTTCTACTGCGCCCTGCCACGCTTGCCTTCTCTAGGAATCCACTCTCTTACCCTTATAGACCAACGGTTGTCTTGTCTTCGCATTATATGGCCCGCCCAGGCCCATTTCTTCTTCTTAATTTCTATTAGTATGTCCCTAACACGCGTTTCTTCTCTAACCCACACCGCTCTCTTCTTGTCCCGTAAGGTTACACCTACCACTTTCTGTTCCATTGTTCGCTGCGTCGGCCTCAATTCAAGCTGACCCCTCTTAGTTGGCCTCTAAGTTTCGCCCCGTAGGCGAGTGCCGGTAAGATGCAGCTGTTATACACTTTCCTGTTCAGAGAGAATGGTAGGCTACTATTCGTAATCTAAGAACCCTTGCCGAAAGCACTCCCGCCCATTATTATCCTCCTAGTTATCTCATCCTCATGGTTCGGATCAGGGATCACTACCTGGCCTAAGGAGATCTATTCACTTATTACTTCCAATCCCTGTCCAGCTATCTCAAACCGCTGCGCTCACCCAAGGCTATTGAACATTACTTTAGTATCTGCATAGTTATTTTCAGACCCACTCTTCTACTCTTCCTGTATAGGTCAGTAATCATGCTTGTAATTCATCTCCCGAGTTACTTCGCAAGGGTATGTCATCAGCAAATCTGAAGTTACTGAGGAATTATAAAAATATACAACGGAACGTTTCGGTAGGACTACCTGAGGAAAGCAGGTCAGCTCATAATCCAAACGAATATTTCTACCGATTTTTCAGAAAGCGGGAGGAATTCTCGTTTATAAGAAGCTATTACAGTCTTCAGTCATCGCTTGAAGCCTAAAATGGTGTCGACCGCTTTGTGGATGATTGAAGAGACTGCAAGCGTCTCTAGTATGCATAAAAGTGAAAACGCAATGCGCTCTCCTATATGCAACCATGAAGAAGTGATACGCGTTGCAAAACTATATCGACATCAAGAATACAGCAGCACATGAAATATACAGCTGTACATTGTGCTCGTATTGTGCGACGTGGTTTCCTGCAGGTCTATCAATTATTAGATCAAGTGTGCCTCTATGTTTTACTCATTTACAATACTGCAACAAACCTTTCGACAACGCCAAAGATGGAAGAACATATAGCTCTTTCACAATCAGCGGTAAAATATCTCCAGTTTCTCCCCGATAGCACTCTACCTCGATGTGTACAATTATCCGGAACAATTTCCGAAACATTTCTTTCTGCTTGTTAGATTTTCAAAAAGATTATAATTTCTCAGATATAAGGTGTACTAAGCGCTCCTACTTATTTTTCTTAATGATACGCTCCTCAAGAGAACATGCAGTTATTTATAAACTGTAGATGGCCAAAGTCTTTCATCGCCTAGTGAGTTTCGTCCACCCTTTTGCTGCTTGAATATACTGTGTTTGAATATTTGCGGGTGTTTCTTACAGTGATATATATTCTACCTGCACAGCGAAGCACAATTCAAGTGCTAAAGCTAAATGCGAGGTAAATCTATATTAGTGAACACCAAATTGATCGTATCTGTATTTCTTCCTAGCTGGTTAGGCGTCTACGTCTTGGGCTCTCTCCAGGTCGTAATATTCGACTTAAATTCAGATGGTCACGATGCCTTGCACCAAAAGCGTTCAAGAACCAATTCTCTGGCGCATCGACATGACCATCCACGGTAGTTGTGACTGAAACGCTACTGATCGAGGAGGGCACAAGACCTACTGAAAGAATTTCCTAGAAAGAAATCGAAAATAGATACTTTACTGATCGTTTGCCTCTATTTTTAGTTAGATCAGATGCGCGAAATAGAAAGTTCTGCTTTGACTTTATTCTACTGAGAATATCTCAGTGCGACATTCGAAACAAAATGGCTGGTGTAAAATGCTGCAGGAAAGCGCGCTTCGAAAGTTACTGCTGTGACATGGCACTCTGCCATGCTCTTGTGTTTTCCTCTAACGTCCCACTTTTATAGCTTCTCAGAGCACTATTCGTGGGACGTGTTAACAGGACTGTGAAGAGGATAAGTGCCGGTTTCAGTGGTCATCGCAAGGCAGGGGTGACCGAACACACGAAGAATTATCACTTTGGTACATTTCAGGGAATATGTCGCCCTTTGATGGAGTAAAAAGAATCCTGGAGGTAACTTTTGCTTTATCAATAACCCGCCGTAACTCTCACATACGCGTTTTGAACGCGAAATCATTTGCATGTAAGAATAGGCAGAAATGTTTGACGTAAAATGAACTGCACAATTACCTGCGATGGTTAATTAAAGTGCGGAATATAATGTTATCTTAAGCAGCATGGTGAATGAATTTATACTCATATAAAACAATTTAAAAATGTTGTAACACCGCCGGGGAAGTCTAGCGCTTACTGCACTTTCGCCGCTGATCCTAAGGCCGAGAAATCGAAGGCCAGCAGAAGCGGCTGCATTTCGATGGAGGCGAAGTGTTCAGGGCCGCGTACTGTGCAATGTCAGTGCACGTTAAAGAACCCCATATGGAAGCAGTTTCCGGAGCCCTCCACTACGGCGTCTCTTATGCTCATGGCTGGTTTTGGAAAGCAATATTCTTGCTAAGTACTTGCAATGACCCTCGGCATGTACCGCTTCTGCGGAGTGGTAGCAGAGCTGATCGTGTTTGGCAGTGCGCCATACGTCGGCTTCTCGCGGCATGTAACACTGGCAGACAGGCTGACGGTGCGGAGACTGTGCCGGCAGAGGTGCCTGGCGAAGTAACTGCTGTGTTACGGTGTCTAGGTGTCGGCGAAGTGTGGTGACCACTCACTTTCCAGAGTGGTGGAGGGCATGCCTCCGCCTGATGCTGCTCAAGTCTGGGGACTGTCAGCAAGAGCTGGGATACTATAGCAGACAATGTCTTTCACGGAGGTCACTTCTGGCTGAGACGAGGGGACAGGTGACGCAGTTCCTCGCCAACACAAAAGTCTCCCTATACCCAGGTATTCGAAGGACATTCCATAACCGAACGCGTAATTTGGCTATGGACGACGATTGTATCCTCGATTTCGCATGTCCAGCGTTCACTTGGCCACCATTACCTTCAAAAGACAGTCTTCGACAGCCTACATGGGTTCTTTCTTATTCCGGCAAAGAACACATTTACTCCGGACGTGACCAAGGAAACCTTCCCCTCAGCGTGGCAGGAAAGTCGGGTTACTTCTTTCTTAATGCTCGCAATGTTTTCTACATATTCATCACGTTCACTGGCATTTGCACTTGGGCCGCTAGCCAGCAGTAACGGAAGACGCTGGCTAATCTGGAGAAGAACATGTTCTAAACAAGTCACAGGTACCTAGCACCGACTCTCGATCATCAAGACAGGTCTTTGCGGCAGCTTCTATATAGAAACACAGGTGGCAAATGATATTATCGAAGTCCCATCTGCTGGTACTGGCTACGTGCTCGCACTTTTCCAGCCGACTCTTCGGGTCCCCACAGATCGATCTGCACAATGTTGGTGACTCTTTTGGCGTCTTCTGCGTCACGGCGGGACTGTTCGGATTGTTGTCGGAACGGTTGTGGTCATGGCCAGGATCCTCCCTGTCTTAGTAGTAGCCTGTTATGTGGCGGTAGTGTTCCTCTCTAAGGCTAGCTCGCTGTTCCGGATAGGCGGCAATATGTTCTAGATGGCTCATGTCTCGACGAGGTCCGCCGGCACGTGGACCGGGAGGTGCATCCGCCATATCGTTCTTTGCTGCAACAGTGGAGAAGGCTGAAGCCAGGTTGTCATTCGCTGACGTTCAGTACATACAAGCAATAAGTCATGCTGTAGAAAAAGAGCGGCCACCGCATTTGTCAGCCTTGAACGAAAATGAATAAAAAGTGATAAAGGGCAAAACATGTCGATCGTTATACGCTCGTTAAAGAGGGAAGCCTCTTTATCAGTTACCCTCGCACAAGAACTGGTATGCACATTCTCCTCCGTGCGTGCAGGCATGCAGTGTTTCGAGAACTATCGGCACTACTCTAGAAGCAACACGTAACTGGAAACATGACCTCCGCTGACTGATAACGCCCGTCAGAACGTTCCGAGAAAAGGAGCCCCGCGAAAACAAAAGAAGTACGCGTGTACATACGAAAGAGATTAAGGGTAACTACGATGGAAGCCGCACAAATACAAGAAATTCTCTCTGTTCTTTGCATGCTCCTATAACGAATATTCACTATCGCTCCGCCAACTGCCTGTAGCAAAGGATTAAAGGATCAGTATGAAAACTTTCTATGTGCCTTGAGAAGACTGGCGAGAGACAAACATCTACCCAGTCTGGTTCTACTAGGCCACTTTGTGAACCTTACATTATGTACGCACGAGAACGGCAAGTATAACTGTACTTTGTGAAACGTGATCCGTATCCTCAACAGAAGAAAGACAATTTTTTAAAGAAATCACCTGTTTTTAACAGCGGTTACGGCGGCAAAGCAAGAGGCACGAGACTCATGTACAACGACACATTTGTGTTCTTTCGCAAGAAGCCGCTGGTGTAAACAAGTGATACTCACCGCACTGATCACACGGAACACAGCTCTTGTTCCGATGCCTGCACGTATAATCGTTGCAGCCGCAAGGACGTTTTCTAACCGAATGATAGTTGTAATGATCACACCATGAGTAGCCAACTCCCGGACATCTATGTTCAACTGTTCCGTAAATTCCGCAAGCCCTTAACTCTTGATTCTGGTACGGGCAGAGGTTATAATATCCTGTGTGGTAAAAATAGATATTACGGTTGAGTAAGAGCACTTCTTTAAATTATATCATTTATGAGGTAAGTAAAAAAGCACCACTTATATGGCCTTACACTAACCCAATGCACAATATTCTAGGTCAAAATGAAGCTAATAAGCTATAGGAGTGAACGTGTTACCATTACAACTATCATGTGAAATAGAATTATGGGCGAAAGGTCGATTATAACAGTCAAGGTCACGAAAATACAACCTCAAATTATTCGCGTCTGGTGTGGCAGCTTGTGCACGGGCTTAATCTTCCGGCTACTTCTTATTTGTCGGCTTTAAAACTCCATGATTCTTGAATATATGTACGAAAAGTTTGTCCGCTGTGTGTATACATGAAGTTATCATGACGACAAGGGGTTTCGCACCCATGAATGGTTTGCGTAGCAAACAAAGCACGACCCACGTCTTCAGAGCGGCAATTCATATAAAATATACAATTTATTGTTTACTTGCACGTACTTAGGCCCTATAATAAATCCTCTCCTTATGGGACGCAAAATACAGACGACGAGCCAAATGAGATTGGTCAAATCCCGAACATAAGGTGAAGTAAAGAAAATCCGTAGCCCATTAGAACTACACCTCAAGCAGGATGCTTGCAAAATAAGAATTGTTGTGAGGAGTATTAATTGTGAACCCAGATGTTAACGCTCTGTGCATTACATAAGGAGCGCGAGACTAAGCATTCGTAACCGAATGCGATGAGGGATGCGGCCAAGAAATCGCCCGCATGGAACACGCAAATGAGAAACAATAGCTCGGACTGACATCATTGGCCTAGATACGTGCACTGCAACACCAGGAAATTCATAGCGAGAGTAGAAGTCGCTGAAAAGGAGAAAAAGAACGAATATATAAGCCATAGCTATTCAGTAAGTGGATGGTTCATGAAAAATGACATACTTGAGGAGACATACGCGAAAGGTGTAGGAATAGTGCTTTCCAGGAATGCTGCTAGGGAGATCGCTTCACATGCAGATCACATTTGTAGTGTCCTAAATCTGCGAGGTACGGAAGGAGGATGTTGTAATTGTGCTACGCGTGATGGAGTGATAGAGGCGTAATAAAGACGGTCTTTCTTGGGCTGCCTAAACTTGAAAAACTGTCTGTCTGTCTGTCTGTCTGTCTGTCACTCAATTAAACCGGCCGAACAAAAACAATTGTGCAGCCTTAAGCTTAGCCTTGAGAATTGAGCACCGTGTGCTACTTGGCCCCATTCTCATCGCGCTCTCTTTCGCTCGCCATGCTCTTCAGTCGTCTAACCACGTAACCATCATGATCCCACATGGCAGAAAGAGCGAGTTACTTGTTATTGCTTCTTTTTGCTCGCGAAGTTGAGATTCTGAATCAGTATAATTTAATGAGCAACGTACAAAATGGCGATGCGCCATACACTCTTAGCACGGTAACCTTTAGTTTATGCCCCGCCATGGTGGTCGAGTGGCTATGGTACTCGGCTGCAGATCCGAGGGTCGCGGGATCGAATCCCGGCCGCGGCGGCTGCATTTCGATGGAGGCGGTATGTTGAGGCCCGTGTGCTGTGCGGTGTGTGTGCACGTTAAAGAACCCCTGGTGGTGGTGATTTCCGGAGCCCTCCACTACGGCGTCTCTCATAATCAGAGCTGGTTCTGGGACGTTAAACCCCACAAAATCAATCAATCAATCAATCAATCAATCAATCAATCAATCAATCAATCAATCAAATCCTTGAGTTTATTTTATAGGTACATAAAAATGTGAAAATATGCTCCTTCAGAAAGGTTATCTTCCGCCGGCCTACAGCTCAACCTCAACAAGTGCCGTTTTGCTGCTCGAAAGCTCACCATATTGGGTCATGTTGTTTCGAAAGATGGCATCCTACCGGACCCAGAGAAGCTTCGCGCCGTCGCCCAATTTCCAAAACTCGCGTCTATTAAAGCGCTCAGAAGTTTCATCGTCCTGTGTTCCTATTTTCGTCGTTTCGTTCGCCATTTCGCATCCATCATCGCACCGTTGACAAGCTTACTTACTGCCGCAAACGGAATATCAGCGTGGTCACCAGAATGTGATGAAGCATTCAGCACGTTGCGCCATCTGTTGACCTCACCGCCAATTCTGCGACACTTCGACCCGACCGCACCTACGGAAGTTCATACCGATGCGAGTGGCGTAGGGCTTGGAGCGGTCTTAGCGCAGCGAGAAGACGACTATGGCGAATATGTCGTCGCCTATGCGAGCCGTACACTAAAAAAGGCTGAGCTAAATTACTCCGTAACGGAGAAGGAGTGCTTGGCGATCATTTGGGCCCTTAGCAAGTTTCGCCCTTACTTATACGGCCGGCCTTTCGACGTTATTACTGACCATCATGCTCTTTGTTGGCTTTCTTCCTTGAAAGACCCGTCCGGACGCTTAGGTCGCTGGGCGCTTCGCTTGCAGGAATATGACATCCGCGTCCTATACCGTTCCGGTCGCAAACACTCCGATGCCGATGCCCTCTCCCGCTCACCGATGACACCTGGTGTTACTTCCCTGTCCGCTGCCTCAACCATCCAGTCACCGCTGACAACTACTAACATGCTGTCGGAGCAGCGCAAGGACCCATCGCTTGCCTTGTTGCTCGACTACCTCGCCACCCCATCTGTTGTTCCATCGACACGTGCGTTACGTCATCAAGCAACCCACTTTTCTATACGTGACAGCATCCTGTATCGCCGCAACTATATGCCTGACGGTAGAAAGTGGCTGCTTGCCATTCCGCGCCACATGCGCTCCGACATCTGTGCCTATTTCCATGCCGACCCACAGAGCGCTCACGCGGGTGTGCTGAAGACTTACACCAGGTTACGTCAGCGGTATTACTGGCGAGGAATGTACCGCTTCGTCCAGAAATATGTCCAGTCTTGCGCTACGTGCCAACACAACAAGATACCCCCCCCCCCAGCGCATCACTGGAGAATTGCAGCCTTTACCATGTCCTGCTCGACCATTCGACCGCGTGGGCATCGACCTCTACGGCCCGCTTCCATCCACAGGGTCTGGAAATCGCTGGATTATTGTTGACGTGAATCACCTTACCCGCTACGCCGAAACTGCCGCTCTTCCGGCAGCTACGGCCCGCGAAGTTGCTTTCTTCATTCTCCGTAACTTTATCCTTCGCCATGGTGCTCCCCGCGAACTTCTGAGTGATAGAGGTCGTGTGTTCATGTCTGAGGTGATACAAGCCCTCCTTGCTCAATGCAATGTCATTCACCGCAAAACCACCGCCTATCACCCACAAACCAATGGTCTGACAGAACGCTTTAACCGCACCCTTGGCGACATGTTGCGGATGTACATTTCGTCCGACCACACGAACTGGGATGCCGTACTTCCCTTCGTTACGTTCGCTTACAACACCGCGACGCAAGCCACAACCGGATTTTACCCCTTTTTCCTCTTGTATGGTCGCGAGCCTTCCTGCCCCCTGGACACCCTGTTGCCGTACCGACCAGATACGTCCGAATGCACTACGATGTCTGAAGTCGTCCTCTACGCTGAAGATTGCCGTCAGCTGGCTCGCTCCCTAACTCACGAGGATCAAGGGCGTCAGAAGACGCGCTACGACGACGATCGTCCACCCGCGCCCACGTTTGCTCCGGATTCCCTTGTATGGCTGTGGGTCCCGCCTCACGCCCCCGGTCTCTCTTCGAAATTCCTTGCCCGATACCACGGTCCGTACCGTGTCATTGACGCCACCTCGCCTGTAAATTACGTCATTGAGCCAATTACAACATCCCCAGACCTGCGCCGTCGTGGCCGGGAGACAGTCCACGTGAACCGGCTAAAGCCTTATTACGACCCCCTTGTTCTCTCAGCTCCATGAGTCGCCAGGATGGCTACGCTTCGCACCCGGGGTATTGTAATGAAGCAGACGCGCTCGTGCGTATGTGCTAGTCGAAGAAGAGAAAGAAGAGATTTGGACCGCCATTGACAGCGAGCCCGTGCCACGGACAGCCGTTGAAGTGCCTCGCCAGACTTTGCCTTGTGCACCGTCATCGACGACAACGAGCGTCGTCACATGCTTTTAACATTTATAAAGGGGCATATTTTCACATTTCTGTGCACCTAAAATAATCTAAAGGTTTCCGTGCGAAGGGTATTAACACGGTTATGAAGAAGGCACCGCTGCCTGCCTGGCACTTGTACACAGCGTTCAATGAATAGCACGTGTCAACTGCCCGGTGACGTGAGGGAACCTCTGCACGAACACTAAAAGAATATCGCAGTATCGCAGGACGGCTCATGAGAATTATGTGTTAAGATTTGACGCATTTATAGACACAAAATAGATATTCACATCACAAGGGGTCACATAATGAAAGAAGGCGCTGTTAGCGGCGTCACAGTACAGTTCTAAACATTGGTACTCTGAATAATTGAGGCAGACGTAAAGAGCAGGTACTCACCGTAGCTTGCTGGAACGAAAAGATCAACAAGAGAGACCAATCTTAGACTGTAGCAGAAAGTTCTCCTAGAAGTATTCTTACCTGCTGTATTTTATTCGCGTTATTGCGCGAAGGTTAAATTCCGATGGGAGCACACGTCATGGCACAGGAACAGCGTCAGTGCAACGGGCGATGTAGCGTAAGAAGGCTGCACCACCAGTTGCCACAAAAGCTTCCTAGTGTTTGTCAGAATTCGCAATAATTAGGAAATAGCACTTCTTGCTAGGCCTAAAATTATCGGTGTAATACGGTGTAAGATACACAGGAACTGAAAGAACGGTGAGGAGTAATGAATGACAGGCAATAAATGTTAACAATGGAAATTTGCTGTGCAAAACGTCGTTAGCTGCAAAAAGGCGTGGTGCCTCAGAAACGACCTTATTCACAATGGCAGCGGAGCATGTGCTTTTACAAAGGCAGTATTGCAGCAACAGCCTTACCCAAGCTGTACTACAGGTAGACCTCAGGGAAAGGGATGGGCGGTGCAATGTAAAACCAAAGACAAATTAGGCTAACATATGAAGCATATCGGCAGCGTAAGCCCAGCAGTTGCAAGCACAAAAAGCAGCGATTCTAGATGTTAGGATCTGACGCATTGCGCAACATCAGTAATGATATAAAGGATAAGGCAATAAGCATGCATCGCTTAAAAAATTAGGGAAAGGCGCGAATATTACGAGTGCGGAAAACATGCGCATAATGCAAGTAGGCACAAGCGCCAACAAAAATGCAAGTACCAACACATACTGCCTAATCATGCATAATTCTCCGACATTCTCTGCGACATCTTCAAGTTGCCGAAATATAAATAATGGGGAAATGTGTCAATCATGAACGCGAAAGGGTGGCTAATATCACGCGAATGAAGGGCTCAAGCACACACCGGAGGAACTTGCAGATTGCTAAGCAAATGGACGCGTAAAGAAACATCCTTTCACTCTCGGGCCACGCTTGTAATACCGCCGCCCAAGTCAAATAATTTATGATATTTACGTCGGGAAACCATGATATGGTTTTCAGAGACGCAAATGAGTGCAAGGCTCCGGATATGGCCATTTGCTGTATAACGTGCACTGAAATCGGACAGTGCGCACGGTACATGGGCCCGAACGTTTTGTCTCCATCAAAACGGAGCCGCCGTCAAAGGGATGGTAGTGCCGCATGTGCCAGTGTGACCGTAATGATTCTTCTTATACGGGATAAGCAACGAGAACTTTGTGATCGGCCTACGACTGACCTGCTTACAGGGATGTGTTTACAATAGAAGGTAAAAGCGGCTGCGCCTAGACCGCATATTTTATTGTCTGCTGGGAACGTCATAAAGCTGATTGATTTGATTAATACATCGTTCAACACAAGAAAGAAAAGCAACTGTCGACAGTGTCGACGTTTCTGCAAGTGGACTTGCCACGTCGGTGGTGCTCCGTGACTGGGACAAGTAAAATGGTGGAAACGGTGGCACCATATATATTAACTATTCTTTATTGATATCGACGGTCTCGTTACGAAATCAAGCCACCAGCTTCCTCCGAGGTTCTCTTGTTTGAGCTAACAGATTGTTACCCTGGCACGCCCTTTAAGGTCGCAATATAAAACAACAGTACATATTCTGGGTTGCTCCTCAATTGCCTAAACAGTTATGCACATCATTGAAGCGAACGATGAAATGTATATATGTGCTGCCTGAGAATTGGCCGAAGACGCAAGTAATGGCAGTTGTTTGAAAAGCATGCATATTTATGCTGAATCATTCGAACAACTAGAGATCACGTTGTCGACCAAAGACATCCGGCCCGAGGAGGACCTCTCTCCCCGAGAACCATATTGGCATGGACCCAATATTCTCTTAATTTCAAGATAATAGAGCCACACTTATTTACAATTTCCTTTTTAAAAACTTCGCTTGTGCACCGTGTCAACGCCTTCTCCCTACAACTAGTTGGCGAGGAAGGGTCCTATGTCTGATAGAAAATAGGCGTAACAACTCCTTCTTGAGATGCAAGTGAATATGGCTGGATGAGAGTATGATTTCCAACGGGAAATTGGGGCTTTTCTGTTTTTGTGACGGCGCTTCAAAATGTCAAACGACATGATCAGAAGTTCGCGGCAATTTATTTCAACAGCAGGCTGCTTCATTAAAGGACACGGATTACTGTAAAATGCACGTGCTGCCCATTTTCCTTTTAGCGGCGACATTTCTATTCGTGTTTTGTATATTATGACTGTTCCAAAGAGATGTAATGTGCTTCAGATAGCTTTAAATTGCGCGCCCCTTGAGGTTTCGCTGGTCTCCAAGCTGCCTGCCCGAGTATCTAATAAATGTAGTGAGAGTGCATGCCGGCCTGCCACTTTTTTAGCATTGCTCCAAACGTTCTACTCGGCTGCATATGAGTTGATGACATTTATAAAACTTCACCAACTCCCCCAGTAGCCTGCCGGCTGATTATTCTCGACTGCGGGTGAAATTTATTAGATTTTTCTCTGTCGGTGGATCGCGGACCAGCCCCCATGTTTGTTCTGCCTTGTAGCGTGCACTTCCACGTTCATCATTTGAAAACCGAGGACGTCTTTCAAAAACTAAACCACTTATTTGTGCAGTACATTTGGGAGAAGAATCGTCGACGAAAACCGTATAAAATTGAGGCAGACTATACGCTGAAGCAAGACATGTCCTCCTGCTTTATTGTAATTGTGTTTTGAAACTGCTCCCAATCGGCGGCCCCCACATTCCAAAGAGGGAACTGCGAAGGCGATTCGTTTGATTTTTATGCCGTCAAACCTACAGGAATTGAATGATTTTTGGGGTTTTACGACCCAAAACCAGCTGTGATTATGAGAGACGCCGTAGTGGCGGGCCTCGGGAATTTTGACCACCTGGGGTTCTTTGACGTGCACTGACATCGCACAGTACACGGGCCTCAAATTTCGCCTCCATCAAAATGCAGCCGCCGCGGCCGGGAATCAGTCCTGCGAACGTCGGACCTGCAGCCGAGTACTATAGTCACTAGAAAACCGTAGCGGGGCAAAAACTTATACCGAAATGATAGTTTGCATAAGAATATTTTATAGCTTCCCATTTAAGTTCACTCGATAGCATTGCAGAGGCAATGCTGAGGTCTGTCGATGAATGCGTTTTTGTTATAGAGATATAAAAAGCAATTTCTGTAGCATTCAGGCGGCGCGCAAGAGAGGAGGTAAGATATTTCTTGATCAAAGGGTCTCACGCATTACAGCGAGGGTTAGCTGACCTGAACCTGCAGTATGTTTTGAAACCACCAGGAACTAAATATGGTTCGGGTAACCGCTCGATTATCGAGTGCAAGTGCTAATGCGGACATATAAATAGAGAAAAAGATCCTAATGAACTTTTTTTAGAATAGTGGCTCGACCGGCCGCTGTTTCAAGGGGGGCGGATAGCTGCTAATATTGGAATGCCACAATTTACTCATTTATAATGGCAACACATCTAGATAATGCCAAGAGGTGTTTACAACAAATGGATGTGTACTGTCGAATGAAAGCGCTATGCTTTCTGCAGATGAGCCTCGTTCACACACAGCCCTTTTTGAGTGTGTATATTCCAACAAGGCCTTGAGCACCCTCAAGATATCTGAGGAGGCCTCTCAAGTTCCACACTGGAAAATTTTCGTATCCGTATTGAAAGGTAATTGGGGCAGTATGTGACAAAAAGCAAGGATTGCTTTAAAATACAGGGCCATTTTTGGGTGCTGTAGTCGGTGTATTGTCTTTTTTGGAGTGGTCGAGAGAGCTTTGCCATTCCTTAGGCGCTCCTTATATCAAGGGTGAAATTCCCCCTTTAGGAGAATAGGCATTCGCTCTTGAAAGCGGTGTGAACGACTTAAAGCCTTCGCCTGCTCAAGCGAAGCCTTTAAGCACTCCAGAAGGAAGTACGCGGTTCCTCCTTGTCTTTATTGTTTCTCTGGATGCTACTGCTAGAATATGGAGACATCGTAGTGCGCAGGGAGAGAAAAGGAGCCTCGGCTGATCCTGCATTGGGGGCAGGTGGATTCGTAGCAGTGCACTACCCATATCTAGGGAGATTGGCAGGATGCATGACTGTACAGCCGGTCGACACATCGCTTCGACGAAAGATGGTCGATTTGTAAATGACTGTGGTAGTGGCTGTCGCGTTTCTCGAAAACATAATTTCTCTGACCTAAATTGGAATTATTTCGTTCTCGTCGGGGCTGTGCAAGTTGTGGAATACCCAACGTGGCACACCATTAAAGTTGGTGCAGCGGGTACAGCCGTAGCGGTCATCAGCTGAGTGGTAGTCTTTTACCACACCTCGCACCCATAAGCAGGCTTCGGCAGCTTTGCGAAGCAATAACCAACTATAGTGTCACTGCAATCAGCGCTCTGGATTTCGGATTGAACGTCCTGCATGCAACTTAAATAGTCCGTTTTATAGGGAAGAAGCTCCTTAAGCAGTGTTCACACCGGGATTTCTCCTCGCCGTGGAAGGGGGGATTGCGTATAACGTGACAACAACGTCACAGTTTTGTGTGAGGGACATTCTTTATTTGAAAAGAAGAGAAAAGCACAGTATAGTAACTGTCTCTCGTCGAGGAGGACACCTCAACCGTCCTGTGTGGGGGATGGGGGAGGGGGACTAAAGCAGAGAAAGAAAGATAAAGTAGAACTTAGAAGAGGGAGACACTGACGTAGACACCATACTCTACAAGGCACAGGTACACATCAAGCTCGGCACGTAAAACTAAGGCTAGATTGTCATAGCCGCCAGGCCAACCCCGTGTCCTCGATGAAGTTGACGAGGGCTGAAAGAGCGGAGCGGGGACGTTCAGTGCAACCAGCCGGGTGGAACAAGTCCTGTAGTGTTGAGCACGACAGGCCGTGTTTACTCTAGCTGGCACACAACTGTTCTCGAGCGGAGGCCAAGGCAGGGCAGCCACACAGAAGGTATGCGAGGGTTTCCACCTCTCACGCAGTCTATGCACGCGGGAGAGAGGGCACCACGAAGTCGATGACGACGTTCGGATGTCCACGCCGCGCCGGTTCGAAGGGTGAAGAGAAGTGCACGCTCGCGCCGAGTGAAACCGATCGCGGGCAGTGGGCGTGGCGGGCAGCCGTCGGTGATGCGCGAGTCAGGGTGAGATCGTGCCAGTTCCCTACGAAAATTGATGAGCGCAGAGTCGTACGAATTGGCGCAATCGGACAGCGGGATGTCGTCAGAGTGGGCGCGCTTAGCGAGTTCGTCCGCTGCCTCGTTTCCCGCGATGCCCACGTGTGCGGGTAGCCACTGCAGGACGACGTCGCATCCGCGCTCCCGTAAGGACAGCAGACTGTGAGCGACTCGTTGGGCGAGCGTCGGGCTGCGTTCCTCCCTCGCGAGCAGACGCAAGGCAGGTTTAGAGTTGCAGAAAATCGCTGCGCTCGTAACGGCCGGCGACTCAAGCAGGAGGTCAGCAGCCAGTTGTAGTCCGACCAGTTCCGCGGTCGTAGAGGAAGCGCAGTAGCTAAGTAGGCACTGCTTGTGCACGCCGAGCACGGGAGCCGTGCAGCAGCAGCGGCGGAGCGGTCCTGCAGCACTGACCCATCGGAGAAGACGTGGAGCCTGCCGGCGCAGTCGTCTTGCATTCGCGCCGCCGCCTCCTGCGCGATGGCACCGTGAGGTGTGCGACGCTTCGTGCTCACTCCTGGGAGGTTCACACACACACGCAAATGGACACTGCGGTGGGGTGACGGCCAACGCGCACAGGTCACGGGGTCATCGACCACAATGCTGTCGTACAATTCGACCATCCGCCCCACGCGCGAGTGCGGCACCTGCCGCAGTCTGTCGAGGAGGGGGCCGGCACCAGGTGCCCTATGGAGCCTCTCGATATGGCACAGCGCACGCATGTCAGCCGTGACAGATGGGGGTCTCGCACGAGCCTCCGCGAGGGTGTCCGTTACACGGGAGCTGCGGGGCATCCCGTCGCACATGCGGAGCACTCGCCGATGGTCCCGGTCCATCAGGCGCCACTGAAGCACAGGCACACTGCAGAGAGGGAGGGCGTAGAGCGCCAGGGACAGCGCCATCGCCTCGTAGATGGTACACGCAAACGAGGGAGGGCAGCCGTTTCCGCGAGCCAGCAGCCCTCGCACAGCACCCTCGATGCGACGACAGTCCTGCCGAATGCGCCACACCGCGGGAGACCACCATAGGAGATTGTCAATCGTCAGCCCGAGGTAGCGGACGCACTTTCGCCAGGAGATTGGCGCGCCATGGAGCTGGAGGCACGGCGAGGAGCGACGCGGAGCTGCACGAGGGTGCACAACGAGGGCCTCGGCCTTCGAGGGCGACAACGTGAGGCCAATGCTATCGATGAATCCAGCGACACGCTGGAGAGCGTCCTGCATGCACGCACGTCCCCTGCTGCCCTGCCGCGTGGGACCCCGCACGTACAAGGCGACGTCGTGGGCGTAGACCACCGCTCGCACAGGGAAGCCGCCCGTGCTCGGGAAGGACTCGATGAGAGGTGCGAGCACTAGGTTAAACAGAAATGTGCTGAGGCACATTTCTGTTTCTGTGGCACGCCCGAGTTAACCAAGCGCGGCGAGCTCGTTGCTTTCCCCACGTGCACACAGAACGATCGGTTGGCGAGGAAGGCCTGCCCATAGCGCAGGACTTTGCTCTCAACACCGAGCGTGCGCACTTCCTGGAGGATGGAATCGTGGGGCAGCGTGTCGAATGCCGACTTCACGTCGAGGAGGAGGAGGATGGCCATCTCCCTGTCGTGCAGGGCCTGTTTGAGCGTGTTGACCACGGCGGCGAGACAGTCGGCAGTCGCCCGATTAGCTCGGAAGCCACATTGCTCTGCCGGGAAAAAGCCGCGCGCCGTTGCGATCCACTGTAGGTGGTGCAGTGCCATTCCCTCCATGGTTTTCCCAGCGACGGGGGTGAACTCCATATAAGACAGTCAAAGAGGCTCTCCTTCACCGACTCGTTCCGCCTAAGCATCGGCGCATTCAGCAACTTCTGTGCAACGAGGAGCTCGGGGACCGCTGTCCCACACAGTTTCTACGTCACCTGCACACCTGCTTGGGAACCAGCCGGCCTGCTCGGGAACTTCCATACTACTTGGGTTGTTTCTACAGCGTCTTCCCCTCACATGCGAATGGCTCTCGTTCCAGCTCAACACAAGGCTCTGTCAGAGCTAGCAGAAACGGCCGATGACATGATGGATGTTGCTCCGGCAGTCATAAACGCTGTCCATACATCTCCGATTTCCGCAGCAGATTTCCTTCGAGAGACGGTAAAAGACCTGGCAGCTGAAGTCGCCAACTTGCGTCTGCAATTGCTGAGCATTCGCGACTTAAATGACCACACTCGTCCACAACGACTACCGCTCGCGCCGCCTGCTCAGCAACGGTCCCTCAACCAGCCCGAGCACCGCTTTTCATCGCAGCACACAAGATACTATCACCGGCGTTTTCGTGCCGCGGCTCGCAAATGTGTGCCACCCTACTCATGGCATGGGAAACGCCCAGGCCGATCGTCAATAACAGCGGTGGGCGATCAAGCCCACTCATCAAGCCGCCTCTTCCACATCACTGACAAAACCACAGGTCTTCGCTTGCTGGTGGACACAGGAGCAGAAGTCAGCATAATTCCAGCGTCCAAAACTGATCGGCGTCTCCGCGAGAAGACAACTCCTTTACAAGCGATCAATTCTGTCATTGCAACATACGGACAGAAGTCTCTGACCCTAGATCTCGGTCTCAAAAAAAAATTACAGTGGTTGTTTTGGATAGCAGACGTACGCTACGCAATCTTAGGCGCCGATTTCTTAAGGCATTTTCATTTGCTCGTGGATATGAACCGCTGTCGCCTGGTGGATAGCTCTACCGGTTTATCGGTCAATGGTTTTCTTTCACGCGCTACGGCCCTAAACCCCACTTTCGTGAAAACGCCGACGTCGCCATATACAGCTCTGCTCAACGAATTTCCGGAGATTACAACGCAGTCTCCAATGGACAAGACCCCCATGCACACTGTGACCCACTGCATCTTTACCACAGGCCCACCTGTTCACTGCCGCCCTCGCCGACTGGGCCCTGATAAATTCCAAATTGCTCGCAACGAGTTCGAACATATGTTATAGCTGCAGATCATTCGTCCGTCATCCAGCTCGTGGTCGTCGGCGCTACACATGGTTCCCAAGAAGAACAATGACTGGCGACCCTGTGGTGATTATCGGGCTCTCAACGAAGTCACCGTTCCAGATCGATACCCGTTACCCAATATTCAGGACTGCACTGCGTTTTTAACCGGCACAACAATATACTTGAAGAATGATCTCGTAAAAGCTTATCACCAGATCCCCGTTGAGTCTTCTGACATTCCAAAAACTGCAATAATTACCCCATTTGGACTTTATGAGTATTTACGAATGCCTTTCGGGTTGAGAAACGCAGCTCCGACATTTCAGCCTTTTATAGACGAAGTCATGAGAGGCTTGCCGTTTTGTTTCGCGTATATAGACGATATTCTCGTTGCCAGAAAGGACGCTGAAACGCACAAGGCACATCTACGTGAGCTTTTCACTCGACTGCGTGATTATGACCTTGTCATCAATGCAGAAAAGTGTCAGTTTGGAGTCTCGGCGATAGCATTCCTCGGACATCAGATCACTAAAGACGGCATCAGTCCTCTACCTGACAAGGTTCAAGCTATCCTCGACTACCCGCCTCCCACGTCCATACGTATTCTGCGACGTTTTCTCGGACTCATCAATTTTTATCGCCGCTTCACCGCTACACGCTCTACACTGCTGCAGCCTCTGGAGGAACTACTCTCGACTTCGGAAGCCGAGTCAGCCGCACTTCCCTGGGACACGGTCGCGGATCAAGCTTTTGCCACCGTGAAGACCAAACTCGCACACGTCACCCTCCTGCACCACCCTTCACCAACGGCTCCCACTAGCCTCATGGTGGACGCTTCTTCAGAAGCAGTTGGAGCCGCTCTTCATCAATGGACCAATGGTGCATGGGCTCAAATGTCCTTCTTTTCCTGCAAGTTACGCGACACTGAGCGCCGATACAGTACTTTCGGGCGGGAACTCCTCGCGGCCTACCTTGCGGTGTGGCATATCAGGCACTTCCTTGAAGGGCGACAATTTGCCATTCTCACCGACCACAAGCCACTTGTTTCCGCTTTGCGTTCCTGCAGTGCCACGCACACTCCCAGAGAACTTCTACACCTTGCTTTCATTGCCGAATTCACAACAGACATACGTTATGTAAAAGGCAGCTTTAGCAGTGCAGCGGACGCTCTCAGTCGTATTACCATCAATGCCACGGCGGGCACCACCGACCTTTCATTGGCTTCGCTTGCGGAGGCACAGGCATTAGACGATGAGCTTCCACGACTCCGATCTTCTACTTCCCTCCGACTGCAACAAGTCAACATTCCCGAAGACAATGTTATGCTCTGGTGCGATGTTTCACACAACTGCACTCGTATCTATGTTCCTTCACAACTACGGCGTACTGTTTTCGACACCCTCCACTCCATCTGCCACCCAGGCGTAAGAGCTTCGCAACACCTGGTCACTGAACGCTATGTCTGGCCGCGCATACGCGCTAACATTCATGACTGGGTTCGCACTTGCACATCGTGTCAGCGTGTCAAGGTACAGCGGCACACCAAGCCGCCACGGGGCAAATTTCCTCTCCCTGATGCACGTTTCGACAACATTCATTTGGACATTGTCGGGCCTTTACCTCGATGCCGCGGATATACGTATTTGCTTACGTGTATTGACAGGTACACTAGGTGGCCTGAAGCAGCTCCAATACCTGACATCACGGCAGAAACAGTTGCTCGTACCTTCCTTGCTATGTGGGTTAGCCGTTTCGGTATACCATCAACGGTGACCACTGATCGAGGCAGACAGTTAGAGTCAGCGTTTTTCACCTCTGTCACATCTCTACTGGGCTGTGCGCGCATTCGCACAACTGCGTATCATCCAGCATCAAACGGCATGATCGAGAGACTCCATCGTCATTTAAAAGCAGCACTCGCCTCGCAGCCTCACGCCGAAGATTGGGTATCACACCTCCCCATCATGCTTCTCGGCCTTCTTTCAGTACTTCGGCCAGAACTTGCCTGCTCTGTCGCCGAGATGGTTTATGGTTGCACACTTCGTTTGCCTGGAGACCTTGTCAGCCCCGTTACTACGCAAAGTGTTTCGGATCCATCTTCTTTCGTCCAGCGTCTGCGGATCTTCATGCAAAACTTGAGCCCATCACCAACTTCAGTTCACACTAACAACGACGTTTTTCTTCCGGCAAACCTACAGACATCTTCACACGTTTTTGTTCGTGTTGATGCGTCTCGCCGTGCTCTTCAGCCTCGCTATGACGATCCTTTCCCAGTCATGAAGCGTTCTGAACATCATTTTACAATCCTGCGCAATGGGCGGGAAGACATCGTCAGCATTGAAAGGATCAAGCCGGCACCCATTCTGACAAGCTCCGTTTGACTTTTTCTCTCAAGTGCCCACGGCCACTTGTCGGCAGGGGGGGCCAATCTGTGGCGTAGTTTTCTTCTTCTTCTGGCACAACACTTGGGACATGAACTAGTAGTGGAGCTTCTGTTAAGAAAAGAAGAAGAGGGAGCTGGAACGATGGCGCAGATGCATTAATAAACCGTGCTGCGTTTTCGGAATCGCGTTTTCACAGTGCTGCACACCGAACATTACCCAGTGCTTCGCCCACTCGTTATGGTTCTCCGTGGAGATTCGTGAATTTATTTTATCGAAATTGGGAGTATTCTTGTGTCAATGGTTACTATTAGGTGCCTAGATGGTAGTTATTTGTTGTCGCGCCGGAGTTTGATATCTTGCACTTGAATGACGTATTCGTCTTTCCATCCAGCCAAGAGTGTTGGTTTGGTGAAATCGTCATCCGACAGCATGCCTTTAACTGCGTTAATGTTTCTATGCGCAGCAACTGAGAATACCTTGTTCTCATTGCCACAAGGGTGGTTAATATTGCGTATTGACACTTGCGCTTTACTGCAGCTGAGAAAATCACGACTTGAAATTTTTGCGTATTTGAAGTCACTGTATTATCTGCGAAGCACTTAGACGCAAAGAACCGAGAGTTGTTTCGCGGTTTGTTCTCGAAGGTTCCGCAATGTAGAACATGGAACTTTCTATTGGCGGGTTCTTTTTTCCAAGGAATGAAAAAAAGAGGTATCAAGGGTGCCCTCGTTTACAAAAGTTGTGGGGGGGGGGGGGGGGGAGGCGCTTTTAGCTGCGACATGTTAAGATGAGCGCGTATTCGAATATGTGGTGTGTTCTCTAAAAATGCCAGTCGTCCGTCACACAGCTCAACTAGGAGATGCGGCGAAGGTTGCGCTAAAGCGAGCCCTGCCATATCAGCCATATATTGTTTTTGTAACCAAATATGTCATATCAAGGTTGGCTGCACTCACGCAGTTTTTCCCTGTCATCCAGAAAATCGAGAGTAAAAGGAAGTGCCAAGGAGATGGGAAAGCTTGTATGTGAGAAATAGGAACGCTATAGAGGGAGGACAGGCATGGGCGACTACCGATTTCCCCTGGGCGGGCAGTGTGGGGTTGACGTCTGCGTGAAGTTGGGGTCATACGGGTGTGCTGTATCCGCCGGGCATCTTAAGTGGCCAATCACCCGACATTGGCTCAACTCCCAGCGACCTCTTTTCGACGGAGACGGCTAAGCCACGCACGGCGACTATGGGATGGGGTCTAGACCACGAATTCTGTCGGGTCCTGCTGTAGCCACACGCAAAATTTATGCAGGCGCCCATGGAGGATGGGAACAAACATGGTCCGTAACCACTGTGCTTAGCTTTATACATGACAACCAGCAAACAAAAGCTTAGGTACCACAGTTTAAACAAATGAGGAAGAGGTTTTGTTAAAGCACTGTTACGTTATTGATGACATTCTCGTTGGTTACCCGCGCCCTGCAGAGCGGCCCGAAATAGTGTCAAAACGTTGCAGAGTATGCTGAGTTGTTGGCCCTTTCATTTTCCAGCACCTTCAACCACAGCGCCGATCGATATGTATTTTTTGCACAGATGGAGCACTACATATGAAGTTCACCTCTCTTGAATTACGCTAGACGTAAAAGACATGTACTCACAGTCGCTTTCTGAAAAGAAAAGAATAATATAAGACCATGCTTAGTAAATGTCAGAAACTTCCCACAGAATCATGATCAGCTTATTAGTTTTACTAGTTTTCCTGCGGCAATAGGCATTTCTGCGGCATTTCTGGCAGCCGTAACAATGCAAAGCATAAAAAGTAGATAATCAACATAAAAGCGTTCGCGGCTTCCGTGTACCGCACTGCAAGGTTGCATGGGACTCACCATGAACTAATAATTAATAAGGACTGCTCATGGGTCTGCTCTATATCAGGATCTATTTAGTCGTGGTAGATTTTTTTGAGGCACTCCATTACGTTGATATCGCCGACAAACGCGCATTACTAGATAAGAAATTAAACAATATATAGCTACGTCGACCCTTTAGCTATGTCGGCCCTTTAGCTAACAGTAAAGATTCCGAGCGATTTATGTACTGGTCATTCATTCAAATATAAGCTTCCACAATGCCCAGAAATTCACCAACACAACTGAAAAAAAAATTTTAAATATCGCGTTCAGGGTACAGGCCCAAAGCTGTAGGTACCATTTCTGCTTCTTCCCTCAGCAGCTCCAGTAAAGCGACACTCGTAAGCCTAAAAATATCTGCCCACCGAATAAAATCCTTTTATGTACTTAGCAGGAAATGCGAGCGAGCTCCGTACCCTAAAGCTGACCCGATATTTTTGACGCCTGTAGCCATGAAAAAAAAAACGGGTCTCTGTTAAATCATAACCAAGCGGTACATTCATTTGCTGCTAGGGAAACTAATATTTCATACTAGAAAGTTCTACAATCTCTAAGCATATTCTTATGAGATGAGGACGCGTAAGCATTTCTTTTGGCTAGACTGTTGTCGCGGAGGGGTACTGCAACTGGTGTTGCCGAGTTGTGCTACAGAGAATGCGGCAATGTGGGAGGCCGTATTGTGTTTATTTACATTATTTGATGTCACCGACGTGGTGTCGAAGCTTCACATGTCCTCTTCTGTTTCGTTGTCCAGGCAGTATATGCAGATATGCCCAAGGTAGGTCTCGATCGTATCGAAGTAGTGCGACAGCCGCAGCATTGTGGGTGGCGTCATTAGACACCTGTGCCTTCACCCTCTCATCGTTCCGGTGACGACGTACTTAGGCCGGGGTACATAGACACTACCATGGACTTGCGATCCGAGTAGCAGGTAGAAACATACATCACATCTCGCACAATGTATGGGTCGGTAGTGAATGCGAGATCGACGCAGACCCCAGTGGGTGTCTTCAATTCGAGATTGAACTCGGCAGGCATGGCGGCGAGAAACGATGGCCTAGCGGGCGCGTTCGCGCGCTGAGTGTTGATATGGCGACTCCACGCAGCTGGGTGCGCGCTTTCGCCAAGCCAGCGAAGAAACGCGGCAACGCGGCCTTACGCCGCTGCAGGTAGCTCCCGCGGAGCGTGGCGCGTGCCCACTGCCGCTGCCGCAAGTGTTGGCGCCGGCGTCACTTCCGGTGGGGGAACTCACGTGCTTTCCGGGCACGGCTCTTGCGGACGCTTTTTGCGGACGGCAGCTGGGCGCGCTCTCTTCTCAACCTAGCCAAGAAACACTTTAGCATTAAAATTTGATGCTGGTTGGCCATTGAGGTTGGCGAAATTATATAACGGCACAGTCTATTATTTTTTACGTCACTGTGCTTCCCCCACCTTGAACTGCAGAAATTTATCTCTCCGAGCACTTCTCTCTTTGAGATTTTGACTACCAGCGATAAGCTACAACGTCGGCGCATTGTATGCGAATTGAAAATGCGTGCGTGTGCCACGTCAACTTGTCGGCCTTTCTAACAATTTTCGGAGGCGCTGCCTTGATCTCATGTTTAAATAGAGATGCCTGATTGGATGCTTGTCTTACGCTTTAAAACGTCAATTCTGACCACATTTCCCTGGTAGTTATGCCGGAGCACTTGTGATGGATTCAAGGACACGATATGTCGCGGTGACTCTTCGCAGTCTTCCACTATGCGCGCAATAATGGGAATAAACGGTTTTTTCTCCAAATGCTCCTATGATTGTATTCATCTAGGACTTTTGGCATGCCAATACTACGGCAACCACGCCGACATACACTGGATATGCAATCGTCGCTTCAAAATTTAGTTGATCTTTAATTGTTTTCAACTGGTTTTAATGAGTGCCATCAATTGTTCCACCATATTTATCTCGTAGCGAATGCAGTGAAAGCGCTTCCTGTGACAAGGGCTCCTTAATACTTCTGGGCTAAAATATCTCATGGTTAAAATGTTGTGTATTGCTTCCCGGAGCGCCCCCGATGCTGGTAGTGCTTCTTAGTTTCATAGCCATGCCAGCACAAAAGTATTCTGATACTGCATACCGAATCGCATAACTGTTCCATAACCGTGAACGGTCAAACTATAATAAATGCAAGCGCATCCACGCTGTCGCAGGGTAATTCAAATGCAGTATAAGTGCAAATTAATGCATGTACACGTAAGAAGTGCGTGCTAGCAATAGCTGACAAGTACCACTCAGGAATATTCCTGCTCTCCGGCAATTAGAACACATACATGCAGTGCAGAAATGAAGGCAACAATCTAGAATATATGTTGGGCATGTAACTTTATGTGGAGCGAGTGTATGTTTCGATCAGAAACCATGAAAGTTCAGTGTACATAGACTAGTAAAACTTACCGCTTGTCGTCGCATACTCAAGCATTGCCGAGAAGGAGAGCATCGCCGTAACAAGTTGCCTAGTCGGCATTTTGTGAACAAGCATAATTGCTCTGAAATAAAAAAAAAAACAATATTACTTGGTGATCTTACACGACAACCCAATTATCAGTAGTAAATCATGGATGTGTCATTTATTCGTACTTTTCCATTTACCTAATACAAAACGAATAGCATGAACACACTGTCTTTTTAACAATATGTCTAGTATATAGTGGTGCATTGGTTTGGGAATTCACATTAAAGGGACCAGAAAATAACAGCTGCGAAAATACGAATTTAATGGGACCATCTTGCTTACCTAACGAAACGGGAATAGCGTAGTCTAATCTGTCCCGAACAGATCTCGGAAAAGTGTTGTCGGCCTTGCCGGAAGCAGTTAAATACCCTTGTAATGCTCCTCCCTCATTTCACTCTTTGAAATATCGAAGGACGCACTTACAGCGAAGAAGCGGTACTTTTAGAAACAGAGGCCAAAAGACGAATGTGACCTTTCTTTAAGGATACTTGCAAACAGCTCAGTGAATAATGCACTTCATCGCCTCCTAATAAATTGAATGCCAAAGATAATGACGTCCGCCCGCACCCAGAACTTACAAATAACAGAAGAGAGCCCACAAAGCCCACTACATATATCTGCATGGTAGGCAGCTGTGGTGCTGGAACCAGTGAGCTTCAAAACTTGTGCAAGAAAAAAAAAAAACGGAAAGGGATGAATAGAGTAGCCAGTATCCGCATTGTGCTTGCATGAGTAACAATTCGCATTTCCATGTGCGTGTCCACCTTGTGAAGCGAATTCCCCCCTTTTTCACGAGTTCTTGATATTTTCTACTCCTTTTTATTCCTTATGGTTGCCTCGGCACACGAACAATGTCCTACTGGTAGGGCTGATGTTGCAGGATATTTTGTTCTTCAGCCGTCGACTGTGACGGGACTGACGCGAAGAAAAAAATAAAAAAGGACGAAATTGATGAAGGGCAAAAACGACAAATAGAGAGGGGGAGAGAAACATAGCATGTAAAAGAACTGAAGCAGAAGTACGGAAAAGAAAAAGGCGGAAGTTTCAGTGTAGAAAAACAAGGAAACTGTCCGTAAAATTAAGCCGGGGAAGAAAAATAGACACGATACTCCGTAAACCAGCGGTAAAGCAACGATAAGCGAAAGTGAGACAAGAAAGAGGAAATAAGCATCACATTCCTGCTGAAGTTGCGACGTTACAGAGTGCTCTCCACATGCATGGTTGTTTCTAATGCCTTCTTTCTTTCTTCCTTTTTCTATTTCGCTCTTTTCAAAGTTCAGGCTCTACACCTGCATTTAAAAAGTATAAAACTGCATAGAATAACATCTATCTATTTTATATTATTCAGTCCTAAGATTTATACCTGCATTTAGAAATAGAGAAATCGCTCGCAATCATACACATGTGCACATGCGCTGATATTGCTGCATAACAGCGAAGGTCTCGTTGCACATTATGGAACTTTCGCACATCTCCGTATTAACGCCTCTCTGGGGTACTGATCACTGTATCAACAGATTCCTGACCTGAGTTTTGCGCCGGAAACTCGATTACAAAAACTTTGGAACTGCCAGTCCCTTACCGTTCACTCTCTAACACTAATGACCGCTGTTGCTTTTACGCGCGCAGCACTGTGGTTGGGGAGTGCACCCAGAGCAGCCTAACATAAGCAACTTGTTTTGCTTATTTCGAATTCACTTTCATACTCTCGGTCTTTAGGCAACCTGTTCTGGTCTTTAGACACCCTCTTCCCCCAATTGCAAAAGCTCACACGATTCTTTAGCCTCAAGAAAGCAATGCAGAGCAGCTGTAGGGAGAACTGTTGAGGCGCACATAGAAATGTTCGCTTTTTGAGCGAACGCGTTCCCCTTAGGCACTAGTAAGCGGGAAAAAATATTCAGGCGACCGAAAGCTATTTCTTTTTCTGTCAATAATGGCGCCAGCGCATCCTATATAGACATCACTCAATTCCTCCTTCACTTGAATAGAAATTCCATGAATACACAATGAGTGGCTGATCCACGCATAAAGTGTTCATGCCTCGTGTGCCTTCGTATAAGGTCTAAACACGCCTGCTCCAACACCAAGACCACGACCACTATGCCCACCACAAATGCCACATTTACATGTTGTCGGCCAAACATGATTCCCTTCTTTCCGTTTCTCTGACTACAGCTTCGCTGTCATGTCACTCACGGCGGAAACCCGCCTACATCTTTCGTTTTCATCGATTATAGTGCGAGTTCACTGCCTCGCATTTTGATGAATTCATTCCCTAATACCCTACCCACACCACAATGCTCTTAGGTTAAATTGGAAAAAGCTGTGTGTGTGTTGGTAAGGATTCATAATGCAAAAAACAAAAACAACCCACAAGGGAAGAGAAGTGAACAACACGAACGCCGTGTTCGCGTTATCCACTTCTCTTCACATTTGTCCGTGTTTTCCACATCTGTTCGTTGCATTACGCTCTTCGCTTGACCTACTGCCAACTTTCTCCAGGAAGTTTAATATTATTTCCTTTGTGGCTGAAACAACTGAATGTCATGGATACTTGCTAGTGAACCCGAGAAATGTCACTTGGGCATTGCCATAGAGTTATACTTGGTCGACATATCTGCAGCTTCAGATACCTTACTTTGACATTCGCTCTTTGAAACAAATCCTTTCGGAAACCGAAGGCGTATCAACCTTCAATTCTTGTTTAATGAGCGCTGACGCCATTTACCTGGAACTGAAGTACCGTCGAAAGGGCAACCAAGGTCCATGATCAAGGCACATCGAAGTCTCAGGCCTTAGTAGTGAGAGCAGGAAAATTACTTTTAAAATATCCTGGTGTCAGTCACCTGCTTCTGGAGGTCATCGGAGAATAGGGTATCTTCAATCCGATGTACAGGTAATCATGGCGGTTCTACTAACGTGAAACTTGCGACGTTACGAAGCATGCGGTGATGCGCCGGTGCTTCCCACGCGAAACTTCAGTCGCTACTAAAGGGCTTGCTTTACCATAGCCACCACAACGACGTTAGACGCCGACGGCGCGGGTGCACTGCAAGAATCTCGTGAGAATCGGTTTTTACACACCCCTACACACATGCCGGTTCAGGGTTCACTATCTCCAGTATTGGCCCACATATGCATACGCCCTGACTGCACTGCCTCCAGGATGGGACCACACAATCTTCGAAACATAATTTAACGAATCTCTGTTAATAGCGCAAATAAATTGCCTGTTGCTCTACTATAAATTAGATTAAATCGTGTGAATTTATTTACAACTGTCTTTATCCATTATGCACTTGTATTTTATCGTTATTTGACAACTTCATTCACCGTGACGACAAGGCACAAGAGATGCCGACAGCCCGAGACCTTCGCCCGTAAACACACCCTAGCCCAGGAGTATCCGTGATAACTGTGTTATATAAGAAATGTCTCTTATCACACGTGTACACAATGCTGTTGAGGTTACGGAAACAACTGCACACACATTTACATGTCACAGCGTATTGCAGGTTTATTGCACCCTACATTAAAGAGAATCCGCGTAGGCAACACGAGAATGAAACTTAGTGCTGTATGAGTACTGTATGAGTATTTGAGTTAATAGACATTTTTTTAGTGTAGCGCGTTAGCGTGATAGCGGGGCTAAGGCAATAGCATTACCGTACCGCAAACATTCGTAGCAGAAAGGATCTTTAATTTAGCGGAATAGCGTTTACGGCCCGGTAGTTGGGATTGTGGTACCATATAGCGAATGATACATGCGTTCAAAAAGGTCAAAAGAAATAAAACTTAAAATGTTAACTCACACTCCCGCGTGCAGCTGCATTCTAACTTTTCGAGAACAAAAAAGACAGCTTTCACAAAGAGACCTGCCTCTGGTTGTCACTTATGCTTTAAGACATTTTGTTGGTCAGCCTGCGCCGGTGGCTTTATGGGCGAAGGCAGTAAAAATAGAACCAGGACGAGCAGGAGCGGAATACGAACGGGGCAAACAAAACAAGCAAGCAAGCAGGTTCACATTTAGTTGCGGATGTAGTCGCAATCGCACTGTGTTTCAGCTTTCGAAGAGGTAATAAATTTTTTCCTTAAAATCTCAGACCCATCAAGCAGCTCGTGAGGACTGCGGAGGATCAAGTTGGCGTTCAGAATGCCATGCGGCTGCGATCTATCGTGACGATGGCCTGGCGCAGTTATAACCAATTTACGCTCGGATGACAGCTGAAGCTTGGCAACAAATATTTAGATCGACCGATGACACATATTGGCACGAGAAACAAGCAATAAAGAAGTTCTGAAATGGAGCAGTATATTTTTAATTGTTCAGTCACTGGGCACCATTGATGCAGATGATCACGTATGGTGGCAAATGTACTTGAAATTTTTAATGAGAAAATGAGCCTAGTTTGCATTAAAGATGATACATGGTGCTGTGTGAAGCAATGATGATGTAAAGGTATAAAGAAGCATAGATAATACCAATGGTGTAGACAGAACTTATTCTTTGCGGTCGCGCAAAGAACAGGCAGCCAGTTTCGGAGTGGGGGGGGGGGGGGGGGGCAGGGTTCAAAGTTCAGGTGTTAACATCTTGGCCAGCACGCAGTTCAATCAAAAACTCGTATTCACAGAATACGCTTAACACGTTCCTTTCCCTAAACGAACGAAAATGTGATGTTTAAAACACCTTACAGGAAATCGTCGATTTCCACGGAGCTTGATGTCCTACGAAATGCTCATTGTAACGTCGAGCGAAAACCGCCAATGAAATGAGCAGTCTTTACAGACTGCAAGTCAGCCATCCAATGTCTACTATTTGCTCTACGTCGCTGGTCGCAAGGCCAACTAGCGATTGAAAGTAACACAGATGAATCACCAGCTAACAGAAAAAGGACATGACGTAACGTTTCGCTGGACAGCAGGCCACTGGCATCATCGGCGACGAGAATGCCGATCATTCTGTTAAACATGTTCGCAAATATGGAGTAGGGGAAGCAATCCCACAATCACGAACAGACGCAGCAGCAAAGCTTCGCTTGCTCGCACGGTATGTGACTACAACGATGTGGAACACTTCTGGTCTACTGCACACCTGCCTTCACCGTCTAGACCCATCACTCGAACTTGGAGTTCCATCACGACTACGCTGCTAGGGGCGTCATTTACGAGAACCTCAGCATATCGCTTTAGAATGGCAGGCAGTGTTGCTTGTGATGACTGCGGCAGCGAGGCAAGGATCACTCACACCCTTTCTGATTGCGTGTCCTCGGTACTGCACCGCCAGACAGTCCCTCTCCGCAGAACTCCCACGCCTCCATTCCCGAAACCTGCCTGAGAAAAAAATTTTGGAATGCTGGAGCATTAGTTTCACAGCACAAAGCCAAAGCGACAAAGGCTGAAGTTACCGCGATGAACGGGACTCATTTGAGCGAGTTTAATGCTGCAGTGTTCGACTGTTTATGATTAGCTACTCTTCTCTCTCTCTCACTTTTGTTTCTAACCTCGCTGTCTCCCCTTAGTGCTTCCCTAGTGCGAGGTAGTCAAGCGAAAACTTTCCTCTGGTTGACCTCCCTGCCTTTGAGGCTTCACATTGGAGCCAACGTGCATGAGCACGGCGGGTTTAAACAATATTACTACCGGTGTGCAAGAATATTACTGCGCATTAGTGAGTAAATAGTTGTCCCAACCGAATAATTAATACCACCGCTTCACCCACCGAAACAGGCTTTATATTCACTACATCTCCCTTCCTTATTTTCTGCCGTAAGGACCCATTCCACGCTTTTATTGATTGATTAAGTGCAACAATCTCTTGTCATAAATAGAATGCCCTAGTCACTTATCGTCACTCGAGTAGGCGGAGCCCTCAAAATACATGGCTGATGACATGAGACAGCCACACACATTATTGCAAGGACAGCAGGAAGATCAGAGGAAAGGTAAATGGTGCATTTGTGCAAGTCCCAGAAAGCTGCGACGCTTTAGAGTGAAGTCTCGTCATAGAAATAATGTCGGATAGCAAGAATGTTTCTTGTCATTATTCCCGCATGCGTCAAGGTCAACCACTACGTAAGATAATAATAATAATAATAATAATAATAATAATAATAATAATAATAATAATAATAATAATAATAATAATCGGGATCAAATTACCTGGCTTTGCACGCCCTCTTCAAGGCAAAGGCCACTCCCATACATCTTAAAGGTTATCCCGGTCTTGTGTTAACCGGCTCAACTATAAACATGAACTTCTTGAACTCATTTGCCCACCTAAGCTAGTACCCGTAACATGAAGCGGTTTTATATTTTCCACTTGGCACCAATGATAACGTGCCGTTAACTGTCTGCGAATGCCTGCCGTATGCATGAAAGAATTTTTTTATCTTTCTAACTGTAATTACGTAATTACGTCAGCCTCACGTTTGGGATCGGGGTTTGCGACCTCTCCTTAATAGGTATATTCACTTACAATTTGGAGTGTCTCGCCAGGTTTCTGAAACCGCAGTGCCCTCCCAAGGCTATTGAATATTATCCTAGCTTTCGCATGTTAATTTTTAGACCCACGTGCCCTATTGCCAGCGTAGCTCGGTAATCATACTTTAAATTTCGCCCCCCGTCCCCTTCCGAGTTACTTAGCAACAAAATGTCATCAGCAAATGTGAGGTTACTGACGTGTATTTCGTTAACCCTTTTGCGCCATTTTAATTGCCCATTCTGCGCAATTTTGCCCAGTTTGCGCCATTTTAAACGCCTGTTGTCAACATGCGCGCATAACATTAAACAAATAGACATGAAGAGAGCCAGGTCAGCAGTAGTAGCGTATGCACATTGAAAGGAAATAACACCAGAGCAAATAAATGTATTACAGCGTGCATGAACGCAGTTGTTCTACAAAATGTGTTATTGCTTTTTTAAGCAGACGTATTCGAATGCCCTGTGGGTAATGGCTCCAAACGCTTCCCTAAATAAAATGGTTTTCGGTCGAATATCATGCATGAATTTAAGAACGGCAGGTTGGGTGTAAAAAGGTGCTATATTGGCAGTCCCCACCCTTAAGCGAGAAATAGTGGTTTACTACAACCTGTATTAATGGGGTGGCAGGAATAGTCATGCTCCAGGTACGTATCCTTTTCTTGCCATCCTTGTCATTGAAAGTGCACTGTTGTATTATAGGTTACAAGTGTAGGGATATCCTGAAACAAATCAAAACACTAATATTAAACATAATACTATTTCGAAATTATTAAGTTGATCGATATGGTATGAATCGGAGCTGCGTGTGGTGTTGGAGCCGCATGTTCGTGTGCTAGATGCAATAGTGCGTAGAAAATTGCATGTGCAAGTATAGCTTGCAATGGCAATTTGCCATGTGTTTCAGGAGTGCCCTGCAGCGCCAGGAGCGAGAGCACTTTTTCGAAGGGTGAACACTAGGGAAGTTTGCCGAGCTAGCCACAAATGATTTGCGGTAGCAAACCGCCTATCTCTCAATCACTGCTTAACGCAAGCGCGGCCCTTGTCACTGCGTAAGTTAGACGAGAATCACCTCAGCATAACATGACTAACCGCGGTGTATTCGTTGATGATACGAAACTATTTGTTTCTGCCAGCACACGAAAGATGCCCTATCGCAGGTTCCTGGCACAAGCGCTGCTTCTGCTAAGCGGTCCATAATGCAGCATTCAAAGCATATCCTACGGAGCGGGAGTTTGCCTTGCGCATGCTTCGTAGGTAGTTATTATTTCAGGGAATCCCGAAAGGTCGTCAGTTGTCCTTTACAGCGTAGGGAAAAAGGCTAAAAGACAAACTACAGAAAGCAAGCATGAGGAAATGGCCGAATAATATGACTAACTCAAGCCAAGTGAAAGCACAAAAAATAAGGTACGCTGTCAAAAAATAACAGAACACGAACGATACATTGTAATCATTTGATGGAACGAGGCAGCTGCTTTCACTTAATAATGATATTCGGAATCAACGAGTTAGCGAAAGCTCAAGCGCGGCACGCCCGATCTAGTTTTCTTCAGAATGTGGTCACAGCGAGAAAAAAAGGCTCAAGGTCGGCGAAAGAAAAGGTTATGAAGTAGCGATGATTGCAAATGCTCTTGACAAGAGATAAATGAGCACGTTTACGACTGTGGGAAAGGTTGAGAAGACATGCAAGCGTTTAGGGCAGTGATGCTGGTGAAACGGGAGCAGGCGGAGAAAAGAAAACAAGCAGTTCGGTTCATCTGAAATTTGATCTTATCGATAATCTATGCTTTATCCAGAACCCATATGCGTGAAGCGCATAAACAAAACGTATTAAAGTGTGCAACTTTACGCCCATGCGCAGGAGCATGGCACAGATTATAGCTCAGAGGCCAGGCAAGCGCTTATAAGCTGCTGGAATGATAGTTCTAGCAGCTTCTGCAGTGACAGTTGCAGGACCCGGCAGGATAGGTTCAAGAGGCGGCTAGGACTTCTAGCAAAGTGGTGAGGGGGTGGGGTTAGCTTTACGGTGATTTCGAGTCATAGGCCATGATTAACTCCAAAAATTATGGAGTTGAATTCACCTGGTAAGGAACGGTGGTCAACGCCACTTTTGATAGGTCGATGCACTATGCAGCCATTAGCTAAATATCTAATATTACAAGAAATGTCATTAGGTAAATCAATCAAACATTAAGCACAAAGGCCACGCATACTCCCTTGTGTTACACCAGATGCCAATCGCACGACTGAACAGCTGGAGCCCTTAACGGAGGTGGATTGAGTGACTTGGCAGCAGTGACACCAGATCGGCAAAAATCTAAAAAAATTACTCCCTGTACTGCTGTTTCAACTGTTACTGTTCGTTTCGAAAAGCATGAGGAACCGTACGAGGAAAGCGATTTCATTGCATTGGAGAAGTTGCGTAATGCAATAAACAACGAACTGCGAAAGGCTAAAACGCACCTATTAAGAAAAGCTTTTTGCATCAGTAGAAAGGAAAAATAAATAGAAAATACGTGGTGGCGGGATCGCATGGCGGCCGCGGCGGCTGCATTTCGATGGAGACGAAATGTTGAGGCCCGTGTGCTGTGCGATGTCAGTACACGTTAAGGAACGCCAGGCGGTAGAAATTTCCGGAGACCTCCACTACGGCGTCTCTCATAATCAGAGCTGGTTTTGGGACTTTGAACCCCACAAATCAATGAATCAATCAGCAAATATGTGGAAAATTATCAACGACGCCTTAGGACAAAAAAAAAAGTGGAACAACGTTTTCATGAAGTCACCCAACACACGATTCACAACCGAACTTCTCTTTGCATGGTGGAATGGGGATTTGTTGCAGGCACCCTACACGGGTTTCGGTCCCATCTTCCGGCTTACGACGTCCTACTACAACGGAAGGAGCGCGCTGTAAACACCAGCACGCACTATCACAGCACGATCCTCTCCTTTGACGTGAAGAGAGAGTTAGACAATTTTTCTCACTGTGCTATCCTTCGCAGCCTGCACGAACACAGACTGTAAAGCTTACGAATACATCCAGGACTTCCTGATGGACCCGATGGGGCTTGCCCACTTGAGAAACGCAAGGCTCAGAGTCTCTCCCAAAGGAACGCCCAAGGCTCCGTGGTCTCCCCTCCGCTCTTCAATCTTGCGATGATGGATTACGGCGGCTCATGAGAGGAATCGACGATATCAAAAACGCGCTATACGAAGACAATATGCCCATCAGGAGAAAACCAGCAGTTTCTGCGGATCAGTGGGAAGGTGCATTACAAGGGGCAGTCAACAAGACCGAGAGCTACCTGTGTGACTTGCACCTCACATGCTTCTCAGAAAAGCCTTAAGTGCGGCCAAGTACGAGAGCGCGGCCTCCCTAAAGACCCGCAATTGACGCTCAATGACGTCCGAATACCCATGGTTTGTACGCTGCGAGTACTGGCGCTCACATAGCAAACTGAGTGTTTACTGCCTCCAGGATTCCGTGTGGACCAATCCTAGTGGCCAATCCTCGTGACAGCCGGCTCAAAAGGCTCCGCTCTTAAGATAAGAAAAGACTATTAGTTATCGGAGGTGGCGATTGAAATCTATAGGTATAAGAAGCACACAGACGCGTCTGTAACTTACCGAGGATTAGGGTGGTATCGAAAACTGGCTCTCGAGCTACGAAGGAACCACACTACACCTAAGCTATGTCTGCTTTCCCAGTTCGGCATATATAGTAAATAAATGTATTGTTACAGCATCGATAACGTTGTTCTGTGTGTGGTTTGGACACACAAGGAAGATGTCGGTGCCATGGATAAACGTGACTTCCAATGTTACATCGTAACACGAGGTACGATTCAGTCGCCAGGGCGATCTAGACGTTTCCGTTTAGCCTGCGTATTCATGAGCTGGGTGTATGCGATTTGCCGAAAAACCTTTATCCTACACCTAAATCTTGGACTAAATGCCAAGCAATGCCTCATAAACAATTTTCTCGGTGGCTGTTTCGCATAACACCGATTGCCACGGGGCGTTGGATCTGCAGGATTTTCTCTCTTTATGCTGTTTCATTCTACTTGTGGATCACACACGCATACCGCTCGCGCTTCGGGACCGCGAGCGGTATAACTATTTTCATTATCATCGCAGTTCACAGGCCCCTATAAAGCGCTGCACGAACGCATAAATTTGTGCGACGTTGTTGCACCTGACAAATCGATGTCCAATGATGATGACGAGGACGACCATACGCACACCATTTTCTTTCTTTCTGCTTCCAGTTGCGTCAAGTGCGCAGGCCAGCCGCGCATTTCCCTGTGTTTAGTGGTGCGATTGGGCATAAGCGCCAGAGAAGACAGAAGCGCGTGCAACAGCGCACATTAGACAGTGCACAGGAGAATTGCTCGTGCACTCTCGCAGACCAAAACTATTGATGATGATAGTTTTGGTCTGCAAAAGTGTGACATAGTCTCCATCTTTGTAACCTTAATGACAGCTTCGCAGTTAAGAAGCAGTTGACTACGCATACTTCGTCGACATTCATACCCAGCCCATGAGAAGAGCGAGCGAAGACAAAAACAACCGCCAAAGGTCTAGTGCTCGTAACACTAGTTGCAGTTCCCAAGTGCATATACCGAAATTCGAGCGGTCATCATCACCGTGATAGTAGAAGACTTCCTAGGTGAAGCGAATGAATGTCAGCCGAACATTGTGATTGTTAAGTTCATGATCTCTGCGCAGTCGCACAGTCAGCACCGTTTTTTGACACTTGAGCGCTGGCAAGAATGGATGACTTGGGACATTTACGGTGCCGAGGAATGAGCAATGACGCAGGTGTTCTGGGACCACAGGGTTGTTGAAAGGTCAAAGAAAATGCCTGTCCACGGCTACTTCGAAAGTTGGACATTGCTTGTCACAGCTGGAGCACTGGCACTATGAGTTATTGAAAATTGTCCTGAGCATGTGCAGTCTAGAAAATGTGCGAGACCATAAATATGTGTGACAGCAGTGAAAATATAAAAAAAAACTACCTAAACATATTAACTTAAGAAACTGGTGAACGCTCACCAATGTACTACAGCAGGTTCAGTTATCTTGCGCCACGCTTTACGAAAAGCCCCGCCCGGGTTACGAGAATGCGACTTGATGGCAACCGGATTTTTAAATGCGAAGCATTTCTTAGTGACCTTCGGCGAGTTTGAGCGTATCTATCTATCTATCTATCTATCTATCTATCTATCTATCTATCTATCTATCTGTCTATCTATCTATCTATCTATCTATCTATCTATCTATCTATCTATCTATCTATCTATCTATCTAGCCGCCTACGATTTTGTGCTCTCCTGGCCGTTTCGATAATGGGTGTTTACAAAAATTGGTATGCCACAACATGACTGCCTGACGAACATAAATGGCAGGTCATAACATGAAAATCGTAATATGCATGTCATGAGTGGCATGATTTACATGCCACGGTCTTGGTGCTCTCCTGGCCGTATCGCTAATAGGATGTATGCGAAAATTGGTATGCCACAACATGACGGCCTGACGAACATAAATGGCAGGTCATAACATGAATATCATGATATGCATCTCATGAGTGGCATGATTTACGTTCCACGGTCTTGGTGCTCTCCTGGCCATTTCGCTAATAGGATGTATGCGAAAATTGGCATGGCACAACACGACTGCCTGATGAACATAAACGGCAGCTCATAACATGAAAATCATGATATGCATGTCATGAGCGGCATGATTTACATGCCACGGTCTTAGTGCTATCCTGGCCGTTTCGCTAATGGGATGTATGCGAAAATTGGCATGGCACAACATGACTGCTTAACGAACACAAATTGCAGGTCATAACATGAAAAGCATGATATGCATGTCATGAGCGGCATGATTTACATGCCACGGTCTTTGTGCTCTCCTGGCCGTTTCGCTAATGGAATGTATGCGAAAGTTGGTATGGCACAACATGAGTACATGACGAACATAAATGACAGGTGATGACATGAAAATCATGATATGCATGTAATGAGCGGCATGATTTACATGTCACGGTCTTTGTGTTCTCCTGGTTGTTTCGTTAATGGGATGTATATGAAAGTTGGTATGCCAGAACATGACTGCATGGCGAACATAATTGACAGATCATAACATGAAAATCGTGACATGCATGTCATGAGTGATATGATTTACATGCCACGCATTTCGTTACTGGGACGTATACGGAAATTGGCATGGCACAACATGACTGCATGACAATCATAAAGGACAGGTCATAACACGAAAATCATGATATGCATGTCATGAGTGACATGATTTACATGCGACGGTCTTGGTGCTCTCCTGGCTGTTTCTTTAATGGAATATATACGAAAATTGGTATGCCACAACATGACTGCATGACTATCATAAATGATAGGTCATAACATAAAAATCACGACATGCATGTCATGATTTTCATGGTATATATGATGACCGGCATGATTTACATGCCATGGTCCCGGCGCTATACTGCCGTATCGTTAATGGGATGTATACGGAAATTGGCTTGGCACAACATGACTGCATGACGATCACATATGACAGGTCATAACATGAAAATCGTGACATGCATGTCATGAGCGGCATGACCTACCTGCCACTCGTTTCGTTAATGGGATGTGTATCAAAATTGTTATGGCACAACACGACTGCATGACGAACGTAAATGACAGGTCACAATGTTAGAATCATGACATGCGTGTATGAGCGGCATGGTTTACATGCCACAGTCATGGTGCTCTTGTGGCCGCTTCGTTAAATCATATGTACCAAACTCGGTATAGCGAGACAACAATGCAAATCCATTTTACGTTCCTGATGCGTGCTTCGCATTTCCTTGATCCCCACTGCAAGGGGGATCTGCAAATTTTTTTTCCGTCAAGAAACTCGCTAGAAGACGCTGCCTGCGTCAAGCTTGTCTCTCGCGGTGAGAGAGCGTTCTCCTTCTTTGCGAGCTGGTAGCGCGTTCATCAAAGAAAGAGCGTTTCCATAGTCAACGCGCACCTTTCACTCTCTCTCTCTCACACACACACAAGACAGCAGATGGAAGAGTGAGAGAGCTCGCTCGCAGGGAGGCACGCGCCGAGGGCGTGCCTCCCACACGCGCCCTCCTAGTAGCGCGTTCCTAGTAGGTAACGCGCTACTACAATGGTCGCACAGACCCAAACCTTAAGGGGCTTCGTCCCTAATATATTATGTACATTTGGGTAACTTTCGTGAAAGGTGACGGTATGTCGGAAATCTTACTTGTCTTTCACGGTTACATAGAAGGATATTTAGAAGCGAATGCTCTAAGCTTTCTTGATAGCTCATCTTTGCATAGGCAGCACTTGTGAAAATGCGGTCATGCGACCTCATATTAGGTGCAAGCACAAACGAATTTTCCAAAAGGCTGTGCTTGAGCATACCTCACAAAATTCTGTATCTTCGCGTTCTCGAACAGAATAATTACTTACTCCATAGGCCTCTTCTCGACCTGTGGAGAAGATCGCCGATATGAGGGTTCGAACAGACAAATCTCTGGTAAGATTAGTAATCTATATCCTGTGAAAACTACGTTCCTTCCTGGGGACTTGGGTAAAACGGAAGGTGTGTGACGTGCTGATCAAAGAGCAGGAAGTGACAAGCATACCAAAGAATGAGATCGCATGTAAACACCAAACGAGAGATCAGTCTCCGATGCTTATTTTACATTTAGTGCGTCCTGAAAGCATGGATATAAAAATGAGACTTGTTACTACAGCGGTGCGATAACCACACTTCACGTCATATCAAGCTCAAAGTGAAAAAAACCACACCTTGTGGTATTTCCTACCACAAGGTGTATTTTTGTTTGTTTTTTGAGATTTTACGTCCCTAAACCAGTTCTGATTATGAGAGACGCCGTAGTGGAGGGCTCCGGAACTTTCAACCACCTGGGGTTCTTTAGCGTGCACTGACATCGCACAGCACACGGGCCTCCATCGAAATGCAGCCGCCGCGGCCGGGATTCGATAGCCACTAGACCACAGTGGCGGGGCTACCACAAGGTGTAGTAGGAAATAAAAGAGATCGTCAGTTTCAATCAGCAATGCCTGAGAGCAGTTGTCAATGACAGTGCTGAAAATATCTAAAGCCTGATCAGAATTAGTCTTGCCATTTGGTCAACCGGTAATAAAAACTTATTATGATGCTGCAAAAAGCACTGCCGAATGTTGCTACTCCACCTTCAGCAACAACGGTGCAAATAGTACGTGAACCTTGAGCGTTTTCGCACTAAAAAGAAACACGTTTAGAACATCCTTGCTCCGGTCGATCGCGTTCACAATATGGATATTTAGGATATCAAGAATCTTCTTAGCAGTTGAGAAAACGGTCGACATCGCATTTCACGACACAAATGTTTCACTAGGTAAAACGAATAAAGCACCCTCTTTGTCAGCATTAAGAAGAAGCCACACGTCTAAAGGGTGGACCCGATAATAAGTGCTCACAACAGTTTATTACACAGACACCTTCTGAAAGATACCACCTGCTCCCGTCGGCCGCGGCGCCATTAGAAAGTGACGTACAGAAGACAGCTGTTCCGGCTTCAACTCCACAGGAACCACGCCAATCTTCGGCTCAATTAGGGATAGAAGGCAACCAACGTCTGCCGCTAACGTTAGATGACCTAAGCAGTACGCGCTCCAGTGTGACCGTTGCGTGCGTGGTGGAGGCAGTGCTCCCAGTCTCCTGCAAGAGAACCCCGTTGGTTGGTTAGCTTGGACACGGAAGGCTCGCAGCTCACCTTCCTGCTAGGATAGGTGTGCCCTGCAGCTCACCTGTACACTCGATGTTCACGGTACAGACGTGCCTAGCGTCTCCATGCCGACCGCAATATCTTCACAACACGTGATCTATGTCCAACAGAAGACGGTAGTCCACTGTAAAGCACACATCTTATGAGTTAAACGCTTTGTACGGAGGCATTCGGGAAGTTTCCTTGCCCGTAAAAGTAGGCGAAAATGTGGGAGTTGATGACCCATGCGTCGGGCAGATAAGAGAAAGAGGCCTATTTATTGCAAATGAACTTGATTAGCGTGGTGATTTGGCTGTGCTGGTACATTGTCAGGAAGACTGCAGGGAAACAAAAGAAAAAGGCAGCGCACATAACCAATAAGTTCCAACAAATTTTGTTGGCACGAATTTCACATATCCCTGCAGATTAAAACGCAGACGTCATTAGATACGTGCCTCAAGACGCACTATATTTACAGTATTATCGATGGCGTGCTAACACAGCTTTCCCTTATTCTCTAGATACGTTGTTTCAGAATTTTTATAGTGAGGCGCGATTTTTTCTTCATAATAACTTATGTGTTATGCACGTCACGTCAGGAATTTTTACATTTTACGCAATGGCTTGCCAGGAGCCCATGAAATACATCGACGTTTTTCACATTGTTCGCGCGCTTCCTTGACCTAACCTTGACGCACCTCCGAGGTTGTCGAATGCGCAGCCAACAAAGGAGGGACGACACCTATGCGTTGTAAGCTAGGTTTTCTGCTTCGATTCTGGGCCCGTTACTGTGCAGAGTTTGGACAGCTTGTTTAATGCACTGAAAACGGCATAAAAGTCGTTTTCTCCGCAACAAACGATCCGGAACATCGTAACAACTTCATCGAATGGCTTGTAGCCGGGAAATACAAACCTGTGTTGTGCAGGAAGTGTTCGTGGTAGCGAAGAACAAGCAATGCCAACCAAGGGTTCGGAAATATCTAAGCCATGAGGGTATCCTTTCTTAAGTAGGCAATGCGCAGTTCCTTGCTACTGTAACAATTCATATGTGACCTCTCAAGATCGAAGTTTCACAAAGTGCCTCAGATCACACTCACGCACGCCAAGTAGGAGCACCACATGATAGTCACATGCTCAACTATATTGCAAACACCAAGAATAGGCGAATCGCTGGCGCCCATAATAGAAGAAAAATAGACGGATGAAGAAAACGACCGTTGGTCACGGTGAAAAATGATTTTTTTTGTTTTTGTTGTCTTACAAAGGCATTACTGTAAAAAATTGTGACTGAGCAAAGGGAAGAACGCCGTGATATAGAAACTGTGCATGTTACAATGTTCACAGCTTCCATCCTCACTGAGCAACCACCGTGCGACAGCCGTATATAGTTGCGATGTGAAGAAAACTTTGGCGTTTTGAGCCCGTGAATAGCATGGAAGACACATAGAGGGCGTGAATTGGCCGTCTGTCGTCACGTGATGCGCCCACCGTCATGGCAAGGTCGTACCATTAAAGGGACCCTGAAACGGTTTTGACGATTTTGTGCAAACATGGTGATCCGGTAGAGCGGGTCACTAGGACCATTACAGGACAGATTTTAGCGCTGTGCGTAAAGTGTGTAATTTACAATAAGGTTTTGAACACGCGTATCGCAAAAGGTCGCAGAGGCTCGCCAAAAAGCGTTTTCAAACGCCCCCGTCGTCGAGCGATCGAATGAGAGGTCGCTGATTGGCCCCGACCCAAGTGACGTGCACGTAATTTTCAAAATCTAGCTGCGAACAACGTGCTTCTACAACGTACTCCTTCGTTTCAGCCAACGGTATCATCGCGGCATCTGGCGGCGTCACACGAGTCGCCGGCGCTCTATTACAGAGGCTAGCACTGCCGAGGCGGGCGACCTCAGTGAGGATATCGGGGCGCTATGTCACTACGGGAGGCTCGGCAGAGCGGCTGACGCGGGAGGCGCTGTCGTCGCTAGCGCGCACTCCGCAGCAGATCGAGTTGAGGAGGAACAGCAGTGGTAAGGAGGAAGGCGACAGAAATAAGCCCATAGCTGCCTTAGCGCATAGTGCTTCGCTTTATTTATGGTGTGAATGATTTCGCAATTGCGTTGCCTAATCAGTGACGCAATGTCAAAAAAACGTTTCAGGGACCCTTTAACAGGGAAGCTGTTTAATCTAGAGGTTGGTCCATACGGTGTACAACGCAAGACCCTAGCCTGTGTCGCCGAGAAACACCAGGCCGTGCGTCATGGTTGGATGGATGCTATGAGCGTCCCCTTTGTAACGGGGCGGTGGCATGCGCGCCACCAGGCTCCTAAGAAAATTTAAGAACTTTTTTAAGAGACGATAGTCTTTCTAGAGATACTTCAACGCAGAAATTTTGGTCTGTCTGTCTGTCTGTCTGTCTATGTGTGTGTGTGTGTGCGTCTGTGCTGCTTTTAGATTCAGTAGAATGGCGAAAGTTTAACCCCTTCCTCAACGACAACCCATCTTGAACTGATAGCTGCGTTCATACTTGTGAACACAGTCGACCAAAAAACAAATATTGCGCATATCTGAGGCGCAACATTAATACGTAAATATTAGATGGTGTGTTCCTTTAGTAGAAAATACATATATGCGTAATTCTAAAGACCCTAGCGCTTACTGGAATGCGCTAAAAATGCCACGCTATGGACGAAAAAGCGGACGTTTCCTACGCTTCGGTAAAGCGACATGGTGCTGCCACCTACCAGTAGCTCAGCTTACTACACAAGCTTCTTTCATTTCCCGATATCATAGCCAGATGGCGTCCATATCTCACGCAGCGCTGCCTCCATATTGTCAATGCCGCCACATGCGGCCAATTCAACATAGAGGGGGCGCTGCCCGAGGCAAGGCAAAACATAAATGGCCGTTTGATGATATGAAACACACTCTACAAGACATGCCCAGACAACGGAGGGAAAACACCGACGAGCAGATTGCAGCGGAAAGGCGCCGGCGTGCCGATGCCCGTCGTCTCAAGCGTGCCCAGGAAATGCCACAGCTACGAGCCCAGCGGCTAGCGAAAGATCGTGAAACAAGGCGGGAAACAGGAAACAGACGACGTGCGCGATGCGCGAATTGTCACTGACCGAGAGGCTAAGCGAGCGTACCTCGCGGCTGAACAGACGCCTGAAGCTCGTGCCGAACCGCAGATGAACCGGTACTCAGTAGTACGGCCGGTAGAAGACTATCGTCTTTCGACGACATTTGCAGCGAAGCACGCAGATACGCGGCCAATTTTTTTTCTTCACTTTTTCATGAAGTCTGAGAGTGGCACCACAGAAGAAAACAGGGCGTTTAGTACATGGATACCGCTTTCTTTAGGCTGACGTCGTTATCCTTCACTTTAACATCGCAGTTTTTTTAAAGACAATAGTCTTTCTTGGGATACTTCGCCGTTGTCAGATATACTTCAACGGAGAAATTTTGGTCTGTCTGTCTGTGTGTGTGCGTGTGTCTGTCCTGCTTTGCACCCGATTCAGTAGAATGGGGAAAGTTTAACCCCTTGCTCAACGACCACCCATCTTCGTCTGGTTTCTGCGTTCATACACAGAAACCATGATATCAAATAGCGAATATTACGCATATCTGAGGTACAACACCAATATCTGAGTATTGGGCGGTGTATTCCTTTATTTGAGAAAATGGATACATATGTGATTCAAAGACCGCAGTGTTTTACGCTGAGTTGACGATGCCACGTTATGAACGAAAAAGAGGACGTTTCCTACGCTTCGGTGGATGGATGGATGGATATTAGGAGCGTGCCCTTTATAACGGGGCAGTAGCCGGGTCACCAAGCTCTAGCTTTATTTCTTTTTCCTCTACAAACATTTCCCGAATCACACATATTTTCACAACTAATTTTTCTCCTCGTCTACCTATTTTATCTATTATCGTTCCGTTGTGATGTAACAATCTTACCCGAACTACCTTGTGCTTTTGTTTGCTCCATACTTTTGCGCCACCAATACTCTAAGCGCCTTTTACTGATCTCTATCGCCGACATGTTCAGCTTTCCCGTGCTACTCTTGAAACCCATGGCCTCCTGTAGGGTAGTGTCCACAGCTACACCTGGGGGAACATCTGTACGTTCAATCAAAATATGATCTGTCGTTTCCCTATCTTTTCCACAGCGCGTACATGTGTCCCCTTCTTTATTTAATTTCGCTCTGTAACTTCGGGTTCTCAGGCAACCGGCCTTGCCTCAAACAGTAAAGCGCTTGCCTTTGAATTATCGTAAAATGTTTCTCTCTTGATTTCGTCTTTCCCTTTTCTGTAATTGTTCAATACCGGCTTCTTCATTCCTGCTATCCAATCCGAGTTCTCCGACGCTCTAACCATGCTCTTTCGTCCCATCCGTTTCGTTACTTGCCGTATACTTACTACTCATGTAGCACGGCCAGTAGAACACTATCGTCCTTCGACGACATTTGCAGCGAAGCACGGAGATGCGCGGCCAGTTTTTTTTTTTTTTGACTTTTCTAAATTGTCCTTATGCCTTTTAAATCTACTTCAATCAAATCGATCATACTAAAGCAAAAAGGGAAATTCTTAGCCCAGTTCTCTGCCCCTATGGCAGAAAGTCCATATTTTTCCGTATAATTATTTCTCTCCGTTCTCTCTAGTTTTCTTCCTCCAGTATTCTAACCGTCACTTACTTATTTCAATCGCGGGTATGTTCAGCTTTCCATTCTTCGCACTAAAACCCAAGGCTTCATGTAGGGTGGTGCCCAAACGCACATGAAGTCCTGGGTCATGCCCGCTGCGGATAGCACCACGTCACCTCCCGTACCTTTGTCCAGCAGAACACCGGCATCTCAACGCCTGGCGATGACGTAACTCTTCGTCGCGTTGAAACATGGTTACGGCCCTTGAATAAGCTACGCGGAACCGAGCCATAACGTCAGCGCTCGCATCGTTGGCTAAGCGTCGGTGACGTAGTGTAATCATGAAGGAAAAGGCGGCAACAGTAAAAGTATCTTGAATTTGAGGCTGAGGAAGCGGTCCGCGAAAGCGAAGTCGAGAAAGCGCTACGAGAAAACGTAGCCGGCGGTCATACAGCCAGACGGATTAGCCAGATTAGCTGTTTCCCTCGTTTTCACACCGCTAACGTGATACACGACGAATTTTCTTTAGTCTACGTAATGTTCCAACATCTTTGATATAGTTTAAGAATTTACTGCGACCTGTATCCTACCACATTTATATACTGTGTAATAATTTGCATTGTTTCGATAATATGCACATCATTCTGTATCTCAGCGGCGCTGGCATCCTTAGGCATATCCAAGTTTCTCTCCGCATTCAACAGCGAACTTTTTAGTCGTTTATCGTGGGACGCGATGATGGCAGACTTTTTGCCTGGCCGTCTCCGCGTCTTGATGTGCAAGCGGGCACAGGAAGTTCTCCCAAAACACGTCAGATTAGAGAGATTGTGCTGTGCCTCATCTTCAATTTGTCCCAACAATCTTTTTCATCAACAATCCGACCAGCGATGTGCGGGCTTCCTAGGCCTAGGAATTATTCTTTTTGTTGCTCGCGTGGTCTCCCTGCACGACTGATTGTTGCGACGACTATTTGTCTGACGTAATACGTGCAACGGGCTTGCTGCAGAACGCTCTCGTCGAGAAGTTTACCGTTTCCAGAGCGAGTGGAGATCGAGCTCTACTTTCCTTTTTCTCAGAGGAGATGGTTTTCCTCGAGAAAGAGGAGTTTCGTGAACAGTGGTCTTGCCATATCCGGTCGTTGGTTGATAGAAGTGTGCGACTTGTTTTACAAAAGGCCTGGTTCTTCTAGCGTGATCATCAAACATTGCTTGACCAATGCATTTACTATTTGTGTACTTATCATTGGTGTGTGCCTGCCGTTGTATGCAAGAGCTTTCTTATACACAGATGTTATGTTATTACCTAAAATTCTCTAAGTTGCCTATGTCGCAAGAAAACCTGTCTGTCATATTCTTGTATGACTTCGACAGCACGTTCGTTATGCGAGGATTATTTTTTATTGATTGCTAAATATGTGTTAGTCATAACTTTTTAGTTACATCCAGTGGGCTGGGACATATGTTGTACGTAAATGTGTCATTTACATAGAGCTCTCTGTCAGGTAATTGTCCTGCAAAAGTGTCTTTGTATGTCGTATGGCTATTCTTATTCTGACGTGACTGCGCCTCAATCTTCGTAACAGCACATGTTAGAACAAACTTTTCCTAACTGGAGCATTTCGTTTGCGGAATCTTGTTCGCACACCTGGATGTTCTCGTGTAGCTATGCACATGATTTCGTCTCAGCGACCGTACAACGAATGTGGCTTTTGGAACAAGGTCAGCCTTAGGCCGCCAACATCACAGGCCATATGAATGCTTAATAGACTAATGAACTTTCTAGCTGAACATCGTTTAACACGGGTGCTTGGGATTAGAAAGCGAGCTTCGTAACTACGAGGGTGGAACACCGACGCCCACCGAAAGGGCACTTATGAGAAGGAGCTTGCGTTGTACCAGTCATCCTAACATGACTTGTCGTGGGCGAGAGAAAACCGGTACGAGAGATAAAAGGAAACGAAAAGAGGAACAAAGAGACAAAGCAAGAGGGAGAGAAAAAAAAAGAATTCTTAGAAGAAAACACAACAGGACTCAAGCCATTTATATCTCTTTTTTTTGTTTTTGCGCCCCTGCCCTACTCAATGAATAGAAAATTGCGCAGCGTCGCGGTCTGATGAAGAACTGCAGAAGCATTATCTCTCAAATAATGCCAAACACTGGTTGAATTCCAAGCATACAAAAAGAATTTTTAAGTGAATAGATGTGACTCCTCTGAATACGTCCAGCAACTACTTCTCCGTTGCATGTAGTGGCAATGTAATGTTTTCTGCTCATTAAGATGTCGTTTGTATCAAGCAGGAATAAATTGCGTTATTTGCAATGATGCGCTGCGCTTTATTCGAAGTGCTGCTAATTAAACTCAGCAGAGGTAGAAGAAGTAACAGCACTTAGGCCACTTTTGTCGGTAGCGGTTCATACATGGACGATCCGGCTTAGTTGTGCCGCATCTGCGTGGAAGAAAAGATGATGCAATGGATCGCGCTGGCGTTTTTTTTATTCCCTATGGTGCAAAAAATTAAGGTTGATATACATAAAGTTTAATCTTTTCGGAATCAACTTGATCATGATGTAACAACTGCTACCATGTTGCCTACAGATGTAAAGAAACTGAAGCAGCGCTAATTGACAATATAAAATCCGCCCTCGCCACGATCTCCGAGTGGCTATGGCTCTCGGCTGCAGATTAGAAGGTCGTGGGATCGAATCCCCGCCGCGGCGTCTGCATTTCGATGGAAGCGAAATGTTGAGGCCCGTGTTCTGTGCGGTGTTAGTGCACGTTAAAAACACCAGGTGGTCAAAATTTCCGCAGCCCTCCCCAACGGGACCTCTCATAATCATAGCTTGTTTTATGAATACCATTCGGCTCCCGCACGGGAGCCTTGTTCACAGACTTGTGAACAAGGCTCCCGTGCGGGAGCCGAAACGTCTTGCTTTTATTTGCTTTTATCGTGGTCAGTGTCTGATTTTAATTGTATTCATGTATGCTCCTGACCAGACGGGTTTCCGTCCAACTCTTGACTTCATAGCTTGTTTTAGGACAACAATGCATAATCCTCTCTATGCAACACTGTACGCAACATCACAGTCCATCTTCCTCACCGGTTGCTTTTGAGCAGACAGGAAAATCCTCGGCAAATCTATTATATATGTTGGTCATTTTTCACTCTGTTCTTCTTTTACTTGTTCCGGACTCTTATACAGTATAACAACATCTTTCATAGTATTGTACGCCATTTCAATCTGTACGCCCCTTTTAATCAATTTGTTGGATTTCAAAGGGCCATTTTATGTCAACGTTTATGTCGTTAAATAAACTTCCAACCTTTCACGTTTCAATAGCAAACAATAGAAACTTTCACGTTTCAATAGCAAGCAACGGAGAGCAGGATCAATCTCGCTTCCTTAGCCCGAGCATGATGTGTTTTGTCACAGAATTTTCAGTTTTATTTAATTGGTCTTCGAATGATTTCATATTCGCATATTCGATCACTTGTAGTGGATAACCGAAAAGCCCGCGTCAATAAGTGCGAGTATAAGCCATATGTGATCTTATGAGCTTTTATATCGAATTGTGTAATAAGCATATAATACGAGAATAACAATCACTGATGTCCCCAGGACATTCATCCATGCCAGTTTCAGTATATACCAAGCATACACTGAACAGAAGAGTGCAGAGACGTAAGCTGATAGATAGATAGATAGATAGATAGATAGATAGAGATAGATAGATAGATAGATAGATAGATAGATAGATAGATAGATGTTACCGAACTGCACGCGTTATTGCCATAATAAATTTCTAACTTCTTAACCCAAAGAACATGTGTCACTTATTTGTGTTTTGGCAATTATTGGTTCCCGTGTTAGACTAATACTACTATAAGAATCCTCAGCATTTTACAGCGATCGGTGCCTTCTTTCATTCGTAGTCGACATCCATCACAGACTCAATGAACCAAGAGTTCCCATGGCAGAAGGCAATCTTGTGTACGGAGCGAATGCCCATTCATGCGTGTGGATGCGTGTCGTGATAGAGTTTGAATTCAATCCAAGCTAGTAAGAGGACATAGAGCGCGCGCCGTATATGAATCTCTAAGCGAAGAGTTTTTATAAACATAATGCAGACGGTGTTCTACATATGGCGAGAGATATAACATTCGCTCTAGGAACTGCCTTTTTTCTTACTTTGTCGCCTGTGTCGATAACTTTGACGCATATAATAATTCTTATTGCATCACCACACGGATTCACGTCGATGATAATCTCTTCCAATTGACGGAAATTTCCATCGATACCACAGTTCGAGAGACATAACTGCTACTTCTCGTAGAATTTCAGGCGCTGTAATGTCAGATTTAGAGTCTCGCAATAAATTCATTCCACGGCGCTACTCAAGGTTCCCAGTACACTTTGCTAGAGACTCCTACTATTGAAAAGAGCACTGGTGTCGTTACACATGTTTTTATGTCCCAAGCGAGTTTATATGTGTTAATCCAAACATGGACATTGAATAACGAGTTCGCGATGTGAAGACAACAAAATATTATATGGATACGAAAAATAAAACATGACCTTACTCCTCTAGTGTCAGCGTGCCATTGTGACATCTCAGCCCAACACATGGATCTTTTAGTCCGTACGCGTCTCCTTCAGGAATTCTTGTGTAGTTAAACCAGCAGTGAGCTGTGAGAGAATCAGGATAAACGAAACATTCGTGTCACTACTCTAAAAAATTACACGAAATTTGTCGCAGTCCTCACCTAACACAATGATTCACGGATGCGAAACCAATGTGCTCCAGCAGTCGACCACGGGACGTACGGGTTCTAATCCGGAAGCTATCTCGTGCAGTTGAAGTCGTCAACACTAACTGAATTGCTTGTTAGTTTACTCTTCCGGATGATGATCATATTTTATAAATAGTAATCGTGACTGCTACTTCTACCACCCCCTTGCACGGCTTCGTTAACTGTCCGTGCGCTTTCGAACCCATTTAAATGGTTTTTGTCTGTGGATATTTTTCTTGCGTGCTTGCCACTTTTGCTGCACCCACGCTCACAGCCGTAAACCTTGCCCCCCCTCCTCAGTGTTTCCTTAAAATATAACGATGTACGAACAAATTGGGTTGGTTTATAGCTACATCTATAAAAATTTCACTAAGTCATTTTTCAGTTGTTGAGCCATGGTCATGATTTTACTTTTACAGCTGATCTTTAGCGTTCTCTTTACCTAGTGTTGACGTTCAAATGTATTCCGTTGGTGTGTGAGCTAATCTATGCCTTTTTGTACTGAGGCATACTCATAGCGATAACGCCTACCTGCATCCCTTGGTTAGAAGTGTCTGAAAGCCTAAGGTAGTTGGCCGCTTGTCTTCGACATTCTCGCAAGATGTCAATAGCGATTCTCGAAATGGCTGTAATCTAGTTGGCCTTTCTTCAATATCGCCTTTTTGTGATGGTCCTATTTCGAAACAGAGTGCATGCTCTGGGTGAAACATGGTGACTGCTCGCCTGCGCACTTTACCTGAACAAAGTGTTCTAGTAGCAACAAAAGCAACAGTTATGCCAGTGCCTTTTGACAAAGTTGGATTTCGTCTGGCCGCTAGACAAAAAGATCTGCGGCTACGCTCGGTCCGCGTGTTTACGCCTCATGATTCAAGGGTTCCTTCGCTCAGTGCCCGCACTCAAGCCTATTTCAAGGTTTTTTTCAGTGTTAATAATTCCCAATGTCTCATCACTATTCTCCCTTCGTCATGCCATTCGTATGAGTGCTGCCGCCATCCTTTGCATTTACCACCATCCTCATAATTAAGCCCTTTAGAGAACACTGTACTTCTAAAAGTGCTTACACATTTCTAATTTTTAGGAATTTCAAACTGAATAGTTCGTTTTCACTGGCTCATAATTTTATTACGTCGGGCCAACCAACACCCCGCAATAAAGGAAGTGGTCCGCAATGCTTAGCAGAGCATATGCTCACGATCAAATTTTATCAAACTTCACTCGCACCTACTCTTAGGTAAGCCCTTCCTTAACTTTTTGCCCTGTCTAATGTAGCTAAGTGTTCATGAAAATTTTAGGGATAAAAGTTCTAGATGGAACGAAGTGAAAGTTCAGTGAGTTAAACTTTGTGTAGCTGTCGTTCTTTTTTTGTTGTGCAAAGTAAATCTTGCTGCACTGTATATAGTAGGCTGTGCATTCGTTTTTTGCAGAATTACCCTGGCTCATGCAGGCAGCTGGTATTATGGAAGCGGACG
>CM023490.1:51138590-51190766 GCA_013339685.2 Hyalomma asiaticum
AGTAAGGTGGCGCACAACTTTTAGTGAAGAATATCGGCTGACTTCTCACTTTAACGATGAAATCAGCGCGATGCCGCACACAGTAGCACTCTTCCCGACAATACAGCCAGCACGCGCTGTCGTAGCAGACGACGCGGTTCAAAGCTGCACGCAGCGCGCGTCTGCGCCTGCGCGAGCAGCCGCTGCTGGCCGACTCCAGCGCTCGCCGCATCATGGCCCCATCGCGATGCCACGCGCTCCGAGATTTCCCCTAAGTGTGAAACAGACTGTACAAAGTAGCGTGTCAAAGGACGAAAACATATTGTAAGCGCCATTTGGTTCTTGAGAAAATATGAAAAGTGACCCTTGACAAGGGCGCCTCAACCACCATCTCTGTCCGCAGCTTTCCTTTGCAAAGAAGGGCAGTATAGTATTGAAAATACAATACCTAGGAGCAACAACACGACCATCGTGTCACTTTATGTGCAGTGATGATGGATTAAATATAAATTTTTCAAGCGCTTTTAAGTTTATTTACTTTAATATTACGGCCGCCAAGCAGCTGGTGAAGGGTGCGAAGGGTTAAGTTAGGCACCGTTGAAATACGACGCTGCTCTGAATTGGCCACGACGACCTGCTCCAGCTGGCAATGAGGGCGCCATGGACGGGCATACCTTGTAGGCAATTATTTTGGAATTGAAACCTATTTTTTTTTCTTTTTAATACAGAAGAAGGAAGGCGGGGCTAAAGGCTGGAATGCCTGACAATGATCACGGCTCCCCTGTGCAGTCTGACATCAGCAAACACAAACAAAACTGAAGATATAACAATATTACTGCAAATTACCCTTAGCTTGGAGGTGTGTCGTCATGCGTTTACCAAGCGTGGAACGGTGAAAAACGTTGTTATGCAAAGCACGGACGAAAATCTACGAAGCATTCCTTTGCTTCCTTTTTGAACATATTCATTGAAACATCAAACTCAACAGTTTCGATATCTTATTAATAGCCGCAGTTAACCGATAACTCAATTTTTGTTTGCCACAGTTAGTACGGCTCTTAGGGACCCGGTAGATTTGTTTGCGATACGGTATGTGCTTCAGAGCTACCAATCACTTATATTCACGTTAAAATAAGCCAAAACACATCTGCGAAAAACGAGAACACACAATCTTTTTGGGTTACTCAATCATTGAGCATAACTGACGCGTACAGTATGTATGTGAAGTTTTCGATTCAATTAGAGAATCAATTTTCTATTAATGTTCACTCTTGCTGCAGTGTCAAGAAACTCCATTTTGTAGGAAAAATTTAACGAATGAGCTATACGATACGCACATCAACTCCTCGTAGCATGCACTTATCTTCGACAAAACAGCAGTCTGCATTAACGTGAGTGCCAACCTATTTGATAGAAAGCAAACTCAACAGAGATGAACACAAGCACAAGAACTATCGGCATTGTAACTATTTTATTCAGGGCGCTAAGTGAAAACATATGCACCAAATAAGCATGCGCCGTTCCTTTCCGACCTTATATCATCTATCGATGAAACAACCTCGTCTCCGGTTTGTGTAACATAATCGACGTGACATTCATAACTGACGATTTGTACAGGCAACAAGAGACACAATGATTGTTTTTTCTTTATTTTTCACCTGCCAGATTGCAGTTGAGCACGCCAGGTACTCACAAACGTTATGAAATGCACTGTGCACTCGCCCATCAAGCAGCTTTCAGATTTTCCAAGATTGAATAAAAAAATCACAGCATATCCACGGGGTGAATGATGATGAGTGGGCGAAGCTGCGGAGGTTCATCGGTAAACCGTGAATTCTGCCCAGTACATCATCGACGTGAGATCGCGCGCGTTTATACTAAAGGGTCGAAGAGAGTTATGGTGACTTGCAGCTCACTTTAATTGTACATGTACGCTGTGAATTTTCATTGTTTAATCGCACACAGGCACTACCTTGGAGGTCAAAATCCAGTGCCATATATACGGGAAACAAGAAACTCGCTAGCAGACGCTGCCTGCGTCGGCATCGCGAGGCGCGAGAGGGGGGGGGGGCCGTTGAACGGTTGTGAGGGAGAGGGGAGGGGTGAGAGGGAGGGAAAGGGAGAGAGTGGGGGCGAGAGAGGGGGAGTCGTCGAGCTCGACCGCGGCATATTCACCGAAAGGGCGATGACGACCAGCGCCATCTAGTATAATGTCACCCAACTGCAGTTTGCATGCACGAGAGGCGGTTACCTACGACGGGACGCTCGGGCCACGCCATAAGGAGCTTCGCCCCTAAAATAACTATGAAAGCGCCCAATATCGAAACATTGGTACTTCATGCGAGAAATCCTAATGTATTTGCCGCCCACAACATAAAATCAACTCGCAATATATTAAGGCAAAGGATTTATACCGCTATGGGAAACAGTTGTGTAGCACACTCCAAAGGACCAAGCGTATGCGAGCATTGAGACCGTGCATCACATACCTCACTTCCCTGTAAAGCTAATTAGGTAGAACATGCTACTGCAGCCAGCTTTGTCGCCCTTGTTGCAGCCAGCTTTGTCGCCACTGCCGCCCGAGCCCCAAATTGAGATGTCTTCCGTATAATCGTGTGGTTAATGCCCTCGATTCAAGAGTGCCGTTCGGAATGTCTGTTTGAACAGGCCTGGTGGTATCACCGAACCTACCGGATTGCTGTGCGGGCTCATCCGGATCTCCTCCGACACGAGGTCTCCTGCTGAGAGAGTGGCTTCGTGCAGGTCACGAACCATTTTGCCAGGTTTCATAGCCCGGCTCCCAGGCCGAGCTAGGTGATCGACCGCGACACGAAATTCCCAATGCTGACAAAGGCCAGGTCCTGACAGACAATGGCCCACAAGTCTAGGGTAGTGCAGTCACTGACTTGGTGCTGCTGTCTGCTCAGTATAACCCGCTCCTCCACCTTCCCTACGCATGATGTGAGCTAGATGGAGCTCAGGCTGGCGAGAATGAGTGGCTTGCGAGGGTTGAGCATGGGCACGGGGAGTGATTCTACTGGTAGAGAGGCCCGAGACTCTTCCACGCCTCGTTGATGACTGCTGTCTCCTAGGCAATGAACGGGTATCCCACGTTGATGAGGATCATATTCGTTATGTCATCGGATCCCTGGTGTGGACCTGTAGTAGAGTTCGTATAGCAGCCGGCGGACCACTTCAATGACGGGCTCGGTGTCCGGACGGAAATATATTTGTTCTCCAGCCGCTTCATGAACTTTGGTCGAATGAAGACTTCCTACTTTCGGGCACGGTGCGCAATAAGATACCGCAGGTTGATCGCGGTAATGGTGCCATCGAGTGGTGCTAAGCGTCTTATCGTTCTTCGTTTGTTTGGCTATCCACCGAGCTTCATCTCACTGCTGCTTTGATAGGCCGGTGCAGTTCTCGTCGATGACGTTCTTTTAATTCTAAGATCCTGCCCAGCTTAAGGCTGAGGCAGTTGCCTTTCCAGCAGGCGAGAAATGGTTGCTTTGGGCCGAGCAGATGGGCCATGTGGCTGTCCATCATTTCCAATAGAAGGTAAAAAAGCACAATGTAGACTCACCTACTCAATTTTGTTTTAAAAAACGCTGATTCACTCAAAGGACATTACTTTAACGAAAAGAATTCATTTTGTCTCAATCTGAAAAACATGTCTTAGGATTCTACGTAGACTTCAGCAAAGCTTTCGGTAATATTCAGCACTCTACATTGTTTGATAAACTACATCAATATTAAACTTCTGGTGAAGCGTTCGACTTGTTTAATTTTTTCTGCATCATCGGAAACGGATTGAGACATATCGAAACTGCTCGACATTCAAGCCAATGACTAAAGATGTGCCGCACGGAAGCATGCTAGGACCTCAACTGTTCATCGACTTTACAAATGATTTAATACGCGGGTATCCTGATGCCATGTATGTTCTATATTATCATGATGTGACCATATTTATTTCTGCTGTAAACATAAGACAGTTCAGAAAAAGATGAAGTATAATCTTGCGCAACTAAAGATGTGGTCGTGTTCTGTTCATTTAGGTATAAACACAAGTCAAACAAAGACGGTACTATTAAGGCAAAAGAACAAGCTGGCCAACTGTAATTTACATCTTGTGTACGGTGATGCAGAAATACAGTTAGTAAATCATACAAAATCTCATTAGTTACATTTTTAAGTAATATTCTTTGGAACGAACATATCAAAAGCGTGTTGGAACAATTGTCGCGCATTGTGGACATGACATACAGTTGCAAAACTGTGTTTCTATATACTGTAAAACTTTTACTGCATAAATCCCTTTTTTACAAGTTAATTATCGTTCTTTGTTATGGGGCACTGCGGCTAATACAAACCTACAACACTTATACTTGATGCAGAAGAAGCACATAAAAATACTTTTCAATTTGCCGTATGATGCCCACAAGTGCGGCTTGTTTGAGAAGGCTGTAATATTAGTCGTTAATAACCTGTACGCATTTAAGTTGACTCTTTCAATCAGGCGTAAATTTAAAAAAAAATCGACATTTTTTGCCAAGACCTTTCCAACCTACAGCAAAGCGTTACATCGCTTGGTACACGAAGTAGAGGTACGTGTAAAATAACACCTACGATAGTTCACTAGGAAAGTAAGCTATCGTACATTCTTCCCAAACTATCTTATATCTGAAAGCCTGTGTTGATTGCTACAGGTACACACTCCCTAAACTACGTCAGCTGCGTATGTTCGGCATCTAAATTTCGTGATTGCTAAATATGGGTGTTTTTGCTTGACTAAAGTGTATTATGCTTCTTTGTTCTCTTTCTTGATACATGCAACTGCTGTATGGGCTACACAAATGCAGCTCCGGGCTTTTGTCAAGCTGCCTCTACAAAGAGCAGCTTTTACCCGCAGTTTTTCTATCATTGCGCTGATGAAAATAAAGTTAATTATCGATATTATTAACTTTATTAGTGGGGCTCCTGACGTCCCACATGGTCTGAGTCATTTGCTCGAGGCTAGGCATGGTTGCAGGGAGGAGCCGGTCATCGAGAGCCCTGCAAAACTTGTCCCACTCCGTCGCGAATACTCATGCACCTTCTTGAAGGTGACCTTGAAGTGCGTCACCAGGACGTAGTGGTCACCATACAAGTCCGTGGCTGAGTTGGTTCATTATGCTTCAGCAAGGTTCTCGATGTAGGTCATGTCGAGTTTGAGTATCAACACGTTGAGGTGCTGAAGCTGGTGGGAAATCCCTCGTCAGTGATTAGCGTCAGGCCCATGTCAGATGCGTGTTGCCACACTTCACTGCACTTGGCAGTATTGGACGGGTAGCCCATGTATGAAGTGGAGAATTAAGGTCCCCAACAAGAAGGTTGGCACCTGCCAAATTGGCTGCCATCGTCATCAGGACTGCGAAGATGTGTCTTCTATTCTTTAGGCTCCCATACATATTGAGGACGGAGATACTCGGTGGTCTGGGTCATCGGGCAAAATCTCTGTCATGATTTATTCGCCTTTGTTGGTTGCCATCTTAAGGTTGAGGGAGAGGTGCGCGATCTTGTGACTTTCCTGGGTGCCAACGGACTTGTGTCTGGTAAACGTGACTTTGGCTCTCATGATTTCCTGAAGCAGTATGAGATGTGGTTTCTCGCATTGCTCCAGACGTATGGCTGGAGGGATTGCCTTTTGTCAAGGAAGCCCGCGCACCAGTCCAGCTGCCAAATAGAAAATGTCCCGCTCTGAATTTGACCTGTTAAATCTCATATAGAGTGCAACTCCCCTGATATTCGCTCACGGTTTTGTAGACCGACTGCAAGTTGTTGGGGCACTGGCGGTCCGGGCGTGTTGAAAAGAGTTTACCTTGGAGAGGCGATCATGCTGCGCGGGCAGAGTATTCTGAACCTCAGTGAAGGGCTGCTGGTGCTGTTACTTAGCGTGGAGAGGTTCTCTGAGAGCTTCCATTTGACTCGTATGGCTTCTCCTTCCCGTTCGTAGGCAGAAGCCCTCTCCCTGGAACTTTACTGATCACTGCTGCTGCTGGTACCAACTTCGCTACCGAGCACTCCATGGGTTGGAGTGCTGTGTCCAGGATGGAGATGGCTGGTTTACCTCCCACGTGATTTTCTTCATTACTGCATTCTCAACATTTAGCTTAAAAATTTTGCGGGCGTCGCCCGCGTCCTCCTGGAGTGACACCGATACTACATCTGATGCAGCTTCTTGGACCGTGTTGGCCCAGGTAAACGTCTTCATGCTTCTTAAGAACAGACCTGTAGGCTGCTAATGCCTTCTGTAGATCTGGAACGGAACCGGAACAGCTGCTTCACTTGGAATGGCCCCTGCGGCTCTAGCACCTTCTCGCGACCTGAAGAACCTCCTTGAGTGCGGCGAGTTGTCACCTCTAGAGCGCACCTTAGAATGGCCCACCTTCAGGAAATCCTGCACATCCATAGGAGGGGGGGGCAGTGGTACTTTTGCTTGGATTGGTTGATGTCTCGGGACAAGTCTTGAAGTCTTCTAAGCACAACGTCCGGAATCTTGAATATGCTTACATTTCTTAATTAGTGGCCTCGACATGCCGCACACTGCATAGCCTGCACTTGAAGGGTGGGGGGGGAGCTGCACTAGAACTGCTATTCCGTCCTTGACGCACCGCCGTCTCGACAGATTACGTCGAGGGATATCGGACATGCATCGCCACAAGTCGTGTCTTTAAAAAAACGTTTTTCTGAGAAGGAACAGCAACTATACGATGAAGATGGTGAAACGGACGAAGTTATGGCGGACGTAACAACTCTGTAACGTACTTTAAAAGCACCGCGACCAAAAGTGTTCCTTTCCAAAAGGGGCGTGCTCGTTACAGTATTCTTGAATCAGCATGAAATGAATTCTTGCTACAGTAGGCCACACGAGTGAAAGTACGGCCCAAGTATATTAGCCAAAAATTTTGTTTCGACTTTTGACTTCTCGATCTATTATCAGATTGTAAGAACTAATAAAATAATTTCCTACCACCTTCTCCTTGGTCCGAGAAGGGATCATCCTCAGTAAATTGAAATCGACAACAAACGAGCAGCCATGTAGGGCATGTTTAAAATGTTCTAATGACTTTCTTTGTTTTTCCGCCTTATAAAATCTGCGCTTATACGACAATAATACATGTCTTAAGCAAAGAAACTTCTCGTGTCATACATATGGTTCACATTGACGTAGGTGGGGAGTTTTCTGTTGCCTTCATTGATGTACTTCAATAACAGAGATGGATGTTAAGAATCAAAATTATAAAGCGCACTGACATTACCTCCTGAGAACTGGCACGGCCTATCCTTTCGTGGCTTTTATAAATGAAACACCTGAGTGGCATTTCTCTAAGCCTTTATAAGAAGTACGGCACTTCAATTAAATTATTTATGTTGTGTCCCATAAGGGATACTGCACTATACTTCGTATACGTCCGACCTTTCAAATGGTGTTCGACGAAAGTGTCGTTGATAGATTGAAATCATTTACAGGAGTTCCTGAGATGCTCAGCTGTGAAGGTTGCAAATAAAGATTGAAGTTGGTAGAGAACTCCACACTGCAATGGCTGTGAAATGGCATTACACTAATTCTTATTTAAAACAGTTGATACAATGCATTCCTCTAATATGGAAATAACAAATTCACAGCATATCCACGGAGTGAATGATGATGAGCGGGCGAAGCTCCGGAAGTTCATCGTAGATCGTGCCGAGTTCCGGATTAATGCAGTTAACGCGCACGCTACAAATCCTTATGGTTCAACTACGCACAAGTGAAATCTCCCACCGGCTCTTCATTGCAAGTCAAGATCCAGTGCATATATATATATATATATATATATGGGTGGCCAGTGAACGGTTCTCCAGCTTGAGCATCGGTAATAAATGCAAAGCATTTCTTAGCGAACTTCGGCGAGTTTGAGCGTATCTATCTATCTATTTATCTTTCCATCTAGCCGCCTATGATTTTGTGCTCTCCTGGCCGTTTCGCTAATGGAGTGTATACGAAAATTGGTATGCCACAACATGACTACATCACGAACATAAATGACAGGTCATAACATGAAAATGGTAATATGCATGTCATTAGCGGCATGATTTACATGTCAAGGTCTTAGTGCTCTCCTGGCCGTTTCGCTAATGGAATATATGCGAAAATTGGTATGGCACAGAATGACTACCTGAGGAATATAAATGGCAGGTCATAACATGAAAAGCATGACGTGCATGTCATGAGCGGCATGACTTACATGCCACGGTCCTTGTGCTCTCCTCGCCGTTTCGCTAATGGAATGTATGCGAAAATTGGTATGGCAAACATGACTACCTGACGAATATAAATGGCATGTCATACCATGAAAAGCATGACATGGATGTCATGAGCGGCATGATTTACATGCCACGGTCTTAGTGCTCTGCTGGCTGTTTCGGTAATGAAATGTATGCGAAAATTGGTATGGCACAACATGAACTGCCTGACGAACATAAATGGCGGGTCACAACATCAAAATCATGATATGCATGTCATGAGTGACATGATATACATGCCACGGTCTTAGTGCTCTCCTGGCCGTTTCGCAAATGAAATGTATGCGAAAATGGGTATGGCACAACATGACTGCCTGACGAACATAAATGGCAGGTCACAACATGAAAATCATGACATGCATGTCATGAGCGGCATGATTTACATGTCACGGTCTTAGTCCTCTCCTGGCCGTTTCGCTAATGGAATATATGCGAAAATTGGTAATGGCACAAAATGACTACCATAAATGGCAGGTCATAACATGAAAAGCATGACATGCATGTCATAAGCGGCATGATTTACATGCCACGGTGTTTGTTCTCTCCTGGCCGTTTCGCGAATGGAATGTATGCAAAAATTGGTATGGCACAACATGACTACATGACGAACATAAATGGCAGGTCATAACATGAAAATCATGAGATGGATGTCATGAGTGGCATGATTTACATGCCACGTGCACATTAAATAGCAGCTGGCTGAGGTTTGACGAGCCTTCCATTATGGCTTGGCTTATATTGCTGTTTTAGTATTGGCACGTAATACCCTAGCAGTTATTAGTGGTAGCACCTATTTCATAACCACTGAGGTGTCACGGTGTGCAAGTCTTAAGTGTGTTTAATGGGTGCTTTATAAAAGAAAAGGAATTCTGAACCATTTATTGGAAGTTAGAAAAATTGACGTTCCAGATCAATAGTATGCATGACTTTTCCGTACGTGCTACTGCATGGATGGAATTCTTGACCACTAATTCTTGTCCATGAAGCATCACCATGTCAGAAGATCCGGTTAGGGCTCTCATGTAATCTGGTCAAACCGCACCCATGTGCAATGTAGCAGTTTAATTTGTCGTGAACTAGGGTGGTTGGATGCTAATTATGAGACAAGCACAGTGTGCTTTACCATCGCTGACGCTTTCTTTTGGCTTGAAACGATGGCAGTCTTTTTTCTTTACTTTGTCAAAACTATCCAAACTAGAAGAGAAGCTCAGCTTGTCATAACTGTGTGTGTTGTCTGCACATCTTAGTCTTTACTCTAAATTTACCCTATGTATGCACATTCTTTTCGCAGCTGTGTTCCATGTGTACGCCGAGGATTCAACACCAAGAATGCTGCTGAGAAACAAATGAGTCTGATAGTCCGCAAGCACATGACGCAGAGTCTGGGTGGCACGCGGCGATTTCGAGAAGATGGTTAAAAAAGGGAACACCAAGATAACTGCCATTTATTGTGTAAAAGATGGTTATCTTAAAGGAGATTGCATTAAATAAAGCTTGACATAAACATCACTGCAATTATGCTTCCTGATTGGTTAAAACTGGAATGAAAACTTGGAGTACAGCTATGATCACCACGAAAATGAGCTGTGTTTAAGCAGATCAGCCGATGCCATGCATGAGTACATTGGTCACCCTTTTTCACTTGTTGCATTTCGACTTTAAGCGCGGCCACTGGGTGTTATTTCTCGTGTTGTGTTATGCTCCCTCTACCTGCAGCATGGCATGTTGGAAGGAGTGTTGGATGAAGGTTTAATTATTTCATGTTTCACACTGTTTTGGATAGTTTGTGACATGATTTGTTGACCGCTCTGCATACTTCCACAATTGCTTAACTCTTAAGGTGTCATCATGCTGAGCTTAGGACGTGGGTACGATTCTGGGCCGCGGTAGCCATATTTCGTTGAGAGCGAAATGCAGGAAGCATCCATATAAATAGCTTTAAGGGCAGTTTATGGTACCCCGGGCAGTCAAAGCTCATCTAAAGTGCTTCACCACTGTGTGCTTCATAATCATATCATGGTTTTGGCACGTAAAATCTCAAAATGTTTGCAGTCTGCTCTGAAACTTCCTTACAATGAAGCACAGCGGCAGATAAAACGAAATCCTTGCTTGCAAATAAAACAGTTGGTGTGTCGAAACTGCTAAAAACGGTTTTCTAGTGATATGCATGGGCGTGAAAGCAATAGGTTGTAGATGTCAATCATGAGCACGCTTGGCCGAGCCTCCTGCATGCAGCCCAACACATGCAGGCAGACAATTAAACAGGCAGGCCATGCAGACCATTAGAATTAGACCATTACATGCAGGCCATGCAGACCATTACAATTAGGCCATTACATGCAGGCCATGCAGATCATTACAATTAGCCATTACATGCAGGCCATGCAGACCATTACAATTAGACCATTACATGCAGGCCCAAATTACGGTTGCACTTAGCCCGATAGGCTGTTGGAATGGTTGCTTGTAAATACTGAATAGAAGTAAAAGCGCACAGAGCACACGGACGAGCGAGGCACAAAAAATACAAACACGCAGGCGCTAGTTTCAACAACCTTCATTGTTGCGAAACGCACGCTACTTATGCACACCTAATCTACCACATCCAATGCGCATAAGTCTGATGTCACCAAGCCGTGGCACCCACGTAATCAACTTTTTTTTTTGTTCAAGCAACTGAAGGCCCCGTCACAAACACTTCACGCCTCCTTCCGATCTCGCGTTCCTAGATTATATCCGCTTCTGGAGCGGATATAATCTAGGAACGCGAGATCGGAATATATCCGATCTCGAGCTCGAACGCGAGATCGGATTATATCCTCTTTATTCTGGCACCCGCTTCTGCCCTCTTCAATCAAAGGAACACCTTCATATTGCTTAAAAAACCATCAGCCACATTCTTGACATTATAACTGCAGCACGTTCAGCTCCTATATGCATCCTTGGGCGTGGCACCGCACCTGGGAAGTCCTACACCTACTGACAAAGCAAAGCAGGTTCCATGCTGCTTTCGGTAGCCCTCGTTGACTGTCCGCACCATAGCCGACTTGGATGCATTCAGTAGCGTGCCGTATCCTACCGCAGTCGTGGACTCGACGGTACGTAGTCTACATGGGAGTTGACTACATCCTGGCAATTAGGCACGTCCGGGATACTTCGGCACAGAGTGTTGGCTGCTGTCGCTCTCGACCGGTCTGGCCTGTGGCACTCGCACTTCAGCTTCGCCGAGACCGGGCGGCTGCACCAAAGCAGAGCTTAGGCACACAGGCGAAGCTGGTGTCAGGTCAGCCTGGTACACGGCAACACAGCTCAAGATATTGTTACGACTACAGTGTGCAAGAAGGCATTCCCAGACCAGCAACTGGGAAGCAGGAGCTGTTCCCACCGGCATTCGGATGAAGACGAAGTAGCTGGGGCTGCTCCAGTAGTCTCTTCTCTGGCGAATACAGATCGACTTGTGCAGTCCCGTGTCAGCTTATTCGGTCCCGTGTCAGCTTGCGGTCCCGTGTCAGCTTGCGGTCCGTGTCAGCTTGCGGTCCCGTAGCAGCTTATTCTGCGTCGCGAAAATACAGAGTTGTTTCCCCGTTTTAGGGAAGTTGTAATGCGATTGTTGGTGTGGTATCTTAGTTTAGCTCATAGTGCTAACTTCTACCGACACCTGCCGCAAGGCGGTGAATGCTGGGGAGGGGTGTCATATTTGAGCGCGTGGTCATTACGTAACACTTAGTGTTTGATATGCGAAACGGGTCCCCCGTTCGGCTCGCTCTTCATGTTTCCGAGCCTGCAAACGAGCCTGGAAATATCTTCTGGGGACATTAACGGAAATCACATATCATTCCTTGTATAACACTCTGTACTGCGCAGCGAATATCAGTGCCAGCGAGGCAGCGAACTATGTGATAGAATGGCATGGAAAACGGCGGTGTCCAAACAACATGTCGCCCACTTATTAGAGCCATTAGCGTTGCGATGGGTTAGCATGCACCAATGCACCCGTTCCTATACTATGGCATGTTTTACGAAAAGCTTGCGGCACGTTATCACATGGCTACGGCGCATATTCAGGGCACGCCATCGACGCGTGTGCCACTACTCTGGAAAACCCGAAAACGCTGTCCTTAAGATTCAGCAGCTTTGTCTTCAGGTTTCGGTAGCAGCAGTTCACGATCGATCGCAACGCAAGTTCTGTCTCTGAAATGTACATATTGTAATGAACAAGAAGAGCACCGGCGCAGAGGCAGCAGCATCGTGCGGTGCAGCAGGGAGCTCGAGCTCAGAGAACGCGCTTGGCAGATCCTTCGACCGGCAGCCACTTGATCTCCTTGATCTCGAATAAATCTCCTTTATATTTGGTGGAAGTGCTGGGTACCGTTCCACCGACCCCGAACACCGTTCCACCGACCCCGACCCTGACCACCGACCGCGAACAGGCGTCGTTGATTACACAGATCAAGGCTTTTGTTCGCGAGGAAGTCGCGCGACAGCTTTCCCTGGTCCCCTTCACCCAGGAGTCTACCAGCCCTTTGCCATCTCCTCTCCGTAACGTGATCCAAGAGGAGGTCGCGGAGGTTCTGCCGGATGTCCGCCAGCAGGGCGTCCGCCAGCAGGATGTTGTGGTTGCACCGGTTACGTATGCTACGGTTGCTGCAATGGTGCCCCGTACTGTGCCCCGCAGTGTGCCCGTAAGGCGTTTCCAGCAGCCTGTGCACCGCCCTCCTCCTCCCGTCTCCTGGGCCACCCCTGCCGTCGCTAACCCGTGGCGTACGCCGGAAAATCGTCCTATATGCTATGTATGCAGGTATCCCGGACACGTCGCGAGGCTCTGCCCCCGCCAGGTGCGGCCATTTGATGAGGACCGACGAGCGCCCTATTGGCCGCGCGATGCGAGTGCGCATTACGGACCCTACGAGCCACCGCCATCTCGCTCCCAGAACGATCACCGCCCTAGTTTTGAAGACCACCGCTCGCCCTCCCCGCGTCGCCGATCGCTGTCCCCGATGCGTCGACGGCCAATATCTAACGAAGAGGGAAACTAGACGACGCAGTTGTGTCGACATACCGAAGTCCTCGTCCTTCACCTGAAAATGTTATTGATGTGTTCGTCGAAAATGTCGCTACAGTCGCTCTTGTCGATACTGGTGCCGCTATTTCAGTAATGGATGCCGGATTTTGCCGCTCGCTTCGTAAAGTCACGACGCCAATGTCGGGATTGTCGCTTCGTACAGCCAGTGCTCAGCCCGTCCACCCGACCGCCGCCTGCACAGCCTGTGTGCTCATTCAGGACGTTTTATACACGATAGAGTTCATCGTCCTTCCATCGTGCTCACACGCCATTATCCTAGGATGGGATTTTCTTTCGCGCCACAACGCCGTCATTAATTGCGCTCAGGCTGAGATTGAACTTTCTCAACTTGGTGACCTCGCCTCCGTCGATGCCCAGTCTTCAGCTAAACTTGTCGTGAAGGAAGACACCCGTATTCCGCCGTACTCTTCAGCATTCATACCAGTCTCATGTAGCGCTATATCCGACGGCACTGTCCTCTTCACGCCCTCTCAGAAGTTCTTTACCCGTAAAGCGCTTCCTTTGCCCTTCGCTGCTCTTGACCTCACTGCTGGTTCCAGTGCAATGCCTATTTATAATCACCTTTCTTCACCGTTATCACTACTAAGCCGCGAATGCCTTGGATACGTTGAGCCGGTCGGTTCTGCGCGAATTGTGTCCGCCGCCGACGAGATGTCTTCTGCTGCCATCAGTGAACTGAGCGTCCTCTCCGTACCTGACTCAGCATCGCAAGATATGTTCAACCCATTCGTCGCCGACGACCTGACACCTCACCAGTGGTCTCAGCTCCTCACTCAACTTCAGCGCTTCCGCCGTTCTTTCGATGTTTCCCAAAAAACCCTCGGCCGTGCATCGACCGTCGCGCACCACATCGACACTGGCTTGCACACACCCCTGCGACAAAGACCATATCGCATGTCCGCCACGGAACGTCGAGTCATCCAAGAACAGGTCGATGACATGCTCCATCGAGGCGTGATTCAGCCTTCGCAGAGCCCGTGGGCCTCTCCTGTGGTACTCGTCCCAAAGAAATATGGTTCCATCCGCTTCTGTGTCGATTTTCGGCGATTGAACCAGATCACGCTGAAAGACGTCTACCCACTACCACGCATTGATGATGCTTTGGACTGTTTGCAACGAGCTGAGTTCTTCTCTTCGTTAGACTTGCGATCCGGCTACTGGCAGGTACCCGATGGCAGAGGCTGATCACCCAAAAACCGCTTTTGTTACACCAGACGGCTTGTATGAATTTACCGTCATGCCCTTCGGACTTTGCAATGCACCTGCTACGTTCGAAAGAATGATGGATAACGTTTTGCGTGGCCTCAAATGGAAGACCTGTCTGTGCTACCTTGACGACATTGTGGTGTTTGCCCCAGATTTCGCAACGCACCTGCGCCGCCTTGAAGAAGTACTCACATGCTTGAGCAACGCCGGTTTGCAACTGAACCTGAAGAAATGTCGATTTGCCGTCCGTCAGCTCGCAATTCTAGGCCACGTCGTCTCCAAGGACGGTATCCTTCCAGATCCCGAGAAGCTACGAGCCGTCACTGCATTCCCTAAACCTACTACCATCAAGGAACTCCGCAGTTTCATCGGGCTATGTTCGTATTTCCGACGATTCGTTCGAAACTTTGCCTCGATTATATCGCCTCTCACTCAGCTCCTAGGCGGCACTAAAGATATCACGTCGTGGTCCCCTGCCTGCGACGACGCCTTCGACACCTTGCGCCGTCTTCTCACGACGCCACCCATCCTTCGTCATTTTGACTCTAAAGCACCAACCGAGGTCCACACCGACGCAAGCGGTGTAGGTCTGGGTGCCGTGTTAGCCCAGCGTCAACCTGGCCACATCGAATACGTCGTCGCATATGCAAGTCGCACGTTAACCAAAGCGGAGGGCAATTACAGCGTAACAGAAACGGAATGTTTACAATTGTGTGGGCGCTTGGAAAGTTTCGCCCATATTTATACGGCAAATTTTTTGACGCAGTCACTGACCACCACGCATTATGCTGGCTTTCGATGTTAAAAGACCCCTCAGGACGCCTCGCTCGCTGGGCCCTGAGAATTCAAGAATACAACGTCCGCGTGGTGTACCGTTCCGGACGGAAGCATTCCGACGCTGACGCGCTTTCCCGATCACCGCTCCCACCGAAGGCCACTGATGACTACGTCTGCGAGGCCACATTGTCATCACTGGACTTTGACACTATTGCTGCATAACAACAGAACGACCCCTGGACTGCATCTCTTCTCAACCTTCTTTCAGACACGTCGACCGTCCACGCTTCGCGCGCGTTTCGCCGCCACGTTCCTCGTTTTGCTATTCGAGATCAGCTCCTGTATCGCCGTAACTATGCTCCAGACGGGCGCGCATGGTGGCTCGTCATCCCAAGAGCCCTGCGATCAGAGATCTGCTCCTCGTTCCACACCGACCCCCAATGTGGCCACGCAGGAGTCTTCAAGACGTACGAAAGGCTTCGACAACGATACTGGCGCGGAATGTACACTTATGTTCGAAGCTTCGTGCGCTCTTGTTGCGAATGTTTCGAATGCTGTAAAACGCCCACTGAGGGCGTTTTACAGCCTAAATTACGACAGGGGCACAAAGAAGCAACATGCGCAGATGGTTCCTTCTAGCAACAGTAATGCCGAGGGCATTGGATGCAGTTATTGATAAATTGTAGTGAAGAAGCCGGATCGCCAATGCTGCACTAGTGGGGCGTGAGCTGAACGTGATTTGCTGCTATAGCTAGTTAAGCCTAGACGCCATCGTGTCTGCCAGTCGGTGGCCGACCTCGTCATCCACAACTGCGGTTGGGCTGAACTTCCTTATCACAATTGGTGGAGGATTGCTGGGTTTCCTATCATCCTGGAACTGCGCAGCCGGACTCTCCGTCCCACCATGGCTACCGGCACTGATTCGAGCTCAACACTAGGTTCTCCCCAGACCAGCGTCTGCCATGGAGCGACATGTCAGCGCGATCCTCCGATATTCAGTGGCAACGACGACCACGACGTTGATGACTGGCTTTCCACCTACGAACGCGTGAGTGTGCACAATAAATGGGACGACGTCGCGAAACTAGCCACCGTATCCTTTTACCTCACCGCAATTGCCCACTTTTGGTTTCGAAACCACGAAACAGACGTCCCCAGCTGGACATCCTTCAAAACAAGGTTCAGCGAAGTATTCGGGCGTCCGGCAGTTCGAAAGCTTCGTGCAGAACAACGCCTTCAATCCCGATCTCAGCAGCCCGGTGAGAATTTTACTAGCTACCTGGAAGATGTGATGATTTGTGTAAGCGTGTCGATCCAGCAATGACCGAGGGGGCTAAAGTCAAGCACATACTCAAGGGTATTGATGAGGATGCTTTCCAAATGCTGATTTCCAAAAGCCCCTCAACTGTCACCCAGGTCATCAATCTATGCCAAAGCTACGACGAGCTTCGCCGACAACGCCTTGTGACCCGCCGCCCTGTACCACATCAGTAGTTGCTGTCAACCTTGGTACCGAGTATTGAAGACCCCGCCCTTCTCTCGCAGATAAAAGCTTTCGTGCGGGAAGAAGTTGCCCGCCAGCTCTCGCTCATCTCCACCCCGCCGCAGTCAACTTCGTGCCTCAGCCCGACCATTCAGCACGTTATACAGGAGCAAGTGTCCGAGGTTCTCCCGCAAGAGCGGTCTCCTCAAGTCGCCGCTCCGTTGACGTACTCCGACGCATTATCTCAACCACGACCACAGATGAACCGCGCTCCAGCTCCCGTGGCTACCCCTGTCTTTACCTCAGTGCCGCCACGATCCCCAGTCTATCGAGTCGTGAACCCGTGGCGCACGGCAGACAATAAGCCCATATGCTATTCGTGTGGAATACCCGGACACGTCGCCCGCTTCTGCAGCCGTCGTCCACTACGTCCACAGTACGACGCACGCACACCTGTTTACGATCACCCGCTGTCTTACGCTCCCGACCGTGACACAGAACAACCCCAGCCGAGCTTTCGACCACCACCTGGCCGCCGATGTCCTTCTCCCCGCCTTCGCTCGCTCTCCCCGATGCGTCGGCGTCCACCCTCTACCGAACCGGAAAACTAAGTTACGCAGTTCCCGAGGCAAGAACTGCGTCACCGTCGAAACGCCGAAGCCCTCTACGCTCGCCGCTAGATGTCGTCGTCGAAGGCGTTTCTCTGCGCTCATTGACACTGGTGCTGCTATTTCCGTAATCGCCGAAAAACTATGCCGTTCACTTCGAAAGGTGACAACGCCCTTATTTGTTCCATTACTTCGCACAGCCACAGCAGAGCACGTCCAGCCGGTGGCTGCGTGTACCGTGAGAGTTGTAATTCAAGCGAAGCTCTACACGGTCGAGTTCGTCGTATTGCCCCACTGCTCGCATGACATCATTTTAGGATGGGATTTCCTCTCTCGTCACCAGGCCGTCATTGATTGTTTCCGAGCAGAAGTCGCTTTCTCTTCTCTTGGCGGCGCCATCTCTGACGACGTTCCGTCCTCTCGCGCCAAGTTGGTTATCGCTGACGACATCCAAGTCCCTCCGCACACGTATGTCATGGCACCTGTATGCTGTTCCGCCGCCTCCGACGCCAATGTACCCTTCACCCCTTCCACTGCTTTCACCGATCGCCACCTTGTACCGCTTCCAAGCGCTCTGCTTGCCCTCGAAGATTGTGCGGCTAACCTTCTTTTCTGCAACCGATTCCCGTTCCCGATTACATTGCTTCGCGGTGAGTCGGTTGGCACTGTGGAGCCTTACGAACCTATTGCTACGTTAGACGTCCCAGATGGATCGGCGAAGATGAACATCCTCTCCTATTGTTCTTCAAGTGCGCCATTGCCTCAAGAGATTTTCAGCAATGTCGTTGACGACGGCTTAACACCCACGCAACGCGACGAACTCCTCGACCTACTCACCGAATTTCGTCATACTGCGCCATTTTGACCCTACTGCGCCACGGAACTCCACACGGATGCCAGCGGTGTCGGTCTCGGTGCTGTCCTCGCGCAGCTAAAGCCCGGTTAACAAGAATATGTTGTTGCCTACGCAAGCCGCACTCTCACGACAGCTGAAGCGAATTATTCAGTCACCGAGAAAGAATGTCTTGCGATCCTTTGGGCCATTACAAAATTTCGGCCATACCTGCATGGCCGGCTTTTCGATGTCGTTACTGATCACCACGCTCTTTGCTGGTTGTCGACCCTCAAGGATCCGTCTGGTCGTCTCGCCCGATGGGCTCTGCTCCTGCAAGAGTACGACATCCGTGTGGTCTACCGATCAGGAAAGAAGCACAGCGATGCCGACGCTCTTTCTCGGTCGCCAGTCGACAGCGTCGTTGCCAGCCTCTCCGCCATTGACAGCTCATTTTCGCTATCTACTTCCATCGACATGTCTTTGGAGCAGCGCAAGGATCCTTGGACTGAATCATTGATACGATACCTGTCTGATCCTTCAGCAAGCCCTCCATCTCGAGCTCTACACCGGCAAGCTTCCCATTTCGCCATCAGGGATGGAATCCTTTATCGCCGCAATTACGAACCAGATGTGCGCAAATGGCTTCTCGTCATACCGAGACAGCTCCGCGCAACTATATGCACCGCTTTCCATTCTGATCCTCAGTGCCACATTGACTGGGACGTCATTCTCCCATATGTAACGTACGCCTACAATACGGCGCCTCAAACGACTACCGGCTATTCCCCTTTCTTCTTGCTTTATGGCCGAGAACCGTCATCGCCGATCGACACTATCCTGCCTTACCGTCCCGACTCATCCGAGGCCACCCCGGTTTCCGAAGCCGCCCGACATGCAGAAGAATTTCGCCAACTAGCTCGCTCCCACACCACCCAACAACAAGCATTGCAGAAGTTTCGCCGCGACGATGGCCTGCCAGATCGGCACTTCCCGCCTGGCGCTCTCGTTTGGCTGTGGGTGCCTTCCACTTCTACGCCAGGTGTCACCCCGAAGTTTGCGTCGAAGTATCACGGCCCTTACAGGGTACTGCGGCAAACTTCTCCCGTCAACTACCTCGTCGAACCAGTCACACCCACCACGGACATGCGCCGTCGCGGCCGCGAGACTGTGCACATAGATCGCCTTAAACAATACCATGAACCGCTTGTTCTCACGGCGCCTTAGCCCACCGGAGTGGCTCCATCTCCAGGGAGGGGGAAAGATGTAGTGAAGAAGCCGGATCGCCAATGCTGCACTAGTGGGGCGTGAGCTGAACGTGATTTGCTGCTATAGCTAGTTAAGCCTAGACGCCATCGTGTCTGCCAGTCGGTGCCGACCTCGTCATCCACAACTGTGGTTGGGTTGAACTTCCTTATCACAAAATAAAGTTAAAATGCATAACCACTGGACAACAACACCCAGTGCTTGCTACCCGCTACCTGCTGGCGCTAGCAACATTTACTGTCTTAGCATGCCCACAATGGATGGTGAGCTGACGCACGCAGTCTTCGACAAAAAGCATCGCAATATAACGAAGGGAAAATGAGACACGCGCACGGGCAGCCGCTGTTCGTTGTACGTGTCTCTTCACTCCGGTAGCTTCAGCTGCTTTTTGCTTCAAAACTGCAACGCCATCTCGCCCCCATGAAGATTGGCCTTGAGGCTTCAGGTTCCATTCGTGCTCTTTTGCGCGTGCACGGATCGTTGCGAATAAAATCAGATGGCAGTGTTCTCCAAGCATCGAACGCTGCTACTGTCATGACAGTGCAGCGCTAGCTGCGTTGATTTTGGTCAGCTCTAGCACTGGCCATCGGTGTGGCCGATGGGTTCAAGGAAGTCGGAGCCGCACCAGTGGAACCCATCGTGGCGGTTGGTTGCGGCCCTGTGCCATTGCTTTGCGGAGCGCAGGGTAGAGCGCAGAGCAGTTCTTTATCCTAATTCTTCAAACTTTGAGGGTGCCTTGACTAACGGGTGCTCTATGTGCGAGGCACGCAGCGGAAAAACTATTCTCCTGCGTTTCTGTGCTTTCTGCTTAAAAGGGGAAATGCTGTGACGAGCCGGCACCAGATTTCCACGCCATATCCGCAATATCTGACCACTGCCGTGGCTTAATTTTGTCTGCGCAAGGCTAGCAAAATACGAGAGCAGGGCCGTGGATCGGAAAATGAAGCGAATTGCGAAAATTTTGGCCGCGATAGCACGTATTCGTGTCATAGCACATCGCCTCAACAAGACTACAGAAAATCCCGGTCTGAATTCTGCCTCTGTAGCTTGCGTGCCTGCATACGTGTGTCATAAATTTTCCTTGCGATCCTCCTTGTAACAAAAATCATTTGTTTTACGGACACAAGAGAAGGCCAAAAAGACTACAGGAAGGACACAATAATTAGTCCAGTCCCTCACACTGTAGAAGTTCGCGTCATGCGAACCAACCAGCCAGAATATTTCCTGCGCTGAATTTTGTTAGAACGAGTGAATTACTGCGGGCGGGACCAATTCGTTCGAGAAAATTGTGTTCGCGACGCGTGCCACACAGCGCCAACGAAGGGTCGCCTTGTGGCAACCCTTTACCTCAGCATTTAATTGAGTGCCAAAATTTGTGTTCTCTACGTTCTCCAAGAGAAATGCATAGTGCAGTGGCCGATGTGCATATCATGATTTTAGTTTGTCGATATATATCTACGGAGCCAGCATAGTCTGGCGTATAATGCTGAATGAAAGTAGCCCGTATGTACATATTGTTTCTAGATTGCTGTATAATATGGCATAGCACAAACTAGAAGGAGAACTGATGTACAAGCAAGAAACTCGCATATTTTCACACACTCGTTTACCTATGATAAGTATTGCGTGATAAGAACCTCTGTGGACGCTTGGTAGCGTGCTTTCTTGGCACCTCAGGGAAACCGTTTCAAATCCTGCACCTGTTGGTGCGTGGCAGGATGCGTTTGTTCTCTGTAGCACCTTTATTTTATGCCGGTATTCTAATACCTGCAATACTTTAATATTATAGAAAGATGTTACGTATTTTTCTTGTTTCTCCAGCGCAAAGTGTGTTCTCATAAAACATGCAATGTCGTTTCTTTGTTTTGCTCAGGACAATATTTACGCTGGATTTTTGTAGAAATTAAAGAACTTCTCGCGCAAACTTGCATATCTTATGCCGAGAAGTGGCGGGCATCAGCGACCTGTGATCACGTGATTATTAATCGTCATGTAAATGCTAAGTACATCTTGCTAGCGACATCAAGATCGATCATTCATTCTAAGCGTGTATTCGTGGCCTATGATCCAATTTTGGAACATTCGAAGTGAATAGGCGGCTAGATAGATAGATAGATAGATAGATAGATAGATAGATAGATAGATAGATAGATAGATAGATAGATAGATAGATAGATAGGGTCGAATTAGTGGAAGTGAGTCAAAAACGCTTAGAATGTAAAACAAAGTGGCTGTGTAAGTGTAGTTGAAGCTGGCGCGATGCGGCCGAAGAAGACGCCGCGCATTTTCAGAAATGCCTAAAGGCAAAGTAAATTAGCTGTAATATATACAGTAATAAACGTTGCAAGTGTGAAAAGTAGAAAATGCGCAGCGAGAAATACATCAATGAAATAAACGAACGATTACATGCGATAAAACAGCTCTACAAAATATTTCGGTGGATGAAAAATAAAGTAGGAGAGAATAGATATATTTAGCTGAGCACGCAGCGAGATCCTGCTTGCGCTGCCACTTTGCTCCCTCCTCTGTGTAGGCTTTGGCATATATTCTTTTGCTGCATTGGCAGAATATTTTGATTTCTGGTGTTTTTACATACCGAAACCAGCTATGATTATGAGAGATGCCGTAGTGAAGGGCTCCGGAAATTTCGACCACCTGGCGTTCTTTAATGTGCACTGACATCGCACAGCACACGGGCTTCAACATTTCGCCTCCTGATAAAAGATAGGTGAGCACAAGCACAACTGACGTTAGATAGAACCCCGAATGCGATGCAGTAATTCTATTCATGTTATATACCGATGGCAAGACCGCCGTGGAGGAGTGATGGCGCCTTGCTTGTTGCCACGGATTGGATTTAAATACAGCTAGTTTGCCTGGATAACTCTGTCCTTCACGTCTACATTAAACCTCAAGCTTTCACAAACACTATCTTTCATATGTTGAACTGAAGCGACGTATCGTCTCATCAAATTTGCACTGTCCATTTTTATCCATTCTTGGGTAACAGTCTATAATGTTAACGTTCGAACGCGAGAGGCGCCTTACCTGTATTCCACGGTCCTACCACTGCAGCTAACATGCACATGTTGTCGTGCCATCGTTAATGAAAATGTGCGTGACAGATATATCACCTTACTGATCTCAAGATTAATCATTCATGGTCTTCACATGTGCATATCTTAATGGGCCCGTTTTGGTGCACAAGAACCGAGACGTAGGTGGCTGGAGACATGGATCCATAGATATGTCAACGTTGACTTCGCTTTTGTAACTGAGGTTATAATGGAATGACGCGCTGAGTAGTAAAAATATACGTCACTCCAAGGAACGCTTGCATATATTCAAACGACATAGAGTAATGCTTCGGAGGAACGAAAAATTTGCGCCGGCTATGTTTGTCTCCAAATGTAAATATTGTCAAGCTAGCTGCATTAAATAAAAACAAAATGGACATGAACAGATACACATGATAGTAAAAGAGTGAAAAGCATTCCCCTGCCAATCTACAAAACCTGAAAAATGTTTCTGCATTTTTTCAGATAATTGCACATACAGAGGAACAGAACTATCTCGAGAAGTTTATACGTATTTTAACGATACTTGTGAAAAGGCTATATGTTCTTTCAATGTCGGCATTGTCCAAAGGTATGTTAAAAAAGCATAAGTACAGTGTAGTAGCGTACGTGTCATTGTAGCTTGCTTTTACGATTGTACGAATGTACAAATTTTACAGATTCGTCGAATACTTAGTTTTTTACTATTTTTGTCGACTCGGAAACCAGCTTTAGAATACAGCGCAGTATACGGAGTAATTTAAACATTCGCAGAAATTCAATACACGAATCAGTCACATTGCAAAAGAAAACTGCACTTCTGCAATGACGCTTAATGCCTGAAGAGGAAAAGCGCTTACAACAAAGCATTACAGGTGCATGCCGGCGTAACGGTAGGCGATATGTGGTCCCCAACATGCCCTACGCGATATGCATCTTGAAGTACATATTTGAAAATACCCATGGTGGTCATGTTACCAAGGCTTTAGTTGGGCAGTTTCAAATGAGAATCGAAGCTTTGGCGCTACCATTTGCAGTAGCCTCTGTGCAGGACCTTTTCGGCACACGTTTGCAGTGGCGGAAGGCGTGGGCCAATTATTTCTTTCATGGATTTGAGTATCCGCGTTGACTGGTTGAACGCTACAATAACTTATTTGTAGTGTACAAACTAGTGAAAGATAATGTGTTCCTGGTACAGTGGAGTAATTAGTGTTAGTGGCAATTAGTCTCGTTTGTTAGCACAGTGATGTGTTAAAAAGTAATATTTCTCGAGCAGATTATTTCATTAGAACTTCGATGCTTAATTCGACATTGGAAGGTGAACATTCGTTTCAGTCTTGAAACCATGCGAGCAAAGCCCTACACTTGCACAACCTAACTTGGAGTTGTCAAAGAGCGCGCCTCCAACCGCCAACAAGATGAACAGCGCATTTTCTACTTGCTTTCACGACCTCTTTCCATGCACTTTGACAACACAGAAAACATGGTGATTTCGTGGAGTTGAGAAAACTCCATTTAATAGTTTATGCAGCGTAGAGACATTTAGAATGCTTGTGAATAACACGCACTTTCTTACCATTTTGTATGAGTGATTCAAACTAGATCGCATTTAAAATCTGGACGAAGGGATGAAGTATTATGATATGGTATAGAACGGCAGCACTGGTGGATGTGAACCTTGTTTTCTGAGAAGTCACAAAAAATGGCCATTTAAATTTATGCGGGCCTGTGTTTACTAGGTTTTTGAAGGGATAGAGTGTTGCTTACGAAAATGAAGTTTTACGAAATACATCACATGCGAAATCGGCTTCCGATCATCACCATCTTGAGAAGCATGGTTATCGAGAGACCAGCGTACCTGACACCACGCGTGTTGATTCCCTTTTAGGCCTGCGGACTTCTTAATTTTATCGTTCCATGTAATTTTTTGTCGACCGTAGCTGCAACTGGTATCTGTGGGGACCTATTCCACCTTTCGCACTGTCGGCCTGTTGTCATCCCTGTGCTATGCGTGACTTGTCCATGTGCATTTCTTCATAATGATAAAAGGGAGGCCCTTAACCTTTCTTTGATATGTCAGTCATTGTTCCTTCTTGCTAGCTCACTTCGCGACAGCTATCATTTTTTCACCGATGCGCTTTCAGTGATTCTCAATTACTTTTCAAGCTGCTTAGTTACCCTAAACTTTCTGTGCCTTAAGTAAGTCCTTGTGGAATGCAGTGGCTGCACGCTTTTCGTTTTGAGAATAGTGGTAGGCTGCCGCTCATCATATGAGGATGTCTTACCTATGTGCTCTAGCATATTCTGTGTCTTATGAATTCTTACTTCATGCATGGACTTTCGTGTTATTTTAACTACATCGGCATGTTCTTGAAAGCATTGTAAAACCTGGTTGCTGATTTTAAACTGCGGCTCCTCAGCTAGCCTGTTTATTATTTTTGTGTGCTCCCGAATTGGAGTTCTAGCTCAATCCATGGTCGCTTTAATTCTTTCAGCATAGTTTGTCATTCCCATTCATCATTGCCAAAAACGGCAATGTCGTGTGTGAACCTCAGGCTTTTGAGATATTGTGCGCCAGTATTTACGCACTCAACTTCCAAATCTAGGTGTATGAACACATTTTTAGGCATGAATTAATAACATTGAAGAGATGGCGTCGCCTAGCCAGACATATTTCTTGATCGCTAATTTCAACAGCGCAACTTTTAACAGAGAAGCTGTTATAGCTCGAGGTAAAAAGTCCTTGTTGCGCAGCTATCTCGGCATATCGGGTATCAACCAAAAGGCTACGGAAACAAAGCCTAGGTGTCCTCTCCGATTAAATTGAAAGAATTCTTCGTGCCTAGTTAACATTTCGCGCAACCAGATCCAAGCGCATTGGCTGCAACGTAGTTGACTATTCGTTCGAGTTCTTTATGCTATCATCTCAATAAAGCTACCTCTGTTTGAGCGGCAATAAAACCCAGGCAGTCAGCCTGCCCGTAAGGTGTGCTACCAAATAGCTGCGCCAAAACCTGACCCTGTTCCGGTAGAAACCACCTGTACATGGTGAATAGCAATGCATATGCATGCCTACGATGGCGTAGCAAGGAGGTGGGAAAGAAGCAAAGGAGAGAGTAAAGCGCAGTATAACCTTCTATAATATAGTATGGCAAGTGCGTTGAAAAAAATTGTGGGTGGCGAGGTGAGTTGTGAGGGTGATGAGAAAGGAAAGTAGGAGGAGAGAGGATATACCGTAGCATACTCATGTATAGTGTGGTATAGTAAAGAGGTTCGTAAGAAGGTGAGGGTGCAGTGGAAGGAAAGGGTAAGGGTACCATGGGGCTGGAAGGAAGATGTGGTACGGGAGCGAGTAACAGGGAAATCATGAGGTGAGGATGTGAAGCATAGCATACCACGTATAGATGCTATAGCAAGGAGGTGCGAAACAAAATCTAACGTAAGGATAGGGAAAGGCAGAGGAGAAGGCCACCAGCTCCGCTGTGATCTAGCCTTACCCCCCCCCCCCCCCCCCCCCAGTACAAGCTGCCCACAATATTTTTCAAACTTGAATTCCTGCATCGGCTGGTGAAAACGTGAAACTAGGAGTAGGGATTTGGGAAGGACCAGAGAAAGTGTGAATAAAGAAAGGAATCCAAAGAGACGGCGTGAGAAATAAAAAAATGGTAATGGAAAATAAGCTCTCTTAGCGAGGGATGATTGATACCCAGTAGCTACAGTCTGAAGGCGAGCGCCTAACCCGTTGGCTACAAACCCATGCTTGCAGAGCACGCCTTTAAGGGCACCATATGAATGTCTCGCACCGATGCTGATGCCACAACTTGATATGCGCAACCGAATGAGAAATTGACAAAAAGAGAAAGAAATAAGAGTGAGAAAGAAGGAGGTTGACAGAGAGAGAGAAGTAATACAAGTTCTCATGGGCGCTAGAAAAACAAAAAGGGAGAGAGGGAGAAAAAGAGACACAGCTGTCATGACTGCCGAGGAACAAGTAGTTTTGCCATCCTCCCACAACTCCACCGCTCATTAGCGGTTGCAGTAGAAGAGGCGCGCCACATTTTTTTACTCTTCTTGTGAAGACACAGCTTCTCTATAGATTTCTTGTATACCGTAACTACTCTTTCTATATATCTCTCAGGGGCACTATTGCACCGTAATGCTTCATTGATCCATTTACGTTCACTGATTCGAAAGATTTTCATGATCTACGCAAACATATCGCAATGTTTCTTGTATTTTGCACATTTCTTAGTTACCTTACTAGTTGCATTGCTCTGATCAATTGTAGGGTACTCTTTAGACTGTTACTCTAGCCTGGCTAAAATGTAGCGTTTCAAGTTTCACTTATCACATTCCAGACTGCTTCTCTGATTGATTTGTACATTACGGAGATGGGGCTTACGGGTCTGTTTTTTCGAGTATTCTTCTCTTTTTTGGTGTGTTAAGACTACAAGTAGTATCGACAATCGTTTTTACACATTTTAGGCCTCGACACACTCTGTGTAGACTGTCACAAGCTTCACAAGTATTAGATATCCTTCATCGTTAATTAAATCAGCTCTTATGTTCATTGGCCCCTTTTCGTCGGGGGTTATATCCTTTGGCGGTTCTCATCTCGTCGATAGTTACCCGTAAAATCCAACTTGAGTTTTAGTGTACGATTTCGTTCGAAGGTGCAGTGGAATTCTTCTGTTGCCTTCATCATTTCGTTGAAGTTGACAGTAACATCGCCTGAAGTGAGCTACGATTCATGTCGCTCCGCCTGGTGGGAATTAATTATTATTATTATTATTATTATTATTATTATTATTATTATTAGGTATGGTTACATAACACACACAAGGACACAAAGAAAAGAAGGAATGAGCAAGCTGGCAACTGCCACCCGGTGGGGTGCAACGCCCGCTTACTCTTTCAGGAGGAGGGAATAGATAGAAGTGAATGATGGGTGGAGAGAGAGGAAATAAGGCGGAAAAAGAAAGAAAAGGGGGGAAAAACACAAGTAAACGTACACAAAATAAGGTAACCACATAAACATGACTATAGGTGCGGATTAAGGGGAAGAAGAGAATCATACACGTTCCGTTATGCTTTGTCTCTTTGAAACCTATGCGTCACAAAGCTACCGTTGGCGTAGATTTTATAAGTTCGCGACAACTACGGCATGCCCTTCCTATTTCTCTAAAGAAAGAGAAAACGTTCTAGCCACTGCTGCGCTGTGAGCAGCGAAAGTGTGCTTTTGTCGTTAATCGTAACTAAACTGCTCTGTGTAGAGTATTATCGCGTAGCACGCTCAATATTGTTACGAGCCACACAGAGCCTTAAGCGGGTCTTTTAATGCGTATGGATGGGCCGAAGCTTCAGTCCGTGGCGATGGCGCTCAGAACTTCGTTCTCCTCTTCCCTCCTTTGCGCTTCCTCTGCTTTTCGCTCCCGTATTGCTAATAAACTAACATTTCTCCTCTCCCAGACGAAGCCCTCCGGGCGAGTCAGTCTTGCTTCCGTTCGGTGAAAGGCTTCAGACGGGCAACATGCGTCACGTCAGTCTTTGAAGAGCGTCGACCACTTGAAGTGAGGCGTGCGATCTTATAGTTGACCTCGCTTAAACGCTCAAGAATTACGTATGGTCCTGCATAGTCCGCGAGCAGCTTCTGGCACAAACCACGTTTACGCATTGGAGTCCACAACCACACGAGATCACCGGGAGAATAGGTAAGATTTCTGTGTCGTCGGTCGTAGCGACTTTTGGAGTAGTCTTGGGAGGCCAGCGTCCGTAATCGTGCAATTCGGCGGGCCTCCTCCGCACGACACAATGTTTCCGCCACAGACGAATCTTCATGGATAACAAAAGAAAACATGGTATCGAGCGTATGACGAGGTGGGCGAGCGTAGAGAAGGTAAAAAGGGCTATAGTCCTGTCGTCTCGTGTCTCGCCGAGTTGAAAGCGTACGTCATGAACGGCAGTACTTCATCCCAGTTTTTGTGGTCTGAAGCGACGTACATGGACAACATGTTAATCAATGTTCGGTTAGTGCGCTCAGTCAGGCCATTTGTTTGTGGATGATACGCGGTTGAGTGTCTGAACTTAGAGGCACACAAACGAAGTAATTCTTCGACGACATCGGCTGTGAACTGGCGACCACGGTCACTTATTATCACGCGAGGCGGCCCGTGTCGGAGTATGACGGAATGCAGGAGAAAGTCGGAGACCTGGGCTGCGGTGGCGGAAGTGAGCGCTGCCGTCTCGCAGTAACGTGTCAAGTAGTCAGCACACACTATTATCCACCGGTTTCCTCTAGGTGAACGCGGAAATGGTCCGACTAGATCAATGCCGACTTTTTCAAAAGGCGTACTAGGGGGCTCTACTGGTTGTAAGTGACCGGCTGGAGCTGAAGTGGGTCGCTTGTGACTCTGACACTGCGCGCAACTGGCTACGTAGGTTTGAATCGTTTTTCTCATTTGGGGCCAATAAAATCGATCTCTGGTGCGGCTAAGTGTCCGCGCTGTGCCAGAGTGACCAGAAGTTGGATCATCGTGCGTAGTACGCAGAACAGATGCTTGGAGAGATTGCGGAACCACCAGCAGGAAGCGAGCGCCAGTCGTGGACAGGTTCCTCTTGTAGAGGAGACCATCTCGGACGCAAAATCGGTCGTCGCTAAGATCGCCTTGCGAATGAGAGAAAAAGCTTTTCAAGCTTGGGTCTTTGCGCTGCTCGGCGGCGAACGTCAAAGCGTCGGGAAAGTCAGGCGACAGGACGGCGATAAGGTGGTCAAAGTTCTCAGCTTCAGAGTCTGTTGTACATAATGGCATCCTAGAAAGGCAATCCGCGTCAGCATGCCGACGGCCGCTCTTGTAAGAGATAGTAAAGACATACTCTTGCAGGCGCAGAGCCCATCGCGCCAGGCGACCGGATGGGTCACGAAGGTTAACCAGCCAGCACAGGGAATGGTGGTCGGTGACGATGGTGAAGGGTCGACCGTAAACATACGAGCGAAACCTCTGCACGGCAAAGACCACCGCTAAGCATTCCTGTTCAGTTACGGTATAATTTCGCTCTGGCTTGCTTAATGAACGGCTCGCGTAAGCGACGACGTGTTCTCGGTTATCTGAGCGCTGAACGAGAACGGCACCGATTCCAACTCCACTGGCGTCCGTGTGAATTTCTGTCGGAGACGAAGGATCAAAGTGGCGAAGTATTGGATGTGTGGTTAATAGGAACTTCAGTTGGCGGAATGCTGCAGCACACTCAGGGGTCCACTTGAACGGGGTGTCCTTGCGTAAGAGGCATGTCAGGGGGTGAGCTACATCCGCGAAACCGGGTATGAACCGCCGGAAGTAGGAGCATAGCCCGAGGAAGCTACGGAGCTGTTTCACTGACTTAGGCTGCTCGAACGCTTCAACGGCAGCCGTCTTCTGCGGGTCAGGTCTAATGCCGTCCTTATCAACGAGATGTCCCAGCACCAACGTTTGGCGTTCGCCAAAATGACATTTGTTTGAGTTTAGCACGAGACCAGCGTTCTTAATGCAGTTGAGTACAATGTCCAGACGAGTGTTATGCTCTTGAAATGTACGTCCAAAAATTACTACGTCATCCAGGTAGCACATACAAATCTGCCATTTTAAACCACGCAAAACAGTGTCCATGAATCTTTCAAAGGTCGCAGGCGCATTGCACAATCCAAACGGCATGACGTTGAACTCGTATAGTCCATCAGGCGTGACGAATGCCGTTTTTTCCTTGTCGGCTGCATGCATTGGGATTTGCCAATAACCGGATCTGAGATCAACGGAGGAAAAGTAGGAAGCGGAATGCAGACAATCGATGGCGTCATCGATACGCGGCAGCGGATAGACGTCTTTTTTGGTAACCGAATTCAAGCGGCGGTAGTCAACGCAGAATCTCCACGTGCCATCTTTCTTCTTTACGAGAATAACGGGAGCGGCCCAGGGACTTGCTGAATCTTGAATTATGCCCTTTGCTAGCATCTCTTGCACCTGATCGTTGATGACCTTGCGTTCTGCTGGTGCCACTCTGTAAGGTTTCTGCCTGATGGGTTGCGCCGACGCGGTGTTGATGCCGTGACGTATTCGAGACGCAGGGATTGAAGGTGGTTTGTTGCTCGTTGAAAAATTGAATACTTTCGAGTGCTTGGCCAGAACTTGCAAGAGCGCGCAGCGTTCGCTTTGGCTGAGGGAGTTGTTAATCATCTTTAGAAGTTGCGAATCTCCGGGGTCCTGGGAAGTTACGTGTAGCTCCTCGTTTGTAGCTTCAACCAATGCGACCAGCGTCATAGGGGAGTGAGGTTTATACAAAGCAAGTTTCATGCCACTGGGTAACACTGCAGGCTCCACTGAACTGTTAATAGCCCACACACTTGAGCTCCCGTCGACTACAGACACCATGCAATGGGGTACCAAAATGTTCTTTTGATACAAGCCGAATGAATTGGTTCAAGGGTGGCTTCGAACATAGCGGGATCGTTACTTGAGCAACTCACTGGAATGCACACGGCAGAAAATGGGGGCACGACTGTGTCCTCGGAGACAAAGAAGTTGCATTCACCACATGACGGATTCTCTAAGAGCGGAGACGGGAAAGTACCGTGTACGGAAAGATGCCCACTTCTACAGTCAACGGTCGCTCCACACTCCCGCAAAAAATCCATGCCCAATATTACGTCATGTGTGGATCGGGCAATAACCGCGAACTCTGTTGGAAACACTTTGCCACACAAAGACACATCCACAGTGCATACGCCCAGGGGACACACGGCGTCACCACTTACACCACGGAATATTGCGCCACGGCTCAGACAAAACATCACTTTAAGTCCTAAACAGTTCTTAAAGCTAACACTCATCACAGATATTGTCGCACCTGTATCCACAAGTGCCAGGGTAGGTACACCATCAACAAGTACACGAACTTTGTTCTTCAGCATTAACACTGATGAGGGCATGTCTTCTGATAATTCCTGGTATCCTGCGACCTCACCCCCATCGGCCGCACCAACTAGTTTTCCGGCGGCGGTGACTGCGTGCGCCGCCGAGGCGATGGAGATCGTGGAGCACGCGGAGCTGGTGGCGGCGTCAAGCTCCGATCAGATGCCGGGCAGGGATATCGGGAGCTTGTGAACATGCGTGGCGACCGTTGCGCTGAGAACTGGCGATCAAAAGGCTGCGAAGAGGAATAAGTGACGGGTGGTTCTCTCTTGTGTGACCATCGGTTGTTGCAAAATCGTGAAATGTGCCCCGGGACTCCGCAAGTGTAGCAGACAGGGAGAGATCGAGACACACGAGCCTGCTCCGGGTAACCGGTCCTCTCCGAAGGCACGGGGTGGTAGTACCTCCCTTCGCGGGTATCATAGGCAGCAGATGTTCTCTGAGGATAACGAGGCGAGCGAAATCCTCTTCCGTTGTTCGACGGTGTACGGTGCGAGAACCCAGATGGCAGTGGTTCTAGGTGTTCATCAGCGTCTGCTGCGTTAACCGATGGTTGCCATGAGGTCGGAGTGACGGGAACTCGCACGCGTTCAGCTTCCCTTGCATAGTCGTCTTCAATGTCGTCGGCAGAATGACACATTTTCCGATATCGCAGCAATTCCTCCTCTCACGATTTGCCGTATTGTCGAGGAAAGGTCACCGGGAGACATTGTGTCAACGCTAGCCACTGTGGGAACGTTGGACAAGCGGCCGAATTTCGGTGCAATGCGCCGCATCTTCAGCGTTTCAAACGTGCGACAGTGCTGCACCACGTCGGACACGGTGTTCAAGTTCTCTTTTCCGATCAGAAAATTATAGACGTCTTCAGCTATCCCCTTAAGGAGGTGTCCAACCTTGTCCTCTTCAGTCATTCTGGTGTTTACCAACTTGCACAACTTCAAGATCTCCTCAATGTACATCGTGCAAGTCTCAGCTGGAAGTTGTGCTCTCTGGGCCAGCGTCTGCTCTGCTTGTTTTCTCTTCGCGTTAGTATCGCCAAAGCACTTCTGAATTTCCTCGACAAAGCGATCCCAAGTGGTAAACATGTCCTCGTGGTTTTCATACCACAGGAGCGCGGTGTTAGTTAGCGAAAACACAACGCTGCTGAGTTTCGCTGCCGAATCCCAACAGTTGCTCGCGCTCACCCTTCCGTACTTCTTCAGCCATTCGTCGACATCTTCCCCTGAGCTGCCGCCGAAGTTCGGAGGCACTCGGTAGTACGGGAATGGCCCAGTAGGGGTAGGCCTCGGAGCATCAGAGACGGTCTGGTCTCGGGACATCTCGATCGGCGAAGGCGGGAGTCCAGCAAGGCGGCGGCTGCGGCGAAATCTACACAGTAGGCCTTCCGTCGTTGGGTTCGTCGTACCCAGCACCTCCACCAAATCTGTTACGAGCCACACAGAGCCTTAAGCGGGTCTTTTAATGCGTATGGATGGGCCGAAGCTTCAGTCCGTGGCGATGGCGCTCAGAACTTCGTTCTCCTCTTCCCTCCTTTGCGCTTCCTCTGCTTTTCGCTCCCGTATTGCTAATAACCTAACAATATGATGTAGCAGAAGCCGAGGGTGAGAGCTGCTATATGTCTCCCTTCAGCTTAACCCGAGGCTTTTCCTTGCTTCTTTCGCTCTTTGATCACTTGCATTCTTGATTGCTTTCAAGCTTTCTACATTTTTGTCGCATATTCAGTATCATGTAGCAGTACACTCAAAGCGAGAATGTTGTTTTCGCGCACAGTGCCAGAGTGACTCTACTTTCCCCTCGGGTTATGGACCGTTGACGTAAAAGCGCATCTTAGACACTCCCAACTGTAGCTTGAACGGGGTTTAGAAGGAAGGACATCAGGAATTATTGAAGATGTGAAATGTTATTTACGCGTAAATGGTATCGTGATAATAATTGCTTTTATTTTGCATAGTTGTGGTGGCTCTACCATTATGGTGTGCAAGGTAGTGCTGAATACCGTACCTGGTGTTTACCCACTCTGCCGCTTGATAATGACGCTAAAACCGAATGTTTTGCTGTTCAATAAAATCATATGGCCCCAGAGAAATGAGCTCAGCTCTACCTTACGTTTTCACAGTGATGCGCCCGTTGACACACGTACCTACCATGGCAGTTGATAACCTCGAATGTTAAATTCAGGGAAGTCAAATCATATAGAAACCGGCCGTAGCGCCAGATGTGAGCGAGTGGAGTGCAATACCACCTGCCATTCAACGGTTCTGCTATATGTGGGTACATTATCGAGAATCATGAAGTGCTCAATGTGCTTTTGCGCAAAAAACATTCAAACTATCGTGATATTGCTCCTTACAGTATTACATACTTCTGAATTTTTAAATTACAATGATATTTCGTGAGTCTTTTTTTCATTCCGCCTGTTTTCGTCTAAGGTGCATGAATGAAATGCCACAAACTGATGGAAGATGCACACGGACTCGCCGAAAGGGTCGTTATCCTACGTGCTGCGAATGGATATGGACATGCTAGCGTCCAATGGGGACCGCTGACGTCCTTCCGTAGTCTCATTAAAATTGAAACTCTCTCAACGGCTGATGCAGTACATTGCCAGAAAAGAGGAAATGAAATAGATGTAAAAGGACACTAATAAGATAATACAAGAAAATAAATATGCTTCACTGCAATAGCTCAGTTGTAATATTTTGTGCCATTTGTCAATACAGCAAACGGCAGAAACAGGTAACAAGAGGACGCTGCAAGAGGCCTGCTTCGGTGGCGAAATTTTTCTTACAACGCAATAAAATTAGAAGGGCACTTCAACGACGTTAGAGATTGACAGGGAATCCTGTTAACCAGTCCTGGACGGATATGTGGATATGTCCATCAAATGCATACCTGGAGTAGCAAGCGAGGCCACAAACCACGCTAACATCTCCAGATTCATTAACAAAGCATTTTCTCTCACTCTCTCTCCATGAAATATTAAGTGTACCACACATATCCGCATTGCAATTTTAGTTTCGAAGTAGTGCTTTTCTTATTCCAACGTATCACATCAACATGTAGGCAAGAACTGCACATCACGTCAAAGAGTCAGCATTGGCTTATTTGCAGATGCCGTCGCCGCAGTAGCCCGCGCGGCACGGCCACGTTCCCGCAGTTACTATGGAGGCAGGAGAATCAGCTGCACTAGAATAGTATAGCCAATGGTTATGGTCCCGGCACACGCTGAGATAGCTTCTGCCGCCTCTTTCATGTTTTCTCTGTGTAGTTTTCAGCACTCTCGTCGAGAAGAAAGGTGAGTGAATGTGGTCGGCAAGTGGAATGCCGAAGTTCTGCGCTAGGCTCCTCCCGTTCCACTTCTGAAGTGGCCACAGTGCTCCGCTGCCACCCAAAAAGACGCTGGTTTTGATCTGGGCCCAGGCGGTCGCATTTTTGACGAAGGCGAAAATGCGGCCGTATGTCAATTTGCATCGCGTCATGCTTTGCTCGTATTGCCCGAATATAGGTGCAGAATAAGCCGTACTCTAGTGACTGCTCCCATGAACACGTTTTGGCATCGTGCTCACCGGTCAGCGATGCCAAGATACGTCCAACGTTGAAGGCACGTCCTCGCCTGTTTGATCCATCACAGGTGATGACGATGACGATGACAGGAGACGTCGACGGGACCATCACATAAACATTATGCAAGGATGCAATGCTATTTGACAAGGACCGGTAATCTAAACTACTTCCTTTGCACATTCGTGTACTTTGGAGCCAGCAAAACCATACATTGGTTCTTTCCGCGCAAACCCCTCTTATATTAGTTAGATTCCTTCTCAAGGACACCTAATAATATTATTAGACTCAAGGACACATAATAATAATAATAATAGTAATATTTATGTTATGCGAAACATATCATACTTTGTTTTATGAAGCTTCTAAAGATGTTTATTTATTCCTATAATTTCTTGGGACACGTAACGAAGGTATCGGTAACGGGGTGTTTCAAGTGCTTGGTGTTATGAAACGTTGGTACCCGGAGCACAAGCTATCATTCCGCAATTGCGGCAACTGGGCATCAAACTGACGTGTGGAAGTCATCCCAATCCATCTTTGTTCTGCAGCACAGGTGGTTTTTATAAATATAAAAATACGACTCCAGTCCCAGTACGGCATTTAATGCAGCTGCTGAGCAATCCCATTCAGAAGGCTTTTGCAAGGGGCAAGAGAAGAAGCGCTATGCGAACGCCGCACTCGGGCCATCGCGTAGTTCGTGCGTACTCTTGAGAAGTAGGAGTCATGGTGATCGCGGTAGGAGTCGGCTATGATCGTCGCCGTCATGGATAAACGAGCGCTGGAACTACGGTCAAAGAAAAAGGAGCAATGCATTACCTGGAGCTACGCGATGGCCGATTGTGCACCTAATGTACATATGTACAGCCACCCTATTCTATCACTAGTCAGCGCGGGCGGCGACCGTTTTGTGCGCCGGCGCCGCACGACGGAGCCAACTTGCAAGCAGGAATCGAGGCTACGAGCTTGGCTTCGACCGTCGTCTGCTTTTTTTAACATTGGCACCTGCACGTCAGCTTCACTCAGAACAGGCAGCATGACTAGGCGAATTGTGTTGCTCGTATTTTGTGCTCCGAAAACGGGCGTCACATCCGGCAATGACGCAACGCGCAGACAGACACTTAGCATATCATTACAACACATTTCAAAGCGCCAAAGGCACACCGTTGGTCGTAGCTTTCCACCGAAATGCACGCAGAACAATAGGACAGGTATATGTGTAATCTTACAGGTTCTAGGGGTGTCGAACCTGGGCCGCCATTTTTTTCACCCCCTTATCATCGGCTCTTTTCTGTGTGTGTTTCAAGGCTCTAACGCCGACTCACCCAGATCAAGTTTGGCCGAACCTCCTCATAAATGTCGAGACTTCAGGCTGCATCTGTACTCTATTGTGCGTGCACGGGTCGTTGTCAGCAAATGAGACTGCAGTGTTGTCCAATCAAACAGCGCTGCCACAGTCATGACACTGCAGTACAAACTGCGCTGTTTTCGGTAAGATCTAGCACTGGCCATCGGTGTCATCAGAGGTTTCAAGGAAGTCGAGGGAGCCAGAGCTTTCAGGGCAGTCGGAAATACACTGCCCCTGGGCCACTGCCACTCGCTTCACGAGGTACGTATATTCATCAAAGCTATGGGACTAGAATAGTTTATGCCGGTACTTGTGCAACTACAGTTTGGGCTTCTAATGTGTGTTAAGCACAGTCATGCAATTATAATAAAGGACGCATATGTGTTTCCATCAGTCCGCATGCTCTTGTTGAAATAACTTTGGTCGATCCCGCAGGAATACATCAACGAACGACGCTCATGATGCCCTTATCAGCGCGACGTAAGGTGCATTTCCTTTGGCGAAACAGACCAATGTGCTGCGCACTGAAGTTGGCGTTCAGGTTACGTCGTACCATGAGCTGCCATTCAGTAGATGCGTCGCTCTCGATGTTTCGGATTAGGCCGTGTCAAGTACACATTTGTTATACTGAGGCATGAAAAAATAAAGCCTCAGCCCGCACCATAAAAATATAGCAGGCCATGTTAAGTACACACCCACTAATGCTCTTTTCACGCCGACGTTATCGGACCGTAACATTTGGCTCGCTCCCTGGCGATTAGGCATAGGCAATTCACTCGCCGAATGGTTTGCATGGCACCGACTCCCACAGTGCATACAATCTGTCGGAGTTAAAAAATTCCGTGCGCATTCTCCTCGGAAGAGTGTAGTATTTTCTAAGGTTCTTTCCTGTTTCTTTAAGCCGGTGGCTGAAAATAACAAGAAAGAAGAACCTCGACCCTCGAATGACTCATTACTTCTCCAGGAGGAGACATAATGGGTGCAATAAAGACAGCGCCTTTGTTGCTAAATTTGGCTCCTTCGGATGGAAGACCAGCCCCGGCTTTGGACGGAGTGCTGTTAACACTGCGGTGAAGCGTAGTGGAGGAACGACGAAGCGAGATGGCCTTCGATGCTGCCATTGTACTCCGACGTTCCCATTATAATCGGGGATGCCACGTGCTTGCTCACCTCTTCGTCATTCCGCGCGTTAAGGGCGACTTCACGTCATCCGAGCTTGTGATACTGCCAGTTACAGCAGTTGTTCGGCCTCACCGCAGTTGTAGAAGGGGACGGTGCTCGGGGCCGTCCTAGACTTCCGTTTTCTCTGGCTGGGTCCTGGCCAGCAGGCGGACGGGGTAGCGTCGGCAGCGTAGGTGGATTCGGACGGCTTGGTGTTGGCGTAAGAGTATTGGCTTGGGCGCGTAGTAGCGACTAAATGGCGAGCAGCAGCGCCATAGGTTATCGCTAGCCGTGGAGGCCGTGGTAGTTCGGGAACTGGCAGTGATCACGGCACTTGTTCGCGAACAATGTATTATATCGAGGCTGGTGTAAGCTGAGACGACACGAAGATCCAACGCCCTTCCCCGTGAACAACAGCCCGTATAGTCTCGCACAGTGATTTCAAAAAATTCCGCCGGCGTTGGCGCGGATCTAGCAATGTGCGACCGTTATCTTGTCATGCTGGCTCAAGGATAGCTTTTGATCACGCGGCGGGCAAGGGAAGAAAAATACTTACACCCCTTACCGTAGCGGAGCCCTGTGTCGTCGAGTTTTGCATCAACCGTGGCGAAAGGCATTGCGCAAACAACACAGCAGCGCTAGCTCTCGCATTTCTCTGCGGGGTTCTATTTAGCTTGCCCGGTCTTGAGATAAGGTGCGTCTAACATATTAGATAATCGATGTATCAGAGTGCATGGCAACCAAGATGTGATAGAGGCGCATTGCAAAAGAATAAAGATGCTTTAATCAGGAAAACTTTCGTCGTCATGGGGAATTTCACGTTTTTCACTATAGCGATCTTCAATAATATCGAACCATTTCCGGCGGGTCCCTCAATTTCGTATAGCAAAATTTTAGTGTAGTATTCTATCCTTGTTTGAACGGGCTGTTATAGGAATGCTTGAGTGGGAATGGTACCTGGAGAGTCGATTCTTAACATTCTGGGCTTTTAGCGCAACTTTTGTTCGCTGCCCACAGCTCAAACTATGCACAGCTAAGCAAGTGTGTTTCTGGGTTTACCACATAGACCAGAGCACCAAAAACCAGTGTAGTTCGGAGTTGATGAAAACAACAATACATTAAATTCGTCACTTTCGTTACGCAACATCTAAAGCATTCGAATTCCCTTTACAGCCGTGAATGTGCCCTGACCCTTTCATTTCCTGATCTATTCATGAGATATAAAAAACGAGGAATTTTATTATTTAGATCCATTTTCTTCTTTCATTTCTTCGATCCAAGCTAGCCAGCTTTGAGGTAAATAAAATATTAAACAAAACGAAAGCCTTTTATCGAAGATTATGAAATCGCCTCAGAATGTGGATCTGGCGATGAGCATTCATACGCAAGAATTAAAAAAAAGACGCTGTCGAACGAAGTACCTTGATTCGCATATACCACCGTTTTTTCTTATGCTCTCCAGAATACCGTTTGGCTGGCTTCTCGATCAGTGCATGTCGTCGTAAATGGCAATAAAAGCGAAGGCGTCCGTGCACAAATAATTGGGTCGCCTTCTTGAGCGCCTCCGTAAACTTTTACGGTTATAGCAGTCAACTTGTACTTCAAGACACGGGCGTTCCCTCTCTGAAGATTCTCTGATCTTATCAGCTCTTTGGTGCCACCTATACAGACGAGGACTGTATAATGCATTGCAAGTGGTTACTATGTAAATATATTGCCACACATACAATGCTGCGTAGCATTGCCAACGTCGTTACTGCAATCACTCAGATTCGCATTTGGTGGATGTGCTGTAGATTGTGTCACCGACGACCGCATCGATACCTGTGACCATCCCAATGTGATCCCGGGAGGATTTATTTGACGAACATTTACTTAACGTGAATGACTTTGGGAAATTCGTGGGCCAAGTCTCCTGGGCAGAACTCCACTGTCCGCAGCAGTCCGCCGTGCCTGAATGAGCGTCGTTCACACTGTCCAGACAATTCATTGCTTAGTGGGGTTTAACGTCCCAAAACCAGCTCTGATTATGAGAGACCCCGTAGTGGAGGTCTCCCGAAATTTCAACCATCTTGGGTTCTTTAAAGTCCACTGGCTTCGCACGGCGCACGGGCCTCAACATTTCGCCTTCATCGAAATGCAGCCACCGCGGCGGGGGTTCGATCCCGCGACCCTCGGATCAGCAGCCGAGTGCTATAGCTGCTAGACCACCGTGGCGGGGGCACTGTCCAGACTAGTCTTCGTTCTTTACTAAAATATGAAACGCACACTGAAGCGGACCTGCGCAGCTTGCGTTTCAGTAGACTTGCGCCGGGTTTTCGACCGCATGCGCATTAGGACGTTACACCGAGGTTAACATTAGTTGCTGTCGCATTGATCATCCGAGAAGTTCAGGTAATTACATGTTATTAATAATTTTTTATCCGATAAATAAATGTTACTTATGCGCAAGGTATTTAACAGAAAATCTGTACAGCTTGTCAATCGGTGTCCTGGTAATGGATCTCTGTTTGAAAACTTGCAATGTCCTGTTCTTTCGTGCCTTGAGCTAAGTTGCTCGTTATTACAAAAAAGTGCTACGTGAGCAGGCAGTACTCGTAACATATTAGGGGGTGCTAATGTCGCATCGCTTGTGCGCTGCAGTATTAGCAACATCAGGTGTAAGGGTCGTCTGAATGAGACGGAGGATATGGTATGCCGAGGTGGTCAAGTAGGCACCGGAAAAGACGCACAGTCACGTGGTGAATATGCGGGGGAGAAGGCGACCATTGTGGGGATGTATTGTACAGCTGGCTTGGCGCCCTCACCCCCCTGCGGAGCGGTGGGCAGCAAGCGTACCTACGTTATTGTTCGCGGGTTGTGGGCAGCAAGCGTACCTACGGATTGTTCGCAGGTTGTGGGCAGCAAGTGTACCCACTTGATTGTTCCTGGGTGGTCGTTTTTTAGTGCGGCGTCTGACATTCGGCGTTTGAGATTGGCTGTGAGGGATTCAAGGGCCGAGCAACCGGTGTATATAAGGTGGCCCCTTTTCCCTGGGAGAGGGGAGACTGGAAGCAAGCTTGGAAGCAGAGGTTGGAAGGCTGAAGGTAAGCCGAAGGTTGGAGGGTAGCCCGAAGGTTGGCGAGGACGGAGTGGATAGTGCTAGAGAGGACATCTAGCACGAGTCCGGGTGGTGGTTACGGTCGCAGGAGCTGTGCTATGCACTGGTGTCAGCTCTGCCTAATGGAAGCGACCATTCCACCAAAGTCCTCCCAACCGGGGCTCGGGAGCGTATAGAAGAGAGGGGGACATCTAGTACGAGTCTGGCGGTGGTTGAGGTCGCAGGAGAGGTGCTATGCACTGGTCGGCTCTGCCGAATTGGAGCGACGGTCCCACCGCGATCCCCTACCAACCGATTCCTCCACCTAGGTCCCAACCGAAGCTACTGTCTGTCAATGTGTATGTACTGTCTGTCTGGTATATAAAGTCTTGTTGTGTTTGTGTGAAAGGCTGCTCTTCATCCTTCAAGTCGCCAACGCGACGGTATAGCAGGAAGGCTTCCGTCCATCCTGCTTCGCAGCAGCAACGCTAGCTGGAGGAGCTCGGCTCCAAAAGGAAGAAGAGAAGCAGGAAGGAGGAGAAGGTGGGAACTGAGGACAAGTTCACGACAACAATGTCGCCTTCTCTCTACAATTTCCCTTCTTCAAAATTTACTTCAGGGATGCTTACCGATCTGTCCGTGGAACATGGCGCCATACACACCACCACAAGCTAAACCGACGTGAACTCGTCGCACATTTATTTTTCTTGACCTCTTTCCGTGTTGCCTGCATGCATTATAGCGCTAATGTCACAGCGCGCAGGTAATTATGCGCGCGGTAGTTTTTTTTCCAATTATCGCGCATTTTTTACAACAGGCTGCAGAAGCATAGAAGTCGGGGGTGAGAATTTAGCCTTGTTCGCTCAATGTAAAAAAACATACATGGTTCATCTCGTTGCACTGCAAGCATAGTATAATTTTTCTAGCATTCAATAGTGGAATGACCGCTTGTAAAAAGCCCGTGACAGCTATTCTTTAATGTCGAAGTAACTGTTCAGTCTTTTGGGGGGAAGTATCCCCGAGGACAAAATCTCAGCTACCTATCTAGAAAACTGATGGCAGGCTCGAAACACAAGTATATGAAGCATTACAATTCTGTGCTGTTGTACACCATGGGTTCCCAAGCAACTTTGCACCAAGGAACTGTGCCGATGTTCCAGGAGTTCGAAAGAACTCAGTCCTTCCTTCCCTCTTCCGCGCACGCTGTTTCCCAGTCATTTGTGCTACATTTACATGGTAGTGAGACCGAAAAAGCAAGGGAATAAAAAAGCGATTAACTTAAGTGGAGTGTAAACGCACGTGAAGTTTGTCGAGGAGGTTGCTATTTCTGCAATAACAAATCGATGCGCGGCTCTGTCACACTGAGGGCCAGTTCATTTAACCTGGTCAACTTCTAGTATTTGTTTTGCACACTTTTCCTCATATTCTGGGACTTAATTATTCACGTCTTTAGCACATCTAGCAAATTTAGCAGCATTGAAAGGGACACATTCTTGTGTGCTTAACAGCACTGCCTTGCCTTCCTTATTTCTCTCTGGGACTTAATATAGGGCGTTCAGGCTGTGTACCTTTGAACGCCACGTTCGCCACTTCTCGAGCACGGTACCGAAGAAAAAACATCTGTGGGAGGGCCCACCCGTTTTGAGAGCCCATGTTGTGCACAATAGTTGTCAAATCATGGGAATATATAAGTGAGGCTTACATGGGCTTCTTGTCCAAGGTCTGGAGAATTTGCAGAATGCCCTACTACTGTAAAGTTGTTTCAGCAATTACTTGACAGGTATATCAAGGCCTCTGGTCTAAATCTTCTTGCTAAAAATTTGAGCAGTGTACTTTGTGTTCGTAGTTAAATATCACCATTTTCAGTTAGCACACCTGCATGCAATACCTTAAATAAGCGAGCCTGCCACATCTATTGCAAATTAATTCGCATGCAAACGAAAAAAAAAAACAACTGAAGAGTAGTTTTACACTTTCAAGGCATTGCTTAGACTGTCAACCGTACCTTGCATGAAATTCAGTTTGAAAATCATATTGGGTTCAAATGTGACCCCATCTGCGGATCCTGCGCAGCAACTACATCATTCACTCTCATTAGTTGCAACTGCAAGCCTGTATCAGTTTTTCTTCCGTATAGAAGAGTGATAATTATCTGACTGAGTTCAGCATTTACAGATGTCCTGTTGGTTGACAAATATTGAAGTGGTGATAATAAGAAGTTAAAAGTTAATACACTAAGGAAATGCAAGAAAATACAGCTAATTTTATCGGATGCAGCAATATATTTCAGCATTCTTGCAAGGGACGTAACTGCCTACAGCTGTAGCACATCTATTAAATTTAGCAGCATTGCAGTATTGAAAGGGACACATTTTTATGTGGTTTCCTCCAATGAAATATGTCATAGTGATATGAGAGATTTCTGTTAGAATCAAAATATTAAACTTAATTAAGTACTACAAAATGTGAAACACATGCAGCGGCGCCTACCGCTAGACAAAATTGTTCTCACTGCGACTGGGTCTTGTTGAAATTTTGCTGCTGCTGAATAGTTCAGCTCTCTGCCATTTTGCCAAAACTTCTGCGTTAACGAATTTATCATCTCATGACCATGTGGCTTCACTAGGCAGATGTTTAGACATGTCAGAGGTGGGCCTCCTGCGCCAATTGCACCATTTTGATACAAATGTATGTTTCTGTGCCAAACTACACAAAACATGGAAAAGTGACTGAATATGCACCACGTTGCGCCAAAACTGCTTGGGATGGTTCGTTTTAAGAAAGAGTGGTCCAGGTGATGCTCCGCCTACCACTCAATGGGACTTCCTTGCGCAACATTGTACTTCAGCGGTCCCGACCAGTGGTCGATGCGTGTGCATGCAAGCTCGTGGACTTCGATCGTCGGGACTCGCAGAGAGGCGAGTGCAGAAGCGACGCGGCGCTGATCAGAAAGTAAGGACAATGCTGTCGAAGACGCTGACAGCGATCTTGGTGCTAGCGTGGTTCATAAGAAATTGGACCAGGTGCGCGCTGCTGCAGAGCTTCTAACAGTGGGAAACTATACGCGCTGTTTTTGGGCATGCTGATGCAAAGGGCCAATGGGCAGATTTGTAATGATATGTGGGCTGTTTTCACGTTAACCAGCCTACGGTAAACTGAGGAGGGTGGCCATGTGGGCTTAGTTATTCATAAACTTGTTAGTAGTCGTGCGCAGCAGGACGAGGACGAAAGGAATCGTTGGTGTGCGTACGTCGCTTCCCTTTGTCTTCGTCCTTCTTCCGTGCTCAACTTGTACGGCAAATTGCGCCTGTCAGGATCTGTGATGGTATGAACTGACCTAGAAATCATGAGTCTGAACGTGCGCCTTGAGAATATTTTCCACTGTCGTCATGAGCGTCGGCGCGTTGACACTGTAGTGTTAGGGACGTTATGCAATATTGTAGAGAAATGTACGCAGTGCCGCTTCTCCACCAGCGCTTCGATCGCATCGCGGTTTGATTGGCATGTAGCAAGAAAAATCCTTCCGTTGGCAGTTGAAGCGACGTGGGCTTTTGAGGAACAGTCCTCGCTCTGCAGTTCTGTTAACGCAGAAACCTCCTTCGTTTGATCTGAGAAGCGTACCTATTGAAACGAGGAAGAATTTGACATCTTTTCGCACAGCCATGCTTTAGCTTGCGGTGCCAAAAAATATGTTAAAGCTATGATTTGTTGAAGTGATACCATGATACAGCAGTTAAAACGGCGCCATAGTGGACACACAACTCGTCTCACACTCCATGGTGCGTTTGGGGATCTGCCATTCCGTTTCATAAAGCGTAGTGCAGCTGCCGCGTAGCCCGAATTTCCCTGCGTGAGTGCAGCGCGTCGCGTGCTCACGCGGTCGCTACAGGAGAACTTCCTATGTGGAGTTCGCTTGCTTGAACAATCACGCTCATCTCGTGGTTGTTCACGTCTCCTGTTAGTGCGCCGAATATCTTATCTCAATGCACTCATGCTGACCGGCTTTCGTTTCTGTCAGAAACGTACATTCCGCATCCCTGTGGCGCACTTAGGTGCTGCAGAACGAGGCGGCACCGTGCGGCAGCGTGCTAGTTTGGATTCTCCCTTAATAAAAGGGTGCAGTTAAAGCGTGCTGCATGTCACGCGCCGCCGAGTAGATAGCCACATTTTCCCATCGTGACATGTATTTGACGTACAGACGCGCTCTGCGGTGACCGTTCATCATGTTGTGACGCTAATCTGTCCAGGCACTGTCGCACTGCTGCTGAAATCGGACTGAATGATAGGTGCTGTCAGTGCCACGGTAATATACGAAACTGAGCTTCTGACCTTGACTGACATAGGTGCAGTACAAGGCTGATTTTGGTTTATCCTCCTTTTGGTTATAAGTTGACAGTTTACTCCAGTACACCAACATTTCATGGAAATTCAGATTGCATGCTGCAAAGACTGAGAGTGAAAATTTATCTGCTCGAAGCTGCTCCAAACTGTAATTCTTTTCTGTATGAAACTGCTCTAAAATGGCAGTTTTTTTCTTTGTGCGAAACTTCTCGAGACTGCAGTTTTTTTCTGCTCCAAAATGCCATTTTTTTCTGCGCAAAACTGCTCCAAACTCATTTTTTCTGCTCCGAATTGCTCGAAGGTACAATTTTGCGTGCTCCAAAAATTGCTACAAAGTGACTTTGGGCAGTACCACCCTTGGACCTCTGGGCAAGTGACAGTTTTTGAATGCTGGATCGTATAAAAATGACCACGCATGCCATGGTTATCCTGCGTCTCAACATATACGGTTCTTTTTCAGTGGAGGCCCGAAGTGCTCTGCACCCAGGGCCACTGCCCACCTAAGGAGAGCCATTTGCAGTCATAAACGGACGCGTAAATCGTTTCTCAGATATACCTTCTAAGCAGTATTTCTGCTTTACTTCCTCACCTCATCCCCGTCTTCCCCTTTCCGATATGTGGGTGAAGCAGCAGCCATACAGCCAAACGGGTGAGTGATGTTCAGCATGTATAAGCCCGAACTTAACAGCCGAGGTCCACGTCCGAGTGTAACCTACAAAGAAAGCTTCAGGACGGGAAGGACCCCGCCTATCGAAGTTCAGCTGAGAACAGTCAGTTCCATGACTGCCCTCTGCGCAACTTCGGATTGGGAACACGATAGACTTTCCTGCGAAGTTGGTAATGTTCAGTGGTTTCCATAAATGTAAGGGGTGGATCATTCTGCTGAGTCGCGTCCGGCCCATCAGGAACCACCTCACTGCGGCGGCGCTTGGGTTCTGGCGCACAGTCGCGGGCCAGCTCGTCGAACTTTGGCAAGCCCTCGAGAATGTTGGCCACCACGTGTGCAGGGATACCACGTGATATAACGAGAACCTGGGCAAGCTTCTTTCCCTAGAATATGGGCAGCTTATCAAGCGGGGTTAGGCGAATCGAGTGCTTTAACTGTGTTTCTCAAGTCATCAAAAGAGAATTGCATGTTTTTATCTATTCTTGGCATCACGCGTTGTGTATTCTGTACAGTCAGTCCCAGCGTGCTTCAGAAGGAGCGTGCTGAATGAGCTGATTTCCTAAGAATACCAGGAGACAATGGACAATCCAAGAAAAAATAAACATGAACAGAGCCTTTGTTGGAGTTACAAGGAAAGCCACAAAGCACACTCCTGCTGCATTTGTGCTGCAGTTTTGCATGATAAAATATGAACTTGCGGTTTTCTGAAGATAGCTTTTCTTGGTCACTTTCTTCTTAAGATGCTTTTTTTGAAGATCGCTGTTTTTCCCTACTTGGTGATCCTTTTATGAAAGAAAAGAGTCACCGAGAATGCCTAAGATTTCCGAAAGTGTACTTCCAGTTCCTGCAAATAGTGCAAACCTAAATGTTTATAAAAAAGCTCGAGTTATCATTTTAAGAATGCATAGTCGGAATAATTGATTGATTTGTGGGGTTTAACGTCCCAAAACCAGTTCTGATTATGAGAGACGCCGTAGTGGAGGGCTCCGGAAATTTCGACCACCTGGGGTTCTTTAGCCTGCACTGACATCGCACAGCACACGGGCCTCAACATTTCGCCTCCATCGAAATGCAGCCGCCGCAGCCGGGATTCGAACCCGCGACCCTCGGATCAGCAGCCGAGTACCTTAGCCACTAGACCACCGTGGCGGGGCGCATAGTCGGAATAAATACGTTACAATACACGGCATGTGAGAGCAACGCTTTTCTCCTGTGATTTAAACGCATAAATCCTGATGTGTATGCTTTTGATTACCGGCAGCATAATGTGGAATTATTGCGAAAATTCGGACGGTCAGCATTTTTCTTTGTCGTAATGGCTCATCATCTCTCGGTGGCATTACATTTGTTAGATAAAGCTGATTTACTTGCACCTCAGCCCGAAATTTGTTCTGAAACTTAAAAAGTAAAAGTTTATAAAGTGAGGATATCACTACAAATTATGTTCCAATGCAGGTTTATGTAAGACGCTAAAATTCATAACAAATTGCGGAACCGTTGTTGAGATGCATAGGTAAAAACGTGGTAACCTATTCGCCATACCATCTCCCTTCAAATGAAACACCCTGTGTGTGCACGCGGTTGAGTGCGCTATTCTTATTTAAGTACTGAAGACGCCACTCGCCATTGCGGGAAACGAGGCGCAGCTGGCTAGAGACACAGTGGAGCCCTGCACAAAGGATACCAGCCGCGTACTCACCTGCCCTCTTCAGATAGGATGAGCCGCGTTTTCAAAAAATACCCCGAAATGCTTAAATTGGTCTGGTCAGTGTTCTACACATTCTGTGTAACACAGTATGTGACCCAGAAAAACAAACACACAAGCACAGAGGTAGGTGGATGTGGCACGGGCCTTAAGTCCAACTGATGTATTTCGGGCGCTCATCCAGGCCATGCGTTCACGTAAATGTGAAAGATAATCTTTAAGGTGACCCCGCACGATGAATTTCTTGTTAGGGTTAACGCCGGCACAGAAGAAATCTTTTCACTTCAGAGAGTAAGTGGAGCTACTGTTAAGCAGCTTATTGCGTGTTGTAGGAGTATCTATGGTACATTTGTGCCATAGCTCAAATAGGACAAGAGTTTAACAGTTGGTTCGCGTCCCCAATAATATATGTCCATTGCCTGAAGCGCACACTGCGATTCTTGCTGTCCCTACCTGTGATGGACATCACGCGAATTGAAGTCACCTGCTTTTTCTAAGCGCGTGGTGCTGGTTACCAGACGTGCACTTAAATTCGGGGCCGCAAGCCTTTCACGTGCATGCATACATTCTCGCTGCACTTTTCGGTGATCAAAGTCACATTCAGAAACCAGCGTGCTGTTTCTAAACCGCCGAGACACATTATTGGTGTCCAGACATACGTTTGAAATCGGGACCGCAGGCAGTGACGTGCCTACATTTTACTCAATGGCAGTGGTATTCACTGCATGCGAAAAAGCTGTGTGATGAGGTGGATGTTTTTGAACACCGTGTTGTCGACAGGACGGCCCTGCTGATTCCTCTGGTCCCTCCTGCACCGCGACATCGGTCCAATCGCATCTCGCGGGCGCTGTAACGGCACCCTTTCTGACTGGTCGTCTGCGCAACTTCATGTGGAAGCTAGCATAGATACTTCCTGTTATACACTACAGATTAGAGAGGTGGGGTGCTGCATTGTCTTCACCTCGGCCCAATAGTTTTCTCCAACTAGCAATATGCTGCTGGGATGCGTAATTGCCAGTGTTTTTTGAAGGGACGCCATGAGAATATATGAGGCCTAGAATTCATTCAGTTTGCTGTATCCGGTGGCTTTGCACGAGTACAGGTTGGTGTGTGTGTGTGGGGGGGGGGCTATTTCCTTATGGCGCGATAGGTGAGAGGCCCCGGTAACGGGACGTCGTCGCCGGTCCCGTTACCGATCCTATAAGGAGAGTATTTTAAGCTCTCTTTCTTGTAAGAGAAATTGTTTTTTCACGTGGAAGAGGCTTTTCTTCGGCAGTGGTCAAGGCGTTTCCTGTTGTGGGCTGATGGACACGTGTGGCTTGTTTTAAAGGTGGACTGGTCCTTCTAGCCTTGCCATCAAGCACTTTTTGACAAATGTGTAACCGCGTGTCTACTTATGACTTCTGCCTGCGTGTCCTTGTATACAGGTGATTCCTTCTGTACAGATATCATACTATAGCCTCAAGATGAAAAAAGGGGGGACGCCTACCAAATTATAATCATCAAAAGTAAAATTTACTCCTAAAGATGACAAAAAACCCGAGGTTTCGGATCCCACTCGGACTCTTCTTCAGGGGTGACTGGAGGGCACCAGACACCAGCAGTGCTTACAAGGCCTTCTTTTTCTTGTTTTTTTATTTTTATTTTTTATTTTTCTTCTTCTTTCTTCTTTCCTTTCTCATTTTCTCTTTTCCCGGTTCTTCAAACCGAGGGGGGTCATGCTAGTGTTAAACCAGGTGCCGGAGTCCGCTAACAGACACTTGGCACTGCACCTGCACACCGGTTCACGTTACCAGGTGTCGCCTGAATGTGCCATGATTCCGTAGAAAGCCGCTTGTGAAAACTGGTTTCCAAGTCGAGGACGCGGGAGTTGTCAAAGTCGATGCGGTGGTCGTGCACCTCGCTGTGCTCAGCTAATGCACTCCTTTTTCTATCGAGCTTGCGGACATCGTTCCTGTGCTGTCGTAGTCCTTTCTGGAAAGTCCTTCGTCGCTCCCACGTACGACGCGCCACAATCTGAACAAGGAATGGAGTAAATCACACCTTGCGCTCTCTCCCTCGGCAGCCTGTCCTTCGGGCGCGGAAAGAAACGGCCAAGCGTGGAAATGGCTTGTGTGCTACTCTTATTCCCTGCCCAGACAGCACACGTGCGAGCGCTTCGCTGGTACCCTGAACGTAGGCAATACACACACGTATGGGCTTGGAAGGCGGCGGGTCAGTGTCCTTTCGAAGGGGTCGGCGGTGATTAGTCTGGCGGCGAGCAACCTTTCTAACGAAGGCTTTCGAGTAGCCGTTCTTTAGAAGGTCGCTTCTGACCACCTGTTCTTCTTCTATCCGCTTATTTTCCGAAGAACAAACCTTCCGTGCAAGGGTCAGCAGAGCCGAAACCACCACCGCTTTATGGGGGGAAGGGTGGTTCGAGCTAGCGTCGAGATAGCGACCTGTGTGAGTCGGCTTTCGGTTACACCGAGAACTGGAGGATGCCATCCACCTTTGTCACAAGGACATGAAGGGACGGCAAGCAGTTGTTCTTTTCCCGTTCCACGGTGAACTGAATGGCCGGCTCTGTCGAGTTTACGTGCTACCGAGACAAATGAAATACGTGCTGCTGAGAAGTACGTGCTGCTGAGACAAAAGTTCAGCAGGCGGCTCAGCTCGTCGATGCTCAGGCTTGTTCTTTCCCCGAGGTTCTTGTCACGCTTTAGTGCCTCCCGCGATGTGGTGGTCGCCAGCTGAACGGGAACGCTTGTGAACAGGGAGACCACGTCAAAGGATACGAGGCATTCATCTTTGCAAACAGAAACAGGGGACAGGAGTTCAACAAAATGGCTGCTGTTCTTTACGTAGGTCGGCGTGTTTACCACGAGAGGAGCCAAAGTCTTGTATAGAAAACTTGACAGGGCTCGAAGTGGAGAAGATGCGAAATCCACAATCGGCCTCAAAGGAACACCGGGCTTATGGATCTTGGGGAGCCCGTAAAAGCCAGGCGCACTACAATTTCTGCATATAAAACGCAGGTGTAGAGCTCTGGAATCTGGGTGTTTCCCAAACACGTCTCCTAGCAGCTTGTTGAGGTCTCTTTATACCTGTGCTGTGGGGTCCTTCTTTAACTTGACGTAAGTGTCACTCTCGAGGTGGTCTTGCACTTTGCATCGTAGTCTTGCCGGTCAAGGACGACGGTGGCATTCCCTTTGTCTGCAGGCAAGATGACAACGGCGGAGTCCTCGCGCAGCTCTTCTAGGGCTCGATTCTCCTCCGTAGACAGATTGGATAGCCGTTTTTTATTTAGGCCATGTACCACGATGCCAATCGCCTTCAGCCTCACTGATTCTTGGACCTTGGAGCCATGACGACGGACCCCGTCCTCCACAGCTGAAACAAACTTTACCAGGGGCGGTCGACTGCCCGACACATTGAAGCTGTGGCCTTTGGCGCGGACGCTGGTCTTTTCGTCCAACCAGACAGATCTGTATCAAAGGTTCACCTTTAAATATAGCCTCAAGATTATGTAAGTTCACTGCGTCCCAATAGAAAATGTCATTCAGGTGCTAATAGGTTTTCGACATGTGCCTTATGTGACGATTCGTCTCATTCTTCAGTTACGCCCAGTAGACTGGGATATTTGTTATCTGTAAGTGTGTCATGTACGTAGCAACGTCATGTGCTCTTGTATATAAAACAGCTATTTTCATTGTAATATGAACGTGTCTTAACCTTCGGAGTGTCACACGTTCGCAGAAACTTGCTCTAACCGGGCAACCTCGTTTCAGATGACCGTGTTTACAAACCCGTGTGATCTCGTGTGGGTGCCCGGATGATATCGTTCGCGAACCCGGATCTGCTCGTGTTCATGCCCGGGTGATTTCTTCGAGTCCCCGGACAACGGACGTGGCATTTGGCACAAGGTCAGCTAAAGGTCTCCCTCATCCAGCGATCAGCGTAACAAAAGAAGTGAAATTTCTGGTTGAACGGATTATCAACCCGGCCAGCTGCGTAACCCGTGAGCTCTACAACCATTCTCACCAAATTTGTATGTATGGAAAGAATATCTCGTGTTGTAATGACAGTTGCAGTACAACTTGCAATGGGCGACACCATACTAGAGCGAAAGAAATAATAAATAGGGGAAAGAAGTAATGAAGAGAGAAAGAAAGAGGGCGAATAAAAAGGATACATACAATACGAACGCGGATGGACACTAGTTCCGTTGTTGACTCAGACATATTCCCGGAACAGGCTTTGGTATTTCGAGCCGAAGGACTATTCAGACAACAAAAAATGAACTAACGTTGCGTCCTGGTAAGAAACTGCACTAGCAGTATCTCTCAAACATTGTTCAGGAACAATTGTTCAATTTTCAGTATCACCTTATAGACTTGACTTGTGAACAAGCCCACCATATGCTGGTTCACAGCATGCAGGGGCAATTTTAATTCTTTTCCTTCAGAACATGTCAGCACAAAAAAAGAATCGGTACATTTTGAACAGTGGGTTCCACTTGAATCAAAACTCTTGTTACTTTTCCTCAGCAGAGGTAAAAGAAGTGACAGCATGAGGCCACTCTCCACTGTAACGGTGCACACATGGGTGGTTGGGCATCCTTCCGCGGCATCTGCATGGAAGAACAGGTCATAAAATGAACAGCGCTGTAGGATTTTATTTCCTAAGGTACGGTGGAATTAAGGTTATTCTGCACAGAACTTCGCAGTTGAATCTTCTCGAAATGGGCTTGACTGCGATGTAGAAACCTTAGG
>CM023490.1:51190866-51218276 GCA_013339685.2 Hyalomma asiaticum
TGATTTTGTGTTGTGGGCGGCAAATACATTAGGATTTCTCGCATGAAGTACCAATGTTTCGATATTGGGCGCTTTCATAGTTATTTTAGGGGCGAAGCTCCTTATGGCGTGGCCCGAGCGTCCCGTCGTAGGTAACCGCCTCTCGTGCATGCAAACTGCAGTTGGGTGACGTTATACTAGATGGCGCTGGTCGTCATCGCCCTTTCGGTGAATATGCCGCGGTCGAGCTCGACGACTCCCCCTCTCTCGCCCCCACTCTCTCCCTTTCCCTCCCTCTATCCCTCCCCTCTCCCTCACAACCGTTCAACGGTCCCCCCCCCCCCTCTCGCGCCTCGCGATGCCGACGCAGGCAGCGTCTGCTAGCGAGTTTCTTGTTTCCCGTATATATGGCACTGGATTTTGACCTCCAAGGTAGTGCCTGTGTGCGATTAAACAATGAAAATTCACAGCGTACATGTAAAATTAAAGTGAGCTGCAAGTCACCATAACTCTCATCGACCCTTTAGTATAAACGCGCGCGATCTCACGTCGATGATGTACTGGGCAGAATTCACGGTTTACCGATGAACCTCCGCAGCTTCGCCCACTCATCATCATTCACCCCGTGGATATGCTGTGATTTTTTTATTCAATCTTGGAAAATCTGAAAGCTGCTTGATGGGTGAGTGCACAGTGCATTTCATAACGTTTGCGAGTTCCTGGCGTGCTCAACTGCAATCTGGCAGGTGAAAAATAAAGAAATACAATCATTGTGTCTCTTGTTGCCTGTACAAATCGTCAGTTATGAATGTCACGTCGATTATGTTACACAAACCGGAGACGAGGTTGTTTCATCGATAGATGATATAAGGTTGGAAAGGAACGGCGCATGCTTATTTGGTGCATATGTTTTCACTTAGCGCCCTGAATAAAATAGTTACAATGCCGATAGTTCTTGTGCTTGTGTTCATCTCTGTTGAGTTTGCTTTCTATCAAATAGGTTGGCACTCACGTTAATGCAGACTGCTGTTTTGTCGAAGATAAGTGCATGCTACGAGGAGTTGATGTGCGTATCGTATAGCTCATTCGTTAAATTTTTCCTACAAAATGGAGTTTCTTGACACTGCAGCAAGAGTGAACATTAATAGAAAATTGATTCTCTAATTGAATCGAAAACTTCACATACATACTGTACGCGTCAGTTATGCTCAATGATTGAGTAACTCAAAAAGATTGTGTGTTCTCGTTTTTCGCACACGTGTTTTGGCTTATTTTAACGTGAATATAAGTGATTGGTAGCTCTGAATGCACATACCGTATCGCAAACAAATCTACCGGGTCCCTAAGAGCCGTACTAACTGTGGCAAACAAAAATTGAGTTATCGGTTAACTGCGGCTATTAATAAGACGTCGAAACTGTTGAGTTTGATGTTTCAATGAATATGTTCAAAAAGGAAGCAAAGGAACGCTTCGTAGATTTTCGTCCGTGCTTTGCATAACAACGTTTTTCACCGTTGCACGCTTAGTAAACGCATGACGACACACCTCCAAGCTAAGGGGAATTTGCATTAATATTGTTATATTTTCAGTTTTGTTTGTGTTTGCTGATGTCAGACTGCACAGAGGAGCCGTGGTCATTGTCAGGCATTCCAGCCTTTAGCCCCGCGTTACTTCTTCTGTATTAAAAAGAAAAAAAAATACGTTTCAATTCCAAAATAATTGCCTACAAGGTATGCCCGTCCATCGGCGCCCTCATTGCCAGCTGGAGCAGGTCGTCGTGGCCAATTCAGAGCAGCGTCGTATTTCAACGGTGCCTAACTTAACCCTTCGCACCCTTCACCAGCTGCTTGGCGGCCGTAATAATAAAGTAAATAAACTTAAAAGCGCTTGAAAAATTTATATTTAATCCATCATCACTGCACATAAAGTGACACGATGGTCGTGTTGTTGCTCCTAGGTATTGTATTTTCAATACTATACTGCCCTTCTTTGCAAAGGAAAGCTGCGGACAGAGATGGTGGTTCAGGCGCCCTTGTCAAGGGTCACTTTTCATATTTTCTCAAGAACCAAATGGCGCTTACAATATGTTTTCGTCCTTTGACACGCTACTTTGTACATTCACTGATCTTCTCAGCAGGCCGTCTATTTACATCCAAGGACGTAGTGTCGCTAAAGTTCACCAGCGTATCAACGGTGAAATAACACCAGTCGCACGTGCAGACTGCAAAAAGCGATAGTCTACATTAGCTGGAGACGTTTTATCCCACCGGCAAGGTGCCCACACAGTGACTCTTTCGAGAAAATCTAAAGCAAACATCTTCAATAGTATAGAAGCCTGCGGCTGGAGAAATGAGCAAAAGAAAACAGAGCAGCGTCGCTGAGAAACAAGGTGGCTTTGAAATCTAGCCTGTGTTTTCCACTAGCTCTGGCAACCGCTCCCGTAAATAACATCATACTAGCTTTTCTTAGGCATCCTACATTGGGACGTTCTCGATAACTAAATATTTACTCCTTCCCTTACACCATATCCGAAGTACTTGTTGCAAAAGCAGCAATTTCGACGCATTCTTTCCATTGCGAAGCAGTATGCCTGTAGCAGCTGCCTTGTAAAAACACATTTCTTTTTCTGTGTCAGGAATGCTTGTGTTTTCTGACAAGCCTCCAGCACTTTCATGAGCACCGGCGAGTCGCTACGTAGCACATCACCGCTGTTACTATTTATGGGTTTCCAGCCCCCCTTCGCCGCCGGACAAATACGCACAAAAAGAAAGAAAAAAAAACAGAAAATCATCTCCCCCCCCCCCCCCCCTGCACCGCTGCGCCTCTGTCGAGGGCGGTGAGTCACCTGGTAAAGAAGTTTCACGTGTTCTAGGCTAGGCCTAGAGCGGGCTTTATATACGCTTTATAAACCACCGCGAATAATGCTTGCGTGTGTAGGCTGATGAAATCCGTGAACATAAATAGTTATATTTTTGGTGCTCATCCTCGCGGCCTAACAGAGATAAATGATGTAAAATGCGAAGCTGCGTGTAAAACCAATAACAATGCCCAACCGCAGATGTCGCGTCCTGTAACGAAATTCGCCATTGTGTGTCACCACAGCTCCAGAAACACTGTGCGGAAGGTGATTTCTTCATTGAAAAAGAATTATAACCGCTTTACTTGGGCGGCTCCCCCTCTCCCTGGGGCATCCCCGCATGCCGCAGTTATAGAATAAGGATAAAAACGGCATGCTCAATTGGCTTCACAGGACCCTTTCATAACGTGTCAATTAGGCAGGAAGCTCAGTCGCTGTAGAGTCTCGTAACACGGCACGATAAGACGTTTGACTCGGCATGCCTTTGCAATTATGTCCGACGGACAACTGCACCGTACGCTGACATGCAATCATGCCTTCTACAGTTTCCGTAATGCCCAAGTTGAGTGCAATGAAAAGCAGGCAATTTTCCCATGATACAGCTTCTAAGTGTACAAGCGGGTCGTCTAAATGAGCCCTCCCTCGCTGAATACTCTACATAAAACGAGAACAATCCTATACTGTAGGTTTTCTTCCCTTTCGGACATAACGAAGCTGCAAGGTTTTATGAAGTATGCCGAAAATCCTCTACGCAGAAAATTCTTGCTTTGCTATTATATAATGTGAGTTTTCATAACTGGATTTTCAATCGAATGTTTGTCCAGTGGTCAGCTTACATGTCACAGAACTTTAGTTTATTCGCTTCCAAGCAACCTGCTTTGATGAGTGTGGCGGATAGTAGCCGTCCCTTCTCTCTGTAACCTTTTAATGTGGTTATTTATTGAAACTTTCCACGCATATCCTTGATCACTATTTGCTGCTGGCCTACATTACACGCTTTAAAAAGAATAATTATGAGCAATGATTTCACGCGCTAGCAATATGGAGGGACTCTGTTAACTTGAATCCTGATTTGAAATCTTCAGAGTGAATTGTCTCATGAAGTACTTTCTTAGCGCTTTCGATAAACGAAAGACGTTTTCATTGAACATCGTTTATAATATCGGACGTGCAGTACTTCTTATAGGCCAGAATGTTAACGAATTGAGTTGAAACACCGACCTCATGTGTGATGATTCACTTGCATTCCCTAAAGCCACGTTGTCATAAAAGCGACGAAAGGATGCGCTGTGACCCTTTCTTGAGGACTGAGCATGGTGCGCTCTACTAATTTAATAGAACATCTACTTCCGCCATTCAAGGAGTTCGAGCACACCTGTCGCTCGTGCCGTTGAACTGAAGCTGAAACTCGCCACCTACGTCACTGTTTGCGACGGACTTTCTTCGCTTAAGGTTTCTATTGTTCGTGAGACGGAGCTACCGAAAAAGAACTTTATAATAAAGAACTTTATAGCAGGCTGTATGGCTGTGCGTTTGCCTTCAGCTATGATATCCGGAGGCACATCCCTTTCGCATTGAAGAAAAAAAAAAGCAAATGAGAAGGAACTTTCTTATTAGCTGGACTTCTTAATAGCAATGCGACCATTTGAGAGACAACATGAACCAGCAAATATACTTACGCTGAGTTTTGTTCATATGACCTGCTGCAGCTAAACTATATCCAAAGCTGCTTCAGGGTAACATGATTAAGCATGCCGTATTTAAAAAGAATGGTTCTTTTTTTCAGAGCTTTCTTAAGAATGTGTGAGAGGAATTTTGACGTGCTCCGTTACTTCGTACGTTTCCTCATCTCGTAGTTCCTCAAAATTTGCAGAGGAATGTTTAAAAATGCTTCTTTATTGAAAATACACGAACGTTGCTCTATTCACGTAAGCACTTCGACCACCCGCTTGAACAGGATGTTACGGAACCATGCAGCTAAATATCCTCTATCTAGAAGATGATGATGATGATGAGCCTTCAAATATGGCACATACCCACTTCGGGGGATTGGCCAAGACCAGATGTGCTTAACTTTTAGTTGGTGTATTAGTGCGAATACCACAACTTGATGTATAAAAAAGACTAATAAATTAATAATAATCGAGAGAAAAGGAAAACGGAGAAAAAAGACTATGTAGACCGTTTTTGCACTTCCACTATCAAAACAGGTAAAGTGTTTTCCTTTTTTTTAATGCAGAAGCTTTACCATAGCCTTAAGAATTTTGGCATGTGAATAATCACAAGCGTATCCGTTTTGATGGCTTTATAAATCCGCACACTGCATCAAATATGTCCCTGTGGCTGAAGCCCAGAACCGAGGCACCAAAAGTAAGAATAACTGCGAATGACAAGGTTAGCCCAAATATAGAAAGCGTAATTTCCAGGTGTCTTTTTCTTGCTGATGCATACTGGCAGCATTTTAAAAAATAATGATCAATGGTGTCAATTTCAAGACAGAATGGGCACAGAGGCGATGTCACCAGACCAGCCCTGTGCGAGTAAAGATTTAATGGAGGGACTCGGCAGCGTAATCTCGTAATCAGCACTTCAGCTTGTCGCGACGGACACCATTGTCTTTTCCACGGGAATTTTGAGTGTCGAAATTCTGTCCATGTTGTTATTGTCTCAATGACATCCCTGTGGATCGCATATGTCTAGCAAAAAAAAAGTCTTCTACCTCCTTCAGTTGGTTGCCAATTCGACTTTCAAAATCTGCGGCACCTGGTAAACATAGATAATGAATTCAGTATCATCAAAAAGCTGTGTGGCTCATGCTATCTTCATCAACGTGAATGAAACTTCCTGCATGTAAACAACAGAAAATAATGCAGTGTCTAACGTAAATCCAGATCACCAACGCCAGACCAAATGATTTATAAGTATCACAGTTACTCATACATGTGATAAAAAAACATAATGTGTATGGCAGTAATGTGTCATTTCTTTTCAGTTTTCACAAATTATCAATCTCACCCTATATGGTAAGTTCAGTGCAGAGATCATCAGATAGCTCTAATAATTTCACGAATTTCAGTGACTACAAGGACATTTGAAAACACTACTATACATCGACTGTAGATCTCTAAATGAGACGCCATGAAAAATAATCGCAATGAACGAAAATATCCGACAGATCACACGAATTTTGCGTATCGATGTCATGAGAAGCAGTGACCGAAGATATTCCCCGCGCGAATTGGTTTTAATTCTGTATAACCTTCGTATAACTGATACCTATGATGATGAAACAGGTTGCGTTCGTAATACACGCTGTTTATTGTTCTTCCTCTGTTATTCCTTGTTCTGGCACTTGCTTTTAATTATTTCCATGGCATTTTTTTTTCTTTCCGTAATATTACCTTTTTATTATGTATTGATCTGTTGATATTGTTCGTCAAGCTCGTTCTTCATTGCTCATGCGTCTGTATGCTTTTGCTGCATTTTTTATAACTACCCCATTCATGTAGCCACAGGAGGTTCCCCTGTCAGTTTCTCTGAAACTTTGGGACCGCCTTCTGTAATATGCTAACCATCTATTTAACTGAAGCATTTAATAAACTTCACTTGACTTGAAAAAGTTGCGAGCAGCATACAAGTGTTTGCGGAAATTTATTAGTCGTATGCGTAAAGTGGAAATACCTGGCCATCGGCAGCACTTGCGGGGCACCATGTTGCTCTGCTGTACTTGTGAACTTTGGTGTGCAGATGTCTGTTTCGCTGTAGGCAAGTATACACTCTATGATGTGTTGATGTGTCCATCATAAAAGCCCGCCACGGTGGTCTAGTGGTTATGGCACTCGGCTGCTGATCCGAAGGCTCGCGGGATCGAATCCCGCCCGCAGCGGCTGCATTTCGATGGAGGCGAAATGTTGAGGCCCGTGTGCTCTACGATGTCAGCGCACGTAAAAGAACCCCAGGTGGCTGATATTTCTGGAGACCTCCACAACAGCGTGTGGTTTTCCTTCCTTAGATCCCATAAATAATGGGTCATAAGCTTCGTTTATTGGAGCCTACCTACGGCGCCAAGAAAGCTGCACAATAACCTCCTGAGTGTCAGTAGCATGTAAGCTATCACGGTGCTACGATAGCAAGGAAGATGATGATCGCTAAGGCAAAGTAGGCGATGTAGTAGGGTAGCCTCTCGATTGGCAATTGGGTCTCTGCCGTCGATAACGTTCTTTTATCTATCTATCCATAGAGCTATCTATATCGACAGATAGGTAGGTAGATAGATAGGGGTACATGCGCTTTGCTTAAAAGCCTCGATCTAATCGTAACAGATGGTTGAATGCCCATGAATTAGGTTCGTAATACGCAGTCTCCTTATTCTATGATTCTAATGTTCTCCTATTCTTATGACACCAATTCTTCTGCAGGAATTCCTTCCTCTTCTATGCGGTTTCTTTGATGACCTGTCTTCTCTTCTTTTACTTCCTAATATTCATAGGTGGCTTGCTTTAGTCCTGTCTTTCCGCCGTCCCCTCCACATAATACATTCCATTAAACTATCAATTTACGTCTGTCCTATGCTGCCCTATGCATTAAGCGCTGCAGAATCCCATATTTCGGCTACGCGTTGAATTCCGCTGGGGCTACCGAACGTAAAACGCTATCCCATGGTAACCCCTACGTTGCCCTGTGGTAACCCTGAGAAGAGGGGCGCACCGACGAATCCTTGTATCTCTTTACGGAAGCGACTGAAAGGTCCTCGCCATTTCTCGTGATTCGTTCAGAGGAAACAAAAATGTTGGCACGAGCAGTTTCAGAATTTATTGTCCCTAAATCTCTAACCCGAAATCTTGGAAATATCTACGGAGTCACCAGAGAGCCCAGCAGAGACCTCCCTCTGGCCATTCCGGTTTGGCTGTTCTGATCTCATGGTGTATATTGAAACGGACATCATCTGGCATATTGGCTCCTTCACTCGGCCACAGCAGTGCCCTCTAGAAGCTCTGGAAGAAGCCGAGACAGGGAATACCTAGATTATTATTCACCCGCGACACTCCAAACAGGGGATATTTATAGCACAGGCAATACGCATAAGGGGGACTTGTAGCAACGACGCGAATTACGTTCACCACTTGAACAGATTAAAGACAACCTTAGCTGAAAGAAATCCCCTGCACGACGATGACGAGTTATAGAATGACGTGTGTAATCCACAGAGGACACCAGCACAAGAAGCTCATACCAACCAGCCAGCTAGCATTCATAACAAAATGCAGCAATGCACTTGCAACCATGAATAATATCCTTCGTGAACACTATCCAATACTAACAAGCAGTGGTCGCCTTAGGAAAACGTTTCCCGAAATACCAAGTGCCACTTACCGCCGTAATAGAAAGTTTAGGGACCTGTTAGTGCATGCCAAAGTAAACCCTCAGCACACCGCCTGCGTAATCACTTACTCCTGTCCTAGATGTAAGACTTGCAAGTATATTCAAAATGTTTTATGAAAGGGAAAATTGGCCTCCACCCGTTTGTAGCGCCGAAAAATTCGTCCTGGTCCGGGGATCGAACCTGGGACCAACGCCTTTCCGGGGCGCTCGCTCTACGAATTGAGCTAACCAGGAGGCTAGCGATTGACAGCGCGAGGGCGAATCCATCGACAACTCGGAGCACGTGGGCGTGAATATATGGCAAACGAGTTCTGCGGAAACCTGCAAGGTGGAGTAAGGTTTTATGAAAGCGAAAATTAGCATCCACCCGTTTGATGACAAGGCTACAAGGAAATCCATACAGATTTCTCAGAGATGAAAGCTTCCTAGTTGCCGAAAAATTCGTCCTGGTCCCGGGTTCGATCCCCTAGCCATAGCGACTGCATTTGGATGGAGGCGAGATGTTGATGCCCGTGTGCTGTGTGATGTCAGTGCAAGTTCATGAACCCCTGTTGGTCGAAATGTGCGGACCCCTTCACTACGGAGCCTCTCATAATCCTATTGTGGTTTCGGGATGTAAAACTTTAAACATTACATATAGCCCACAATAAGCAATTATGCATAACAGATAGTCAACAAATTATGGTCATCCAACATTTTAGCAAAAGTGGTACCTGTGCAACGTGAATTCTGCTGAGTTCTACTTAGGAAAACCTTCGTGTTTCATTACTTTAGAGGTGCGGTGTGGGGCCGTACTGTGGTCTTCAAGGTCCCGAGGTAGTCGAAATTTCCAGAGTCCAGTATGTCGTGCCTTGTAATCACATTATGCATTTGGGATCTAGGTATCAAAACCACAATATGATTATAAGGACTTCAAGGTCATTCCTTTTAGTTGTCTTGGACAGTCGTATATATTGGACACAAAGTCTTTTGGGACACTTTCAGCCCATTCAGCATTTGGATGAAGAATATATGACATCATTATGTAAAAACAAAATACGCAATACTTAAGTGATACAAGCACACTACAGTAAACAATTGGATGAGAACGGCTACGCACGTTATCACAGTTGCCACATCCCTCTTCCTAATTCACACGAGATTTCCGATTTACGCGCCTAATTCAGGGTGACATTAAGCAAGAAGAAAAACGATATAGTAGGTGGAGAGTCTAATATCATAGATACGACGCGGATGCTTCAAATGTGAGGAAAATGCTACTCTTTGTAATAAATCTTACTCGAATGATTCAGCGCTCTTGTGAATTTCTTTGTTTTAAATTAAAAAGGTTATATAGACCATTATGTGACTTCAACATTTCCATTGGCTCTGTTCGGAAGGAAGTATGCTTTGTCTTAATGCCCTATTTCTTTATTTTACCGCAAGCTCTGCCTCACTCTTTAATCACTTCGTCTAAGCAGACGGCAGTTCCGGTAGCTCAGTACTTTTTTCATGACAGCGGTTCTGACAGTTCACTCTTTGTCACTGAGATCACATACCTCCTTAAGGCAGTATTCTTCTAAATCTAACTCTAGGAATATCAGTTTTGCGATAGAACTTCCGGGTGGACAAAGGGAAAGGAGGGCTAAAGGAGATTTAGACTTTCCTGGCGTGCTACGTTATTTATTCGAGAATTTCATCCACCGAAAGTGCAGTCCACCTATATGGCTTTTATAGAGACAGCAAGAGGCTTTCACGAGATTTGTTTTCCTCTTCTGGTACGTTTCCCGGGTTCCTGACGTGGTCGTTTTTATTTTCTCTCTTGTTAGGTAATACATGCAGTAGTATGTTCCAGCGCTTGTACTGATAAAGGAATTGTACTCCTCTAAGCTGTCTCTAAGGCCATTGTAAATGTGTTTAGAATCGGTCCTTTTTAAAGATGAATAATTGTATAAGCACTCCGTTCCAGATTGTCAACGGTCGATGAAGAATGGCTAACTATGAAGTAGTTGCTGTGATATTCTTTATTACGGCCCTGATGCCATGCCAGATAGCAAATGGTAAGTTTACGAACTGCGAACAACAAAAGCATGTGCTGTGTACTGGCTAATATTTAATCAGGTGCACTCCGTGTTGATGAGACAACGCACTTGTTGAGCACTCTGTCGCCTCTATATTTGCACTTGCCCTGAAAGCCGAGTATAGATTTTTTTGTTCTTTCGTGTGCTGTAGGAATGTAGATATTTTGCACGGGTTATTATACCAGATAGTATGGTTGTAGTAGGTAAGAAACACATTTTCTCTCTGAACGCACTGAGCACAGAAAAACGCATGATATTTTGCAGTGGGGAACGGGCGAATGGGTTCTGACGGTGTTACCTAACCAAAGAAACGCTAAAAGATTATCGAAAAGGAATATCTATGAGCAATACTCAGGACAACTGGGAACGATGGAGCGGAAAGAAGTTGCCCCTCAAACTAGGTTTGAGGAGGCCTGGACGTGGTTATTTAACCCATTAGAGACCTAGAAAAACCTGCATGCCCAGTTTTGTTCATGTTAGGCGCAGACTACATCTTTAGCATAAACAAAAAAAAATGAGCAAGTTTCAAGAAGATTGCCTCATTCATTCAAAAGTTACCTTTAATAACAAGGTACGCGCTTTGCATAGGAAAATGAATATTTGCCCTACGCTGCTATTCAGACTGCTGAGACCTTTTCAAGCATCGGTGCTTAAAATAAATTGTTACATTTCATTTCGTCCACACACACACATGACACCATAATTCCGTTCCGAATTTGTTTGGACAGGTCTACTGCGTTGCAACTTCAATGGCGGTATATTCGCCACCTTTGTCTTCACTGCCGTACCACTTCACTGCCAGCGTGCCTATACAAAACGATACGTGACAATGATGGGAAGAACTCGGAACACTCCGACGGCTACATAGGACGTCTTTTACGCTCACGAGGCAAAGCAATCACAACAGAAGCACGCAAAGTAACCACGGTACGTTGCATCATGAGCACATATGAATATCCGAAGGAAGCTCAAATGGGTGCATTGTGAAGGGGGTCACAGAATTTTCACCGACAAGCGCTGCAGCTGGAAACCAATTAAGAAAGTAAACAATTTCCCTGGGCAGCGAATCGCCGATGCTTGCCTAGCGCTGTCCGATTCCTCCCACCTCAGCTTCGTTATATACAGGAAAGATGTTGGGGCTTAAAAAATAGGATTACAAAAATAAATAATAAAAAAATTGCGCTCATTTGGTTCGGACGTTACCAACTACAAACGCTGCCAGTTCACAGACTCTAGATAACTGTTTAGCAGTAAAAGGAAATCATTCATTAGCAAAAACTTGCTTTTGGGTGTAAAACTGCTACAACACTTATCGCCATGTTCATGTGCTGGTCTCTCTAGAGGAATTATGACAATATCCACTTCGTATTTACAACTCCGCGATATGTGCGCTGCATCCTCACTGTTTCCCTGAACCGACTGAATGGTTTCTTACTGAAGAAAGCGTCCGCTTCCATAATACCAGCTGCCTGCATGAGCCAGGGTAATTCTGCAAAAACGAATGCACAGCCTACTATATACAGTGCAGCAAGATTTACATTTGCACAACAAAAAAAAGAACGACAGCTACACAAAGTTTAAGTCTTTGAACTTTCACTTCGTTCCATCTAGAACTTTTGTCCCTAAAATTTTCATGAACACTTAGCTACTTTAGACAGGAGAAAAAGTTAAGGAAGCGCTTACCTAAGAGTAGGTGCGAGTGAAGTTTGATAAAATTTGATCGTGAGCATATGCTCTGCTAAGCATTGCGGACCACTTCCTTTATTGCGGGGTGTTGGTTGGCCCGACGTAATAAAATTATGAGCCAGTGAAAACGAACTATTCAGTTTGAAATTCCTAAAAATTAGAAATGTGTCAGCACTTTTAGAAGTACAGTGTTCTCTAAAGGGCTAATTATGAGGATGGTGGTAAAATGCAAAGGATGGCGGCAGCACTCATACGAATGGCATGACGAAGGGAGAATAGTGATGAGACATTGGGAATTATTAACACTGAAAAAAACCTTGAAATAGGCTTGAGTGCGGGCACTGAGCGAAGGAACCCTTTGAATCATGAGGCGTAAACACGCGGGCCGAGCGTAGCCGCAGATCTTTTTGTCTAGCGGCCAGACGAAATCCAATATTATCAAAAAGCACTCGCATAACTGTTGCTTCTGTTGCTACTAGAACACTTTGTTCAGGTAAAGTGCGCAGGCGAGCAGTCACCATGTTTCACCCAGAGCATGCACTCTGCTTCGAAATAGGACCATCACAAAAAGGCGATATTGAAGAAAGGCCAACTAGATTACAGCCATTTCGAGAATCGCTATTGACATCTTGCGAGAATGTCGAAGACAAGCGGCCAACTACCTTAGGCTTTCAGACACTTCTAACCAAGGGATGCAGGTAGGCGTTATCGCTATGAGTATGCCTCAGTACAAAAAGGCATAGATTAGCTCATACACCAACGGAATACATTTGAACGTCAACACTAGGTAAAGAGAACGCTAAAGATCAGCTGTAAAAGTAAAATCATGACCATGGCTCAACAACTGAAAAATGACTAGGTGAAATTTTTATAGATGTAACTATAAACCAACCCAATTTGTTCGTACATCGTTATACTTTAAGGAAACACTGGAGAGGGGCGGTAAGGTTTACGGCTGTGAGCGTGGGTGCGGCAAAAGGGGCAAGTACGCAAGAAAAATATCCACAGACAAAAACCTTTTAAATGGGTTAGAAAGCGCACTGACAGTTAACGAAGCCGTGCAAGGGGGTGGTAGAAGTAGCAGTCACGATTACTATTTATAAGATATGATCATGGTCCGGAAGAGTAAACTAACAAGCAATTCAGTTAGTGTTGACGACTTCAACTGCACGAGATAACTTCCGGATTAGAACCCTTACGTCCCGTGGTCGACTGCTGGAGCACACTCGTTTCGCATCCGTGAATCATTGTGTTAGGTGAGGACTGCGACAAATTTCGTGTAATTTTTTAGAGTAGTGACACGAATGTGTCGTTTATCCTGATTCTCTCACAGCTCACTGCTGGTTTAACTACACAAGAATTCCAGAAGGAGACGCGTACGGACTGCAAGATCCATGTGTTGGGCTCAGATGTCACAATGACACCCTCACACTCGAGGAGTAAGGTCATATATTTTTTTTTCGTATCAAAATATTATTTTGCTGTTGTCTTCACATCGCGAACTCGTTATTCAATGTCCATGTTTGGATTAACGCATATAAACTCGTTTGGGACATAAAAACATGTGTAACGACACCAGTGCTGTTTTCAATAGTAGGAGTCTCTAGCAAAGTGTACTGGGAAGCTTGAGTAGCGCCGTGGATTGAATTTATTGCGAGACTCTAAATCTGACATTACAGCGCCTGAAATTCTACGAGAAGTACCAGTTATGTCTCTCGAACTGTGGTATCAATGCAAATTTCCGTCAATTGGAAGAGATTATCATGGACGTGAATGCGTGTGGTGATGCAATAAGAATTATTATATGCGTCAAATTTATCGACACAGGCAACAAAGTAAGAAAAAAGGCAGTTCCTAGAGCGAATGTTATGTCTCACCATATGTAGAACACCGTGTGCATTATGTTTATAAAAACTATTCGCTTTGACATTCATATTCAGCGAGCACTCTATGTCCTCTTACTAGCTTGGATTGAATTCAAACTCTATCACGACCCGCATCCACACGCATGAATGGGCATTCACTCCGTACACAAGATTGCCTTCTCCCATGGGAAGTCTTGGTTCATTGAGTCTGTGATGGATGTCGACTACGAATGAAAGAAGGCACCGATCGCTGTAAAATGCTGAGGATTCTTATAGTAGTATTAGTTTAACACGGGAACCAATAATTGCCAAAACACAAATAAGTGGCACATGTTCTTTGGGTTAACAAGTTAGAAATTTATTAGGGCAATAACGCGTGCAATTCGGTAACATCTATCTATCTATCTATCTATCTATCTATCTATCTATCTATCTATCTATCTATCTATCTATCTATCAGCTTACGTCTTTGCACTCTTCTGTTCAGTGTATGCTTGGTATGTACTGAAACTGGCATGGATGAATGTCCTGGGGACATCAGTGATTGTTATTCTCGTATTATATGCTTATTACACAATTCGATATAAAAGATCATAAGATCACATATGGCTTATACTCGCACTTATTGACGCGGGCTTTTCGGTTATCTACAACAAGTGATCGAATATGCGAATATGAAATCAATCGAAGACCAATTAAATAAAACTGAAAATTCTGTGACAACACATCATGCTTGGACTAAGGAAGCGAGATTGATCCTGTTCTCCGTTGCTTGCTATTGAAACGTGAAAATAACAAGCAGACAGAAGCAGCCAAACGTGCTGTTACCATTACCTTTATTAGTTTAACCAATTAACGGGCAAAGAGCAAGGAATACGAAAAGGTTTATTTCAGTAGAATAGGAGCAATAGTAAGCTTTAATCCCATTCCCGCGGCATGTTTTCTGCCATTTAGAGAAATTCAAACGGGCCTTACAGGCCTAGAATTTTCGTGCTCAAAATATATAGAAAAAAAAAAGCGCTGAAAGTGTAACGCTTATTTGCCTGTAATCATGAAGAATTTTTTCACGGAACTACAGTTTACTTTAGCCCCACAGTTTTAACAGCTACCGTGAAATGGCCCCTACACAATTTCCACTCTTGCAGTACTAAGGAAATCTTTCAAAAGAAAAAAAAAACGCCCAACTCAAACCATTTCCTCTTATTTTCGCCAGACACTGCGTTGTGGCTATTGGAGCGCAGAAAGTGCACAGCAATTGCGTGATCACGTATTTCGCTTTTTGTTTAGCTCAGAATACAAGCCATGGATTGGGAAAATATAAATATTCGTCATATAGCTACATTACCACTAGCAAACAATAATAAATCTGCGTCTTCGCCTTAGGATAACGGGTCATCAGGAGAACAATACAAGAGTTCGCAATTTAGGAACGTACTGGTGTCCGGTTTCTTTTTTATCCTTCCAGTAACAAAGCGAGTTTCCAATATTCGTGGTCATGAAGGTTTTTTGCGCTTTACGTTTAAGTTAATCGAAGGTTGAAAGTTTATTTAACGACATAAACGTTGGCATAAAATGGCACTTTGAAATCCAACAGATTGATATAAACGGGGCTTACAGATTGAAATGACGTACAATACTATGAAAGCTGTTGTTATACTGTATAAGAGTTCGGAACAAGTAAAAGAAGAACAGAGTGAAAAATGTCTAACATGTATAATAGATTTGCCGAGAATTTTCCTGTCTACTCAAAAGCATCCGGTGATGTTCCGTCCAGGGTTGCATAGAGAGGATTATGCATTGTTGTCCTGAAACCAGCTGATAATGAGAGATGCCGTTGGGGAGGGCCCCGGAAATATTGACCACCTGGTGTTTTTAACGTGCACTAACACCGCACAGAACACGGGCCTCAACATTTCGCTTCCATCGAAACACAGCCATCGCGGCGGGGATTCGATCCCGCGACCTTCTCATCTGCAGCCGAGTGTCATACCCACTCGGAGATCGTGGCGAGGGCGGATTATATATTGTCAATTAGCGCTGCTTCAATTTCTTTACATCTGTAGGCAACATGGTAGCAGTTGTTACATCATGATCAAGTTGATTCCAAAAGATTAAACTTTATGTACATGAACCTTAATTTTTTGCACCATAGGGAATAAAAAAAACGCCAGCGCTATCCATTGCATCTTCTTTTCTTCCACGCAGATGCGGCACAACTAAGCCGGATCGTCCATGTATGAACCGCTACCGACAAAAGTGGCCTAAGTGCTGTTACTTCTTCTACCTCTGCTGAGTTTAATTAGCAGCACTTCGAATAAAGCGCAGCGCATCATTGCAATTATCGCAATTTATTCCTGCTTGATACAACCGACATCTTAATGAGCAGAAAATATAACATTGCCACTACATGCAACGGAGAAGTAGTTGCTGGACGTATTCAGAGAAGTCACATCTACTCACTTAAAAATTCTTTTTGCATGCTTGAAATTCAACCAGCGTTTAGCATTATTTCAGAGATAATGCTTCTGCAGTTTTTCATCAGATCGCGACGTTGCGCCATTTTCTATTCATTGAGTAGGGCAGGGGCGCAAAAACAAAAAAAAAGATATAAATGGCTTGAGTCCTGTTGTGCTTTCTTCTAATAATTCCTTTCTTTCTCTCCCTCTTGCTTTGTCTTTTTGTTTCTCTTTTCGTTTCCTTTTATCTCTCCTACCGGTTTTCTCTCGCCCACGACAAGTCATGTTAGGATCACTGGTACAACGCAAGCTCCTTCTCATAAGTGCCCTTTCGGTGGGCGTGGGTGTTCCGCCCTCGTAGTTACGAAGCTCGCTTTCTAATCCCAAGTACCCGTGTTAAACGATGTTCAGCTAGAAAGTTCATTAGTCTATTAAGCATTCATATGGCCTGCGATGTTGGCGACATAAGGCTGGCCTTGTTCCAAAAGCCACATTCGTTGTACGGTCGCTGAGACGAAATCATGTGCATAGCTTCACGAAAACTTCCACGTGTGCGAACAAGATTCCGCAAACGAAATGCTCCAGTCAGGAAAAGTTTGTTCCAACATACGCTGTTACGAAGATTGAGGCGCTGTAACGTCAGAATAAGAATAGCCCTACGACATACAAAGACACTTTTGCAGGACAAGTACCTGACAGAGAGCTTATGTGACACATTTACGTACAAGATATGTCCCAGCCCACTGGATGTAACTAACAAATTATGACTAACACATATTTAGCAATCAATAAAAATGAATCCTCACATAACGAACGTGCTGTCGAAGGCATACAACATGACAGACAGGTTTTCTTGTGACCTAGGCAATTTAGCGAAAGGGAAGGGGTCAAGGGCTCGTTCTTTATTTGTTAGAAACAACTTAATGAGCAAACAGACAATGAAGCCTAGGAAAGCATAGGGGAAGTTACTTGTGGCATTGTACTTGTGGAGAAAGTAGAAAGGAAGTAAAGTGGACGAAAAGACAAACCTTGCCTTCGGTGGGAACCGAACCCACGACCTTCGGTTGTCGCGTCCGATGCTCTACCAAATGAGCTACGAAGGCTTTTTTTTTCTTTATAACTGAGCTACGAAGGCGGTCGTCGCCCCGTCCACTTTACTGTATATACGTCGGGGCGTCGGGGGGACGACCGCCTTCGTAGCTCAGTTGGTAGAGCATTGGACGCGACATCCGAAGGTCGTGGGTTCGGTTCCCACCGAAGGCAAGGTTTGTCTTTTCGTCCACTTTACTTCCTTTCTACTTTCTCCACAATTACAATACCACAAGTAACTTCCCCTATGCTTTCCTGGGCTTCATTGTCTGTTTGCTCATTAAGTTGTTTCTAACAAACAAAGAACGAGCCCTTGACCCCTTCCCTTTCGGTATTTCATAGCTTGGGCCTCGTTGCGGCAGACTTGGTGCCTTAGGTAGCATGCGAGGGCTTATTGGGCAGCAGCCATCTCATCTAAGTTCACGTTCTACGTGACGCCTCCTGGCAAGAAAGTGCGTTCCACGCACGCCGCCTTGGCCATGAGTGGCGCTGCCTAACACTCCCAGGATAATACGTACATAAATACACAATAAAGTGGACGGGGGGACGACCGCCTTCGTAGCTCAGTTGGTAGAGCATCGGACGCGACATCCGAAGGTCGTGGGTTCGGTTCCCACCGAAGGCAAGGTATGTCTTTTCGTCCATTTTACTTCTTTTCTACTTTCTCCACAATTACAATACCACAAGTAACTTCCCCTATGCTTTCCTAGGCTTCATTGTCTGTTTGCTCATTAAGTTGTTTCTAGGCAATTTACATAATTTTAGGTAATAATATAATATCTGTGTATAAGAAAGCTCTTGCATACAACGGCAGGCACACACAAATGATAAGTACACAAATAGTAAATGCATCGGTCAAGCAATGTTTGATGATCACGCTAGAAGAACCAGGCCTTTTGTAAAACAAGTCGCACACTTTCATCAACCAACGACAGGATATGGCAAGACCACTGTTCACGAAACTCCTCTTTCTCGAGGAAAACCATTTCCTCTGAGAAAAAGGAAAGTATAGCTCGATCTCCACTCGCTCTGGAATCGGTGAAGTTCTCGACGACAGCGTTCTGTAGCAAGCCCGTTGCACCTATTACGTCAGACAAATAGTCGTCGCAACAATCAGACGTGCAAGGAGACCACGCAAGCAACAAAAAGAATAATTTCTAGGCCTAGGAAGCCCGCACATTGCTGGTCGGATTCTTGATGAAAAAGATTGTTGGGACAATTTGAAGGTGAGGCACAGCCCAATCTCTCCAATCTGACGTGTTTTGGGAGAACTTCCTGTGCCCGCTTGCACATCAAGACGCGGAGACGGCCAGGCAGAAAGTCTGCCGTTATCGCGTCCCACGATAAACGACTAAAAAGTTCGCTATTGAATGCGGAGAGAAACTTGGATATGTCTAAGGATGCCAGCGCCGCTGAGATACAGAATGATGTGCATATTATCGAAACAATGCAAATTATTACACATTATATAAATGTGGTAGGATATAGGTTGCAGTAAATTTTGAAACTATATCAAAGATGTTGGAACATTACGTAGACTAAAGAAAATTCGTCGTGTATCACGTTAGCGGTGTGAAAACGAGGGAAACAGCTAATCTGGCTAATCCGTCTGGCTGTATGACCGTCCGACTACGTTTTCTCGTAGCGCTTTCTCGACTTCGCTTTCGCGGACCGCTTCCTCAGCCTCAAATTCAAGACACTTTTACTGTTGCCGCCTTTTCCTTCATGATTATACTACGTCACCGACGCTTAGCCAACGGTGCGAGCGCTGACGTTATGGCTCGGTTCCGCGTAGCTTGTTCAAGGGCCGTAACCATGTTGCAACGCGACGAAGAGTTACGTCATCGCCAGGCGTTGAGATTCCGGTGTTCTGCTGGACAAAGCTACGGGAGGTGACATGGTGCTATCCGCAGCGGGCATGACCCAGGACTTCATGTGCGTTTGGGCACCACCCTACATGAAGCCTTGGGTTTTAGTGCGAAGAATGGAAAGCTGAACATACCCGCGATTGAAATAAGTAAGTGACGGTTAGAATACTGGAGGAAGAACACTAGAGAGAACGGAGAGAAATAATTATACGGAAAAATATGGACTTTCTGCCATACGGGCAGAGAACTGGGCTAAGAATTTCCCTTTTTGCTTTAGTATGATCAATTTGATTGAAGTAGATTTAAAAGGCATAAGGACAATTTAGAAAAGTAAAAAAAAAAAACTGGCCGCGCATCTCCGTGCTTCGCTGCAAATGTCGTCGAAGGACGATAGTGTTCTACTGGCCGTACTACATGAGTAGTAAGTATACGGCCAGTAACGAAACGGATGGGACGAAAGAGCATGGTTAGAGCGTCGGAGAACTCGGATTGGATAGCAGGAATGAAGAAGCCGGTATTGAACAATTACAGAAAAGGGAAAGACGAAATCAAGAGAGAAACATTTTACGATAATTCAAAGGCAAGCGCTTTACTGTTTGAGGCAAGGTCCGGTTGCCTGAGAACCCGAAGTTACAGAGCGAAATTAAATAAAGAAGGGGACACAAGTACGCGCTGTGGAAAAGATAGGGAAACGACAGATCATATTTTGATTGAACGTACAGATGTTCCCCCAGGTGTAGCTGTGGACACTACCCTACAGGAGGCCATGGGTTTCAAGAGTAGCACGGGAAAGCTGAACATGTCGGCGATAGAGATCAGTAAAAGGCGCTTAGAGTATTGGTGGCGCAAAAGTATGGAGCAAACAAAAGCACAAGGTAGTTCGGGTAAGATTGTTACATCACAACGGAACGATAATAGATAAAATAGGTAGACGAGGAGAAAAATTAGTTGTGAAAATATGTGTGATTCGGGAAATGTTTGTAGAGGAAAAAGAAATAAAGCTAGAGCTTGGTGACCCGGCTACTGCCCCGTTATAAAGGGGACGCTCCTAATATCCATCCATCCATCCATCCACCGAAGCGTAGGAAACGTCCGCTTTTTCGTTCATAACGTGGCATCGTCAACTCAGCGTAAAACACTGCGGTCTTTGAATCACATATGTATCTATTTTCTCAAATAAAGGAATACACCGCCCAATACTCAGATATTGATGTTGTACCTCAGATATGCGTAATATTCGCTATTTGATATCATGGTTTCTGTGTATGAACGCAGAAACCAGACGAAGATGGGTGGTCGTTGAGCAAGGGGTAAAACTTTCCCCATTCTACTGAATCGGGTGCAAAGCAGGGCAGACACACACACACACACACACACACACAGACAGACAGACAGACCAAAATTTCTCCGTTGAAGTATATCTGACAACAGCGAAGTATCCCAAGAAAGACTATTGTCTTTAAAAAAACTGCGATGTTAAAGTGAAGGACAACGACGTCAGCCTAAAGAAAGCGGTATCCATGTACTAAACGCCCTGTTTTCTTCTTCTGTGGTGCCACTCTCAGACTTCATGAAAAAGTGAAGAAAAAAAATTGGCCGCGTATCTGCGTGCTTCGCTGCAAATGTCGTCGAAAGACGATAGTCTTCTACCGGCCGTACTACATGAGTACCGGTTCATCTGCGGTTCGGCACGAGCTTCGGGCGTCTGTTCAGCCGCGAGGTACGCTCGCTTAGCCTCTCGGTCAGTGACAATTCGCGCATCGCGCACCTCGTCTGTTTCCTGTTTCCCGCCTTGTTTCACGATCTTTCGCTAGCCGCTGGGCTCGTAGCTGTGGCATTTCCTGGGCACGCTTGAGACGACGGGCATCGGCACGCCGGCGCCTCTCCGCTGCAATCTGCTCGTCGGTGTTTTCCCTCCGTTGTCTGGGCATGTCTTGTAGAGTGTGTTTCATATCATCAAACGGCCATTTATGTTTTGCCTTGCCTCGGGCAGCGCCCCGTCTATGTTGAATTGGCCGCATGTGGCGGCATTGATAATATGGAGGCAGCGCTATGGACGCCATCTGGCTATGATATCGGGAAATGAAAGAAGCTTGTGTAGTAAGCTGAGCTAGTGGTAGGTGGCAGCACCATGTCGCTTTACCGAAGCGTAGGAAACGTCCGCTTTTTCGTCCATAGCGTGGCATTTTTAGCGCATTCAAGTAAGCGCTAGGGTCTTTAGAATTACGCATATATGTATTTTCTACTAAAGGAACACACCATCTAATATTTACGTATTAATGTTGCGCCTCAGATATGCGCAATATTTGTTTTTTGGTCGACTGTGTTCACAAGTATGAACGCAGCTATCAGTTCAAGATGGGTTGTCGTTGAGGAAGGGGTTAAACTTTCGCCATTCTACTGAATCTAAAAGCAGCACAGACGCACACACACACACACATAGACAGACAGACAGACAGACAGACAGACAGACCAAAATTTCTGCGTTGAAGTATCTCTAGAAAGACTATCGTCTCTTAAAAAAGTTCTTAAATTTTCTTAGGAGCCTGGTGGCGCGCATGCCACCGCCCCGTTACAAAGGGGACGCTCATAGCATCCATCCAACCATGACGCACGGCCTGGTGTTTCTAGGCGACACAGGCTAGGGTCTTGCGTTGTACACCGTATGGACCAACCTCTAGATTAAACAGCTTCCCTGTTAAAGGGTCCCTGAAACGTTTTTTTGACATTGCGTCACTGATTAGGCAACGCAATTGCGAAATCATTCACACCATAAATAAAGCGAAGCACTATGCGCTAAGGCAGCTATGGGCTTATTTCTGTCGCCTTCCTCCTTACCACTGCTGTTCCTCCTCAACTCGATCTGCTGCGGAGTGCGCGCTAGCGACGACAGCGCCTCCCGCGTCAGCCGCTCTGCCGAGCCTCCCGTAGTGACATAGCGCCCCGATATCCTCACTGAGGTCGCCCGCCTCGGCAGTGCTAGCCTCTGTAATAGAGCGCCGGCGACTCGTGTGACGCCGCCAGATGCCGCGATGATACCGTTGGCTGAAACGAAGGAGTACGTTGTAGAAGCACGTTGTTCGCAGCTAGGTTTTGAAAATTACGTGCACGTCACTTGGGTCGGGTTTTCCAATCAGCGACCTAGCTCTCATTCGATCGCTCGATGACGGGGGCGTTTGAAAACGCTTTTTGGCGAGCCGCTGCGACCTTTTGCGATACGCGTGTTCAAAACCTTATTGTAAATTACACACTTTGCGCACAGCGCTAAAATCTGTCCTGTAATGGTCCTAGTGACCCGCTCTACCGGATCACCATGTTTGCACAAAATCGTCAAAACCGTTTCAGGGTCCCTTTAATGGTACGACCTTGCCATGACGGAGGGCGCATCACGTGACGACAGACGGCCAATTCACGCCCTCTATGTGTCTTCCATGCTATTCACGGGCTCAAAACGCCAAAGTTTTCTTCACATCGCAACTATATACGGCTGTCGCACGGTGGTTGCTCAGTGAGGATGGAAGCTGTGAACATTGTAACATGCACAGTTTCTATATCACGGCGTTCTTCCCTTTGCTCAGTCACAATTTTTTACAGTAATGCCTTTGTAAGACAACAAAAACAAAAAAAATCATTTTTCACCGTGACCAACGGTCGTTTTCTTCATCCGTCTATTTTTCTTCTATTATGGGCGCCAGCGATTCGCCTATTCTTGGTGTTTGCAATATAGTTGGGCATGTGACTATCATGTGGTGCTCCTACTTGGCGTGCGTGAGTGTGATCTGAGGCACTTTGTGACACTTCTATCTTGAGAGGTCACATATGAATTGTTACAGTAGCAAGGAATTGCGCATTGCCTACTTAAGAAAGGATACCCTCATGGCTTAGATATTTCCGAACCCTTGGTTGGCATTGCTTGTTCTTCGCTACCACGAACACTTCCTGCACAACACAGGTTTGTATTTCCCGGCTACAAGCCATTCGATGAAGTTGTTACGATGTTCCGGATCGTTTGTTGCGGAGAAAACGACTTTTATGCCGTTTTCAGTGCATTAAACAAGCTGTCCAAACTCTGCACAGTAACGGGCCCAGAATCGAAGCAGAAAACCTAGCTTACAACGCATAGGTGTCGTCCCTCCTTTGTTGGCTGCGCATTCGACAACCTCGGAGGTGCGTCAAGGTTACGTCAAGGAAGCGCGCGAACAATGTGAAAAACGTCGATGTATTTCATGGGCTCCTGGCAAGCCATTGCGTAAAATGTAAAAATTCCTGACGTGACGTGCATAACACATAAGTTATTATGAAGAAAAAATCGCGCCTCACTATAAAAATTCTGAAACAACGTATCTCGAGAATAAGGGAAAGCTGTGTTAGCACGCCATCGATAATACTGTAACTATAGTGCGTCTTGAGGCACGTATCTAATGACGTCTGCGTTTTAATCTGCAGGGATATGTGAAATTCGTGCCAACAAAATTTGTTGGAACTTATTGGTTATGTGCGCTGCCTTTTTCTTTTGTTTCCCTGCAGTCTTCCTGACAATGTACCAGCACAGCCAAATCACCACGCTAATCAAGTTCATTTGGAATAAATAGGCCTCTTTCTCTTATCTGCCCGACGCATGCGTCATCAACTCCCACATTTTCGCCTACTTTTACGGGCAAGGAAACTTCCCGAATGCCTCCGTACAAAGCGTTTAACTCATAAGATGTGTGCTTTACAGTGGACTACCGTCTTCTGTTGGACATAGATCACGTGTTGTGAATATATTGCGGTCGGCATGGAGACGCTAGGCACGTCTGTACCGTGAACATCCGAGTGTACAGGTGAGCTGCAGGGCACACCCATCCTAGCAGGAAGGTGACCTGCGGGCCTTCCGTGTCCAAGCTAACCAACCAACGGGGTTCTCTTGCAGGAGACTGGGAGCACTGCCTCCACCACGCACGCAACGGTCACACTGGAGCGTGCACTGCTTAGGTCATCTAACGTTAGCGGCAGACGTTGGTTGCCTTCTATCCCTAATTGAGCCGAAGATTGGTGTGGTTCCTGTGGAGTTGAAGCCGGAACAGCTGTCTTCTGTACGTCACTTTCGAATAGCGCCGCGGCCGACGGGAGCAGGTGGTATCTTTCAGAAGGTGTCCGTGTACTAAACTGTTGTGAGCACTTATTATCGGGTCCACCCTTTAGACGAGTGGCTTCTTTTTAATGCTGACAAAAAGGGTGCTTTCTTCGTTTTACCTAGTGAAACATTTGTGTCGTGAAATGCGATGTCGACCGTTTTCTGAACTGCTAAGAAGATTCTTGATATCCTAAATATCCATATTGTGAACGCGATCGACCGGAGCAAGGATGTTCTAAACGTGTTTTTTTTTTTAGTGCGAAAACGCTCAAGGTTGACGTACTACTTTGCACCGTTGTCGCTGAATGTGGAGTAGCAACATTCGGCAGTGCTTTTTGCAGCATCATAATAAGTTTTTATTACCGGTTGACCAAATGGCAAGACTAATTCTGACCAGGCTTTAGATATTTTCAGCACTGTCATTGACAACTGTTCTCAGGCATTGCTGATTGAAACTGACGATCTCTTTTATTTCCTGCTACACCTTGTGGTAGCCCCGCCACTGTGGTCTAGTGGCTATCGAATCCCGGCCGCGGCGGCTGCATTTCGATGGAGGCGAAATGTTGAGGCCCGTGTGCTGTGCGATGTCAGTGCACGTTAAAGAACCCCAGGTGGTCGAAAGTTCCGGAGCCCTCCACTACGGCGTCTCTCATAATCAGAACTGGTTTAGGGACGTAAAACCTCCCAAAACAAAAAAAAAATACACCTTGTGGTAGGAAATACCACAAGGTGTGGTTTTTTTTTCACTTTGAGCTTGATATGACGTGAAGTGTGGTTGTCGCACCGCTGTAGTAACAAGTCACATTTTTATGTCCATGCTTTCAGGACGCACTAAATGTAGAATAAGCATCGGAGACTGATCCCTAGTTTGGTATTTACATGCGATCTCATTCTTTGGTACGCATGTCACTTCCTGTTCTTTGATCAGCACGTCACACACCTTCCGTTTTACCCAAGACCCCAGGAAGGAACGTAGTTTTTACAGGATACAGATTACTAATCTCACCAGAGATTTGTCTGTTCGAACACTCATATCGGCGATCTTCTCCACAGGTCGAGAAGAGGCCTATGGAGTAAGTGATTATTCTCTTCGAGAATGCGAAGATACAGAATTTTGTGAGGTATGCTCAAGCACAGCCTTTTGGAAAATTCGCTTGTGCTTGCACCTAATATGAGGTCGCATGACCGCATTTTCACAAGTGCTGCCTATGCAAAGATGAGCTATCAAGCAAGCTTAGAACATTCGCTTCTAAATATCCTTCTCTGTAACTGTGAAAGACAAGTAAGATTTCCAACATACCGTCACCTTTCACAAAGTTACCCAAATGTACATAATATATTAGGGGCGAAGCTCCTTAAGGTTTGGGTCTGTCCGACCATTGTAGTAGCGCGTTACCTACTAGGAGGGCGCGTGTGGGAGGCGCGCCCTCGGCGCGTGCCTCCCTGCGCGCGAGCTCTCTCACTCTTCCATCTGCTGTCTTGTGTGTGAGAGAGAGAGAGTGAAAGGTGCGCGTTGACTATGGAAAACGCTCTTTCTTCGATGAACGCGCTACCATCTCGCAAAGAAGGAGAACGCTCCTCACCGCGAGAGGACAAGCTTGACGCAGGCGCATCTTCTAGCGAGTTTCTTGATTGAAAAAAAAATTTGCAGATCCCCCTTGCAGTGGGGATCAAGGAAATGCGAAGCACGCATCAGGAACGTAAAATGGATTTGCATTGTTGTCTCGCTATACCGAGTTTGGTACATATGATGTTAACGAAGCGGCCACAAGAGCGCCATGACTGTGGCATGTAAACCATGCCGCTCATACACGCATGCCATGATTCTAACATTGTGACCTGTCATTTACGTTCGTCATGCAGTCGTGTTGTGCCATAGCAATTTTGGTACACATCCCATTAACGAAACGAGTGGCATGTAGATCATGCCGCTCATGATGTGATCGTCATGCAGTCATGTTGTGCCAAACCAATTTCCGTATACATCCCATTAACGATACGGCAGTATAGCGCCGGTACCATGGCATGTAAATCATGCCGGTCATGACATATAACATAAAAATCATGACATGCATGTCGTGATTTTCATGTTATGACCTGTAATTTATGATAGTCATGCAGTCGTGTTGTGGCATACCAATTTTCGCATACATCCCGTTAGCGAAACGGCCAGAAGAGCACTAAGACCGTGGCATGAAAATCATGTCACTCATGGCATGCATATCATGATTTTCATGTAATGGCCCGCCATTTATGTTCGTCAGGCAGTCATGTGGTGCCATACTAATTTTCGCATACATCCCATTAGCGAAACGGCCAGGAGAGCACCAAGACCGTGGCATGTAAATCATGCCGCTCATGACATGCATATCATGATTTTCATGTTATGACCTGTCATTTATGTTCGTCATGTAGTCATCCGCGGCATACCAATTTTCATAAACATCCCATTAGTGAAACGGCCAAAGAGGACAAAATCGTAGGGGCTAGATAGATAGATAGATAGATAGAGAGATAGATAGATAGATAGATATATAGATAGATAGATAGATAGATAGATAGATAGATAGATAGATACGCTCAAACTCGCGAAGTTCGCCAAGAAATGCTTCGCACTTAATACCGACTGCTCGCGCTGGATAACCGTTCACCTGCACCCATATATATATATGTATATTATATATATATATATATATATATATATATATATATATATAATATACTATCAAAAGACACAGTGACAAACATAGGATTTATTCTGACGTTTCGGCTGGAGGCCAGCCTTTTTTCAAAGTCATGCAAAAAGGCTGGCCTCCAGCCAAAACGTCAGAATAAATCCTATGTTTGTCACTGTGTCTTTTTGATAGTATATTTATCCCGATAGCCAGGAAGAACTTTTTTTTGATATATAATATATATAGTATATATATATAAATCCCTGACACAATAGAAATGTGGAATAGTTTGCCTAACAGTCCGTCGACCATAAGACATCAGTTGATTTTGAGATGCCTCAGACACTTTCCTCTGTAGTGATATGCACTAGATATTG
>CM023490.1:51218376-51370737 GCA_013339685.2 Hyalomma asiaticum
GTCCTTGTTAAAGATGAAGAATTGTATAAGCAACTCCGTTCCAGATTGTCAACGGTCGATGAAGAATGGCTAACTATGAAGTAGTTGCTGTGATATTCTTTATTACGCCCTGATGCCATGCAAGATAGCAAATGGTAAGTTTACGAACTGCGAACAACAAAAGCATGTGCTGTGTAATGGCTAATATGAATCAGGTGCACTCCGTGTTGAGAGACAACGCACTTGTTGAGCACTCTCTCGCCTCTATATTTGCACTTGCCCTGAAAGCCGAGTACAGATTTTTTTGTTCTTTCGTGTGTTGTAGGAATGTAGATATTTTGCACGGGTTATACCAGATAGTATGGTTGTAGTAGGTAAGAAACACATTTTCTCTCTGAACGCACTGAGCACAGAAAAACGCATGATATTTTGCAGTGGGGAACGGGAGAATGGGTTCTGACGCTGTTACCTAACCAAGGAAACGCTAAAGGATTATCGAAAAGGAATACCTATGAGCAATACTCGGGACAACTGGGAACGATGGAGCGGAAAGAAGTTGCCTCTCAAACCATGTTTGAGGCGGCCTGCGCGTGCTTATTTAACCCATTAGAGACCTCGAAAAACCTGCATGCCCAGTTTTGTTCCTGGTAGGCGCAGACTACATCTTTAGCATAAACAAAAAAAAATGAGCAAGTTTCAAGAAGATTGCCTCATTCATTCAAAAGTTACCTTTAATAACAAGGTACGCGCTTTGCATAGGAAAATGAATATTTGCCCTACGCTGCTATTCAGACTGCTGAGACCTTTTCAAGCATCGGTGCTTAAAATAAATTGTTACATTTCATTTCGTCCACACACACACATGACACCATAATTCCGTTCCGAATTTGTTTGGACAGGTCTACTGCGTTGCAACTTCAATGGCGGTATATTCGCCACCTTTGTCTTCACTGCCGTACCACTTCACTGCTAGCGTGCCTTTACAAAACGATACGTTACAATGATGGGAAGAACTCGGAACACTCCGACGGCTACATAGAACGTCTTTTACGCTCACGAGGCAAAGCAATCACAACAGAAGCACGCAAAGTAACCACGGTACGTTGCATCATGAGCACATATGAATATCCGAAGGAAGCTCAAATGGGTGCATTGTGAAGGGGGTCACAGAATTTTCACCGACAAGCGCTGCAGCTGGAAACCAATTAAGAAAGTAAACAATTTCCCTGGGCAGCGAATCGCCGATGCTTGCCTAGCGCTGTCCGATTCCTCCCACCTCAGCTTCGTTATATACAGGAAAGATGTTGGGGCTTAAAAAATAGGATTACAAAAATAAATAATAAAAAATTGCGCTCATTTGGTTCGGACGTTCAAACTACAAACGCTGCCATTTCACAGACTCTAGATAACTGTTTAGCAGTAAAAGGAAATCATTCATTAGCAAAAACTTGCTTTTGGGTGTAAAACTGCTACAACACTTATCGCCATGTTCATGTGCTGGTCTCTCTAGAGGAATTATGACAATATCCGCTTCGTATTTACAACTCCGCGATATGTGCGCTGCATCCTCACTGTTTCCCTGAACCGACTGAATGGTTTCTTACTGAAGAAAGCGTCCGGTTCCATAATACCAGCTGCCTGCACGAGCCAGGGTAATTCTGCAAAAACGAATGCACAGCCTACTATATACAGTGCAGCAAGATTTACATTTGCACAACAAAAAAATAACGACAGCTACACAAAGTTTAACTCACTGAACTTTCACTTCGTTCCATCTAGAACTTTTGTCCCTAAAATTTTCATGAACACTTAGCTACTTTAGACAGGAGAAAAAGTTAAGGAAGCGCTTACCTAAGAGTAGGTGTGAGTGAAGTTTGATAAAATTTGATCGTGAGCATATGCTCTGCTAAGCATTGCGGACCACTTCCTTTATTGCGGGGTGTTGGTTGGCCCTACGTAATAAAATTATGAGCGAGTGAAAAGGAGCTATTCAGTTTGAAATTCCTAAAAATTAGAAATGTCTCAGCACTTTTAGAAGTGCAGTGTTCTCTAATGGGCTAAATTATGAGGATGGTGGTAAAAACAAAGGATGGCGGCAGCACTCATACGAATGGCATGACGAAGGGAGAATAGTGATGAGACATTGGGAATCATTAACACTGAAAAAAACCTTGAAATAGGCTTGAGTGCGGGCACTGAGCGAAGGAACTTTTGAATCATGAGGCGTAAACACGCGGGCCGAGCGTAGCCGCAGATCTTTTTGTCTAGCGACCAGACGAAATCCAACTTTGTCAAAAGGCACTCGCATAACTATTGCTTCTGTTGCTACTAGGACACTTTGTTCAGGTAAAGTGCGCAGGCGAGCAGTCACCATGTTTCACCCAGAGCATGCACTCTGCTTCGAAATAGGACCATCACAAAAAGGCGATATTGAAGAAAGGCCAACTAGATTACAGCCATTTCGAGAATTGATATTGACATCTTCCGAGAATGGTCGAAGACAAGCGGCCAACTACCTTAGGCTTTCAGACACTTCTAACCAAGGGATGCAGGTAGGCGTTATCGCTATGAGTATGCCTCAGTACAAAAAGGCATAGATTAGCTCATACACCAACGGAAGACATTTGAACGTCAACACTAGGTAAAGAGAACGCTAAAGATCAGCTGTAAAAGTAAAACCATGACCATGGCTCAACAACTGAAAAATTACTCGGTGAAATTTTTATAGATGTAACTATAAACCAACCCAATTTGTTCGTACATCGTTATACTTTAAGGAAACACTGAGGAGGGGGGGGCAAGGTTTACGGCTGTGAGCGTGGGTGCAGCAAAAGTGGCAAGCACGCAAGAAAAATATCCACAGACAAAAACCATTTAAATGGGTTCGAAAGCGCACGGACAGTTAACGAAGCCGTGCAAGGGGGTGGTAGAAGTAGCAGTCACGATTACTATTTATAAAATATGATCATCATCCGGAAGAGTAAACTAACAAGCAATTCAGTTAGTGTTGACGACTTCAACTGCACGAGATAGCTTCCGGATTAGAACCCTTACGTCCCGTGGTCGACTGCTGGAGCACACTGGTCTCGCATCCGTGAATCATTGTGTTAGGTGAGGACTGCGACAAATTTCGTGTAATTTTTTAGAGAAGTGACACGAATGTGTCGTTTATCCTGATTCTCTCACAGCTCACTGCTGGTTTAACTACACAAGAATTCCTGAAGGAGAAACGTACGGACTGCGAGATCTATGTGTTGGGCTCAGATGTCACAATGACACCCTGACACTCGAGGAGTAAGGTCATGTTTTTTTTTTCGTATCAAAATAATATTTTGTTGTTGTCTCCACATCGCGAATTCGTTATTCAATGTCCATGTTTGGATTAACGCATATAAACTCGCTTGAGACATAAAAACATGTGTAACGACACCAGTGCTCTTTTCAATAGTAGGAGTCTCTAGCAAAGTGTACTGGGAACCTTGAGTAGCACCGTGGAATGAATTTATTGCCAGACTCTAAATCTGACATTACAGCGCCTGAAATTCTACGAGAAGTAGCAGTTATGTCTCTCGAACTGTGGTATCGATGGAAATTTCCGTCAATTGGAAGAGATTATCATCGGACGTGAATCCGTGTGGTGGGTGATGCAATAAGAAATTATTATATGCGTGAAAGTTATCGACACAGGCGACAAAGTAAGAAAAAAGGCAGTTCCTAGAGCGAATGTTATATCTCTCGCCATATTGTAGAACACCGTCTGCATTATGTTATAAAAACTCTTCGCTTAGACATTCATATACGGCGCGCGCTCTATGTCCTCTTACTAGCTTGGATTGAATTCAAACTCTATCACGACACGCATCCACACGCACGAATGGGCATTCGCTCCGGACACAAGATTGCCTTCTGCCATGGGAACTCTTGGTTCATTGAGTCTGTGATGGATGTCGACTACGAATGAAAGAAGGCACCGATCGCTGTAAAATGCTGAGGATTCTTATAGTAGTAGTAGTCTAACACGGGAACCAATAATTGCCAAAACACAATAAGTGACACATGTTCTTTGGGTTAAGAAGTTAGAATTTATTATGCAATACGCGTGCAGTTCGGTAACATCTATCTATCTATCTTCTATCTATCTATCTATCTATCTATCTATTATCTATCTATCTATCTATCTATCTAGCTATCTATCTATCAGCTTACGTCCTCTGCACTCTTCTGTTCAGTGTATGCTTGGTATAGCTGAAACTGGCATGGATGAATGTCCTGGGGACATCAGTGATTGTTATTCTCGTATTATATGCTTTTACACAATTCGATATAAAAGCTCATAAATCACATATGGCTTATACTCGCACTTATTGAGCGGGCTTTTCGGTTATCCCCTACAAGTGATCGAATATGCGAATATGAAATCATTCGAAGACCAATTAAATAAAACTGAAAAATTCTGTGACAAACCATCATAGCCCGGGCTAAGGAAGCGAGATTGATCCTGTTCTCCGTTGCTTGCTATTGAAACTTAAAGTTTCTATTGTTTGCTATTGAAACGTGAAACGTGCTGTTACCATTACCTTTATTAGTTTAACCAATTAACGGGCAAAGAGCAAGGAATACGAAAAGGTTTATTTCAGTAGAATAGGAGCAATAGTAAGCTTTAATCCCATTCCCGCGGCATGTTTTCTGCCATTTAGAGAAATTCAAACGGGCCTTACAGGCCTAGAATTTTCGTGCTCAAAATATATAGAAAAAAAAAAGCGCTGAAAGTGTAACGCTTATTTGCCTGTAATCATGAAGAATTTTTCACGGAACTACAGTTTACTTTAGCCCCACAGTTTTAACAGCTACCGTGAAATGGCCCCTACACAATTTCCACTCTTGCAGTACTAAGGAAATCTTTCAAAAGAAAAAAAAAACGCCCAACTCAAACCATTTCCTCTTATTTTCGCCAGACACTGCGTTGTGGCTATTGGAGCGCAGAAAGTGCACAGCAATTGCGTGATCACGTATTTCGCTTTTTGTTTAGCTCAGAATACAAGCCATGGATTGGGAAAATATAAATATTCGTCATATAGCTACATTACCACTAGCAAACAATAATAAATCTGCGTCTTCGCCTTAGGATAACGGGTCATCAGGAGAACAATACAAGAGTTCGCAATTTAGGAACGTACTGGTGTCCGGTTTCTTTTTTATCCTTCCAGTAACAAAGCGAGTTTCCAATATTCGTGGTCATGAAGGTTTTTTGCGCTTTACGTTTAAGTTAATCGAAGGTTGAAAGTTTATTTAACGACATAAACGTTGGCATAAAATGGCACTTTGAAATCCAACAGATTGATATAAACGGGGCTTACAGATTGAAATGACGTACAATACTATGAAAGCTGTTGTTATACTGTATAAGAGTTCGGAACAAGTAAAAGAAGAACAGAGTGAAAAATGTCTAACATGTATAATAGATTTGCCGAGAATTTTCCTGTCTACTCAAAAGCATCCGGTGATGTTCCGTCCAGGGTGCATAGAGAGGATTATGCATTGTTGTCCTGAAACCAGCTGATAATGAGAGATGCCGTTGGGGAGGGCCCCGGAAATATTGACCACCTGGTGTTTTTAACGTGCACTAACACCGCACAGAACACGGGCCTCAACATTTCGCTTCCATCGAAACACAGCCATCGCGGCGGGGATTCGATCCCGCGACCTTCTCATCTGCAGCCGAGTGTCATACCCACTCGGAGATCGTGGCGAGGGCGGATTATATATTGTCAATTAGCGCTGCTTCAATTTCTTTACATCTGTAGGCAACATGGTAGCAGTTGTTACATCATGATCAAGTTGATTCCAAAAAGATTAAACTTTATGTACATGAACCTTAATTTTTTGCACCATAGGGAATAAAAAAAACGCCAGCGCTATCCATTGCATCTTCTTTTCTTCCACGCAGATGCGGCACAACTAAGCCGGATCGTCCATGTATGAACCGCTACCGACAAAAGTGGCCTAAGTGCTGTTACTTCTTCTACCTCTGCTGAGTTTAATTAGCAGCACTTCGAATAAAGCGCAGCGCATCATTGCAAATATCGCAATTTATTCCTGCTTGATACAAACGACATCTTAATGAGCAGAAAACATTACATCGCCACTACATGCAACGGAGAAGTAGTTGCTGGACGTATTCAGAGGAGTCACATCTATTCACTTAAAAATTCTTTTTGTATGCTTGAAATTCAACCAGTGTTTGGCATTATTTGAGAGATAATGCTTCTGCAGTTCTTCATCAGACCGCTACGCTGCGCAATTTTCTATTCATTGAGTAGGGCAGGGGCGCAAAAACAAAAAAAAAGAGATATAAATGGCTTGAGTCCTTTGTGTGTTTCTTCTAAGAATTCTTTTTTTTCTCTCCCTCTTGCTTTGTCTCTTTGTTCCTCTTTTCGTTTCCTTTTATCTCTCGTACCGGTTTCTCTCGCCCACGACAAGTCATGTTAGGATGACTGGTACAACGCAAGCTCCTTCTCATAAGTGCCCTTTCGGTGGGCGTCGGTGTTCCACCCTCGTAGTTACGAAGCTCGCTTTCGAATCCCAAGTACCCGTGTTAAACGATGTTCAGCTAGAAAGTTCATTAGTCTATTAAGCATTCATATGGCCTGTGATGTTGGCGACCTAAGGGCTGACCTTGTTTCAAAAGCCACATTCGTTGTACGGGTCGCTGAGACTAAATCATGTGCATAGCTACAACGAGAACATCCAGGTGTGCGAACAAGATTCCGCAAACGAAATGCTCCGTTAGGAAAAGTTTGTTCTAACATGTGCTGTTACGAAGATTGAGGCGCAGTCACGTCAGAATAAAATAGCCCTACGACATACAAAGACACTTTTGCAGGACAATTACCTGACAGAGAGCTCTATGTAAATGACACATTTACGTACAACATATGTCCCAGCCCACTGGATGTACTAAAAAAGTTATGACTAACACATAGTTAGCAATCATAAAAATAATCCTCGCATAACGAACGTGCTGTCGAAGTCATACAAGAATATGACAGACAGGTTCTTGTGACTGGCAATTTAGCGAAAGGGAAGGGGTCAAGGGCTCGTTCTTTATTTGTTAGAAACAACTTAATGAGCAAACAGACAATGAAGCCTAGGAAAGCATAGGGGAAGTTACTTGTGGCATTGTACTTGTGGAGAAAGTAGAAAGGAAGTAAAGTGGACGAAAAGACAAACCTTGCCTTCGGTGGGAACCGAACCCACGACCTTCGGTTGTCGCGTCCGATGCTCTACCAAATGAGCTACGAAGGCTTTTTTTTTCTTTATAACTGAGCTACGAAGGCGGTCGTCGCCCCGTCCACTTTACTGTATATACGTCGGGGCGTCGGGGGGACGACCGCCTTCGTAGCTCAGTTGGTAGAGCATTGGACGCGACATCCGAAGGTCGTGGGTTCGGTTCCCACCGAAGGCAAGGTTTGTCTTTTCGTCCACTTTACTTCCTTTCTACTTTCTCCACAATTACAATACCACAAGTAACTTCCCCTATGCTTTCCTGGGCTTCATTGTCTGTTTGCTCATTAAGGTTGTTTCTAACAACAAAGAACGAGCCCTTGACCCCCTTCCCTTCGGTATTTCATAGCTTGGGCCTCGTTGCGGCAGACTTGGTGCCCCTTAGGTAGCATGCGAGGGCTTTATTGGGCAGCAGCCATCTTCATCTAAGTTCCACGTGTCTAGCGTGACGCCTCCTTGCAACGAAAGTTGCGTCCACGCACGGCCCCTTGGCCCATGGAGTGGCAGCTGCCTAACACTCCCAGGATAATACGTACATAAATAACAATAAAGTGGACGGGGGGACGACCAGCCTTGCGTAGTCTCAGTGGTAGAGCATCGGACGCGAACATCCGAAGGTCGTGGGTTCGGTTCCCACCCGAAGGCAAAGGTATGTCGTTTCGTCCCATTTTACTTCTTTCCTACTTTCTCCACAATTACAATCCACAAGTAAATTCCCCCTATGCCTTTCCTAGGCTTCATTGTCTGTTTGCTCATTAAGTTGTTTCTAGGCAATTTACAATAATTGTTCCGGTAATACATATAACATCTGTGTATAAGAAAGCTCTTGCATACAACGGCAGGCACACACCAATGATAAGTACACAAATAGTAAATGCATTGGTCAAGCAATGTTTGATGATCACGCTAGAAGAACCAGGCCTTTTGTAAAACAAGTCGCACACTTCTATCAACCAACGACAGGATATGGCAAGACCACTGTTCACGAAACTCCTCTTTCTCGAGGAAAACCATCTCCTCTGAGAAAAAGGAAAGTAGAGCTCGATCTCCACTCGCTCTGGAAACGGTAAACTTCTCGACGACAGCGTTCTGCAGCAAGCCCGTTGCACGTATTACGTCACACAAATAGTCGTCGCAACAATAAGTCGTGCAGGGAGACCACGCGAGCAACAAAAAGAATAATTCCTAGGCCTAGGAAGCCCGCACATCGCTGGTCGGATTGTTGATGAAAAAGATTGTTGGGACAAATTGAAGATGAGGCACAGCACAATCTCTCTAATCTGACGTGTTTTGGGAGAACTTCGTGTGCCCGCTTGCACATCAAGACGCGGAGACGGCCAGGCAGAAAGTCTGCCGTCATCGCGTCCCACGATAAACGACTAAAAAGTTCGCTGTTGAATGCGGAGAGAAACTTGGATATGCCTAAGGATGCCAGCGCCGCTGAGATACAGAATGATGTGCATATTATCAAAGTAAATTCTTAAACTATATCAAAGATGTTGGAACATTACGTAGACTAAAAAAAAATTCGTCGTGTTTCACGTTAGCGGTGTGAAAACGAGGCAAACAGCTAATCTGGCTAATCCATCTGGCTGTATGACCATCCGGCTGTGTTTTCTCGTAGCGCTTTCTCGACTTCGTTTTCGCGGACCGCTTCCTCAAAGTCAAGGCGCTTTTACTGTTGCCGCCTTTTCCTTCATGGTTATACTACGTCACCGACGCTTAGCCAACGATGCGAGCGCTGACGTTATGGCTCGGTTCCGCGTAGCTTGTTCAAGGGCCGTAACCATGTTGCAACGCGACGAAGAGTTACGTCATCGCCAGGCGTTGAGATGCCGGTGTTCTGCTGGACAAAGCTACGGGAGGTGACATGGTGCTATCCGCAGCGGGCATGACCCAGGACTTCATGTGCGTTTGGGCACCACGCTACATGAAGCCTTGGGTTTTAGTGCGAAGAATGGAAAGCTGAACATACCCGCGATTGAAATAAGTAAGTGACGGTTAGAATACTGGAGGAAGAAAACTAGAGAGAACGGAGAGAAATAATTATACGGAAAAATATGGACTTTCTGCCATACGGGCAGAGAACTGGGCTAAGAATTTCCCTTTTTGCTTTAGTATGATCGATTTGATTGAAGTAGATTTAAAAGGCATAAGGACAATTAGAAAAGTCAAAAAAAAAAAAACTGGCCGCGCATCTCCGTGCTTCGCTGCAAATGTCGTCGAAGGACGATAGTGTTCTACTGGCCGTACTACATGAGTAGTAAGTATACGGCCAGTAACGAAACGGATGGGACGAAAGAGCATGGTTAGAGCGTCGGAGAACTCGGATTGGATAGCAGGAATGAAGAAGCCGGTATTGAACAATTACAGAAAAGGGAAAGACGAAATCAAGAGAGAAACATTTTACGATAATTCAAAGGCAAGCGCTTTACTGTTTGAGGCAAGGTCCGGTTGCCTGAGAACCCGAAGTTACAGAGCGAAATTAAATAAAGAAGGGGACACATGTACGCGCTGTGGAAAAGATAGGGAAACGACAGATCATATTTTGATTGAACGTACAGATGTTCCCCCAGGTGTAGCTGTGGACACTACCCTACAGGAGGCCATGGGTTTCAAGGGTAGCACGGGAAAGCTGAACATGTCGGCGATAGAGATCAGTAAAAGGCGCTTAGAGTATTGGTGGCGCAAAAGTATGGAGCAAACAAAAGCACAAGGTAGTTCGGGTAAGATTGTTACATCACAACGGAACGATAATAGATAAAATAGGTAGACGAGGAGAAAAATTAGTTGTGAAAATATGTGTGATTCGGGAAATGTTTGTACAGGAAAAAGAAATAAAGCTAGAGCTTGGTGACCCGGCTACTGCCCCGTTATAAAGGGGACGCTCCTAATATCCATCCATCCATCCACCGAAGCGTAGGAAACGTCCGCTTTTTCGTTCATAACGTGGCATCGTCAACTCAGCGTAAAACACTGCGGTCTTTGAATCACATATGTATCCATTTTCTCAAATAAAGGAATACACCGCCCCATACTCAGATATTGATGTTGTACCTCAGATATGCGTAATATTCGCTATTTGATATCATGGTTTCTGTGTATGAACGCAGAAACCAGACGAAGATGGGTGGTCGTTGAGCAAGGGGTAAAACTTTCCCCATTCTACTGAATCGGGTGCAAAGCAGGACAGACACACACACACACACACAGACAGACAGACCAAAATTTCTCCGTTGAAGTATATCTGACAACGGCGAAGTATCCCAAGAAAGACTATTGTCTTTAAAAAAACTGCGATGTTAAAGTGAAGGACAACGACGTCAGCCTAAAGAAAGCGGTATCCATGTACTAAACGCCCTGTTTTCTTCTTCTGTGGTGCCACTCTCAGACTTCATGAAAAAGTGAAGAAAAAAATTGGCCGCGTATCTGCGTGCTTCGCTGCAAATGTCGTCGAAAGACGATAGTCTTCTACCGGCCGTACTACATGAGTACCGGTTCATCTGCGGTTCGGCACGAGCTTCGGGCGTCTGTTCAGCTGCGAGGTACGCTCGCTTAGCCTCTCGGTCAGTGACAATTCGCGCATCGCGCACCTCGTCTGTTTCCTGTTTCCCGCCTTGTTTCACGATCTTTCGCTAGCCGCTGGGCTTGTAGCTGTGGCATTTCCTGGGCACGCTTGAGACGACGGGCATCGGCACGCCGGCGCCTCTCCGCTGCAATCTGCTCGTCGGTGTTTTCCCTCCGTTGTCTGGGCATGTCTTGTAGAGTGTGTTTCATATCATCAAACGGCCATTTATGTTTTGCCTTGCCTCGGGCAGCGCCCCGTCTATGTTGAATTGGCCGCGTGTGGCGGCATTGATAATATGGAGGCAGCGCTGCGTGAGATATGGACGCCATCTGGCTATGATATCGGGAAATGAAAGAAGCTTGTGTAGTAAGCTGAGCTACTGGTAGGTGGCAGCACCATGTCGCTTTACCGAAGCGTAGGAAACGTCCGCTTTTTCGTCCATAGCGTGGCATTTTTAGCGCATTCCAGTAAGCGCTAGGGTCTTTAGAATTACGCATATATGTATTTTCTACTAAAGGAACACACGATCTAATATTTACGTATTAATTTTGCGCCTCAGATATGCGCAATATTTGTTTTTTGGTCGACTGTGTTCACAAGTATGAACGCAGCTATCAGTTCAAGATGGGTTGTCGTTGAGGAAGGGGTTAAACTTTCGCCATTCTACTGAATCTAAAAGCAGCACAGTCGCACACACACACACACACACATAGACAGACAGACAGACAGACCAAAATTTCTGCGTTGAAGTATCTCTACAAAGACTATCGTCTCTTAAAAAAGTTCTTAAATTTTCTTAGGAGTCTGGTGGCGCGCATGCCACCGCCCCGTTACAAAGGGGACGCTCATAGCATCCATCCAACCATGACGCACGGCCTGGTGTTTCTAGGCGACACAGGCTAGGGTCTTGCGTTGTACACCGTATGGACCAAACTCTAGATTAAACAGCTTCCCTGTTAAAGGGTCCCTGAAACGTTTTTTTGACATTGCGTCACTGATTAGGCAACGCAATTGCGAAATCATTCACACCATAAATAAAGCGAAGCACTATGCGCTAAGGCAGCTATGGGCTTATTTCTGTCGCCTCCCTCCTTACCACTGCTGTTCCTCCTCAACTCGATCTGCTGCGGAGTGCGCGCTAGCGACGACAGCGCCTCCCGCGTCAGCCGCTCTGCCGAGCCTCCCGTAGTGACATAGCGCCCCGATATCCTCACTGAGGTCGCCCGCCTCGGCAGTGCTAGCCTCTGTAATAGAGCGCCGGCGACTCGTGTGACGCCGCCAGATGCCGCGTGATACCGTTGGCTGAAACGAAGGAGTACGTTGTAGAAGCACGTTGTTCGCAGCTAGGTTTTGAAAATTACGTGCACGTCACTTGGGTCGGGGCCAATCAGCGACCTCTCATTCGATCGCTCGATGACGGGGGCGTTTGAAAACGCTTTTTGGCGAGCCGCTGCGACCTTTTGCGATACGCGTGTTCAAAACCTTATTGTAAACTACACACTTTACGCACAGCGCTAAAATCTGTCCTGTAATGGTCCTAGTGACCCGCTCTTCCGGATCGCCATGTTTGCACAAAATCGTCAAAACCGTTTCAGGGTCCCTTTAATGGTACGACCTTGCCATGACGGAGGGCGCATCACGTGACGACAGACGGCCAATTCACGCCCTGTATGCGTCTTCCATGCTATTCACGGGCTCAAAACGCCAAAGTTTTCTTCACATCGCAACTATATACGGCTGTCGCACGGTGGTTGCTCAGTGAGGATGGAAGCTGTGAACATTGTAACATGCACAGTTTCTGTATCACGGCGTTCTTCCCTTTGCTCAGTCACAATTTTTTACAGTAATGCCTTTGTAAGACAACAAAAACAAAAAAATCATTTTTCACCGTAACGGTCGTTTTCTTCATCCGTCTATTTTTCTTCTATTATGGGCGCCAGCGATTCGCCTATTCTTGGTGTTTGCAATATAGTTGAGCATCTGACTATCATGTGGTGCTCCTACTTGGCGTGCGTGAGTGTGATCTGAGGCACTTTGTGACACTTCGATCTTGAGAGGTCACATATGAATTGTTACAGTAGCAAGGAATCGCGCATTGCCTACTTAAGAAAGGATACCCTCATGGCTTAGATATTTCCGAACCCTTGGTTGGCATTGCTTGTTCTTCGCTACCACGAACACTTCCTGCACAACACAGGTTTGTATTTCCCGGCTACAAGCCATTCGATGAAGTTGTTACGATGTTCCGGATCGTTTGTTGCGGAGAAAACGACTTTTATGCCGTTTTCAGTGCATTAAACAAGCTGTCCAAACTCTGCACAGTAACGGGCCCAGAATCGAAGCAGAAAACCTAGCTTACAACGCATAGGTGTCGTCCCTCCTTTGTTGGCTGCGCATTCGACAACCTCGGAGGTGCGTCAAGGTTAGGTCAAGGAAGCGCGCGAACAATGTGAAAAACGTCGATGTATTTCATGGGCTCCTGGCAAGCCATTGCGTAAAATGTAAAAATTCCTGACGTGACGTGCATAACACATAAGTTATTATGAAGAAAAAATCGCGCCTCACTATAAAAATTCTGAAACAACGTATCTCGAGAATAAGGGAAAGCTGTGTTAGCACGCCATCGATAATACTGTAAATATAGTGCGTCTTGAGGCACGTATCTAATGTCGTCTGCGTTTTAATCTGCAGGGATATGTGAAATTCGTGCCAACAAAATTTGTTGGAACTTATTGGTTATGTGCGCTGCCTTTTTCTTTTGTTTCCCTGCAGTCTTCCTGACAATGTACCAGCACAGCCAAATCACCACGCTAATCAAGTTCATTTGGAATAAATAGGCCTCTTTCTCTTATCTGCCCGACGCATGCGTCATCAACTCCCACATTTTCGCCTACTTTTACGGGCAAGGAAACTTCCCGAATGCCTCCGTACAAAGCGTTTACTCATAAGATGTGTGCTTTACAGTGGACTACCGTCTTCTGTTGGACATAGATCACGTGTTGTGAATATATTGCGGTCGGCATGGAGACGCTAGGCACGTCTGTACCGTGAACATCCGAGTGTACAGGTGAGCTGCAGGGCACACCCATCCTAGCAGAAAGGTGAGCTGCGGGCCTTCCATGTCCTAGCTAACCAACCAACGGGGTTCTCTTGCAGGAGACTGGGAGCACTGCCTCCACCACGCACGCAACGGTCACACTGGAGCGTGCACTGCTTAGGTCATCTAACGTTAGCGGCAGACGTTGGTTGCCTTCTATCCCTAATTGAGCCGAAGATTGGTGTGGTTCCTGTGGAGTTGAAGCCGGAACAGCTGTCTTCTGTACGTCACTTTCGAATAGCGCCGCGGCCGACGGGAGCAGGTGGTATCTTTCAGAAGGTGTCCGTGTACTAAACTGTTGTGAGCACTTATTATCGGGTCCACCCTTTAGACGAGTGGCTTCTTTTTAATGCTGACAAAAAGGGTGCTTTCTTCGTTTTACCTAGTGAAACATTTGTGTCGTGAAATGCGATGTCGACCGTTTTATGAACTGCTAAGAAGATTCTTGATATCCTAAATATCCATATTGTGAACGCGATCGACCGGAGCAAGGATGTTCTAAACGTGTTTTTTTTTTAGTGCGAAAACGCTCAAGGTTGACGTACTACTTTGCACCGTTGTCGCTGAATGTGGAGTAGCAACATTCGGCAGTGCTTTTTGCAGCATCATAATAAGTTTTTATTACCGGTTGACCAAATGGCAAGACTAATTCTGACCAGGCTTTAGATATTTTCAGCACTGTCATTGACAACTGTTCTCAGGCATTGTTGATTGAAACTGACGATCTCTTTTATTTCCTACTACACCTTGTGGTAGCCCCGCCACTGTGGTCTAGTGGCTATCGAATCCCGGCCGCGGCGGCTGCATTTCGATGGAGGCGAAATGTTGAGGCCCGTGTGCTGTGCGATGTCAGTGCACGTTAAAGAACCCCAGGTGGTCGAAAGTTCCGGAGCCCTCCACTACGGCGTCTCTCATAAACTGGTTTAGGGACGTAAAACCTCCCAAAACAAAAAAAAATACACCTTGTGGTAGGAAATACCACAAGGTGTGGTTTTTTTTTCACTTTGAGCTTGATATGACGTGAAGTGTGGTTGTCGCACCGCTGTAGTAACAAGTCACATTTTTATGTCCATGCTTTCAGGACGCACTAAATGTAGAATAAGCATCGGAGACTGATCCCTAGTTTGGTATTTACATGCGATCTCATTCTTTGGTACGCATGTCACTTCCTGTTCTTTGATCAGCACGTCACACACCTTCCGTTTTACCCAAGTCCCCAGGAAGGAACGTAGTTTTTACAGGATACAGATTACTAATCTTACCAGAGATTTGTCTGTTCGAACACTCATATCGGCGATCTTCTCCACAGGTCGAGAAGAGGCCTATGGAGTAAGTGATTATTCTGTTCGAGAATGCGAAGATACAGAATTTTATGAGGTATGCTCAAGCACAGCCTTTTGGAAAATTCGCTTGTGCTTGCACCTAACATGAGGTCGCATGACCGCATTTTCACAAGTTCTGCCTATGCAAAGATGAGCTATCAAGCAAGCTTAGAACATTCGCTTCTAAATATCCTTCTCTGTAACTGTGAAAGACAAGTAAGATTTCCAACATACCGTCACCTTTCACAAAGTTACCCAAATGTACATAATATATTAGGGGCGAAGCTCCTTAAGGTTTGGGTCTGTCCGACCATTGTAGTAGCGCGTTACCTACTAGGAACGCGCTACTAGGAGGGCGCGTGTGGGAGGCGCGCCCTCGGCGCGTGCCTCCCTGCGCGCGAGCTCTCTCACTCTTCCATCTGCTGTCTTGTGTGTGAGAGAGAGAGAGTGAAAGGTGCGCGTTGACTATGGAAACGCTCTTTCTTCGATGAACGCGCTACCAGCTCGCAAAGAAGGAGAACGCTCCCTCACCGCGAGAGACAAGCTTGACGCAGGCAGCGTCTTCTAGCGAGTTTCTTGATTGAAAATAAAATTTGCAGATCCCCCTTGCAGTGGGGATCAAGGAAATGCGAAGCACGCATAAGGAACGTAAAATGGATTTGCATTGTTGTCTCGCTATACCGAGTTTGGTACATATGATGTTAACGAAGCGGCCACAAGAGCGCCATGACTGTGGCATGTAAACCATGCCGCTCATACACGCATGTCATGATTCTAACATTGTGACCTACGTTCGTCATGCAGTCGTGTTGTGCCATAGCAATTTTGGTACACATCCCATTAACGAAACGAGTGGCATGTAGATCATGCCGCTCATGACATGCATGTCACGATTTTCATGTTATGACCTGTCATATGTGATCTTCATGCAGTCATGTTGTGCCAAACCAATTTCCGTATACATCCCATTAACGATACAGCAGTATAGCGCCGGGACCATGGCATGTAAATCATGCCGGTCATGACATATAACATAAAAATCATGACATGCATGTCGTGATTTTCATGTTATGACCTGTAATTTACGTTCGTCAGGCAGTCATGTTGTGCCATACCAATTTTCGCATACATCCCGTTAGCGAAACGGCCAGAAGAGCACTAAGACCGTGGCATGAAAATCATGTCACTCATGGCATGCATATCATGATTTTCATGTAATGGCCCGCCATTTATGTTCGTCAGGCAGTCATGTGGTGCCATACTAATTTTCGCATACATCCCATTAGCGAAACGGCCAGGAGAGCACCAAGACCGTGGCATGTAAATCATGCCGCTCATGACATGCATATCATGATTTTCATGTTATGACCTGTCATTTATGTTCGTCATGTAGTCATGCCGCGGCATACCAATTTTCATAAACATCCCATTAGTGAAACGGCCAGAAGAGGACAAAATCGTAGGGGGCTAGATAGATAGATAGATAGATAGATAGATAGATAGATAGATAGATAGATAGATAGATAGATAGATAGATAGATAGATAGATAGATAGATAGATACGCTCAAACTCGCCGAAGTTCGCCAAGAAATGCTTCGCACTTAATACCGACTGCTCGCGCTGGATAACCGTTCACCTGACACCCATATATATATATGTATATATATATATATATATATATATATATATATATATATATATATATACTATCAAAAAGACACAGTGACAAACATAGGATTTATTCTGACGTTTCGGCTGGAGGCCAGCCTTTTTCAAAGTCATGCAAAAAGGCTGGCCTCCAGCCAAAACGTCAGAATAAATCCTATGTTTGTCACTGTGTCTTTTTGATAGTATATTTATCCCGATAGCCAGGAAGAACTTTTTTTGATATATATATATATATATATATATATATAAATCCCTGACACAATAGAAATGTGGAATAGTTTGCCTAACAGTCGTCGACCATAAGACATCAGTTGATTTTGAAGATGCCTCAGACACTTTCCTCTGTAGTGATATGCACTAGATATTGGTATGAAAATTTATTGGTTGACATTTATTTGTATAATCACTGAACTTTGTTTATTACTTTTTATGTTGGTCTTTTGTTTGGTGTCCTGATGTACTATTTATTTATTTCAGTACCCTCAGTACCCCCGGGGATGTGCGCGAATGTCATATATCATGTATGTAACGCGAAACCCTCCCTGTAATGACCCCAAGCACGGGGTTGACAGTATCAAATAAATAATATATATATATATAGGCACTGAATCTTGTCTTGCAATGAAGTGCGGGTGGGAGACTCCACTTGTGCGTAGTTGAACCATAAGGATTCGTAGCGTGCGTGTTAACTAAATTAATCCGTAACTCGGCACGATCTACGATGAGCTTCCTGAGCTTCGCCCACTCATCATCATTCACTCCGTGGATATGCTGTGAATATTTTATTTCCATATTTGAGGAATGCGTCGTATCAACTGTTTTAAATAATAATAATTAGTGTAATGCTGTTCCACAGCCATTGCAGTGTGGAGTTCTCTACCAACTTCAATCTTTATTTGCAACCTTCACAGCAGAGCATCTCAGGAACTCCTCTAAGTGCGTATCAATCTATCAACGACATTTTCGTCGAGCACCATTTGAAAGGTCGGACGTATATGAAGGATAATGCAGTATCCCTTATGGGCCACAACATAAATTAATTTAACTGGAGTGCCGACCTTCTTGTAAAGGCTTAGAGAAATGCCACTCAGGTATTTCATTTATAAAAGCCACGAAAGGATAGGCCGTGCCAGTTCTCAGGAGGTAATGTCAGTGCGCTTTATAACTTTGATTCTTAACATCCATCACTGTTATTCAAGTACTTCAATGAAGGCAATAGAAAACTCCCCACCTACGTAAATGTGAACCATATGTATGACACGAGAAGTTTCTTTGCTTAAGAGATGTATTATTGTTGTATAAGCGCAGATTTTATAAGGCGTAGAAACAAAGAAAGTCATTAGAACATTTTAAATATGCCCTACCTGGCTGCTCGTTTGTTGTTGATTTCATTTTAATGAGGATGATCCCTTTTCGGGCCAAGGAGAAGGTGGTAGGAAATTCTTTTATTCTACCATTCTGATAATAGATCGAGAAGTCAAAAGCCGAAACAAAATTTTTCGGCAAATATACTTGGGCCAGACTTTCACTCGTGTGGCCTACTGTAGCGAAAATTCATTTCATGCTGATTCAAGAATACTGTAACGAGCACGCCCCTTTTGAAAAGGCACACTTTTGGTCGCGGTGCTTTTAAAGTGCGTTAAAAGAGCTGTTACGTCGGCCATAACTTCGTCCGTTTCACCATCTTCATCGTATAGTTGGTCTTGCTTCTCAACAAAATGTTTTTTTTAAAGACGCGACTTGTGGCGATGCATGTCCGATATCCCTCGACGTCACCTGGCGGGACGGCGGTGAGTCAAGGGCGGAATAGCAGTTCTAGTGCAGCCCCCCCCCCCCCTTCAAGTGCAGGCTAGGCAGTGTGCGGCGTGTGGCGGCCACTAATTAAGAAGTGTAAACATATTCAAGATTCCGGATGTTGTGCTTAGAAGACTTCAAGACTTGTCCCGAGACATCAACCAGTCCAAGCAAAAGTACCACTGCCCCCCCCCCTCCTATGGCTGTGCAGGATTTGCTGAAAGTGGGCCATTCTAAGGTGCGCTCCAGAGGTCACAACCCGCCGCACTCAAGGAGGTTCTTCAGGTCGCGAGAAGGTGCTAGAGCTGGAGGGGCCATTCCAAGTGAAGCAGCTGTTCCGGTTTCGTTCCAGATCTACAGGAGGCATTAGCAGCCTACAGGTCTGTTCTTAAGAAGCATGAAGACGTTTACCTGGGCCAACACGGTCCAAGAAGCTCCATCGGATGTAGTATCGGTGTCACTCCAGGAGGACGCGGACTACGCGCGAAATTTTTAAGCTAAATATTGAGAATGCAATAATGAAGGAAACCGCGTGGGAGCTAAACCAGCCATCTCCATCCCGGACACAGCACTCCAACCCATGGACGTGCTCGGTAGCGAAGTTGGTACCAGCAGCAGCAGTGGTCAGTAATGTTCCAGGGAGAGGGCTTCTGCCTACGAACGGGAAGGAGAAGCCATACGAGTCAAATGGAAGCTCTGAGAGAACCTCTCCACGCTAAGTAACAGCACCAGCAGCCCGTGAAGAACTTCACCGTGGTTCAGAGTACTCTGCCTGCTCAACATGATCCTCTCCGACGTAAGCTCTTTTCAACACGCCCGGACGGCCAGTTCCCCAACAACTTGTAGTCAGTCTACAAAACCGTGAGCGAATATCAGGGGAGTTGCACTCTATATGAGATTTAACAGGTCAAATTCAGAGCGGGACATTTTCAATTTGGCAGCTGGACTGGTGCGCGGGCTTCCTTGACAAAAGGGAGTCCCTCCAGCCATACGTCTGAAGCAATGCGAGAAGCCACATCTCATGCTGCTTCAGGAAACCATGAGAGCCAAAGTCACGTTTACCAGACACAAGCCCGTTGGCACCCGGGAAAGTCACAAGATCGCGCACCTCTCCCTCAACCTTAAGATGGCAACCAACAAAGCCGAATAAATCACGACAGAGATTTTGCCCGATGACCCAGACCACCGAGTATCTCCATCCTCAATATGCATAGGAGCCTAAAGAATAGAAGACACATCTTCGCAGTCCTGATGACGACGGCAGCCAACTTGGCAGGTGCCAACCTTCTTGTTGGTGACCTTATTCTCCACGTCATACGTGGGCTACGCGTCCAATACTGCCAAGTGCAGTGAAGTGTGGCAACACGCATCTGACATGGGCCTGACGCTAATCACTGACGAGGGATTTCCCACCAGCTTCAGCACCTCAACGTGTTGATACTCAAACCCGACATGACCTACATCGAGAACCTTGCCGAAGCATAATGAACGAGCTCAGCCACGGACTTGGATGGTGACCACTACGTCCTGGTGACGCTCTTCAAGGTCACCTTCAAGAAGGTGCATGAGTATTCGGGACGGAGTGGGACAAGTTTTGCAGGGCTCTCGATGACCATGCCTAGCCTCGAGCAAATGACTCAAACCATGTGGGACGTCAGGAGCCCCACTAATAAAATTAATAATATTGATAATTATCTTTATTTTCATCAGTGTAATGATAGAAAAACTGCGAGTAAAAGCTACTCTTTGTAGAGGCAGCTTGACAAAAGCCCGGAGCTGCATTTGTGTAGCCCATACAGCAGTTGCATGTATCAAAAAAGAGAACAAAGAAGCATAATACACTTTAGTCAAGCAAAAACAGACATATTTAGCAATAACGAAATTTAGATGCCGAATATACGCAGCTGACGTAGTTTAGGGAGTGTGCACCTGTAGCAATCAACACAGGCTTTCAGATATTTATAAGATATTTTGGGAAGAATGTACGATAGTTTACTTTCCTAGTGCGCTATCGTAGGTGTTATTTTACACGTACCTCTATTTCGTGTACCAAGCGATGTAACGCTTTGCTGTAGGTTGGAAAGGTCATGGCAAGAAATGTCGATTTTCTGTGAATTTACGTCTAATTGGAAGAGTCAACTTAAATGCGTACACTTTATTAACGACTAATATTCCAGCCTTCTCAAACAAGCCGCAGTTGTGGACATCATACGGCAAATTGAAAAGTATTCTTATGTGCTTCTTCTGCATCAAGTATAACTTTTGTAGGTTTGTATTAGCCGCAGTGCCCCATAACAAAGAACGATGATTAAGCTGTGAAAAAAAGGGATTTATGCAGTGAAAGCTTTACAGTATATAGAAACACAGTTTTTCAACTGTATGTCATGTCCACAATGACGGGCAATTGTTCCAACACGCTGTTGATATGTTCGTTCCAAAGAATATTAATTAAAAATGTAACTACCGAAATTTTATATGAGCCCCGCCACGGTGGTCTAGTGGCTAAGGTACTCGGCTGCAGATCCGAGGGTCGCGGGATCGAATCCCGGCCGCGGCGGCTGCATTTCGATGGAGGCGAAATGTTGAGGCCCGTGTGCTGTGCGATGTCAGTGCACGTTAAAGAACCCCAGGTGGTCGAAATTTCCGGAGACCTCCACTACGGCGTCTCTCATAATCAGACCTGGTTTTGGGACGTTAAACCCCACAAATCAATCAAATTTTATATGATTTACTAGCTGTATTTCTGCATCACCGTACAAAAGATGTAAATTACAGTTGGCCAGCTTGTTGTTTGCTCTGAATAGTGCCGCCTGTGTTTTACTTGTGTTTATACCTAAATGAACAGAACACGACCACATCTTCAGTTGCGCAAGATTCTAATTCATCTTTTTCTGAACTGTCTTACTGTTTACAGCAGAAATAAATATGGTCACATCATCAGAACATAGAACATTCATGGCATCAAGATAAACGCGTATTAAATCATTTGTAAAGTCGATGAACAGTTGAGGTCCTACCATGCTTCCGTGCGGCACACCTTTAGTCATTGGCTTGAACGTGGAACAGTTTCGATATGTCTCAACCTGTTTCCGATGGTGCAGAAAAAATTAAAACAAGTCGAACGCTTCACCACAAGTTTAATTGTGAAGTAGTTTATCAAACAACGTAGACTGCTGAATATTACCGAAAACTTTGCTGAAGTCTACGTAGAATCCTAAGACATGTTTTTTTCAGATTGAGACAAAATGAATTCTTTTCGTTAAAATAATGTCCTTTGAGTGAATCAGCGTTTTTGAAAACCAAATTGAGTAGGTGAGTCTACATTGTTATTTTCAACCTTCTATTGGAACAGATGGAAAGCCACATGGCCCATCTGCTCGGCCCAAAGCAACCACTTCTCGCCTGCTGGAAAGGCAACTGCCTCAGCCTTAAGCTGGGCAGGATCTTAGAATTAAAAGAACGTCATCGACGAGAACTGCCCCGGCCTATCCAAGCAGCAGGTGAAGATGAAGGCTCGGTGGATAGCCGAACAAACGAAGAACGAGAAGATGCTTAGCACCTACTCGATGGCAGCCATTACCGCGATCAACCTGCGGTATCTTATTGCGCACCGTGCCCGAAAGTAGGAAGTCTTCATCCGACGACAAGGTCATGAAGCGGCTGCAGAACAAATATATTTTCATCCGGACATCGAGCCCGTCATTGAAGTGGTCCGCCGGCTGCTATACGAACTCTACTACAGGTCCACACCTGGGACCCGATGACATAACGAATATGATCCTGCTCAGCGTGGCATAACCGTTCATTGCCTAGGAGACAGCAGTCATCAACGAGGCGTGGAAGAGTCTCGGGCATCTCGACCAGCAGAATCACTCCCCGTGCCCATACTCAAGCCTCGCAAGCCACGCATTCTCGCCAGCCTTAGCTCCATCTCGTTCACATCATGCGTAGTGAAGGTGGAGGAGCAGGTTATACTGAGCAGACAGTAGCACCAAGTCAGTGACTGCACTACCCTAGACTTGTGGGCCATTGTCTGTCAGGACCTGGCCTTTGTCAGCATTGGCCATTTCGTGTCGCGGTCGATCACCTAGCTCGGCCTGGGAGCCGGGCTATAAAACCTGGCAAAATGGTTCGTGACCTGCATGAAGCCACTCTCTCAGCAGAAGACCTCGAGTCGGAGGAGATCCGGATGAGCCCGCACAGCAATCCGCTAGGTTCGGTGATACCACCAGGCCTGTTCAAACAGACATTCCGAACGGCACTCTTGCATCGAGGGCATTAACCATACGATTATACGGAAGACATCTCGCTTTGGGGCTCGGGCGGCAGTGACTGGCAGGTCACTCACAACTTGCAAGATGATATACACGCCGCCGAAAACTATGTTCGTCCCGCGAGACTGAGCTGTTGCCCTAACAAATCCAACCTCCCCCTCTATAGACCCATACAGGGAGGGCCTAGAGCCAAGGGCTGGACACCGATCCTCTAGGACGAGATCAGGCTCCACATTGACGATGGTGGTGCAATCCCCGGAGCACCGGTCACCTTGCGTCGTGGGTACCGTTTTCCCGACGGCCACGCTTTGAGCGGATGGCAACAGGAACGCTGCTGCTTTAGGCACCCAATCAGGGTAAGGATGCTGACGGGTCAATGTGGCGCAACCAAATATGATCGACACCTTTGTCTCGCGGCTTTGACGATTGAATGTGTCCAATTACTACGGAAACTACTGCAGTTGGCACAAGGGGTCGGTCCTTAAAGTATATGGAGGCGATGTGTGAACGTGGGTTCATCAAAATCAAATAGTGCCTGACGAGCGAAACATCAACAGCAATGGGCAAGTCCAGCTCGATGTAACAATAAACATTTAACTGCTTATGCGAAGACTTATTTCACTTTCGTGTTATACAGATTCCGTTGACAGGAATCAGCCACGTTTTTTTTTATTGCTATACACAACCTCGTGAAGCTGACAGAAAATGAGACCAAGGGGGCGTAGCGGATGTTGAGTGTAGTTTTTTTAACGGTAGTGCAATAATTGCGACATCGATGAAAAGAGATTACTGTGATGAAACAACCCACATGCCGTCGTTGGGGCCGAACACGCAACCTTCGCACAACGCGTTCCGATGCTCTTCCAACTGGCCAATGGCGGCAGTTGTTTTATCGTTCAACCTATCGATTATACCTGTACATTTACGACACGCAGGGCTTGTCAGCACCACTCGTAGGTATGGCAGCTATTGTGTGACAGTCTTATGCCAGAAGGCGCCACGTGATACATGATATTATTACGTGAAGACAGCAGACGAACAAACTCTCGCATGCTCAGTGAAGGCACCATGTCTGCCAGTATGAGATCAATGCTATAAAATGACGAAAACCGAAGTTCCTAGGGCCTGTTTTTATATTGTTATACAGAAATTCGTGAAATTTGGAGACAATCAGTCCTGGGAGGCATAGGGGAAGTTAATTTTGTTTTTCTTAAATATATTGTAGTGTCTTCGACATACATGTAATTAAAGGGGACAAAAACAAACCAATGGTCGTTCGGGGCGAGAACCATAGCCTTCGGGCTGTCACTATAGTACCCAACACCATTCTAAGTGGACACATTTAAGGTTTCATTTTCAAAATTTTATTTCCTTTCAGAGAGCAGCAAGAGATCAGCTGATCCAATCATTTATCTCTGTGCTGTGTTTGAGAATGTGCTGTGTTGTGTTTGAGGTACTTGAGAATGCGTCGCGGTTAAATTCCCTGGGAGACTACCATGAGTGCTTCTCAAACTGCTGCTGGTGCTGTTTATACGGCTTCACGCCTGACGATTATGCCCACTACGTGCTGATGATGCTGCCTTGTGTTCTTGTAAGCATGGCGGCATAGTTTAGCAGAGAGCTTTTGAAAATGCATGTTTGCCTACAAGACCTTTCGTACTTGTCTGTGGTATCGCAGTGGGTACCGTATTGAGGCCAAATACCCTACAAATTAGCGTTGGGAAAAACACGCTGGAATAGCGTTTCAGCTATAATAAACAAGTGCATTTCAACGTGCTACAAAAGTATCCCTGACGGAAATATTTTCCACCAAAACCGGCAAAAAAGGCATAAAGAAGCTGTACTTTCTCGCTGATCCGAGGGTCCCGGGATCGAATTCCGGCTGTGGGGGCTGCATTTCGATGGAGGCGAAATGTTGAGGCGCGTGTGCTGTGCGATGTCAGTGCGCGTTAAAGAACCCCAGGTGGTCGAAATTTCCGGAGACCTCCATTACAGCGTCTCTCATAATCAGAGCTGGTTTTGGGGCGCTAAACCCCACAATACAACAACACAACAAAAATAGCAATACTTTCCCAATATGCAACTCTTTATTATGAAAAAGGCAGCAGATGGCAATGAATACGGACAAATAGGTAAACAAGCTCTTTGATCTAGCACCTTAAAATAAGCGGTTTGTACTGCCACTTAGAATGATTTGACGACTCCTGCGAGCTTATTCCCGCATGCTTTTTCATTGAACAGTTTATATTACTTTAAGCCCTAATATTTATAAAAATCAATTCGTTTACTTGACTGACCGCACCATGCCCCTCTAGCTTGCGCCTAGAGATGGTCATCAGCTCAGAAAAAAGTGTTTGAGGTGGTCAAGAGGAGAGGAAAAAATCCTGTTGCCATCAAGTCAGTCACATTCTCGTAAACAGGGCGGGGCTTTTCGTAAAGCGTGGCGCAAGATAACTGAACCTCCTGTAGTACATTGGTGAGCGTGCACAAGTTTCTTAAGTTAATATGTTTAGGAAGTCTTTTTATATTTTCACTGCTGTCACACATATTTATGGTCTCATACATTTTTTAGACTGCACATGCTCATGACAATTTTCAATAACTTATAGTGCCAGTGCTGCACCTGTGACAAGCAATGTCTCACTTTCGAAGTAGCCGTGGACAGGCATTTTCTTTGACCTTTCAACAACCCTGTGGTCCCAGAACACCTGCGTCATTGCTCATTCCTCGGCACCGTAAATGTCCCAAGTCATCCATTCTTGCCAGCGCTCAAGTGTCAAAAAACGGTGCTGACTGTGGGACTGCGCAGAGATCATGAACTTAACAATCACAATGTTCGGCTGACATTCATTAGCTTCACCTAGGAAGTCTTCTACTATCACGGTGATGATGACCGCTCGAATTTCGGTATATGCACTTGGGAACTGCAACTAGTGTTACGAGCACTAGACCTTTGGCGGTTGTTTTGTCTTCGCTCGCTCTTCTCATGGGCTGGGTATGAATGTCGACGAAGTATGCGTAGTCAACTGCTTTTTAACAGCGAAGCTGTCATTAAGGTTACAAAGATGGAGACTATGTCACACTTTTGCAGACCAAAACTATCATCATCAATAGTTTTGGTCTGCGAGAGTGCACGAGCAATTCTCCTGTGCACTGTCTAATGTGCGCTGTTGCACGCGCTTCTGTCTTCTCTGGCGCTTATGCCCAATCGCACCACTAAACACAGGGAAATGCGCGGCTGGCCGGCGCACTTGACGCAACTGGAAGCAGAAAGAAAGAAAATGGTGTGCGTATGGTCGTCCTCGTCATCATCACTGGACATCGATTTGTCAGGTGCAACAACGTCGCACAAATTTATGCGTTCGTGCAGCGCTTTATAGGGGCCCGTGAACTGCGATGATAATGAAAATAGTTATACCACTCGCGGTCCCCAAACGCGAGCGGTATGCGTGTGTGATCCACAAGTAGAATGAGACAGTATAAAGAGAGAAAATCCTGCAGATCCAACGCCCCGTGGCAATCGGTGTTATGCGAAGCAGCCAAAGAGAAAATTGTTTATGAGGCATTGTTTGGCATTTAGTCCAAGAGTTAGGTGTAGGATAAAGGTTTTTTCGGCAAAGCGCATAAACCCAACTCATGAGTACGTGGGCTAAACGGAAACGTCTAGATCGCCCTGGTGTCACGGGGCTAGCCAATTAACGTGCCCTCGTGTAGGTTCGTGTGTTAGAAACTCGATGGCTTGACAGTCATCGAGAAAGGATAGACGAGACCGTTTGTGCAGAACAAAACAAACAAACAACACTCGCTGTATTTACAGAAAAGGATTAAAGAGAGGAAAGGATAAAGACAGACGAAGCATAAGAAGTAGAGGATAAGTTAACACGACATTGAATGTGAGGGAAAATAGCTAGCGGTGCGTAAGAACAGTTCAAAAGACAAGACTGTCACCGTTCTGGGGGGCACATGAAGGTAGATGCCGAGGTGGATGAAGTAGACGCACTCGGGGCGGGCTTGCTTAAGGTGTCGCTCGGTGGGAAGGTAGCGTCGGGCGAGTCGGGGTCAGCAACCTCTCGGCGTTCCTCAGCCGACGCTGGGACACCGAACCGGAGACGCGGTTATGCCTGGCAACGCCAGACGATGGGAAGACGGTGAAGTGCCTGGCCAACGCCAGAGGATGGGAAGCCGGTAGAAAGGCTGGCCAACGCCAGATGCCGAAAGCCTGGCCAACGCCAGGTGCTGTACCGCTCGGGTACACGCCCAGGTGGGAGCCTGCAGCGGCCTTGCCACAGGAACTCGGCCGCCACTCCCGCGCCCTGGTCCGCTTCTTCCTGCCACCACGCCTCAGCCACGTCTGCTACGGTTCTTCTCCCCGGTCTCTCCCTGGTCTCCCCCTCGCCCGTTCTCTTGGCGCTTTTTATCACCCATCTTCATCGTGGGCCTTCATCATTGGTGTTCTTGTCTCCGTGTAGTTTTCCGATTGCTCAGAGCTGCACTTGTGGCCTTTTCGCATTGGTGTTCCTGTTCATTATTTTATTCTTCTTTAGCGCTCGTGCCAACGTCGTCTTCGTCTTGCTTTCATTTTTTTATGGCGCGCACTTTGAAACACGGCGCGCACTTTGAAATACGTGCACTCATCACAATAAGCCCCCCTCTTATTAAGTTTTTTCTGGGAAAAAAAACTGCCGCTAAGTGCACGTGTTTCAGTCCACCACACAATTCACGAAGTAGTCCCAATACAGTCCCAATACAGTCCATATACAGTGAAACACTATAAGCACAGGACCACAAAAATCCACAAACCACTCTGAACAAGCATAGCGACACAATCACATTATTGCACCACATTTCCACGAATGACAATTAAGTGCCTCTTCCAGAAGGTCATGACATTTTTTTACGCTCTGGTGAGAACTAGCAGTGCACCGATGTTTCCGCCACTTCTTAAGTAGTGAAACATCTCAAAACAACTGTTACAAATTTCCGCATGTCCAGAAGAACTGTTATTTATATCCGAGTGTCGAAAGCCAGGAAGAGCTACCGGATATCTGCAAGGCGCTTATGTTATGGCGTCCCACACAAGTCGGATCGCCCCTTTCAGCTGCCTAGAGCCAAGCCTAAGAGACACTCGGCAGTGCTTACTACCAGACGCCCATCTGCATGACCGTCTGAACACACTCGGACGCCATACGACTTTGCAAAGTCCAGACCAGCAAAGATAGCACTCGAAAGAATCATCTTGTCGCCAGGCGTAGCGAGTTAGTGGCGTTCGAATCATTCTTCGATGATTATCAACGCTTTCTTTCAGCCAATGCACCGGCAATGCCTCAGACGCCTCTGGCAAGATGCATGCTGAGCCACATGACGTCGTGCTAAACACTGTAGACTCTATGCTAGTATCCTGTACGTCTAGCATGCTACGACTTTCGACCTGAGTTTCTTTCACTTTAGCTGTCGATTCTACAGCCTTAACTCTTCCTCTTGGAACATCGCGCTCTCTGTGAGACACGTCAGCACCTCCACTCTCTTCAGAAGCTAACCTATCCTGAGGCGCCTTATCCGTATGGTCTTCGAGGACCATGGTGTTACGTCTTACCGCAGCTAACGGAACACCTAAAGAATCTGTGGCCACCGCCCTATATTCCTCGACATGGAATTCACTGTCCTCACTAGGACAAACACCATTTGCATCATCCTGAGAAGAACCTTCTCTAACCACGAGGTCAACCGCATGACACTCGACCGTGCCCGCTCGGCATGTGTCCACCGCCGGTGACAAACATTCAGTATTGTCAACTTCCACTTCGAAGTTCACATGACACACTCTGTAATTGTCGAGAGGTACTGTTACCTCTTCGTACATTGTACCTATCCTTCCGAAGGATCCAAATCCCTTCTCTATGGGACGTCCATCCCACTTCTTCTCAAAGCCGCTGTGACCCTTATGGAACTCACCACTGATCCTCTCGATACCTGGGCTAACCACCTCTGTACCACTAGAGACGTCAACGTCTTCACCACCATCTGAACTGAATGCCACATTTTTATGCGATCCATCTAATTGGTCCTCAACGACCGTGCCCATATCCCAGGCGGCCGCATCCAGCGGTCCACCTGAATGATTGGTAACAATCGCCATAGAGTCCGCTAGAGGATACTCTGCATTGTCACTCACACTTACAACCCATGCTCTATCTTCAGAGCTACCTGGAGGAACTCCTTCCTCGTTATTATCTCTACTTGACCTCCCAGAGGCCCCAAAGTACAAACCATCCCAACTAGAACTCTTTCGTTCCACGCCCGCGAAGCTATCTTCTGCTTCATCGAGCTCGCCTGAACTCCTGCGAGACGCTCCTCTGACTTCTACATTACTCTCTGGCTGAGCTCCTGGCTCCCGAGAATGCTCATGGTGAAAGCCACTGCCACCTCCAACGACCAAGTTTGACTTTTCCCTTAGGAAAGTACTGCCCACATAGCATCCCTCTGCCGCCTGCTCATTGGTGCTCATGCACGGTGTTCTACTACAATGCTTCTTTACGATCCGCGTCTTTTCCACCTCTGCGAGTTGGAGCTTTAACTGAAGTGTCTTTAATTTCATTTCTTCGAGCTCTCTTTCTTCCTCCTCCATCTCCCTTTCAAACTCAAACTGCTCCTTCTCTTCTTGTAGTCGCGCAGCCTCTCGCGCATCAACCCATGCCGTAAATTCCTCACCTTCCAAACCTATTCGCCGTGCCAACTCTTCAAAAACAAGGCGAGATTCTGATGCGCTCATTTTTTTTCCCGTGAAAAACAATAAAGTGCATAAACGGTCTCGTCCTGTCGCGGACGCCAATTTGTCACGGGGCTAGCCAATTAACGTGCCCTCGTGTAGGTTCGTGTGTTAGAAACTCGATGGCTTGACAGTCATCGAGAAAGGATAGACGAGACCGTTTGTGCAGAACAAAACAAACAAACAACACTCGCTGTATTTACAGAAACGGATTAAAGAGAGGAAAGGATAAAGACAGACGAAGCATAAGAAGTAGAGGATAAGTTAACACGACATTGAATGTGAGGGAAAATACCTAGCGGTGCGTAAGAACAGTTCAAAAGACAAGACTGTCACCGTTCTGGGGGGCACATGAAGGTAGATGGCGAGGTGGATGAAGTAGACGCACTCGGGGCGGGCTTGCTTAAGGTGTCGCTCGGTGGGAAGGTAGCGTCGGGCGAGTCGGGGTCAGCAACCTCTCGGCGTTCCTCAGCCGACGCTGGGACACCGAACCGGAGACGCGGTTATGCCTGGCAACGCCAGACGATGGGAAGACGGTGAAGTGCCTGGCCAACGCCAGAGGATGGGAAGCCGGTAGAAAGGCTGGCCAACGCCAGATGCCGAAAGCCTGGCCAACGCCAGGTGCTGTACCGCTCGGGTACACGCCCAGGTGGGAGCCTGCAGCGGCCTTGCCACAGGAACTCGGCCGCCACTCCCGCGCCCTGGTCCGCTTCTTCCTGCCACCACGCCTCAGCCACGTCTGCTACGGTTCTTCTCCCCGGTCTCTCCCTGGTCTCCCCCTCGCCCGTTCTCTTGGCGCTTTTTATCACCCATCTTCATCCTGGGCCTTCATCATTGGTGTTCTTGTCTCCGTGTGGTTTTCCGATTGCTCAGAGCTGCACTTGTGGCCTTTTCGGATTGGTGTTCATGTTCATTATTTTATTCTTCTTTAGCGCTCGTGCCAACGTCGTCTTCGTCTTGCTTTCATTTTTTTATGGCGCGCACTTTGAAATACGTGCACTCATCACACCTGGCTACTCAATCGTACCTCGTGTTACGATGTAACATTGGAAGTCACGTTTTTCCAAAGCACCGACATCTTCCTTGTGTGTCCAAAGCACACACAGAACACCGTTATCAATGCTGGCACAATACGTTTATTTACTATATATGCCGAACTGGGAAAGCAGACATAGCTTAGCTGTAGGGCGGTTCCTTCGTAGCTCGAGAGCCAGTGTTCGATACCACCCTAATCCTCGTTACGTTACAGACGCGTCTGTGTACTTCTTATGCCTAGATTTGAATCGCAACCTGCGATAACTAGTAGTCGTTTCTTATCTTAAGAGCTGAGCTTTTTGAACCGGCTGTCACGAGGATTGGCCTCTAGGATTGGTCCACACGGAATCATGGAGGCAGTAAACATTCAATTTGCTATGTGAGTGCCAGTACTCGCAGCGTACAAACCATGGGTATTCGGACGTCATTGAGAGTCTATTGCGGGTCTTTAGGGAGGACGCGCTCACGTACTTCGCCGCACTTAAGGCTTTTCTAAGGAGCATGTGAGGTGCAAGTCACACAGGTAGCTCTCGGTCTTGTTGACTGCCCCTTGTAATGCACCTTCCCACTGATCCCCAGAAACTGCTGGTTTTCTCCTGATGGGTATATTGTCTCCGTATAGCGCGTTTTTGATATCGTCGATTCCTCTCATGAGCCGCGGTAATCCATCATCGCAAGGTTGAAGAGCGGAGGGGAGACCACGGAGCCTTGGGGGTTCCTTTGGGAGAGACTCTGAGCCTTGCGTTTCTCAAGTGGACCAGCCCCATCGGGTCCACCAGGAAGTCCTGGACGTATTTGTAAGCTTTAAAGTCTGTGTTCGTGCAGGCTGCGAAGGACAGCACAGTGAGAAAAATTGTCTAACTCTCTCTTGACGTCAAAGGAGAAGATCGTGCTGTTATAGTGCGTGCTGGTGTCTACAGCGCACTCCTTCCGTTGTAGTAGGATGACGTAAGCCGAAAGATGGTACCGGAAACCGTGTACGGTGCCTGCCACAAATCCCTATTCCACCAGGTAAGGAGAAGTTCGGTTGTGAATCGTGTGTTGGGTGACTTCATGAAAACGTTGTTCCACTCTTTCTTGTCCTAAGGCGTCGTTGATAATTTTCCACATATTTTCTGATTGATTGATTGATTTGTGGGGTTCAAAGTCCCAAAACCAGTTCTGATTATGAGAGACGCCGTAGTGGAGGGCTCCGGAAATTTTCACCACCGGGGGTTCTTTAACGTGCACTGACATCGCACAGCACACGGGCCTCAACATTTCGCCTCCATCGAAATGCAGCCGCCGCGGCCGCCATGCGATCCCGCCAGCACGTATTTTCTAATTTTTTCCTTTCTACTGATGCAAAAAGCTTTTCATAATAGGTGCGTTTTAGCCTTTCGCAGTTCGTTGTTTATTGCATTACGTAACTTCTCCAATGCAATGAAATCGCTTTCCTCGTACGGTTCGTCATGCGTTTCGAAACGAACAGTAACAGTTGAAACAGTGTATTTAGTACGCGAACCAGCAGTACAGGGAGTAATTTTTTTAGATTTTTGCCGATCTGGTGTCACTGCTGCTAAGTCACTCAATCCACTTCCGTTAACGGCTCCAGCTGTTCAGTCATGCAATTGGCATCTGGTGTAACACAAGGGAGTATGCGTAGCCCTTGTGCTTAATGTTTGATTGATTTACCTAATGACATTTCTTGTAAAATTAGATTTTTACCTAATGGCTGTATAGTGCATCGACCTATCAAAAGTGGCGTTGACCACCGTTCCTTACAAGGTGCATTCAACTCCATAATTCTTGATGTTCATCATGGCTTATCACTCGAAATAACCGTAAAGCCAACCCCACCCCCTCACCACTTTGCAAGAAGTCCTAGCCGCCTCTTTAACCTATCCTGCCACGTCCTGTAACTGTCACTGCAGAAGCTGCTAGAACTATCATTGCAGCAGCTTATAAGCGCTTGCCCGGCCTCTGAGCTATAATCTGTGCCATGCTCCTGCGCATGGGCGTAAAGTTGCACACTTTAATACGTTTTGTTTATGCGCTTCACGCATATGGGTTCTGGATAAAGCATAGATTATCGATAAGATCAAATTTCAGATGAACCGAACTGCTTGTTTTCTTTTCTCCGACTGCTCTCGTTTCACCAGCATCACTGCCCTAAACGCTTGCATGTCTTCTCAACATTTCCCATAGTCATAAACGTGCTCATTTATCTCTTGTCAAGAGCATTTGCAATCATCGCTACTTCATAACCTTTTCTTTCGCCGACCTTGAGCCGGTTTTTTTCTCGCTGTGACCACATTCTGAAGAAAACTAGATCGGGCGTGCCGCGCTTGAACTTTCGCTAACTCGCTCATTGCGAATATGATTATTAAGTGGAAGCAGCTGCCTCGTTCTATCAAATGATTACAATGTATCTTTCGTGTTCTGTTATTTTCTTTATAGCGCACTTATTTTTTTGTGCTTTCACTTGTCTTGAGTTAGTCATATTATTCGGCCATTCCCTCATGCTTGTTTCTGTATTTTGTCTTTTAGCATTTTCCCCTACGTTCTAAAGGTCAACTGACGACCTTTCGGGATTCCCTGAAATAATAACTAGCTACGAAAAATGATCAAGGCAAACCACTACTCCGTTTGATATGCTCTGAATGCGTGATTATGAACCGCTTAGCAGAAGCAGCGCTTCTGCCAGGAATCTGCGATAGGGCCTCTTTCTTGTGCTGGCAGAAACAAATACTTTCGTATCATCAACGAATACACCGCGGTTAGTCATGTTATGCTGAGGTGATTCTCGTCTAAGTTCCGCAGTGACAAGGGCCGCGCTTGCGTTAAGCGGTGACTGAGAGAGGAGCGGTTTGCTACCGGCAATCATTTGTGGCCAGCTCGGCAACCTTCCCTGGTGTTCACCCTTCGAAAAAGTGCTCTCGCTCCTGGCGCTACAGGGCACTCCTGAAACACATGGCAAATTGCCGTTGCAAGCTATGCTTGCGCATGCAATTTTCTACGCACTATTTATTTATTTATTTTATTTAGTACATACTGCCAATCCCATTAGGGATTATTGCAGGAAGGACACAACTTATAAGTATACAAAGGTAAAAAGAAAAAAGAAAGAACGCATGCATTGCAAAAGGTACAAAAAGCATACATTTCAAAAGGTGCAAAAAAAGGCATATATTCCAATAGTAGTTAGTGGCATGAGGGTAGCGCTGGAAGTACAAGGGGTAAGGTACATCAATAAGGAACTTTGCACAACAACAAAAAAATATTTGTAGTTTTATGTTTGTGTATCCTGTAAGTACCTTTCAAGTAGTGATTGAAAGGTGGTTACTGAGGAGATATTGGTAGTAGTGGAAGGCAAGTTGTTCCACTGTCTTATGGCTAGCGGGAAGAAAGAGTATTTAAAACAATTAGTATAAAAGCGATATTCATTTAGGGTGTATGAATGCTTTAGTCTAGTTTCTCTTGTGTCTCCAATACAGATGAACTTGGAATTGTCAACATTTAGCTTGTTATGAACTAATTGATGAAGCAATTTCAATCGGGCGAGCGTGGCGCGGTTTTCAATTGTTAGTAATCCGGCCGAATTGATCAAAGCACCTAGCACACGAACATGCGGCTCCAACACCACACGCACGCTCCGTTTACATTGTAGCTCACAGGTAGGTTACTTGATCAAAACTCTGATAGCTCCGATTCATACCATATCGATCAACTTAATAATTTCAAAATATTATTTTGTTTAATATTAGTGTTTTGATTTATTTCAGGGTCACGATTAATTACAGTTCAACCGCGTACATCCCCATCTGCTCCCATATTCAGTTCCCTAAATGTTCTACCTTTGCATATGTTGTTCAGTCATAAGGTGTTACTACCAAGGAGGTTTAAAAAAACCTCCTTGGTTACTACTAATGTTTCGCCTTATAAATACCGAACTTAATATTCCGGGATTTTCTTACTCCAGCCTCATTAATAACAATAATACAAGATTTTATAAACAACTTAATCTACTTCTTCCTAAAATCAGAACAAATTATGGGAAATTTACCATTGCATTTTCAGGCATTTCACTTTGGAATTCATTACCCTCAGATATCAAGTCATCTTCATTTTTATCATTCAAACGTAGAACTAAGGAGCATTACATTAGCATTCTGTCACACACATAGAATTCATTACGTTTTCTTTTCTTCTATATCACACTTTGAAAATGTACTTTTGCCTATTTGTTAAGTGTTTGAATTCTGCCTTTATTTTATGCTTGTTTGCATTGCCGGTTGCACGTGACATTTATCCATGTTTGAATTTTTATAAATTTGTAATTTATTCCATTTGACTTTTTAAATATCTCATTTTATCATTTGTATTTATAATAATGTTTCTTTTATTTATGATTAGTCTTCCCTTCTATTGCGGACACACTAGAAATTATATAAAATATATAATTTCATTGTTTGCCGAGATTCTGTAACCCCCATTTTAGTTTTTGTTAGGAGGTCCCCCCGACAGTTTCTACTTCGGGACCTCCGAATGTGCAATTATATTGTATATGTTCTTGTATTTTATTTCGTCAAATAAAAGTTTCGTCAAAAGTATCCCTACACTTGTAACCTATAATGCAACAGTGTACTTTCAATGACAAGGATGGCAAGAAAAGGATACGTACCTGGAGCATGACTAGTCCGGCCACCCCATTAATACAACTTGTAGTACGCCACTATTTCTCGCTTAAAAGTGGGCACTGCCACCTATAGCCCTTTTTTACACCCAACTTGCCGTTCTTAATTTCATGCATGATATTCGACCGAAAACCATTTTACTTAGGGAAGCGTTTGGAGCCATGACCTACAGGGCATTCGAATACATCGGCTTAAAAAAACAATAACATATTTTGTAAAACAACTGCGTTCATGGAAGCTGTAATACATTTGCTCTGGTCTTATTTCGTTTCAATGTGCACACGCTACAACTGCTGATTTGGCTCTCTTCATGTCTTTTTGTTTAATGTTATGCGCGCATGTTGACAACAGGCGTTTAAAATGGCGCAAAATGGGGATTTAAAATGGCGGAAAAGGGTTAACGAAATACACCTCAGTAACCTCACATTTGCTGAAGATATTTTTCTTGCTAAGTAACTCGGAAGGGGACGGGGGACGAAATTTAAAGCACGATTACCGAGCTTCGCTGGCAATATTACAGGTGGGTCTAAAAATTAACATGCGAAAGCTAGGATAATATTCAATAGCCTTGGGAGAGCACTGCGGTTTCAGAAACCTGGCGAGACACTCCAAATTGTAAGTGAATATACCTATTAAGGAGAGGTGGCAAACCCGGATCCGAAATGTGAGGCTGACGTAATTACAGATAGAAAGGTAAAAAAAATTGGTTTATGCATACGGCAAGCAATTGCAGACAGTTAACGGCACGTTATCATTGGTGCCAAGTGGAAAATATAAAAGCGCTTGATAATACGGGTACGAGCTCAGGTGGGCAAATGAGATTAACAACTTCACGTTTGTAGCGGCGCCGGTTAACACAAGAACGGGATAACCTTTAAGATGTATGGGAGTGGCCTTTGCCTTGAAGAGGGCATGCTAAGCCAGCTATGAATTTGATGCCGATTATTATTATTATTATTATTATTAATATTATTATTATTATTATTATTATTATTATTATTATTATTATTATTATTATTATTATTATTATCTTACGTAGTGGTTGACCTTGACGCATGCGGGAATAATGACAAGAAACATTCTTGCTATCCGACGTTATTTCTATGACGAGACTTCACTCTAAAGCGTCGCAGCTTTCTGGGACTTGCACATATGCACCATTTACCTTTCCTCTGATCTTCCTGCTGTCCTTGCAATAATGTTTGTGGCTGTCTCATATCATCAGCCATGTATTTTGAGGGCTCCGCCTACTCGAGTGACGATAAGTGACTAGGGCATTGTATTTATGACAACAGATTGTTGCACTTAATCGATCAATAAAAGCGTGGAATGGGTCCTTACGGCAGAAAATAAGGAAGGGAGATGTATTGAATATAAAGCCTGTTTCGGTGGGTGAAGCGGTGGTATTAATTATTCTGTTGGGACAACTATTTACTCACTCATGCGCAGTAATATTCTTGCACACCGGCAGTAATATTGTTTAAACCCGCCGTGCTCATGCACCTTGGCTCCAATGTGAAGCCTCAAAGGCAGGGAGGTCAACCAGAGGAAAGTTTTCGGTTGACTACCTCACACTAGGGAAGCACTAAGGGGAGACAGCGAGGTTAGCAACAAAAGTGAGAGAGAGAGCAAGTAGCTAATCATAAACAGTCAAACACCGCAGTATTAAACTCGCTCAAATGAGTCCCGTTCATCGCGGTAACTTGAGCCTTTGTCGCATTGGCTTTGTGCTGTGAAACTAATGCTCCAGCATTCCAAAATTCTTTTCTCAGGCAGGTTTCGGGAATGGAGGCGTGCGAGTTCTGCGGAGAGGGACTGTCTGGCAGTGCAGTACCGAGGACACGCAATCAGAAAGTGTGTGAGTGATCCTTGCCTCGCTGCCGCAGTCATCACAAGCAACACTGCCTGCCATTCTAAAGCGATATGCTGAGGTTCTCGTAAATGACGCCCCTAGCAGCGTAGTCGTGATGGAACTCCAAGTTCGAGTGATGGGTCTAGACGGTGAAGGCAGGTGTGCAGTAGACCAGAAGTGTTCCACATCGTTGTAGTCACATACCGTGCGAGCAAGCGAAGCTTTGCTGCTGCGTCTGTTCGTGATTGTGGGATTGCTTCCCCTACTCCATATTTGCGAACATGTTTAACAGAATGATCGGCATTCTCGTCGCGATGATGCCACAGTGGCCTGCTGTCCAGTGAAACGTTACGTCATGTCCTTTTTCTGTTAGCTGGTGATTCATCTGTGTTACTTTCAATCGCTAGTTGGCCTTGCGACCAGCGACGTAGAGCAAATAGTAGACATTGGACGGCTGACTTGCAGTCTGTAAAGACTGCTCATTTCATTGGCGGTTTTCGCTCGACCTTACAATGAGCATTTCGTAGGACATCAAGCTCCGTGGCAATCGACGATTTCCTGTCAGGTGTTTTAAACATCACATTTTCGTTCGTTTAGGGAAAGGAACGTGTTAAGCGTATTCTGTGAATACGAGTTTTTGATTGAACTGCGTGCTCGCCAAGGTGGTAACACAGAACTTTGAACTCTGCCCCACCCACTCCGAAACTGGCTGCGTGTTGTTTGCGCGACCGAAAAAATAAGTTCTGTCTACACCATTGGTGTTATCTATGCTTCTTTATACCTTCACATCATCATTGCTTCACACAGCACCATGTATCATCTTTAATGAAAACTAGGCTCATTTTCTCATTAAAAATTTCAAGTACATTTGCTACCGTACGTGAGCATCTGCATCAATGGTGCCCAGTGACTGAACAATTAAAAATATACTGCTCCATTTCAGAACTTCTTTATTGCTTGTTTCTCGTGCAAGAAAGAGAACTTCATCATTCACGATCGATGCAAAAGTTGGATTGTTTCACTGTATGTACTTATTCTTAAACCTACAACAATGCTACTGGTCACTGTTTGAATCGGGCATGAAAGCTGGTTATTATATCAGCAAAGATGGGAAGTACGTAGTTACTGTTCTTCGGCAAATGAGAGTATGTGTTTAACACTCTCATGACATTCCGTGAGTAGACATTTCTGCCTATAGTTCACCCTTTTTATTGCACATAACTAAAGGGCTCATTCGTATTTAGGCCTGTAAAGTTTAAGCTTCTGTTTTCCGGGTGTCAATTCTACGGGCAACATTCCAATAAATAAAACTTCAGCGGAGCCTTGAAAAAGTATTTAAAAAGTCCGAAAGAAATTCACTCAGGTCAAACTGGATTAGGCATCTTCAATCAAGATAAAAAGACAGTCGCACCAATGTTGCCTTTATTCAAGTAAGATTTTCTCACCTCCTAATCCAATTGTCTTAGTATGAACGCCTAAAACTCGCAATGAAAACTTTTTTTCAGAAATAGCAGCTCCACCTCGAAAGTCCGGAACTTCAACTTATTTGCGGTGATATTTGCGCTGGCAGCATTGCTGCAACATGACACGGCAAATGGTAAGATTTTAAAACAACAGGGAGGCACCCACAGAACGTATGACAGTGTCAGTAATACTTCCTCGACTACAATATGAGCGTAGCTTTTTTATGCCACTTAACAAGAGAAAGAATTGTTTGGGGGAAGTGGGACAAGTTTTGGTTATGGGAGCATGATTTTGAGGTGATAACGTGCCCAAGATTTATATCAAAGTATATTTGTTTTGAAAGTAAGGCCAATACATGCTTTATCATAAAGAGAACACCCGGAAGAACTGGCCAGCCTGCAATTTTATTACGCCTGTGACAACTGGGGCGCCTCTGATACGTGCCCGCTTGTGATGGTAGTAGAGCGTAATCTTTAAAACACACTTTCTCAGAATGCTGTTGTTAGTTTTGTAGGAAACATTTCCTGTCACCGAATGAAGGATACTTTTCTAGATTTACACCCCGCAATTTTTCATCGTAAGGTTCTGGATTCTCAAGCAGAATCATAAAATTACAATGAGAACATTTATTGTTATTTATCACTTTCGCCATTCACAAGAAGTTTAGTTAGCAGATGATTAAAAAACGTGTATTTTACACTGAAATTGCTAAGTTTGTACATTTTGGTTTCGTAAAAATTCATAGCTGCAAGAAACATCTAAGAGTACATTGCCGCTCTTTAATTTTCAGTTTCTAGATGCCTCTTCAGCAATCAACTAATTGGTTTTCTATTGCTTTGTGAATTCGAACCTAATAAGTGGTTTTGCTCTAGGTATCATGTGGAAGTAGAAGCAGAGTTACATAGTTATGAAAATTCTTAGCTGTCTATAGCGCACAAAATATGCCATGGTCAAACGTATTAAAGAGAGAGAAGCTTGTGTCACTTTTGACTTTCATCCAACATCCGCAGACCCCTTTTCCCCCAGGCAAAAAGGCGAAATCCAATAATCAATAAACTTACCAAATATACATCTTATATATCAGTTTAAAAAAGAGATATTTAAGAGCATATGCGTTCTAAAGATGTGTTTAGCCGTCACCATAAACAATGATATATAATTCTTCAAATTTAAACCGCATGTTCTCTATAACTGCATTCGTTATGCATGAATGAGCCGGAGATACTTGGGTATGGTTCGAAAGCGAATACAAAGAGGAGAAAGAAGCAAAACAATAATAATTTGTGCTCTTTGGAGTCCCAAAATGCCGGTATGAATATGACAGACGCCGTAGTGGAGTTACCCGGTTATTGTTTATGCCACCTTGACTTATTTAACGTGCTTTGACACAACAAATTACAAGAAGGATAAGAAAGAAGGGTAATCTCTCAATATTTGCGACTTCAGCCTAAGCAGTTTTGATCATAAGTAATAGAACCTTGAGGAAATGGTTCGGCTAGCTTTCTTTGTATGCTGTTTGACCAAGCAATGACGCCGAAGTCAATTCTACAAATAGCGTGTCCAGGTGCGGATAGCGTGGGCTTTGACATACAAAATGGTGAATAAGCCTTCGTTATATAAAGCTGCACAAAAGTCAAGTCCTATTCTGCGCAGATACAAGGCTTTACATTTCAGCAAAAGAGGCTCCGCTATTGCTTGGGCAATGCCGCAGTGCAGGGAAGCGCACTTGCAAATTCTTGATAGGGTCTCTTTAGTGAGACGCTTTTTTTTGCCGATGTCACTAAATAATGAAATAATTTTTAGGCGCCCTCTATTTGTCGCCTGAGAAGGCTGGTAGTTGCGTTTTGGCATTCACATCATTTAGGTATGACAAAAACCACCTGCTGATGAAAAATTGAAGCCAGTTGCAGGCCTGTGCTGTCTGAGCAAACACCGTAGCGGACAAGAAGGCGCCACCGCCTTGCGAATGCAGACGAAGTTGTTTTGGCCTCTATCATTTGGACTTACGAACGAGAGGTAGTGGCCACACTGCTGATAACGATATATCTTAATTTAAAGAATGGTCATATTTCTTTGCTTATTTCCCTTCATGCATTTCCAATTCTCTTTCCCATGTCCATGCTTTACAAGACTGTATGTGGCTATGCTATGGCTTAACCTTTGACATACCCTTTTCCTTCTCTTTCCTTCCTCCTGAAGCTTACATCAGAACTCGCCATCGTCACTCCTTTGTTTTATCTTTTTCCTACACTATACTGCAAAAGGCAGTGGCCTAGTTTACTAACTTCTTTACTTTTTTACTTCCTGTTTACCCACACGTATACCTCCTGGCCCTCACTTCTCTATTCCGCCCCTCTGCTACAACCTAGTATGCATCTATATGCTATGATAAGAGCTGCTTGGTCGATATCTACTTTCTGTGACGCATAAACTGTACTTTATGAAGCTATGTCATACTTTACCATCGTCATTTCATTCCTTCTTACATTCACGTCAGTGCTCTTGACTTCCCTTTCCCACCTCGTTGATATACGGTATTATGCATTGCTCTGCTACGTACGGAGCTTCAGTTAACAGCACAGATGCTGCAAAATTTTCTCTATGTAGTAGTGGGTTGCGAGCATTAGCTCAATAGAATGTCTGATTAAGCACCTCCGCTTTTGTCTAGTAGTGGGCTAAAGCCCATAAACGCAAGTGAAGAAAAAAAGTGCGCACTAACGCCACATAGTGGGCTTACTATAGAAGAAGTGAGCACGCAGTTATTTCATCATAATGTTACTTTTCTGTCTGCGCTCCGCGGCCTACCTCCGGCTTAACAACATACGCTGTTAAGTCCTCAATGGGGCGCAGGAGACGACAAACTTGCGGTGCATGTATTCCACCTGGCCGACGTGCTTTGGTGCCAACAAATTTGAACAATTCGCAGAAATAATGTAATTCGGGAAACAGCACGCTTGGAGGGGATCATCTGTGGAAGTATTTACACACGACAAATTGTTTTAAGCAATGATTCACCCATTATTCAATTTTACATGGTGCCTAGCAAGGTTGCACGTTCCGCCTAAGGGAGGTTTGCTTAATTTTAACCCCAACTGGTCGAACTTTTTCTCATGACGCATGATGCTTGAGGACCTTTATGTGTTTTCTGTGTTCACCATGACTTAAGAAACGTGTGTGATTTCAAGAGTCTATTTCTCAGGTGCGCGGTACTGCCCCTACATGAACCAAGAGCCGAGGGCCTGCGGATCTGGTGGAATACGTGAACGTACTTGCCCAGGAGTGGGTAGGCCATGGTGCAGTTATTACAACTATCAGTCGTTTAGGAGGCGTCCTTGCGGCTGCAACGATTGGTCGTGTAGGCATCGGAACGGGAGCTGCGTCCCGTGTGAGGAGTGCGGTGAGTACGGCTCTTTCTATACTTGCAGTTCCAGTCATGGCAATCACCAAAGTGCGGTAGCAGCGCATTCAGTTATCCTTCAATCATCTGGTGAAAATGGTTTGAAAGGCGGGTTTTTTTCTTGGAACGTTTTCTTTGCTTGTAATCTAAAGATATATTGGATGTTTAACGAGTGGCAGAGATAGTTGGCGTCCGTTGTTTCCCATGGCGATAGCTGCACAAATCAACCAAAGAGACCCACATTCTATCACCGTCTGCTGCCAGCCATTCTTCTAAAGGTGGAGATGTACTTTCGGACCATATCTTTTGATAACCTCAGTTAGAGAGAGCTACCGAAAGCGAGGCATCATAGCTATTCGGGACACACTAGAAAAAATCATCTCTTCTTACGCAGGTAAGAACGTCCCAGCTAAAAACGTTACTACACGTCGTGTTGAAGGGTGTGGTTAGGCTTGACCTCACTGTCTGAGCAGAATCGGCCCAAGCTTGGTGCAACGTTGACAAAGATTGGATTACTACTGCGACTAAATGGCATTTCGGGATAGGTGTTATAGACAAAAGGTAGTTGTTCGACAGTGGCTACCGATCATGGCATAATGTTCACTGAGTTGAAAAAAATCACCTAACATAGCATTTCTAACCCGTTGTATTCCACTGTTGACAAAGTGATTACATACAGCAACTACTCCGACATCCTGAGTACATTTTTTTTTCGTCACTGCTTGAAACATGCTTTGCGCAAGGCACCCGCAGTGCGTCAGACAGCTGCTCTCCACGTTAAGACAGTTACGCAGAGCTACGTAGATAGCTTTTGTTGGCCCTTATTTCTTTGACAAATGAACATGTTGCTGCTGATTTGACTGCTGTCACCGGCAAGTCCTTCGCTTGCGAAAATACAATCGCTCATTCCGAAGGAAGTTGTGCGCTGGCTCTCTGTGTCGTCGCTTCGCTCTGCCGTCGCATGTTCGGCCGTCCATTTCGAATTTCGATTCCTCAGCTGTGCTTTAGACTCAAGCAAACAATCGCCGAGGCCTTTATAGGTCATGTTGATATCGCGCAAGCTGTGCGCATAGCATAATGATTAAGACATAATGCAAGCTGTCCGTGGGCATAATGTGTAATGTGCAGAGTGGCGCATAGCAACAGTTGCACCGCCACAGCTGTGGCTTCTCCCCCCTACAGTCTCTTCGCGTGATGGTACAGCGGCGCATAGCAACAGTCGCATCGCAGCCGCTGTGGCTTCTCCCCCTACACTGTCTCAGCCATCGCGTGATGGTACAGCGGCTCTTAGCAAAAGTGACACAGCTACAGCTGTGGCCTCTCCCTTTACACTCTCTCAAAAATCACGCGATGCCACTGCGACGCATAGCAGAACACCTGCAGCCCTAGTTCGCAGCGTTGAGTTACAATGTTCTTGCAGGTGGTGCACAACGCGAAAAGTATGTCTGGTAGGAAACGGCCGAGGCGCATCAAGCTATCGGAGATAGCTTTGAGCAGACACACTGACTGAGCAAATGCGGGCCAAATGCGATAAAAGCCCGGACAAACACGCATCGATTAGCCGCTGCCGTATACCATACATCTCGTTAGATCTGGATCAAAGCACGACTGTGAAGCAGAATGTCACGTGCAGGCCAACGACTAGTGTTACAATAAACTCGTTACGTACAGTTCAGCATTTCGCTCGCGTTTCAAGCTAGAGCAGGTGGTTCAGTTTCTGCGAAATCCTGCGCTGCAGGTAGCTCGCAAGAGAATATAATGTAGTCTAAAATGTGGGAACGTTCTCGGTAGCGGTGTCTTCGGTAGCCAAAAACACATGCGTGACACCAGGCTGCGCGTGACGAGTGCAGTCCAGGCGGGTGTCGCCGCCACTGTGCATGTATGTTTGCAGCGCAGAAATTCTGTCTTCCACGTCCTGTGACAAATGCGAAAAAGAAAAGAAAAAACGCGCGTATTCTGCGTAGAAGTAACGCAGCACGTGCCTCTAAGCCGGACGCAACTAAGCATAAAAAAGAGGAGGTGGGGGTGGAGGGGATGACGTGAATGTGTGTCGCCTTCGTAGCTGACCATAGTTCTCACGGAAGCTCTACGCACCTGCATTGTGCGCATTTACAGTTTGCAAGTAAGGCCATACTGAACCTGCTTTTCGTGAGATTAGCTCCCTTCGGAGTGGGGACCGCGCAGTTTTTTGAGAACTAGCTTTTTGTGCTATCTCGTTGCGGCTGCAGAAACAACCATCCGACCAACATGCAAAATGGACGAACGAGTTTCGACGGGCATGCACAGTTTGTCTACGCGTGTCGGCGCATGTGCCGCGTTTGTCGATCATTCAAGTTATTGCGCGATTCCTCGGCCAGTGTTCCTCCTAAGCCAATGCCCATCCCAGCTGTGACAGTGGTTGCATGTGAACAGAAGCCTGAGTGTTTTGGTGAGACTGCAGTGTCATCGCCAAATTTGTATTGCTGACTCAAAGCTAAAGAGTACACAGCGGATGTCGAAATTCGGTAAGTTGCTGGCCGGTTTTTTTTTCAAAATGGGACATGACATTTCTTGTTGCAATATCAGCAATATCAGAGCACTGGTTCCACCTTTGTATATTATTTCTTTCGTGAAGTGCGTAGGCTCCTAATCTTCGAATTAGCATAATAGCGAAGCAGCACTGTCCCAAAAAAATTTTACTTCATATAATTAATCCTATGCTTGTATCAAGCACTCATTGTTTGCCGACCTACAGTTCTCGTAACTTTTTTTGCTTCCGATAATTTAAAAAGCAACGGGATACCTAACACGCGCTGCTTGGTGTAGAATCCAGTAAACGTGGCAACACTCCGGTTTGTTTTTGTAAGGTCGTGAGTTGGAGAAAGAAATATTTGACAAGAGTTGGCGGAAACAAGCAAATGTCGATACAAGGAAATCCGTATGAAATTTTGTGTAGCTTTGTGCTACGTGTGATTGTGTTTCTGTTTGCTTACAGAACCTTGTGCCAACTTTGTTAATCTTGCGGACCGCTATGTATGGCTCTGCTGCTATTATGTCATATTACATATATCCCGAAGAGCCTATTCCAATTAATTTTTTTGAAGGGGAGTTGTAATAGGAGTGCTGGGTCAGTTCTAGGTACGAATGATGAATTTGACAGTCTGTATTTTCAATCTTGTGTTTACGAACAACACGTGAGACAGTTCGGCACACGATTGCAGTTTTAAAATAGCCTTGAAAAGGCATTCCTCAACTAATATCTGTTTATAATGCACTTTGCACTAATCATTTGAGGACATTTCTTGCCTAAGGACTCCACTATTGGTTTTTTACATGTCACGTATGCATGTCTTTCTTCCTGATGTATGATGAAAATATGGAGGCACTCAATTGGGCTGGTTGGTTTTGCATTATCTTTGGTGGGAATGCGCTTTGGACGCGGACAGAGAAGACGAAACACACACACAGCGCATGTGTGTGTGTGTTTCCGTCTTCTTCTCTGTCCGCGTCCAAAGCGCATTCCCACCAATGAAAATATGGAATTTGTAAGAATACAAAATACATCTATTTCAGTTAATATGCCGTTTCTACAAGTATTTTGGAGCAGAACCCTTACTCATGTTTTCTCCCCTTGGATATCTAAAGCGGCACGAAGCCAAGATCTGGTGGTTAAATATTCAACGTAGATTCATTATTTAAATAAAAGACAATATTTCCGCTGTTTTCTCAAATAGTGTCGGATTGTGAGTTCTTTCTAACATTTCTCGAATTTCTGCGTTTGTTAATAAGTCGCACTAACTGTCCAGAAGTTTCATAGAATGTTATTATTGTGCTGATGGGCTCTAAAGCTGTACTAACTTTTCACACATTTTCTCGCAGGTTACGTCCTTGCCGAAGCTCTTCTGCTAGGACGGTGCAACACGAGAGTAGCATATTATCCATGCAGAGACAAAAAAAATGAAATAGTCTTTTTCTCTGCAGACCTCTCTACTTGTATCTGTTTTGCTTGGAACGAATTATTATAAATTACAGGGAATCCCATCAGCCCCGTTCAATATTGCGTAAATAGAGCTTTCAGGTATGCAGAGAGGCATATCTACACAAACTGCTTTTCGTCCACTTGATAGTGCAATGGAACGTCTGTTATACCCGTGGAAAATCAGAAAACACAAAAAATAAGAATTTTACAATCCGAACAGTGCGATAACCGAAGGGCAAACCAATAGAAACAGCATAATGGCTGCGAACGGTCCCGCCAGGGGTTTTCCAATGTCGGTAGGGCAGACATCACGTCAAGAAAGCCCGAACGCTGGCAACATCGGTATGTGCCACCTAGCCAAAGTCAATCCACGTTGGGTGGCGAAAGCTGACCCATGCTGCTGGCCAAGTTCGACCCATTCTGACTTCCCAACATCGGGCAGATGTGGGTGAAAGTTGCACGAGTACGATTTACCGGCTTAGGCCCGATACCGCTGCCTACTTTGGCCGACTTCACGCCTACATTAGTCCTATGTTGGCGTGCTGCCTGGGTACTTAGTCGGCGAAGGAGTGGTGCGAAGAGGGGGGAGGGATACTGGTTATAATAATTCTGCGGAATTTGGCTGATCCACGTGAACGCGAGGCCATTTCTCACATAGCTGCACAGATGGAATATTACTGCGCCATCGCACGACCCAGCCGCTCTCGCGACAAAAATATTGCTGATCCCACGCACTGTCGAAAGGGTTGTCATGAGAACCAGAGAACGAGGAAATTTAGTTCGGCGAGACTAATTCTTTGACACTCAGCTAACTGTTACGAGTAGGATCAAGGCTTTTGTGCAAAGCGCGTGCACCCAGTCATGAGTATTTTCAACACGGACCAACCAGCAACGTTGACACAACTAGGGTTTCTTTATAACACTTCGTGCTACGATGCACTTTTGGTACTCACGTCACTCCAAAACACGTATATCTGTTCTGTCAAAGAAACAATGTGCTAGATGGTGCCGTGAGGTGCTATCAAGGCGTAGTTCATTTGAGTATTCCTATAGAATCGAGCTAGCTGCACAACAGCACACCAAATGGCAGCAGGACATAAGTATTGCTATGATAGTGCTGACCTCACATTAGGAGCGGAATTAACGTTACGCATGCATCATCGGTACGACTGCAGATACAATAGGAGTATTTATACCGAGTGGGAGCAGTCGTAACCTAAGGGGAGTGTGCTCCCTTGGCACCTTGAGGGGTTGTGTTAAATGCTGCCCTAAACCTTGGTAGGTTGCATGTGCGTCTACGGGACTGTTACGTCTGCACTTCAATCGCAACCTACCAAAAACGGTGTTTCATGTCTTCAGTGCCTAGCTTTTTGAGCAGGCAGTGCGTGCGTCAGCCACCAACTGTGAAGTGTGTGCCGAAGCTGGATTCACTGAACCACGGTGAGACGCAGAAAAAGATGCGGTCAAAGATGCGGGTTCGATCCCCGCAGTCGCGACGTTTCACATCTCCATTTTAGCTTATCTTATGTTGAGATAGGTTCTATATGATTCAAACAACTGTGGCCCAGACATGCTTCCTAACATGAACCAGGAGAGATTGCAGCGTCGTTAATAGTGATGTATATGACGAGCGTATCATTTTAATTGTGTAAAGATCAGTCATTCATGTTCGTCATATATTTATGCCGTTTTCCAAAATATTGGGGTATACCACGTGGACGAGCGACCCCGAGAGCACCGAATTGTATCCGGGTAGATAGATAGATAGATAGATAGATAGATAGATAGATAGATAGATAGATAGATAGATAGATAGATAGATAGATAGATAGATAGATAGATAGATAGATACGGTCAAAGCAAATCAAGTTCGCCAAGAAATCCTGTTCATTGAACACTCTCAGAAAACCGGCACCGACAGCTGTCGTAGGCCGTGCGCAAAACCGTGACTTTGGGTGGCCAGCAAGCACCGCCCAGTCGACACCACGTGTTCACCTGGTCCCTTCGGTCAGCTGTTTAAAACAACTACTCTACCGGCATTTCAAACGTAGCGATAAACTGCCCGCTACTGCCATTCACGTAGCTCCGCTACGAATCAGACGTGGTGACTTGCCATTGTTTCGGCCCTCATTGAATGGAAATGTCAATATTGTTATTTGAATGGTAGCGATGAATTATCGCAGGCTTGATAAACGTATGACATTGCAATGTTGCTTTTCAATTTTTTACTCGTGATTCATTACACAGTTTAATGCCAACATATTGTCAATATTGCGTATGGGATGGACGCTACATGGGTTAATTTCTCTGCAAATTGTGCTGACTTGTATACTATGTTGGACAAGTCACGCACAAATATAGTACACGATCATCACATTCCACAAGGCTTTTCCTAATTAACCCTCATCACTATCTTGTATTGAACGCATCGTTTTACCTTTAAAGTAGCAAATATTTTTCTTTCACAAGGCATCTTCAGACACAAGCAAACTTGTGCGCGCCAAAGCTAATATAATATGATGCAGAAATCTAAAATTACAGCAAAGAATATCGAACTAATATTTTTGTTGAAAATGCTGCTTCGCATGCAAGTGTCGAGCTTTGTGTGTTGTAAATAGTGAGCGTTTGCTATTTGTATTGCACCTACACCGTGTATATTTCTATTGACCTGGCTTGAATCGAGACTCCCAACTCTACTATTTAAATTTTGTCAAATGATCTGTATGTCAATAAAACGAACGTCAAGAACCTGGCTGCTATATAGGCCATGTTTGTTGAATATTGGTGCATAAAAGGAAACTGTTGCTCAATGACAAGGATATTCTTCGCCGTAACAAACGTTGCAAATGTTCTAGCACGGCATATCGAACAGGCGCAGCGGCGACTTAAACACAGAGAAAGGCGAAAACTTTCAGCCTTTTATGATCTATCACGAGCCGTTAGTAATCTGAAGTTGCCTACTATTATATGAGTGAATACATCTGAAAACTAGAACGCATTTGCTTTAGAACACACTAATGGTACGTTTCTTCAAATTTTTCAGATAATTGCACATGGAGAGGAATAGAACTTTCGCGACAGGACTATACATACTTTGACCACACTTGCGAAAGGGCTATATGTTCTTTTGGCCAGGGAATTGTTCTCAGGTAGAGTATGAATAAGTGCGATCTATAAGATGTAATAGTACGGGTTGTTAGAGGTATAAAACAAAATGTCAGGAAATATGAACCCTTTATGCGCCTTTATTACCGCTGTGCTGCGCACCCTTACTCTCGACATACATTTGCAACAGAGAGAGCGCACTTTGCACTGATAGGTGCGAGAGGGGAGGATAGGAAGTGATGCTGACAGTTTAATTCAGGTGGCATACACTTACATTTTCTGACACACTTTTCGTACCTTCGTCAGAAAATGTATCATTAAAAACTGAGGACTATTTCAAAAACATAAACCACGCTAACCACAATTATTGCAGCGTTTAATGTTCCTTATAATTTGTCATCGTCAAACATATATCACATCATATCTGTTTAGGTATACCTCATGAGGTCTTTCACTATAACAGTATGCTGTTTGTGTGTATAGGCCAACAAAAAAGAAATACCTTTCAGAATCCTCACCCACTGCTTGGGCATCTTTCAAAAAGAGAGCACAGCGTTTTAGTGACAAAGTGCAGCATTGTTCGCTTTTATGGGGCTATGTCGCAGGAATTGCCTTCCATTTCATGTGTGTGTGCAGCCTCATTTATGGTGCCGTGCTATGGCGAAAACAGAGAAAGGCAATGCAGTGTGCCCTCTGTGTGCATGCTGTATTTCATGGAGATCACGATGAGAACCTACAGCTCGTGAGTCCAAAGGCTACGTCGGGTTTTTCTTGGCAGCTGCTGGCTTCCTTTTCCGATAATGATTGTTTCGTAGCAGTCTTAATTGCGAATGTAGGAGTGCGATCGCACTGCCGTTAACGGACTATGAAATGTTATCATAACACAAGAGTGTTTTATGCCGGAGTCCACGAAGAAATCACTGGGTACTCCCGTAACAGAAGTGGATTTCTGAAATAATGAACACACATTTACAACTAAAGACTACTACCCAGTCGTACCGACGGCCACATTCACACTGGACGCCATGACAGAAGCTGGGGGCTCTACTGGTACACCACAGCAGGACTGGCCGTACGGGGATGAGCCACGTCTGACATCTTCACTGCAGCGCTTTACAAGTTGCATCTAACTTACGTACGATTGAACAAAGCGTGTTTACCAAGCAAAATTACTCTTAAATTACCATCACCTCAATTCCTTCGCACTCTTGGTTCGCTTAGGTACTCTGCGGTAGTACCGCTATCTAAGAATGAGAGCGATGCAGACTATGGTGCTAATGTGCGCCGACAGTAAGCGCTCCGGTAGTATTCTCGCCTCGATCGCCGCAGAATTCAGGCGCGCGCTTGCGTCTGGACGGTGTCTTCCTTGGGAAAAGTACGACAGCGGCCACTACAAAGTTTCTATTGAGCGGCCAGGTGACTTTAGTTGGGACGCACACTGCTTCAGCAACGCGAAGATGGCCGTCGAGAAGCAACTGATTGGTCTTTCACTTCAGGTGGCTGAGTGGGCAGAAAACGATCCGCTGACAACCCGTTGAGTTTCGTTTGCAAGGTATCCCCTTTTGCGGACGCTCCTTATTTACGGCAGGTTTGCGCAGGGTCTAGCGCATGCCCTTCATTCTCTCTGCAGCAATACGACTCGTTCGAGAACTTTCCCATGTGAACAACTGACGAAGTTCCCTATGCCGTGTAGAGATGCCGCTGATGTCTCTATGTCACGTGTTTATGTGTCCCAAGTACCCAACCTATGTCCCTCCAAATGAATGCCCATGTTACTCCTAATGCATTGCACAGGTTCACGAGAGGCTTCTTTCGTGTTATAACGATGCTTTCGACAGCGGGATCAACAGAATTAGCAAACCACTCGCATCAGAAACTACAACAACCGCCTTGTGTCCAGGCGCCTAGGGCAATCTAAGATTACCACCCTTCCAAGAATACTTTCCCTTCTCTACACCGACCGTTCGCTAGGGCCTCGCTAGAGACGGCTGCGCCGCCCACGACCTCAATGAGAGCGCTGGTTTTCCATGACTTCTCATGTTTGGACTAGGTCGACCGTTACGGAAACAAAAAGATGTGGTGCCCTTAAGTTTCGCCTTGAGACTTCAGCGCGATAGCCATGCATAGGCCGATTCTCATCTCGTTCTTTCACTTTCCATGCTCTTCAGTCGCCTAGCCTCGTTATTGTCATGCGACCACACTTGTTATTGTGTGTCTTTATTTGTGAATTTGAAATTGTGACTTGCTGCAATACAACGGGCAAAGTATAAAATACCGATGAGCCATCAAAACTGGCCTACAAAGAAGGCACCACAGTTCGCCCGGCACTTGTACACAGCACAGAATCCATCACAAACGTGTCAACGTAATGTGAATGAACGTCTACATGCTCGCTAGCACAGGCGCAATCACAGGCGGCGACGCCCTTAAGCCGAAGGGCGAGCATCCTCGTGCGTGCTCCATGCATGCGGGACGGCGAAAGACGGCGCTGTTAATGTCCCTGTATATGCTCCCAACAAGGCGGCGCTTAGGCGACGTTAGGGTGTCTCGATACCCGCTACTACCTATAGGGTGTTAAAAAAATTCACACCATATCCGCGGAGTGAATGATGATGAGTGGCCGAAGCTCCGGATGTTCATCGCAGATCGTGCCGGGTTCCGGATTAATTTAGTTAACGCGCACGCTACGAATCCTTATGGTTCAACTACGCACAAGTGAATTCTCCCATTGGCACTTCATTGCAAGTGAACATCCAGTGCCTATATATATATATATATATATATATATATATATATATATATAGTCCCCGCCCTGCGAGGCCGGGGACTTCCCACACGCCGGATGTGTAAATAAATGTTATTTCTCTCTCTCTCTGACACCGACACCGGAATTTCTGCAAAACCAGCTCTCTATCGCGTTAATGCGCCTCGTCACAAGCCGACTTGAGTGCTGTGTGCATCACGACCACGTGACAGTATAGCGACATCTCAGGAGATAAAATGTCCCTTGCTTCATTCAGGTGGTTGAATAGCCACTCAAATCTGTTATAAATATGAGGAGGGTGCCCATGCCAGGAAGTATAGCTCGCATGGACAAGTGTAGCTCCAACTTGTAGCAGTATGCTGCAGCATCACATATTCTTGAACTTAAGAAAAATGCGTAGACGCGTGTTTACACAGGAAAACTCGACCTCATCGCTAATTCTCCAAAATGACGGATATATATGTACAGCAATGTTATGTATCAGCTGCACCGTCATAGCTTCCTGGAGTCTCTCATATGCATTAGCGCTTTGAGATGCGAACTAGAAGAGGAGCTCAGCGGAAGATGGAAGTTTCAGTGGGGATGTCGCTGGAGCCCTCCGCCAGGATGACAACCACCTTCTCAAGCATTTGGTTTTGTATGCGTTGCACACACTCCTGTCCTAACGAGAAAAGAGGGGCATATGCGAAAGGAAAAGAAAGGGAAAAAAATAAGGGAAAGATTTGGGTGTCGCGTGTTTGCTTCGTTAATACAAGTGAAAAAAAAACGAAGTGATGACATACTATCAACAAAATTACAGCATATCCACGGAGTGAATGATGATGAGTGGAAGAAGCTCGGGAGGTTCATCGTAGATCGTGCCGAGTTCCGGATAAATTTAGTTAACGTGCACGCTACGAATCCTCATGGTTCAACTATGCACAAGTGAAATCTCCCACCGGCACTTCATTGCAAGTCAAGATCCAGTGCATATATATATATATATATATATATATATATATATATATATATATATATATATATATATATGTGGGTTGCCGGTGAACGCTTCTCCAACGCGAGCAGTCAGTATTTCTCAATGAAGAAACTCGCTAGGAGACGCTGCCTGCGCCAACGTTGTCTCTCGCGGGTGTGGGCGCGTTCTCCTTCTTTGCGAGCTGGTAGCGTTCCTCTAAGAAAGAGCGTTTCCATAGCCAACGCGCGCCTTTCGCTCTCTCCCTGTCTCTCTCTCTCTCACACACACAAGACAGCAGAGGCACGCGCCGAGGGCGAGGGCGAGCGCGTGCCTCCCGGCACACGGGTTACGCCTGACGACTGACGCGTGACAAGGTTAGACTAAGAGGAGCTTCGCCCCTAAAAGAATTGACTAATGCGTTTAATGCCATTGTTTTCGTCGCACCGGATCATAAGTACCTAAAACGAGGCACTTGTGAAAAACCATAGTTAGCTTGTATATCGGGACAGCTTAACCTTTCACTTTCGCCATCGTTAAGACCCTTTCATATCCCATGTACACAAGGGCTCCCTTTCAAGCCTCTATGCCTGCATGCTCGATAGCATTACACTGGTAGATGAGTTGCGATTCCCTGTAATCTGTGTTCCGGGGTGAACGCAAGTTTGCGTGCAGTATATAATGTTGGCAAGTATAATGTATATAATGTCGGCAAATTTGCCACGTCGAGAGCGGCAAGTCGCCAACGAAGGCATGCACGCTGCACCATGCGGATGCCAAATGTGCACAACCCTCTACCGGACGTGCACAGCCCTGTACCAACCCTTGGCGGACGATAGCGCCTAGCTTTTCGTTAAGAAAAGCAGAATAATAATAACAATGAGGGTTCAATCCAGAGCGGTTTCAGCCTACGTGAATGCGACCTGTCAGTAAGTGTTGCTGATATGCCTGCAAATTTGTATTTGATAGTAAAGTTACCCTCTATCTGAAGATAAGATATCCAAAGTTACGTGCTGCTAGGTTATTACGTGCTTCTGAAATTGTGTGTCGAAACACATTTGGTGACTCGTTTTTCTCCCGCTCTTGTTTTCCTTGAAGTTGCCAGAATGAAAAGCCGAAACTTGGGGAAAGCTGCGTGTGGACACGTCAGAAAGGTCATTATCCAGCTTGCTGCAACTGGATAAGGACATGCTAGAACGAAATGAAGACTCCTGCACTTTTTTGTGAGCTTCATGCAATTGGGATTGGGAAAATTGCAGAGGAAATATGTTTTGAAAAGGGATATAATAAATCTTTCATTGTGTTACCTTACTTGTTGCTTTTCGTGCCACTTTAGATATTGCGCGTTTTCAAGCACCGCAAATGGAAGAAACGCGTAAAGACAAGATCCGTACTAATCCTGTTTTCGGCATCACAAAATAACGTAACCACAGAAATTGACATATTTTATTAGGCGCCAACTATTTGGTTTCGCGAGAGAGCGAACGCATATCTTCAGCCATTATGTGCAGTTTGGGTTTATAACAACGGAAGTCACGCCTAAGCCAGCTGCTTGCACTATGAAAGAACAGGTAAAATAACGGTACTTTAATGCGCACATTCGGAGCCGCAGGGATGTCGTATCTCGCGGCTTCCCTTGAAAGGCAGAGTTCAATGGTTACGAGCACATCTCATAAGGGAATCGTTTTAAGGGCGACATACAGGTATATTTTTAATAATAAAATTTGAAGCGCGCTACTTTTTTTGCTCGGAAGTACTTCCTCAGTGTTAGGGTAGCGTGGTTTGGCAAAACTTCAGCAGCGCCTGTACGAAGCTCGAAACAGGGAGACTATCAAAGAGAGCCAGCAGGAACGGAGAGGAGACGTAAAGAACAAACTACTACCTATTAATGCATCGCTACGGGTGGGCGAGACTCCCAAGAGAACAGTAGAAACGTGCGCACAGGAAGGCAACAGTGGAGAATGACTGCTGACTGTTATGCGGCAGATCCTCTCTCCTCTTTTATTCGTCTTCGTAATCGTTGCTAATCTCCTTCACGATGTACGTCTCTCGAAACACGTCCAGAGTCAAGAAATTCACGAAGTTCACTTCCCACGTACAAAGCCATAGGTCAGCAACAGGGAGGGGGTGAGGTTCTCAAGGACGAGAGAAGGGCTCACGCACTACACACACACACGCACACATACATACATACATACATACATACATACATACATACATACATACATACATACATACATACATACATACATACATAAGATCAAGAAGGGCAAACTGTAGAAAAAAGAGCCAACAAAATTATTGGAACTTGCTTCTATAGTTTGCGAATTTTGATCTTATGTCTTTCTGTTTCGACGCACATGTTTATGTTAGACAAAATCTGGTTTTTTTTCTTTTTTATTTTTGGTAACTCTGCTGCGCAGAAGCAATAGTAGTGACATGTAACCAAGTCCGGGGATATGTACGTTTTCCCATGTGTCTTCCAATAAAGTTTTACTTGTGGGTCAACGGTCGTGTCATCTTCTTTCTCTGTCCTGTCTTGTTCCGCTGCTATTCCTGTAAAATGCATATCGACCGACTTGCCCAAGTATCTATTCTAGTATATTATTGTATCACATCGCCGCTTTCATTTGTCCCACCTCCATATCTATGATGACGGGGACACTTTTTACGTCAACGCGTACGCTGGAAGAAGCATAACCCTGCTTTGGTTTCCGTTTGAACACATCGTTCATTGGGTTCTTTAATGTCATTGTTGAGTTTCTCAGTGCACTGAACCACTCGGCCTGCTGCGGGACTATTCGTGCCATTTGAAAGCATCGATATCAGGATATAGTGAAAAAACCGAGAGAGTTTCCTCATAAGAATGCTTGAGAGGTAATGGTAGCCGGAAAGTCTATTCTTGAAAATTTTTGATGATTTTACAAAGTTTTGTTCGCTGTCAACCACTCAAAAAATATGTTCAGCTAACCAAGCGCGTTTCTGGTTGTGCCACATAACACTGGAGCAGAAACAATCTGTGTAGTTCGGAATCCATAAAAACACGAATAAATAAAATTCGTTACTTTCGTAACGCAACATTTAAAACACCAAAATTCAATCTGGAGCGGAAAAGTGTCCTAATATTTCCATTGCATGATGTTTGCATGAGAAGTATACACCAGACATTTACTATTATAATGTATTTTATTCTTACATTTTTAAATCCCAACTAGGCGGCCTTTCAGTGCACCAAATATTGAACAGAAATGAAAGAGAGAGAGAGAGAAACAAGGGAAGGAAAAGGCAGGGACGTTAAACTCACGCGCGTCCGGTTTGCTACCCTACACTGGGGGAAGGGGGAATAGGATACAGAGAGGTAGAGGGGCCTAAGAAAGCTTTCATTGAAGATTATGAGGTCGCCTCAGAATGTCGATGTGGTGATGAGCATTCTTGGGAGAAAATAAAAAAAAAAGACTTTATTTACTGCACAGGAAGTGTTGTCTGTAGAAGTGAAAGAGCGTATTCTGAAATCATATTTTAAAGATAGGTGCCCTCCACCATCCAGAGCGGGTTAGCTTCATCGGCAAAGCGCGGAAGCGCGAGACCGTGTGATTTAAACAGTGAAAAGGAAACGGTCTTCACGAAGCTGCGTAGAGCTTTCGATATGCAATCCTCGCTGTTCACGTGTTGGGAAGGTTTCGGCGCCAAATACAAAATGTAGGAGAGAGACTATTCTCTTGATAGAAAAGCCGAGATGACGACATGATGATGATTGTGGTTCGGTTAGGAAAGGACGCTAATTTCTGCAGCCCATGTAGCGAGCACGGCTAAGCGTCCGTAGGGGTTGGGGGAAAGGGAGTGAAAGAGATAGAGAGGAGAGAAAGGCCGTAGTGGAGGGCTCCGGAAATTTAGACTACCTGGGGTTCTTTAACGTGCACTGACAACGCACAGAACACGGGCCTCTGGCATTTTCGCCTCCATCGAAAATGCGATCGCCGCGGCCGGGATCGAACCCGCGTTTTTTGGGTGGCAGCCGAGTACCGTAGCCACTACACCACCGCGGCGGACGAGATGACGATATAAACCACTTTTGTGTACCGCTACTTGCCTTTTGGGGGAGAGAGGTAGGTGCAAAAAGAAGTCTTTTCCCTCTGGCTTCGAACCCTCCATATCAGGCTAAGCAGCACCAGTGTTATATGTCACTTATTTTTGAAGGTGTAAAAAAGACGCTGCTTATCGTTGTCAGCTGCCGCGTATGATATTTTTAGACCCAGTATATCGAATTGCAGCCCTTCTAACACTTAGCTACCCATCACTTCGCATGCATGAGACCTCCAGAACACGTTCTGCAAGGAATTTCGGTACCATGCGGCTAGAATACCATACTTTCCGCGGCCATAGTGTTTCCTAGGATGACATGTCTCTTGTTTTTAAAATTGATACGTCATGTGCTTATACTGTATCGCCATTGACAATTACTATCAAACGCATATAGAAAAAGCACTAGGTAATTTTATTTCATCAGTTATGTCTCGCTAGCTTCACATAAACACTAACACCTGCAGAATCTGAGAAATTATTCCTTAAGGGACATAGTATGTGTCAGAATGGGGCCCTGAAACGCATATTATGCTTTTATTGGACATTTCAGCAGCAAATGAACGCGCCGATGGGTTACAATACGCAGTCTGTGTAACTCCTGGCCACGACGCGCCGTCAGAAAGCGTGGTAACATGCGGCGGTAGCATGGCGGCAATAGGCACCACCGTTTCTGTAACACGAAAAGTGAGCCGCGTTTTGTCTGGAAGCACAGGAACGCGTCCCTGTGTTAGCGAAAGGCGAAAGAGGGCGTCGGTATTTGCCATGTACATTTTGTTTAAATTTGTGTTGTCAGAGCAAACATTAAAAATTTTTTTCGGTGCTATCACACTACTCTGCACTGAACTCATATAAATGGAAGGTCGTATAAGTAAAATTTTGTTTTAGGGGCCCTATGAACATCCGGTAGGGTGCTGTTTTTTACGTTGAGCGAAAGGAGATTGCCTTTAGCCCAATCGCTGTTAAGCTTCCTTTCCATGTTGTCAGAAAAATTCGGCAGTATACTCGTTTATTCCGTTGTGAACGTCGTGCTAAATGCTATTTTAACAGCCAATCGCACTTGAAGCTGTACAAAGATAACGCACTGATGTTCTCGCGATCATTATATCCGCGTATATTTTTAACAGCTTGGAACAGTCCGATGAAAGAATATATAAAAAGATGATAAGGAAGGAATTATGCTGGGGCACATATACCACACACCTGCTTGCGCCTTCGGGGGCGTCGTTTGGTTGGCATGCCGGCGTAAATTGAAATATAAGCTCCGCACAAAGTAAGTGGGTGGCTTTCTCGAGCACACCCATAAATATTTACGGATATCCGAACCAACTTGTTCTTCAAGACACTGGCGGCGTACCTTTGAAGCATTATCTGCTGCATCGTCGTTTGGTGACGCTTACTTGGACTGTGACTGTTGAAAGCATCGGGGTCACATTCCACCTAGGTACAGCACCAGAGGAGAATGTGAAATAAAAGGCTATTGCATATATTTAATGCTGCATAACATTCTCAACGCTGTCACAAGGCGTACTCCCATTGCCATGATTTCATGAAAGTGCTCTAAAATGTATCAACGACAGCAACGTGAATGCCTCTGACTAACACACCGTAATCTCCCGAAGGATTCATTGGCCGAATGCTTACTTAACGTGGAGTGCTTCGATAAATAGACTGCTAATGTCCGCTGGCCAGAGTTCCGCTGTATTCAGCCGTCTGCCGTGCCTGAATGAGCACCGTTCACACTTTCCAGACGTGTATTCGTTCATTAACTGTAATGTGAATAACACAGTCAAGCGGTCGTGTACACCGCGTGTTTCAGTCCACTTGCTGCGGGGTTTCTAACGACATGCTCGCTGGGACGAATCAATCACCTTAACATAACTTACGTCTTGAGCAGCTCAAGTATTCGTTCAATAGTGCGGTTTTGCTTATTGCTTTGAATTACCCGACTGTTTAACTCTTACTTTAACCGCAAGATTTTTTAAATAGAGAAGCAGCACAGCATGTCACTCAGCATCCTGGTAGTCTATCTTCGTATGAACGCCTACAATCTCCTGTTGTTCGCGGAGTTAACGAAATTGCGCAATATTAGAAGAAAGTGTCAGGTGCGCAGCACTGGTACCATGTTTTGGGGTTGGTAATGTCGCAGCACTTGAGCTCTGGGACATTAATTAGTACTCTCAGACATTCCTAATCAACAATCGGGGGAAGACAGCGCTGGACACACCACTGCACCACAGCAAAACTGAAGAGATGTCATCACACACTGCTTTTATTCGCCCGTTGTCGAATCGTCTACGTGCTTCGTGGATCGTTACACCCTAGCATGTTTGACAGTGCTAATGTCGTTGCGCGCCGCGCATGTTCGCGCGGTACCTCTTTTTCATATATCACGCCTTCTACTAGATCCTCGAAAACATTATATATACTCATACAATACTCATATAGAACTAAGTTCCATTCTCGCATCGCCCACGCGGATTCCTTTTTGAAGTAGGGTGCAAGATACCTGAAATACTCTGTGATTTATTGACGTGTGTGCAGTTGTTTCCGTAACCTCAACGGCATTGCGTACACGTGTGATAAGAGACATTTTCTTATATAACACAGTTACCACGTATACTCCTAGACGAGGGCGCGTTTACGGGCGAAGGTCTCGGTCTGTCGGCATCTCTTGTGCCCTGTCGTCATGGCGAAAGAAGTTGTCAAACAACGGTCAACAAGCAAGTGCATGCATAATGAATAAAACCGGCTCTAAATAAACTAACATCATTTAATCTAATTTAAAATAAAGCAAGAGGCAGGATATATTTGCATTATTAGCCGATATTTGTTAAATTATGTTTCCAAGATTGTGCGGTCCAATGCTAGAGGCAGTGCATTCAGGGCGTATGCATATGTGTGCCGATCCTGGAGGAAGTGTATGTTAAGGTGTATGTTAAGGTTGTCGTGTGAAACCTTAACATACCCTCACGGTGTATGTGAAGGTTGTCGTGTGAAAACTGATTTTCACGAGATTCTGCTAATGTGCCCGAGTCGTCGACGTCTAACGTCGTTGTGGTGACCAGATTAATGCAACCCCATTAGCAGTGACTCTTCCTGTGGGAAACACCAGCGCATCATACCATGCTTCGTACCTACCCAGCTTTCGCGTCAGTAGAACAACCATGATTTTCTTTTCGTCGGTTTGAAAATATCGTAATGTCCATGACCTCCAAAGGGACGCCATTGACAATAGGGTATTTTGAAAATAGGTTTCCTGCTGTGACCACTAAGGCCTGAGACTATGATATGCCTTGCACTTGGACCTTGATTGCCCTTTTGACGGTCTTTAAGTTCCAGGTAAATGGAGTCCGCTATCGTTAAACGAGACTGGAATGTGGACGCGCCTTCAGTTTCCGCAAGGCTTTGTTTCAATGCGCGAATGTCAAACTAGGGTTTCTGACGCCGCAGAGTCATATATAATACTATGAGACTGCCCGACTGACATTTCTTGGGGTCCCCAGCAAAGATTATTGACATTCAGTGTCTTTAGCTGCAAAGCAATTAATGTTAAGCTTCCTGGAGAAAGTTAGCAAAAGGTCAAGCTAAGGGCTGTATGGTATGGAGAAAGTTAGCAAAAGGTCAAGCTAAGAGCTGTATGGTATGGGTAGGGCAACAGTGAATCAATCAGCCAATGCGAGGCAGTGACCTCCCGCTATAACTAGTGAGACGGAAAGACGTATGCGGGCTTCTGCCGTGATCGACATGCCAGCGAAGCTGGAGTCAGAAAAAAGGGAAAGAAGGAAATCAAGTTTGACCGATACACGCGATATGTGACACTTCTGTTGGGCGCGGTGGTCGTGGTCTTGTTGTAGCAGCAGGCGTGCTTCGACCTTACACGAGGGCATACGCGGCATGAATACTGTGTGCGTGGATCAGTTACAAACCTGCCAATTCACCGAATTCAAGTGAGCAAAAGTTGAGTGACGTCCAGGACCCGATGGCATCATTGTCGACAGAGAAATAAATCCGTTCAGGTCATCTCTGTATTGTTTTATTTTTTTCACTTACTGCCTGAGTAGAACGTGTGCACTTAAAGAGCGGAAACTTCTGTTTTCGCCTCAATTCTTCCATTTCGGCTGCTCACTAATGTGTTCTTGAGATTAAAAAGTCGTGTAAGCTATTGCGAGTCTGGCCAAGGTGTCTAGAGACCAATGAGAGCCTGAAAAATAAGTTCAGAATCAATAAAGCATTTACTTATATTACACGACTATCAATTTACTCCCCAACCACAGTGGTCCTGACGTAAAAGCGACAGCGGCATAGGTGTTACAGAGTGAAAAGTAAGGGGCTGGCAGCTCTGAGGTTTTTGTAAACCAGTTTCCGGTGAAAATAATCTTATCAATGAGGTCAATCAGTGCTCAGCGCATCATATAGGTGTAAATACGTATAATGCGTAATTTTCATATTATGCAGCTAGACTTTTGCCGTTCTGCAGCAATATCAGCGCGCGTATACATGTGTGTGACTGCGAGCGATCTTTATATTTCTAAAAGCAGCAGTAAGTCTTATCACTGCCTAACGCAATATTTATGCCCCGCCACAGTGGTTTAGTGGCAATGGTACTCGGCTGCTGATCCGAAGTTCGCGGGATCGAATCCCGGTCGCGGCGCCTGCATTTCGATGAAGGCGAAATGTTGAGGCCGGTGTGCTGCGCGGTGTCAGTGCACGTTAAAAAACCCCAGTTGGTCGAAATTTACGATGCCTTCCCCTACGGCGTCTTTCATAATCATAGCTGGTTTCGGGATGTTAAACCCCCCAAATCCATCAATCAATCAGCGATATTTATACATGTTATTCTACGCAGTCAGGTCGTTTGAAATGCAGGCTGTATCAGTTGTTTAAATGCACTCCCTATGGTTTGTGACGGTGTAGAGCGTCAAACTTGAAAAAAGCAAAACAGAGAAAAGAAGGAAAAAAAAGATAAGCCATTAAAAACAGCCACGTTCCGTGAAGAACACTGTAAGGTCCCAACATGAGCTGGCGTATCCTGCTTGTTTTCTCGTTATTCTGTCACTTTCGCTTATGAGTTCCTTTCCGCTGTTTTATGGAGTATCGTTTTTGTTCTCCTGCTTCACTGTCCCACCGCAGTGGTCTAGTAGTTATGGCACTCGGCTGCTGATCCAAAGATCGCGTGATCGAATGCCGGCCACGGCGGCCGCATTTCGAGTGAGGCGAAATTTTGAGGCCCGTGTACTGTGCGATGTCAGTGTACGTTAAAAAACCCCAGTTGGTCGAAATTTCCGGAGGCATCAGCTACGGCGTCTCTCATAATCATGACTAGTTTTCGGAAGTAAAAACTCACAAATCAATTACTTTACTCAAAGCTTAATTGTTTTTCTATTGTGAAACTCAATTTTTTCTTTCCCTTACTTCCTTTCTTCTTCTTTTACATGCTTCATTCCAGCCCTGCTGCCTATTCGTCTTTTTGTAACCTTTCTCAATTTCGCACTTCTGGTTGTCGTCGTTTTTGTTTGCATCAGTGACATCATAGTCGACGGCTGAACAACAAAATATCCTGCTACTTCAGCTGTACCAGTAGGGCGTTCTATTTGTGCCGAGGCAACCATAAACAAAATAAAATGATAAGAGATAGCAGGAGCTCTTAAGAAAGGGGCGAAGTTGATCCTCGCAGCCAGTTTTGTCAGTAGTAATTACTACATTACTTATAGTGCTGCTGCAATTAAGAACAGGGTGGGTGGTAATTAAGTACACGTAGAAAAAACGTACGGTTAGAAATCGTTTTGAAAATTTTTACGGCATGGTTCACATCATTAAAGAATCGTACCTTTTACCTCCGCATTTCTTATCTGAAAGAAGCTATCACGCCTTAAAATTAAGAAATTTTTTTAGAACAAGCATGTTCCAACACTTAGTTTTTCCGCACAGAATCTCCCAATGGAGTTAGCTTCTGTAGAAAATAGCCGATTTTCGCACAGAATCATCGTTCAGAGCACTACTGTAGCACTTATAGTGTTCCTCTTCTTAATTTTTATTTTATGTATTATTCTTGCTTCTACTGTTATCCTGTTTCTGTACATATGTAAACCTGTGTATTTCACCCCAGAACAATGCTTTAGGTTGCTACTTGTATTTTGATTGAATAAAAAGATATATAAATTGACACGAAAAGGTGACATGGTCCTCAGTGAAGCATAATACGAAATCAGTCTACTCTGTTTTCGCGCCTTTTTACCTTGCATTATGATCAAGCTGACTGATTCTATCGCCAAAGCTGCCTATCGTGCGGATAAATGTGGTCGGTTTTGTGAGCTCTCTTCTGTTATTTCAAGGTTCCCGGTGCGGGAGCACCTCTTTAGCTTCCTCATTCCATTTATTATGACGCGATGTAGTGCATTATTCACTGCGCTCGTTCCACGCATCCTAAAATAAAGGTCACGTTCATCTTTAGGCCTCTGTTTCTGAGAGTACAGCTTCCTCAATCTAAATGCGCCCTTCGATATTTCAAATAGTGAAATGAGAGAGGAGCGTTCGAAGCGTATTTAACTCTTACCTTCCATCGCAAAGCCTCTATCGCGGTTTCGGTTGAGTACACAATAGACTACGCTATTCCCGTGCTGTCAGTTAAGGAAGATGGTGCTGCGAACCTCGTCTTTTTGCAGGTATTATTTTCTGGTCCGTTTAATGTGATTTCCTTAATTCATGGAAAAATATAAACTAGATCTTATCCTAAAACGTAGACTGCATTCATGGTACTCCTTTTGCACAATGGAAATGAAAATTTAGGCACTTGTGACACACCCATGAATTACTACAAAATATTCTGACAATTGGGCCTTCTTTCTAAGATTGCGAAGTAATAATTTTTTTATTTCAGAGTAAATATGCTTGTCTTCAAAATGCCGACTTGCCGCTTAATTGGTGCGATGCTGTTTTTCGGGGCACTGCTGAAGTATGCTACGACGAGCGGTAAGTTTTACAAACCCTGAGAAGGATGTGTACAGTCAACTTTTGTTGCTTTTATGTGAAACGTACCGTAGCTGCACGTAAAATTAGTTACCTAACCAATATTCCCAATTCCTCGCGACTAGTTCAGCACTGCTAGCTGTACGTACAGCCGCCCAATTCTTCAAATGGAGAGCGCGAGCAGAGGCCGTTTTGTGCGTCAGTGTCGCATGACGTGCGAACTTGCGAACAGTCGTCGTCAGTCGGCTGTTTTTAGTAGGGAAGGCACGCGCTGAGCAGCTTCACATCTTCGACCTTATTTGGAACGTGAGACACGGGCCAAGGAGGTTATATAGTAATTTTCTGGAGTGGAAGTAGCCCACCATTCGCAAGAAAAAAGTAGCGCACCAAAGGTGAATCTGTCGCCCCCACCATGCTCAAAGAAACAGTAGCAGACGAAAACTGGAATGCGTGGACGGCGCGGCGCTGTAAGGTGATGTCTAAACCCTGTGGTAGGTTGTCTTAAGAGAGCTCGGCGCTTCTGAAGGCGGTGGTAATTGTTGCTTGGCTTTTATCGCTGCGAATTCGATTAAGAAGCGCGCAATATCAATTCAAGTGCAAGTCTTTCTCGCAGGCCACACACCTGCTCTAAACTGAAGCCGAACAACCATGACCTCTGTCTTCGCATCTTCGTCAAAAACGGAAGACGTGGACCAGGAGGACAGGGGACAGAGTGCCGACTTACACTAACAGTTTATTTTAATTCAGCTTGCGTATTTGTAGGATGTCCCTTCAATAACACCCAGATAAAAGAAACAAACCGAAAAACGCGCTGGCATCTCGAGCACCACCGCATCGTTCACGCAAGATCTCCACTAGTGATAGGGAATCATACTCCTTCTTGGTTACGTTAATACAAGGAGCACTAACACACGATGAGCCCGCACAGTCAATCTCCAGAGCTTCAATAATTTCGCTTGTCGTTTTATGTTCGCGTGCTTTTGGACGAAATTCCTGTGTATAACATTCTCCTATATGTGCCTTTGCAGTCAAAACAAAATGTCATAAAGTTGTTCATGTATAATATTGCCTAGCCTACAATTGCGTGAGCTTTCCTAATCCGTCCAACAATCTTCTTAGCCCCGGTTCTGCAATGATTTTACAAACGGTAAGAGAAACGAACCTATTTGAAAGAACGTACGTGGGATACGAAAAAAAAACATAATAAGAATGCAGGTAATGGCAACATGCAGAATAAGCACACGCTGCACTCAAATGTGTAAGCCTGCAATTATTGGGTGGACGTTGAAAAAATGGCGCAAATGCATTTTACCTCAGCTGGCAGTCGCATAGCAGTGCATATTTCCTCTATATCGCTTCACATAAAGCTAGTTCTGTTAAAAGATAAGTGAGCCAGCAAATATGATTTGCATAGAACTCTGTGTCAGCTAGTTTTTTTTTTGTTTCCTCAACACCTGTAGCTAAGTACGGACGCAGACACGATATGACATGACAAGAGAGAGAGAGAGAGAGAGATAATGGGCGGAAGGCAGGGAGGTTAACCGGAAAGGTAAATATCCAGTTTGCTACCCTGCACTGGGGAAGGGGTGAAGGGAGACAGATAGGGATGGAAAAAGAATAAAGAAAGAAGGAGAGAGGTCAAATCGCGCACACACACACAAGCACGGCATGTGTCACAGACGGTTCACGAGGCCCGTTGCGCGCAAAAACTTGAGCACAGCCTTCGTGGCATTCTGCTGCGAGACACTATCTGTCCGGCATTCCAATATGGTTTGCTCGGACAGCGGTCGATCATCAAGTCGTGACAATTCTGTGGCGAGAGTCTGTCGCTGGGAGCAGTACCCAGGGCAAGACATGACATGACAAGAAGTTTATTGGAGTCCTGAGGAACGTGGACCTGGAGAGCCAGGGCACCCCACATCAAGTCGATGGCTCAGTCCACGATGGCACTGTAAGTCAAAGTTCCGTCAGGATGTCGTGGACCCTCAGGACGGCCTGGAGTTGAGTGTGGAGGTCGCTGCTCTTCAGAGATTCCTCCCATTGCTCCTTCGCGATGGGTGGAGGGGCTTTAAAAGTTGGGAACAGCCAGAGCATGGGATCAAAACAACATGAGTCACGGCCGCGTTTGGGGCACGACTGTGAACGAACGCAGAAAATTTTCTTTTCTTAACTAGAAAACAACCTTGGTCGCGGATATCAGCCTGAAGTTGGTTTGTGCCGGTATTTTTCATCGTAAGCGTTGAGAGCAAGTCCAGCGGCACGATTTATACATTACTGTCTGCGGCGGGCCTGCCTACTTTCTTCTCTAGTAATGGGGTCGCTACTGGCTTCACTTGCGCTCTGGCTGCATGGACTTCCATTCCGAAGGTTTAATGGAACATCCTTGATACGAACGAAAAATTCGGCTGTTCGTCTGCATCAAGCCACTATGGGGGCCCCCCTTAAAATATCACTGCATCTCCACGAAGTGAATGATGAAGAGTGGGGCAAATCAGGGCTCGTTCGATAAACCGAGGATCACCGCTGACATTGCCCCACCCACACAGGTAAATGAGCGACAAAGCGTTGTAGAGTTATATACAATGTTTATTCGTCTTAAATGGTATGGCGTGTTGAGTTCTCGATTGCGGGTCGCCTTCATTAGGACGGCTTTATAATCAGTGAAATGGAGAGCCAATGGTCGAGGAAATCACTCTTGAACCGTGCATCGGCGCCTCCCAGAGAGACGGAGAGAGCCAAACATCAGTGGCTGGTGTGTTTAGACCACCGTGTCCCTGGACCACCGCTCTCCTACGCCACGTCTACATGACGATGCCTCTTCTTGGAATGACATCGGCAGCCCGAGTCACCGCAGCAGGCTGCAGTGCAGGTTCCGTAGACGCAGCAGCACCTCCCCGTCCTCCGAACTTGAGATAGCAGGCTCTCCCTGCGGGAGAGGATCAGCAGGGCAGCCGAAAAGTGTGTGGGAAAGCATGGCGTGAGGTTCCCCGCATAGCATGCATGTAGGGGAAGTGCCACTGTAGTGGACAGCGGTTACGGGAAGAGAGTGTGCGGTTCTGGAGGCGTCTCCATAGAACGTGTTGAGAGTGGCTAAGGCTGGGGTTTGGAGGTGGGTAAGTCCGGGGTTTAAAACGGGGTATTTGCGCGACCTCTCCAAAGGTGTGCGCCCGCTCCCTCGCGAAGCTCTAATCGAGGCGGCGCTGAGCCTGGTAAATCAAACCTCGGGCCAATTTATAGGCAGCCTCGTTTCCGGGAATACCAGAATAAGCCGGCACCCTCTGGAGCTCTTCCACGCGTGGCAACTTTGGCGTGGTGGTGTTCAGCAACTCCCAGGCAAGCGGGTGTATCCTAGCCCTGGCAAAGTTGTGCATAGGTGTTTTTGAATCACTAAAGATGTGCTGCGCATCTGATTGTGCAAGAGCTAAGGCGATGGTGGTCTCCTTAACTTCCTAAGTTCTAGAGCCTGAGGGAAGGCGATGAATTAAGGGATGGGACAGAGTAGCGTTGTAGGCAACTGCAACAGCTTCTTGTGCTGTACAAGCGGCATCTACCCAAATGACATCGTGAGATTGTCCGTAACACTTATGAAGGACACGGGCCAAGGAGGTTATATAGTAATTTTCTGGAGTGGAAGTAGCCCACTATCCGCAACAAAAAGTAGCGCACCAAAGGTGAATCTGTCGCCCCCACCATGCTCAAAGAAACAGTAGCAGACGAAAACTGGATTGCGTGGACGGCGCGGCGCTGTAAGGTGATGTCTAAACCCTGTGGTAGGTTGTCTTAAGAGAGCTCGGCGCTTCTGAAGGCGGTGGTAATTGTTGCTTGGCTTTTATCGCTGCGAATTCGATTAAGAAGAAGCGCGCAATATCAATTCAAGTGCAAGTCTTTCTCGCAGGCCACACACCTGCTCTAAACTGAAGCCGAACAACCATGACCGCTGTCTTCGCATCTTCGTCAAAAACGGAAGACGTGGACCAGGAGGACAGGGGACAGAGTGCCGACTTACACTAACAGTTTAACTTGATTCAGCTTGTGTATTTGTAGGATGTCCCTTCAATAACAGCAAAATAAAAGAAACAAACCAAAAAACCCGCTGGCATCTCGAGCACCACCGCATCGTTCACGCAAGATCTCCACTAGTGATAGGGAATCATACTCCTTCTTGGTTACGTTAATACAAGGAGCACTAACACACGATGAGCCCGCACAGTCAATCTCCAGAGCTTCAATAATTTCGCTTGTCGTTTTCTGTTCGCGTGCTTTTCGGCGAAATTCCTGTGTATAACATTCTCCTATATGCGCCTTTGCAGTCAAAACAAAATGTCATAAAGTGGTTCATGTATAATATTGCCTAGCCTACAATTGCGTGAGCTTTCCTAATCCGCCCAACAATCTTGTTAGCCCCGGTTCTATAATGACTTCACAAACGGTAAGAGAAACGAACCTATTTGAAAGAACGTCTCCATAGGACTTGGGAGTGGCTAAGGGTCGGGTTTGGAGGAGGGTAAGTCCGGCGGTTCAAACGCGGTATTTACGTGACCTCTACAAAGGTGCGCGCCCGCTCCCTCACGAAGCCCTAGTCGAGGCTGCGCTGAGCCCGGTAAATCAAACCTCGGGCCAATTTATAGGCAGCCCCGTTTCCGGGAATACCAGAATAAGCCGGCACCCTCTGGAGCTCTACCATGCGTGGCAAATTTGGCGTGGTGGTGTTCAGCAACTCCCAGGCAAGCGGGTGTATCCTACCCCTGGCGAAGTTGTGCAGAGGTGTTTTCGAATCGCTAAAGATGTGCAGCGCGTCTGATTGTGCAAGAGCTAAGGCGATGGCGGTCTCCTTAACTTCCTAAGTTCTAGAGGCTGAGGGAAGGCGATGAATTAAGGGATGGGGCAGAGTAGCGTTGTAGGCAACTGCAACAGCTTCTTGTGCTGTACAAGCGGCATCTACCCAAATGACATCGTGAGATTTTCCGTAACACTTATGAAGGACATTTGCGCGAGCAAAGCGGCGAGTGGCCTCATGCTTTGGATGCATATGGCGATGAAGGGTTTTAATATGAATGGAGTAAGGATGTCTCGAGAAATGGCTATAAACGTTGGCTGGTTAGCTGGTATGTTGATTCGAAGGGAGGCAAGAATACGGCAGCCAGTGGCGATCGCGGAAAGTCTTAAGTACTGTGCCTGAAGGTGCCCGTCAACTAGCTCAGAAAGGGTGTTATGCACGCCCAGTTCAAGAAGTTTGGCTATGCTTGTGCTACTAAGAATGTTCATGGCTGCCTTAGTTGCGAGGAGGATAATGGAATTCACGCGTTCAGTTTCTGTGCGGTTCAACTTGAGATATGGGGTGGCGTTTAGAATGCGGCTAAGCGTGAAAGCATGTACGACTTTCATGTTGTACGATTCGTCCAAAGCCTTATGCAGGGAGGGTACGTGGGGTAAAGCTGCAACACAGAGAGTGTGGAGATCTTGAGTGTTTTTAGACCACGGTCATTTTGTCCGGTATCTCGCAAATAGAAGCCAAGGATGCGCAGGGGGGGTGTGAGGGGTATAGGGGTTCCTTTTAATGTGACTTCGATGGGCGCATTGGCTGCTTATGTCGGACTCATTAGGAGGAGCGCCGATTTAGAGGGGAGCATTCGAGCCCAATAGTTGAAGCATGAGGTGATATGGTGTCGGCTGCTAATTAAGAGTTTCCGCAATTTTCCCGTCTGAACCATGAGTATTCCATGCTGTAATATCGTCCGCGTAGAGGGTATGCTTTAGGTGCGGGATGATATTGAGTTTGTGGGCTAAAGCGATCAGAACGATATTAAACAAAAAAGGGGGAGAGGACCGCGCCTTGAGGAGTTCCCACTCTAGTGAGCGTATAAGGGGTCGTGCTTAAGTTATCAACGTGCAAAAAGGCAGTGCGCCCAGAGAGAAAGGCACGAATGCAGTCATGTGTTGGACCTACCTGTCATGCCTGGAGTTGCTGGAGTTGATATCGTGTCGAATTCTGTGAAATGCCTCAGTGAGGTCGACTGCCAGGATAGCTTTAGCCAGGTGGGGTATCGTATCGTCAAGCACGTCCTGCGTAATCGTCAAGCAGGTCGTGCATCCTGCGCTGAAAGACGCGCACGAAACGCTACCATACTGTAGGGAAAAGGTGTTTGTCTTCAATGTATGTCGCTACATGAGCAAGGATTATGTGTTCAAAGACCTTGCCAAGACAGGATGTCATAAAGATGGGGCGAATATTCTCGATGGTGATGGGCTTGTGAGGCTTAGGGATAAAGATGATTCTTTCGTGCTTCCAAGAGGCAGCGAGGGTGGCTTCCCATCATTTGTTAAAATAGTTCTCTAGATCAGATATGGAAGCGCTGTCAAGATTTCAGGTAGCAGGATTGGTAATTCCATCGTCACCGGTTGCTGTATTGCGTAATAGCACCACACGAAATTCGGAGTCTGTAATAAGAGCGTCGACCTCGGATTGGGGTTTACCTGTGTCGTCGGGGTGGTTCCTAGGAAGACCAGGGGTGGTATAGGCGCACTTTACCTGCGAAAGGAAGAAATCGGTGTGCTGCCGATGTTTGTGAGTGAGGCGACGAATGCTAAGACGCGGCTGAATTTAAGATTGCGTGGAGGATATGACGCAACAGTTGCCAAGCACGGGTTGTCTTCACAGAGCTGCCAAGCACCGCGGAGGTCTTCACAGAGCTGAGCCCAGTTACCTTGGCAATGGGTAGCGTTGTGCTGTTCTATTTGGGTGTGATCTTTCATGAGTTTGAGCTTAAGTTTCCTGTTGTGCTTTTGAATTTTCCACCTCTGCGTAATGTTGTTATGAGCTTACAATGAGAGCGTGAGCGATAGCAGAATTGATATCATGCTTTGCATACAGCAAGGAGTTACAGACGTAAGTTGCCTCGTGAAGACGAGCAGTAGAATCTGATGCAATAACAGCGTACTCTGACAGTTTCCTGCATACATTAGCGTCCTGAATAGCGGCAATGCCTGGTGGTGCTGAATAAAGGGAAATAATTTGTTGCAAAGTCGCGCTTCCGCCGAAAGCCCCTGCAGTTCCACTGGAAAATTTGTAACGAATTAGGGCCTGTCGGAGGAGCCATGTTGTAAGGTTGAGGGGTGGAGGAGGAGTGTGGGAGATGTGGTTGCCTGAGTAGACAGTGATGATATCCCAATGGTAAGGTCAGCAAAGCGCGTCATGATGCTGGAGATGGCGCTCTGCATAATGCGGGGAATGGTAGCTTCTATCATAATGGAACATTTTGGACTGCCTTGAGCTGACTTACCTCTTGCTGCAGAACACTCATTTCCGAGTCTTGGGAGGTCGTGTCGTTCATCTTGACGATCTTGGAGAACCATTTCGAGAGATATGGGTTGGTCGAGAGGAGCGGGGAAAGTCCTTCCTTTGTAGGGAACTTTGTCTTCGAGGCGGTGGGTTGCGTTGTGTGGCGGTAGTATTTCTCGCCTTGCACGATCTGGTGCCCCCGAGGTGCTGGCCCCCCACAGAGAATGCAGCTCGTGATGCAGGGAGGAATATTTTCCAGTCACGCTTGTGCCCGCACCGTAAGCAGAGAACGCTTGAGGGGGGGGGAGGGGGCACAAGACGTATCTGTGGCCCGATCGACAGCAGTGCGTGCATGTGGGATCTGCCATTTTTTTGGTCTCAAAATATCGGTTATGATGTAGTTTTGCGACATTCAGGATGTCATGCTTTGTTACATTGCTCTAAATGTAAGGGCGGCGCGCGTGGGAAATCCTGTTATAGCGATCCTGCCTTCTGCATTCTCGCTAGGCAGACACGTTTGTGCGTGGTGAGTACGGCGCGTTCTCTGAAAGTTGTGCTGTGGAAGCTAGCTCGAAAAAATTACAGTTTCTTATCTATTAACGAACATCTTATGTATTAACGAACTTCTTTCTCTGATATCACCATCATCGCGTGTGTGTGCATGGTGACTAAGCCAGACTATTTCCTTGATGTTTTTCATTATAACCATGTCTGATATCTTACTAGGTATCATTGGCAAGGCCCACGGATTTTCACCTTGCAAAAGACCTAATTCAGGAATACTTACTTCTCGGGTGTCCGAAATTTATTTCGTGTCAATTACGCTTGGAGTATATGTAGAGCTCTGTGGCCTGGTCATGTCCGTCGAATTGGCATATTCTGAACAAGCAGTAAAAATAGAACTAAATACGCTCATTATAATTCATGGTATATAAGTTTTCAGATGTTTACTAAGCATCATATTTTCCTTGTTTATTTTCAGAAAGCGATTGTGAGTACATCTTCTTGCATCTCTCTCAAGAGGGGATATTTATAATTTAGTGTGCCGTTTGTCGACATCCCCGCACTCTCCATGAGCGCTGGGACACGAGAGCCGTGACTTCCCAGTATAGTCGGCTGCTAAATGCTGAATTTATGGTGTCGTTCTCTGGCGTTTTCTCTCTGCGACTTGCCGCTGTGTCGCCACAGCAGGGAATGCGGGGAACAAGCTTTAATTTATTTATTCATTTATTTATTTATTTAGAAAAAAACTGCGAGTCTGAGTCTTTGTGCAGGGGTGGTTGATACAATGGTGCTAGATAGTGTTGAACGAAAACGCGATGATAAAAAAGATCAACATGAAGTACGGTCCGAAATTCCAACAAAGGCCGTGTCATACAAAACAATACAAAAGCGATGTAAAAAAAAACAGCGCACACTACGTTACGTTGCTTGGAAAAAAAGTGAAAAGAAGTCGCACCAAATACCAATGGTAGCGGAAGTAAAGTCGGCAACAATACAAAAGTACAGAAGCGAGACATTGTACGTCAAGCAATCAGTCTGTTAAAAATGGGCACTGAAATTAAGAGCACTGTAATTAAATGAAGGTGTAGTTATGAGATATATTGAGCAGGTGTCACCTGGTTGTGCGCGCAAAAAAATGAGTACCTGTATGTGTTGAAAGGTGAACATTTGACAAAGATCTGTCTTGTTGGGACGAAATTAAAGGTGAAAGAAGGGGGGGACACCAATCAAATTATAATCATCAAAACTTACATTTAGTCCTAAAGATGACAAAAACCCGACGTTTCGGGTCCCACTCGGCCCCTTCTTCAGAGGTGACTGGAGGGCACCAGACAGCAGCAGTGCTTATAAGGCGTTCTTTCTCTTGTTTCTTTCTTTCTTTCTTTTTTTTCTTTTTCTTCTTCTTTCTTCCTTCCTTTCTCACTTTTTCTTTTTCCGGTTCTTCAAACCGAGGGGGTCATGCTAGTGTTGAACCAGGTGCCGGAGTCCGCTAAAATAGACACTTGGCAATGCACCTGCATACCGGTTCACGTTACCAGGTGAACCGGTCTGCAGGTGCATCAAAAGTAAAATTCACTCTTTAGGAGTAAATTTTACTTTTGATAATTGTAATTTGGTTGGTGTCGCCCCTTTTTTCACCTGTATGTGTTAGTATGGCAGAGGTGCTCAGTAACTCTTCTAGGGTGGGAGGCGCCCGCTTTGCGGCGGAAAATTGGTTCGATGTAATTAGTTTTCTCTATTTCTAGCTTACTACTATATATAAGATAGAAAATTTTAATTCTTTCCCAATAAAGTCACCATTCTTGAGTTTCCTGTTTAGTACTTTCCAGAAGAGCTGACGGAGATGTCACTTTTGTAGGCATTAAATATGAATCTTACAGCTTTTCGCTGCGCTTATTCGTGTTTATCTATGTTAGTTTGAGTGCTCGGGTGCTGGTGTAGAAAACCAATGCATATTCCATTAATGGTATTACGTGCGTTTTATATGCGAGGAATTTAGTTTCGCGAAATGCCTTAGCGAGTGCCAGTCTTACATAACCTAGAGTTTTCAAAGCCTTCTTCTCAGTACAAGACATAATGTTCGTTTCATGACAAGACCAAGGTACGTATAGTGGGAGACAAAGGGCGGGGACAGAAAGACATACAGACAGAGTTTATTTCGCATTTCAATTCTTACAAAGAAACAAAATGCCAGGACCGGAGCAAAAAGCTGCCTAGGTTACCAAGGTTGTATTGAACTTTTAATGGGTCTTTTCTGTGGGTTATGGTAATCGCCACAGTTTTTTCTGGGTTAATGGTCATTTGCCATTTTGTGCACCAATCTTGAATTTTAGATAAAGCGTCATCTAAGAAATCCTCGTCGCTGAAAGCGTTAACAACTCGATAAAGCAGGCAGTCATCTGCGAAAAGGCTTATCTTTACTGGACTATCACGGATGACATCATTCTTTAAAACCAAGAAGAAAAGAGGCATGAACAAGGATCCCTGAGGTATGCCGGATTGAACCGGCGCTTGCGACGTCTTGACACCACCGACCATGACGCACTGGTGCCTGCAGTTTAAGTATGCTTCGATCCATGTCAATAAAAAGTCATTCTTCAGACTTGGATTTAGCTTGATGAGCAGCTTACTGTGTGAAACGTGATGAAACGCTTTCTGAAAATCTAGAAATAATACGTCATTATGGCTCCCTTTGTCTAAACAAACGGCAATGGCATCAAGCTCTTCAAGCAGTTGCGTGACCGTTGACAAGCCGCGTCCGAAGCTGTACTGGCGACTGTCTATTATGTTGTTGCTTTCGATGAACATGGAAATGTGCTTCAATATCATGTGTTCCAGAACCTTAACACATACTCAAAACAGCGGTATTGGTCTGTACGCGAAATATATGGACTGGCTTGCCGTTTTGGTATGGCGGTTATTTTTGCATAACGCCAGTCATGGGAACTTCTGCAAGAGGAAGAGACGCGAAATAATATGCTCAGATACTCCGAACACCATTCTACGCAACGCAGCAAACAGGCATTGGTTATGTTGCCGAGCCCACTGGATTTTTTATCATCTAGCTTGAGCAATAGAGAGAAAGTACACGCTCTTCCACTATTTGTACATTGTCAATCAGTGTCAAATCACCGAAAAAATAAACTCGGGTTCTATGCCGTTATCGTTAATGGTAGCTGAGTAGAAGTATTTACTATGTATGTGCGCTATTTCTCAGCTGTCAGCCACAGCACTATTGTCTATGAGAAGAGCAGATGCTGATTTTTCTTATTTGATGACAGGTACCTCCAAAATTTAGCCGGCGACGGAGAAAAAGTTTGTTTAGCTGCACGTTTTGATGGTGAGCTTTTGCCTAAGCAATTGAGTTTTTAAGCCACAATCTCAGTGCGCAGGTCAAGTTGCTTGAGGACGCTGAGTTGCGTCGCTTTGATTTTTATTTAGCTTTTTTAAGTGTTCAGTCATAGCGAATTACCTCTTTGGTTATCCAGGGGCTAGTGATCCACGTTCTTTTCCACTTACGCGGTACGAAGTCATCAATACGCTTTATCACGAGGTTCTAGAAGAAATTCGACTGATAACTGATTGAATGCTTATCCGCTTGATACAGGGATACAAAGTGTGAGAATTAGCTGTTTAGCACATCGAGTACGTCAACATCACTTGCGCGGGCAAACAAATGCAAAAAAATTTCCCTTTTGCCCCGCCACGGTGGTCTAGTGTTCATGACACTCGGCTGCAGATACAAAGGTCGCGGGATCGAATCCCTGCCGCGGCGGCTTCATTTAGATGGGGGCGAAATATTGAGGCCCGTGTGCTGTGCGATGTCAACGCACGTTAAAGAACCCCACGTGGTAGAAATTTCCGGAGACCTCCAGTACGTCGTCTCTCCTAATCAGAGCTGGTTTTGGGACGTTAAACCCCACAAATCAATCAAACATTTCCCTTTTCATGACTTTACGCAGACAACTTAGGTGAATTTTTAAGCATACAATTTTATGGAATGATATGCCCTCGATAATTTTCATAATAGTATTTCGCAGTAGTATTCTGTGGTTGACCAGGAAGAGATCTAGGACCGATCGACTGGTACCTTGGACGCGTGTGTGCACTTAAACAAGTTGCGTCAAGTCATGAAAGTATGTTCCCAAACATTTCTGCCAGGTTCCTGCTTCAGAGACATACCTGGAGAATGGACTGAACTTGAAGTGAATGACCCTTTCATCATTCGGAGACCATCAGACGTATCACAATACTTGCTTGATGTTTGCCCGCCAGGAGTACAAGGTTTTTCAGTTGACATTAAGGACTTTTTTATACACTACCCCAGGCCGCCCTTGCTGACACCGTCCATGAAGGCATCGAAGTGTATGGTGCGACCCGTTTTCAGAACGCGGTTGGCACAACCGTCTCCAGGTTCATGGATCTGCTGCAGCTCTACATTCCCTCCACTGTCATCAAACAAGACGATGCCCTGTATGTGCAGCGAGGCGGCGTCTGCATTGGGTCCTGCATTGCCCCGATCCTAAGTGACTTACTTTTAGCTCCTTACGACGGGAAGCTGCAAGAAGGTATTGGGCTATTCGGCGTAGTGAGCACGTTCAGGTATGTGGACGATTTTTTGGTGTTGTTCCGGACGACTCCTGAAATGACCAGTTAAAAGATCGACAAGATCTTTGCCCATTTCTCGACGTGCTTCCCCGGGTTCTCATTCACTAAGGAGCTCCCCACTAATGGTCAATTGCGTTTTCTTGACCTCCAGTTGTGCTTCGGTGCTGTGCATACGTGCTGGCAGTACGCGTCCCGCTCGGAGAAGGGCCTCCTTCCATTCTCGCCTCACCGTTCCAAGCTTGTCAAGCGAGCCATGCACAGTCTGCAATGAAAAACGCCTTAACCAGGTCCTGCCCTCACCAAGTTGCCACAAGCTTCTCTAACCAAGTCCAGAGATTGATGACGGCAGGCGTTCCAGAACAGCTTTTATCTGGTCTAGCGGAAGTCATCGTAAGGGAGCTGCGGCGACGTTCGAATACATGTCAGCCATTTGATCGACGAGGGAAATTTGTGGTGATACCTATCTACATGGTGTGTCCCATCGCATCAAGAAAGCTGCTGCACGCGCCAATGTCAACGTCGTCTATTCCGCACCCAAGTACTTCAAGTCAGCAGTGCAAGAAGAAGCGTGTCACCTGCTTCGTCCCTTGCAAGGTGGGCGTCATCTACGAAGTGCCCACATCCTGCGGCAGCACCTACATTGGACAGACTAGTCGGTGTGTGAACGACCATTTGCGTGAACATTCGAACAACATTAGAACCAAAACAGGGAGCAATCTGGCAATACATTGTGGCGTGTGTGGTTGCACCCCAAACTTTCACCAGACGCGCATCCTGCGTCGGTATCGCGATAACCGCGCTCGCGAAATATATGAAGCCTTCGCCATTCGTGCTGCAGGTCCCTCATGTATCAGATCCCCATCTATCACACTAACTGACAAAGAGTTTAACTATGTCCGCGGTAGAGCGTTCCACGCTCCTTGACAATGCACGGCATGTGCGCATGTGCTGGTAGGATCCTCTCCCTCCCCTTTCTATTATTTTTCCATTTCGAGAAGTGTATATATTTGCGTTCCAAAAATAAAACGCATTTGTTGGTAGTCAGCGCTTGTCCCGTTTCTTCTGTCGTTCTTGTTGTTTTCGCGCTGTTTGTATACTATGAAGGAGTACCAACAAGCTGAAGTTCGCACGCTTCTCAATAATAGGCTTGTCGTGACGACATTCTGATGCCAGCCGACACGCATAAGGGGCGGTTGCTGGTGTAGCAGTCCTTTTATAGCCACAGTCGATGCACTTGATGCGCCATCATGTCGTGTAGAAAGATTTAGCATGTGCGATTCTTGGTGATGGCTCCACTGCTGATTCGGGAGCATGATGGAATTCACCTTCGTTTGCGTAGTCGATGGGCTGGCTGCCGTAGAGAGCTCAGGCTGCAATACCTGTACGAAGAACAGTAATGGGTTTGTCAAGACGCCGTTCTGATGCCAGCCGACGCGCCCACTGCGCCGACGGTGCTGTAGCAGTCCTATTATAGCCACCAGAATATCTTTATTAATGAGTTCAAACGGCATTGTCGTAGTATTTATAAGGTGCATATTTTGCATAAAACTAAGTGTAGCAGCTTCGGCAATGTGTACAGAAATTGGAATTGCTCTTCGTGCTCTTATATTAGTAAGATGTTGAACGTAAGAATACTTCTCGAAGACCTTCTGACTGCTAACTAATTATGGTCTCTTTTGCCGATTTTTTTATTCCAGCACATTACGGTGAGTACCTCTTCTTTTTGTCTGTGTGAATTGTATAAAACATAAACGGTTAGAATGCCTTCCTGACACGGCTCACAACCGCTTGTTTCGCTTTTTATGATCGAGTCTATCTAACTACTCAAATATTCACACATTATCACAGTGGTACTTCGCATTCCATAGTGAGAATGAAAATGACTTTATATTTTGCAATGGTCTTTCTAATACGTATGTATAATTCCCATTATCCATCTCTTCAACTCGTGATTACAACCCTATAAATAACATAAAACGCGAACCCAGAACAAAGGGCGTCGTTTCACATGAAAGTAATGATGACATATCTGAAGTAACTCAGTTTAACCTCCATGTGTCGTTGCGGTCACTAAAATGTCATCAATGTATTGCCCTTCTTTTGCTCGTTCATTAATACGCCCCTGGCCGACCGTTGTCCGTAGCATACTCACAACGCCCTCCTTGCGATTCCGTTCAATTACAGATTAATACAGCTCAAATTTGCGAAGCTACAAGAGTGATGTGCCTGTGAAAGAATTTCCTAACTGCATTCAGTTACAGCACATCACGGCACCTTTCAAATATGACCGCGGAGGACGGCATAGTACCGGCCACACTGGGGATCGCTAACCCTACTGCGCGACACAATACCCGCCCCACCGAGCTGGGCAACTAGCTACAACGATATAACCAAGTTATATCTAAACGCCAGAATTATACATCCACGGCCGAGTCCAAGTCTGAACTGCAGGCACACCATCGCCTGGAACAGCTACAGAGGAACACTTTCCCCAAGCCCATTTCAACTGAAATGAAGCTCCCCGACTAAGCACAAGCGTCGCAGTGGGCGGCCAAACGTTATGTGGGCAGATGAGGTCAACAGGAGTGCGGAGAAAAATTGGGCACAGTATGCACAGGAACGGAATAATTAGAGATCAATGGGAGAGGTGTCCGCCCTACAGTGGGCGTTGACAGGCTGATGACGATGATGATGGTTGCGGTGGTGGTGGCGAATAAGCACTAGGAATAAATTGTGCCAGAAAGGGCCTGAATTACTCAGAAACCTTTTGTGGGAGCGCTGTGTAATAGGCGCAAAGGCAGGGGTTACCCTGGAGACATCGTCGTGCAGGTAAGCCGCCGCTTGGCGCAGCTCGGAACCAAGGTATGCCGACGTCGGCAGTTCAGCAAGCGCGTGAGGCAGCATTGGGGCCCGAGCTAAACGTTGGCGCAAGGAATACCTAAAGGCTAGGATGCATTAAACATTGTGAGAAGCTTAGTAAATTCACAATGAAAATTATTCAGTCCAGCGTCTGCAATCAAACCGTCCATCTATCAATGCAACCGTCCATCTATATATTGAAGGAAATGAGGCTATTACTAAGAGTTATGCAGTGTTAAGCATCCTTGTTCCCGCTGTATGCTGGCAGTTTGAGCTGTTTGTATTTGGCGCATGTATGCCGGCAGGCAAAGACTTTGCGGGTTTTCTTTATCGTATTTCATGTGTCACGGTTATATTATTCTGCTATATATTATTTCTTTTCTGACATCCTCGCACCTTAACATGTGACATGGCTGCTATAAGTGCTTCTAATTACTTTGTTCTACCTGCCTTTATTTTTTATATCTGAAGATTACTAGCTTGAGTATTTAAATACGAAGCCATTCTAAGTTCTGCCTCTACCGCTCTATGTCCTAAGCGCGATAAGCGGACTGTCACTTGTACGTGACAGTCGGCTTATCCCGAAGGCAGCGCACCATCTGAAGTGCCGAAACCTCGGGTTCTGTTGAAAGTGGTTGTTTCTGAGTCTATTGGTTCGTGGTAGCCCGAAGTGAGGATTGGAACCCCGGAGCCGCAGATGCAATTAGATACGGTGTAATTAGATACTGCATTACTGAATACATTGATTTGAACGTCATTAGAGTAACAAGACAGCCATACTAAGACAAGGATACGAAGGATACACAGAGATAGAGAAAAAGAACAGCGTATGGCCTGTTTCTCTAACGTCACGTGGTGGGAGGAGTAGGGGTTACCATCCCTCCTTACCCCAACCTGTAACTGTAGTCGCGTTAGGGACCTTTCCCAAATTTCCTTTGGCTGTTTCTTAGTGACTTTGGACATTTTCTTGGTCACCTCGCTTGCACTTGCGCATGTATTACTCTTACTAAGGTGAGAGTACTATGACCGCTGCCAATTTTGGGTAAAAGGAGGTTGCCAGTAATTTTCCTGCAACGCACGTCATTTATGAAAGCCAAACCCTGTCTGCTAAAGAAAACGTGAAGTGAATTAAAGACACCAGAATTCTTTCCTATATCTATTCTGTTACACCTGGATCAAGTGTTTAGAGGTCTACGAATTTAAGCAGTCGCATGATTCAATAAATTTTGATGATATCGCTCTTAGCGCGAACTGTCTCACGCTTTCTTTTCAATAGCGAGGTTCTTTATTCTGCATTTCACCAATTATTTCTTCTTCCATGATACCCTTCAAAGTAACTCACTCAAAAGGCGAAGTTTTCTTCACTCTAGCACAGAACATATATCACTATAACGCAGAATTATATTTTTACGAAAATCTGGCGGCGAAATCTCATTGCTCCCTACATACATGTCAAATTCAAAACCACAGCTTCATGGCAAACGTAAACATCTATTTTTCCTACCCAGGTTACTATAACCTCTGTCCGTATGAGAATCAAGAACTAAGGGCCTGTGGAATTTACGGAATAGATGAATTTTATTGCCCTGGAGTTCCCTGGACACGGTGTGATCATTACAACTATGTGTCCGTTAGGAAGCGTCCTTGCGGCTGCAACCATTCGTCGTGTCGGCATCGTAATGGAAGCTGTGTCCCGTGTGACAAGTGTGGTGAGCACGACTCTCTTGTCCCTGTGAATCTGCAGTGTCATCTTGCAAGTAAATACGAAATGCAAAAGTGTCTTTACACAGAAATAATTGCCCTGTTGCTGCATTCCATGTTAAATAGTGGTCTTTTCAGAGCCGATGCTTTTGTATGTTTGAGTATAGGATGCGTGCTTGACGGTTCGCAGTACAACTTGTGATTTTTGTCTGCATGTAATACCGGCTTCACAGTGTGTCCGAAGAGAACCACGCGGGGTGCTGCTCACCATATTTCTGACTGCACAAGAGTGCTTTTCATGATTCATCATTGTGATTCTCAATGCAAGACAGCTGTCAGTGAGTGCTCTTGGAAACGTATACAACGAAAAAAAGACCGTCAGTAACTGCGTAGCCAGTGTCGCACTGAATATTACTATCTTCCGCATAGTGATTTTCGCTCTTGCGAGCCTCCCTCGATGGGAGGGCGGGGGGAGGGGTCTAATAAGCGGAATGATGCGCTTTTACGAATGTCATAACAATAGGCAACACAGAAAATATATAATGGTAAATATTTTTTGAGGGGCATAGATTCAATTTTCACGTATAATATCCGTTTGAATATTGACAGGTATGGAAACAACCTGAAGCTTCGTTGCGTTCACCGGTCTTTACAACAGCATAGAAAGGACACAAGTGTTCTTGGAATACACTCACACGGTGACACGCGGAAGAGAAATGTCTTCTTGATGAGGCGTAATTGTGGGTTTAGAGAAACCAATCGTTGTAAACAGTAAAGATAATTCCACGCCTTTGATATATCTAAGTAAAGAATTAGTTGCAACAATGGCATCAATACCACACTAATTATCATGTAGCAGTATCGTGTTTACGTTCTGTGTATCCGATACTTTTATTTCTTTATTCGTTTCTTTCCGACCTTCTATCTCCCTAACGGGTCTCTTAATTTCTTTATGTGCTTCTACATATTCGTTCGCATAATTGCTTTCATGTACCACTGTGGGCCGGGTGTGGTTTTTTTTTTCCTTCTCAGACACAGAACCGTTAGCTCCAAAATCCACTACGTAGGTGTGACCTCGAAGCTACCCACGTCAGTCTGTACAATCGATAAATAAACATGAGCGCTATAACGCACACTGCATACCTTAGGAATCCGCAGTACATATGTTGAAAATTCCCCGAATGATCGCGGGCATGGTTTCCCTCTCAACTTCGCTGAAAAAGTTCAACATCCCACGAGGACACTACCAAATCGATACACCTCTCAATTCAGAAAGGAATAAATGAGTTCCTTAATCTTTATTTGCCTTATATGCTCCCTTCAAAGCTCAACCGGCAGTAATCGGTTTTATCACTTCGTGCACAGGGTCACGGTATCCGCGTTCTTTGCGCAAGTGCACGATAGCAGTCTAACACCAGCCGCTTTTGGCGCAATCTCTTGACTTACAACATTCCCACTGGCCAGTCTCTCAGATTCCTGTTTCTTCCATGCACATGTACGGCATCACTTCCGAGCAGCCCAAAGAATGTGGTTCTTTCGAGCCTCGCCACCTGATTCATGTGCACTACCAACCATTCGCCGCTCCCCTGTCAAGCCCACCATTTCGCCATCAGTCCACACCAGCTTCGTGGACACAGAGCTCCTACGGGAGCAAGTAATTTTTATCAATAGCTCGCAGCCGCTGTTCACAAAATATGCGCAACTTTCCACGCTTCTGCAGACTGTGCAAACTGCAGCTTTAAAGACTTAACAGCAAAGTCAGCAACGGTGCCATTAGAAAGCAATGTACAGCTATGTTGAGGAGTTCGTGAGCTCTTGCCCTGATTGCCCAGAATGAGCAGCCCGCCTCTGGGCGGCTAGACTGCAATCTATCTCTTGTCCTGCCGAGCTCTCAAGCCGTCTCGGAATCGATTTCTGCGGTCCCGCCCCATATCACGGGCTGGAAAATACTGCGATGTTGTGGCTGCTCACCACTTCAAGCAATGTGCCTTGAAACCGCCGCCTTTTTCAATTTTTGCACGTACGTGATGCTACCACGGTTTAGGTTCATTGATTCATACTACGTCATGAGTTACCACAGGTAATTCTCAGTAATCGCAGACGTGCTTTCCAGTCTAAAACACCCAAAAAAATAGAGAGTGCCACTTTCTTTACACCGCGACTACGGCCTGCCGCCTTAAATACTTCAAGCGTACGCTCAAGCGTATGCTTGCAGTGACACCCCTGCAACCTTACGAACTAGCATTTGAATCTGGTGTACGTAACCTACTCCTACAACCCCGCTACCCAGAGCTCCCTGTCTTTGCACTCTGTTCCTTACCACACAATCCGCACCACGGTCGCCACACATCTGCAGGGCGGACGGGAAGCACGTCACTGTGAGTCCGTTTATAACACGGCAGGATATTCTGAAGAATCCGAGGTCTCAGAGATCGTTTTCCTCGAGTATCCAAGGTCATCACAAGAGCGCTCCTAGTCACAGCACACTTAATTGACTTTCAATTCTTTCCGCATGATGTCTCGTCTCTCTTCAAATTTGCTGTGAAAGCATGAAGGACCCTATAGTATAGCACAATGCGTATAATCATGGAATCACGAGATGGGGCCTACTCAAGTATAATCTACCATTAGCCATCGTGCGCGAATTATTGTCAACCTTGATCATTTCAAGCCGTGTTACGCCTCGTTTGTAGACCTCATAGGTCAGGTGATGGCTCCTTTCTGTCCACCGAGAGGAATTCTTTTGGCAGAGGAACGACATAGTTTGGCATCTTGTTTCATCTTCTAGTGTGTCGGTAAGTCCATGCTACGCTCCAAAGACCCGTATCGCGCCCTGGACTGTGCGTTGATAGTCCCTTAGCTCATATGGCCACTGAGTAAGCATATATATAGTTCTGTTAGTGTTTTAGTGTTATAGTGTTTGTTAGGCAGCGCTAAAGAGACGCTATGTACGAAAAAGGCCTCTGCCGACGATTTGGTGCTGCCACGTGGCAGATGCCCAGGGATGCTACACAAGCTCATGGTCCCCCACGGCGCTTCGAGATGGCGTCCATATCTCACGCAGCGTAATACGGCCGGCAGATGACTATCGTCTTTCGATGACATTCGCATCGAAGCACGGAGATACGCCGCCATTTTTTTCTGATGCTGCTTGAATAAGTATTGGCAGGACAGCGTTTCAAATGGCCACGTCTAGGTCGTGGATGACCCCGGGGTGACGCCCTGCCAGATGGAGCATATGAGGACCATTCCTAGGAGCAGGTAATCTGAATAGATGGCTCAAAGGGTTCAGGCGCGGCCTTATTACGAGTGTTCACAGTTGAACGCGATGTTTGTAAATGTGAACGAAGAAGGCACGAAACTCAGGGAATAAAAACAATTCTGTTTGCGAGTGAACGGATCTTACATCTTCACTAACCCTGTTACACGCACACTCATGGGCATATATATATATATATATATATATATATATATATATATATATATATATATATATATATATATATATATATATATATATATATATATATATATATATATATATATATATATATATATATATATGTGACGCTATAGACGGGAGCCGTGCCGTAGTTGATGCGCCATGGTTTATTCTACTGCACGCGTCCCTTCTTCTTCGTCGCCTTCTCCTTCCACCTCTTGCTTGCTACGTACGTCACATGATTCCCCCTCCCCCCGAAAGAAGCGTTGGTGAGAAATGAAAATAATGAAGCAAGAGCAGCAAGAGAGACAAATGAGTGAAAAATGAAAAATTCACAAAGTTCCATGTCCTCAAGAAAGTTCCGCGAAGTCACTACACTTCAGCTGAAGATGTACCAGTCCGGGGATGTCTGTCACTGCTCAGGTGGGCGAGGCTGGCTGTTCCAGTCTGGACAATTTAAGTATGGGCTGGACATCGACACTGATGAGCACACAGTTCGCAGCCCTGCCACAAGTGCATGAGATTTGGGCATGTTGTAGCATCCGTACATCGGATGTCGTGAGCGCCGAACTGCTTGTTGTGGCCGGTGGACACGTGATGCTTCCAGGTTGCGCGTGCGTTGCGTGAGGCTGCTGAGGCGACGTCCATGTTCTTTCGAAATGGATAGGGTCGGCTTGGGTCTTTGTCGCGTTCCGTGGCGTTGTCCCAGCTCTGTTGACTGTAGGCGCTGCCTGGACCTCTGGGATAAAAGGCGTTCTTCATGGCGTTTACTTCGGTGAAAGTGTCCTTTATTCCGAACTTGCCTTCGCTCTAGTCTGATTTTCTCCAGACGACCTTCTTTAAGCCGCAGGTGGGCGTTTGATAACGTTTTCGTTTGGTGATGATCCTCCTCATGTCGCTCTGGCTGTTGCTGAGGCTCGTCGGCTTGCCCGTGTTTGGCTGTCTGATGTTGCTCCGGAGATTGTTGATGTGGCGCTCTTTTTCGGTCAAACGTCTGATATTCGTCACATGTGGACGTGGTTGTCAGCACAAAGCTGTTACCCGGTGGAGTATTTTGAAGCTTGACGGGTAGTGATGATAGTGTACCATAATTGGTAGAATGGTCTCCAGAGGCTTCTTCGATGCTGTGCATTGTCGTCTTGCTTTCGTTGTTGAGGCTTGCACTCACGGCTACTTCAACATCGGTTGTACCTTCAGGTGGCTGGCCGCTGGATGATAGAGCAACATGCACGGCTTGGGCGTGTGTCGATTGAAACTGTGTGTCGTCTTCCAAAATCATTGTGCTGAACCTTTTTTTCTCGTGGGCCTCGGTGGAAGGGCCGTGGCTTCGCCCAGCATTCTCCCGCTGGATCAGCTCGTCTACCGTGGACGTAGTAACCCTGCGAGGCATGCGGGGGTCATTGCGAGCCACAGAAGAGGCATTCGTTGCAAAGCCAGGTAGTGGGCTACGTGTGCGAGACGACAAATCAAGTGCATGCGATGGTTGAGCAATGATTCCAGCACTACAGCCAAGCGAAGAGGTAGACGTTGGCGACTTTTCAGCAGATCGGAAGGCTGGTGGGAGGTTGGGCCTTTTGGGGATATGGCTTCGATGTGTTTCAGGTGGGGCAGGGTTTCGGTTCACTGTTGGGAATGGTAGATTCGTGCTCGGCGTTCGAATGCGTTTTGCATACTCAGGCGAATTATAATATGGCACAGTCGTTGACAAATTCCTAGTATGAGGTGTCAGGCAAACAGGACTGCTGCGTGGAGACGACTTGTGACGGCGCCGGCTGAACTGAATTGTCTCTATCTGGTAGGGTGCAAGCGGGTCTTCATGATATTTTTTAAATCGTGCGACCATTTCTTCTTTGATTTTTTTCCACGTTTCATTCTCTTGAAAGATGTGAGTGAGATAAAAGCGGAAGGCCTCACCGGTTACGTAATCATTGATCTTGGCGACCATCTCCCGTTCCGACCACGATGCAGCGGTAGCGTGGAGTTCGAAGAGGTGTAACCAGTCCTCCACGGGTCCATCGTCCACTGATCCGGCGTACTTAGGATTGCTTACGTCTGCCGATGATGCTGCCATGAAGGTGGTCACTGCACAGAGCAGATGTCTGGTTCTGTGGTCGACGTTCAGTCACGGCATTGTGTTGACGGCGTCGTTGATGACGTGAAGCTGACGCGGTGGCGGCCAGGTCGTCATCCTGTCGACTCGTGTGACGCTATAGACGGGAGCCGTGCCGTGGTTGATGCGCCATGGTTTATTCTACTGCACGCGTCCCTTCTTCTTCGTCGCCTTCTCCTTCCACCTCTTGCTTGCTACGTACGTCATATATATATATATATATATATATATATATATATATATATATATAGAATGTAGTGATTGAATACTTTTCGGTTTATTGAGAGCGGTAAGCTTCCAGTCCTGATTTCGTAATGCCTTCCGAATGTGCTCCAGCACATCCGCATTCTACGGAGAATTTCTTTTGCACGGGTAGGAGTTCCTGTTATTAACTGTCCGAGGTATACGCATTCGTTTACACATTGTAAGGGTTCATTGTTGATTTTAAATTCCTGTTCCTTAGCTAGGCTATTGAGCATAACTTCGGCCTTTTGCATATTCATTTTTAATCCAATTTTAATACCTTCCCTGTTTAGGTCATCAATCATGCTTCGTAGTTCGTCTCCATCACTGCTAAATAGCACAATGTCGTCTGCAAATCTTAAATTGCTTAGATATTCTCCGTCTATTCGAATTCCCTCTTCCTCCCAGTCTAGACGTTTAAAGATTTCGTCTAAACATGCAGTGAATAGCATCGGGGATATTGTATCTCCCTGTCTCACACCTCTCCCGATCGGGATTTCTCTGCTTCTCTCATGTAGGAGTAGTGTGGCTGTGCAATCTTTGTATATATTGTTTATGGTTTTCACGTATATGCCAGGTACCTTTGTCGACGTAGACCTTCTGGAACTGCTTGTATTTCTATGGAGTGTAATGATTTCTCGTAGTCGATAAACGCCATATAAAGAGGTTTGTTATATTCCGCATACTTCTCAATTACTAGGTTGATAGCATGGCTGAGGTCCATTGTAGAGTAAGCTTTCCTAAAACCAGCTTGTTCTCTCGGTTGGTTAAAGTCGAGTCTCTCTCTTATCCTCGCAGAAATTACTTTTGTAACTTGCTTGTATATTACTGGGAGTAGGTTAATTGGTCTGTCATTCTTTAACTCCTTTTGTCACCTTCCGTGTGGATAAGGATTATATTAGCATTTTTCGAACTGCGCGGTACACTACATGTGTTGATAGAATTCGTGAAGAGCGATGCAAGTTTTTCAAGTACAATATCTCCTGCGTCTTCGATCAAGTCAGCTGTTGTATAATCTTCACCAGCTGCTTTACCGCGGGACATGCCTTTGGCAGCATTTTTTGACTTCGTCAGTGGTTACACATGGAATTTCAGTGTCCTCCTCTGATTCTATTTCTATTAAAGTTTTATGGTCTGTCTGAGAGCTGTGCAGTTCAGAGTAGAAATATTCTGCTACCTTTCCTATTTCGTTGAAACTGTCGATAACGTTACCATGTTTATCTTTTCGCCCATGCATTGTCTTTTGTCCTAGGTACAGTTCCTTTTTGACTGATTTAATGCTGGTGCCTTTTTCTACTGCTTTCTCTATTTCTCTGATGTTAAAGTTTCTTACGTCTCTTTGCCTGGCTTTACTGATCAATTTTGATAGTTCTCCCTTTACTGATCAATTTTATAGTTATCTTCCAGTACTAACGTACGTTGAAGAAACGTGGAGGATAATGAAAAAACGAGATGAAACTAAGGAGCACGGAACGTGCAATGGAAAGAAAAATTATACGGGTAGCGCTAAGAGACAAAAAACGAGCGGAAGGGATCAGAGAACAGACAGCAGTAGCCGATATTATTATATCAATTAAAAGAAAGAAGTGTACCTGGGCAGGACATGTCATGAGGAGGAAAGATAACAGATGGACAGTAAGAGTGACGGAATTGATACCAAGACAGAAAAAACCCAAGAGAGGTAGACAAAAGTTAGATGAGGCGATGAAATTAAAACGTTTGCGGGCATAAAGTGGAACCAACTCGCTCAGGATAGCGTGGATTAAAATCCTTGGGAGAGGCCTTCGTCCTGCAGTGGACCTAAACAGGCTGATGATATATACATATATATATATATGTATATATTTGAATTGACGGTGGCCTCTTAGGGAACGACTGTTTGTTGCATCAATATTTCGGTCGGAGCCCCACCTTTCTCAAGACATGTTAAGCATAGGTACAGGCCAGTATGTCCTTTAATACCACGCTGTGCCTTGTGGTAAGGAGACATGAGGAGCAAGCATGGGAAAGGAGGGGCAAGCATGGGAAGGAGAATCAGTAGGGTGGCGTCGTCACTGCAACAAATGGTGAGCAAGCCAAGCAAAAACAGCAACTCACACACACACACACACAGAGAGAGAGAGAGAGAGAGCGAAAAAAATATAGAAGTAAGAAAAGAAAAAAAAAAGAGAGGGGAAAACGTTGACGAGATAGCGAAAAGGGTAATATTTGTTTGCCGCACCTGTGGCGTGCTATTCCATGAACATTTTAAAGAGCGATCCATGAAGCATCAATTCGGCATGCGCGTATACCGTGGCGCCGGCTCATGTCTAGCGACACAAACGACACTTTCGAAGGCTACCTTAAGTGTTTTCGCAGTTTCCTTTGCGATGCTGCTGCGTGACACCCAGGAAGGAAGAAAGGTTCAGAAGAATCGGGGACGAGAGGAGGGTGGGTGTCGGATTCGGGCATGAAGAGTGCAGCACATCTCTTCCTGATTGCAGCCCTCCTTTGCAACGGGAATTCAGCGCGACCACGCCGCGAAGTCGCACAGGCGGGGGAGTCGAAAAGAAGAAATGAAGGAAAGAGGGCAAAGAGCAAAACAAGGTTCTGAACCAATGATCATACTGGGCTGTGGATATTGTTAACATGTCTTGAGAAAGGTCGCGCTCCGACTGAAACGTTCACACAACAAACATTCTCTAAGAGGCGCCTCGTCAATTCAATTACGAACTGAGGCAACCCAAGCTACTTTTGCACGCACACAAACACACACACACACACACACACACACACACACACATATATATATATATATATATATATATATATATATATATATATATATATATATATATATATATATATATATATATATATATATATACGCCCCGCCACGGTGGTCTAGTGGCTATGGTACTCAGCTGCTGATCCGAGGGTCGCGGGATCGAATCCGGGCTGCGGCGCCTGCATTTCGATGGAGGCGAAATGTTGAGGGCCGTGTGCTGTGCGATGTCAGTGCACGTTAAAGAACCCCAGGTGTGGTCAAAATTTCCGGAGCCGTCCATTACGGCGTCTCACATAATCAGCGCTGGTTTTGGGATGTTAAACCCCACATGACAACAATATATATATATATATATAAATATATATATATATATATATATATATGTGTGTGTGTGTGTGTGTGTGTGTGTGTGTGTGTGTGTTGTGTGTGTGTGTGTGTGTGTGTGTGTGTGTGTGTGTGTGTGTGTGTGTGTGTGTGTGTGTGTGTGTGTGTTTACGGACTACCTAGATGACTTCCTATTGGGGAAAAGACTAGTTTTCCAGATATACCCTGTCCTGTCGGGAAACCTAACGATACTGGCTTCATAACATATCTCACACAGGGCATGGCGCAGAACCTAAAAGGCTGCTATCGAGCAAAAGATTTTTCTCCAATGAGTAAGCCACAGTTTCACAATAGCATGCGCACCACTCTTGCCGTGAGAAAGCCCTCAGTAAGCTGGGGACCGTGAAAGATGTTAATACAGGTGGCGATTCCCCCCTGAATTAGCGCATCACCTGACTGTGACGTCAAATGTTTAGAAAGTGCCCGCTTAGGCCCACATAATTATTAACTGGCAAACATGATTTAGGGAGTGTTCTCGGGCGCCACAGGAAAGAACGTCGCGAGTTTTGTGAAATTTTATTGAGCCTATATGGCCAATGTAAAATAGAAAATGAACTTGAAATCCGTGATATCATGCCTGCACTGAGCTTCTGAGGTTTCGGCCGATCGTTAAGGAAACCCCTCTTTTGGCGTTTATTTCCTCTTCAAATATTCAACTAAATATGGTTAAATAAACCACCGTAGTATTCTTGAAGAACGATCACTATAAACTTATTTACTCTCACATCAATGTCTCTTTCAATTGGCTCTCTCATACTGGCAAACAATTGACATTGGCTAGACAGCATCTGCCATCCCAATGCAACTAATCTCACACTGTTTGACGGCAATAATGCTTGTCATTAATACAACATCTGTTACTACAGATAAATTTGAACACGCCAGAACTTATACAAATTCACGACGAAGACTGTAATATCACAAAACAACGTAAACCAAAGGAGTTGACTGTTCAAGCTATCCTTTTGCAAGCACATGTAGTGTTTCGTAGGGTGTAAATGGTGAAATGAGATTACAATTCATTGTCACTTATAAATCATGTATTTCGTGAAAGCTTCAAGTTCTCTCTTTGTATGCAACCTGTGTCTTTTGTTATATAAGCTTGCTCAATGTTTTCTCTACATAAAAAATATTTAAAACGAAACATTGCAACTAAACTGTTACACTAATGATGCTAAACAAAACTGCGCTCTCCCTAAGGAACTTCTTGCTGATATAGAAAAATATACTTCATCATGGGTGCTTGGAAGTGCCCAGACATTGTACATTTACCTAGTTCGTCCATGTACCTTATATGCAATATTACGTACTATTGAGCTGCCATCTAGTGCGAACAAAAGCATAAGTGAATCAATACACCACGTATCGGAAGACCAGAACGCATTGGCCTAAATATCCGCGGGAACTGTAGGAATCCTCGTTCAATTTTTTTCAGATAATTGCACATATGGAGGAAAAGAGCTTTCCCGGGATGATTATACATATTTTAACAAGACATGTGAAAGGGCTATATGTTCTTTTACCAAGGGAATTGTTGAAAGGTACGTTGCAACGTTTTGAATAAGGTCCCTCGAGTTAAAATTGCCGGCTCATGCCCGTCATCCTCTTTCAATTTTTCTGAAAAGCTCTGTCCTACTCCCCAGAAGAGCGAAACAAGGCTCAGCGTCGTGAAAAAGAAGGATGCCTTCGCCAAAGATAATTCAGAATTGTCAACTGAGTCAGCACTCCTTTAGTCGGATCATGTGGAAAAGTAATATCGATGATGCCCTCATGAAAAAGAAAAAAACCTGTTCGAGCTGTACGTTTCGATGCGTGAGCTTTCAAAAGGGCAGTGCTGCTCGGAAATGCCAAAGAAGCCGTAGGGCACACACAACGACTGCAGCAGCGCCAAGGGTTTCGAGCGTCGAAGCACGGAATATAACATTGAAGGGCGATTGCATGGCTACGTGAGGGGGACCAATGAGAATGTGGCACGGACAGCGCTAGAGAAGAAAACGAGGAATGGTTTGAACATGCACGAGAACGGTGTTCCGAGTGCCGAGTGCAAGTCGCTGGCACGTGCTACGTGGTATGAAGTTTCGGGCTATAACAGGAGGCTGTAAACCAAGCCAGAACGGTCCAGGATGTACACCGAGACGTCATCTGTGCCTGGGGACGAGGAGTTCTTGCTACCCTGCAGATGACCCGTTCGAGAATAGCTCTGCAGAAGGTGGAGTTAGGCTTCAAGGTTACTCAGCGGATCTCGGTGACGACAAGCCGATGATCTGAGAGAGGCACGGTGCAGACGCTAACAGGGCGCATGTGTAATTGATCGGAGGTCTACGCCATATCCCGTAGAGGTCGCCTGCCAGCGGCTGACCGTCTTCTGACTCCGACGGAGGAGTCAGGGTCGTCGTCGTCCTCGTCCGCACCACCGGCGTGCCTCCGCAGCTGACGAGCCCGCTGCCTTCGTCTTTGAATGCATGGCCGTAACGCAATGCATGGCCGTAACACCCGTCAGAGAGCGGTGTCCTACAGAACCGGAGACCAAGTTTCGGTATGGACCCCCGTTCCTCGCACTGGCCTCTGCGAAAAGTTACTGAGCCGGTACTTTGGCCCCTGCAATGTCCTGAGCCGCGTCAGTGACGTGAACTGCGAAGTTCTCCCGCACACTGCGTCACAACCACAGTCCAGGACACGACGTCCACCGAGTTTGGACATAGCTCATGTTGTGCGCGTGAAACCTTACATTGCGTGTATGTAACTTTTCTATCCTTCATCATTCCGTTAGTCTCTGTGTGTGTTTTACTTTATCTTCATGAGCTTGCTTTCCTGCCTGACTCTCCCACGCTTTCCATTGTTTTTTTCCCTCTATCTGTTTTTCCCCTTCCCTTACGACTATGTTGTAGCATCGGGGCGATGCAGTTTTTTTTCGCGAGGGGGGATAATGTCGCCTTCATGTAGTGGGTCGCGTGAAAGACCAGCGCCATCCAAAAGGAAGAAAGAAGACGGCGCGCTTCTTCTCCGCTCGAGAGCTAGCTCAGACGGACGCGTCTTGCAAAAGCTAGCCCCTTAGCTACGAATAAAGCCCCAGAGTACATCTGCAAGCTCATGGCAATATGACAATTACGTAATGTGCTATCCGATGGTAAGAAAACCAATATACTGTGCTTCTAACTTATTATCTGGTTCTGCAATTGCGCGTTTGAAACCCACTTGGTCACATGTGTTTCTTCTGCTTTTGTTTTCCTTGAAGATGCACGAGTAAAAAACCAGAATCTAATGGTAGCTGCGTGTGGACACGTAAGAAAGGTCGTTTTCCCACTTGCTGCAACTGGATAAGGACATGCTAGAACCAAATGAAGTCTGCCCATCGTCTTCTCTTGAGCTTGATACAACTGGAACGGCACGAATGGCAGAGAACATACGTTACGCCAAGAGAAATATTAAAGCATTTTGTGTATTACCTCACTTGTAAGTTTTTGTGCCACATTAGATATCCCGTATTTTCACTGAACACTGCAAACTATAGAAAGACGTGGCAACAGGATGACCACTAGAAGTACCTTGTAGCTAAAATTTCTCTCAACATAACAAAATAATGCGCCCAGACGAGGGGACAACACACGAATTTATTGACACAAACACGTTAGAGCAAAAAAAAAACACGGACGAAGAAAAGAAGGAACACAGGACAGATGCAAACTTCCAAATACATTTCGGAATGCCAGAACGGGTCTATATGAATGCACACCCTTGGCGCACGACCACCAGGAACGATACACCATCGAAGGTTTTTCATTCTATCCCCATCAAAAACAAAGTACGTGAGAGCTTTCCGATTAAATCTGAAGCATGCGTGAAAAAAGGATGACAAATGTACGACAAATCGACAGAGCATATATGAAAACTCGTGCACCATGAGTAGGCCTTTAACGTCAAACGCCATACGGAGCACTTGGTGTGATTGCACAAAACCATCTAACAATTGCTGCCCCTTAGCAACCGGTGTCAAAGAAGGCATGCTTACGCATTTTGTCAGCATACTTAGCAATAAACTAAACTTCCAGTACTTCCCTTTCCAGTTTGTATTTTCTATCCAGTACTTTCTATTTGTATCGGGAGTTCGGTTGCCACTGTGCTCAGCGATACTTACCTAGCATCAGTGGATCGTAAGATTAAAGCATCTCTTTCACAACAAGGTGTGCTTCGAGTTGTTAGGTACCTAGATGACTATTTATTGATTGTTAATAGCCAATAATAATTCCCCTGTTTACCAGAAAGTGTCTGTTATTATTGATATGTTCTACGATGCTTCAGTTGGTCTCAAGTTTACATATCTGAAGCCGATCATTGAGAGCCTCCAATTCCTACATTTGTGTATATTTTGGCAAATGGCCACGTATGCTGGATGTACATGTTCTAGAAGAAGCAAATACCTGCTTGCGCACAATAGCACCCATTCCAAGCTAACAAAACCGGCACTTGTGTTCCTATGTTGTCGTTCGGCACTGACGGAGTCGTGCTAACATAAGATAAAAGAAGGCTTGCGATCCAAGCGGAGCGCTTGAACAAAGCTGGATACGCTTCGGATGTGATAATAAGCTCGTGTGAACGACTTCAGCAGAATCTGAAAAGGACTAAGAAACAAATCCAGCAGTTAGACCGAAACAGGCCACTGCATGTTATTCCATACGTTCATCACGTGTCACAAAATATGAAATAATGTTGCCAACCGCTTCGGTGTACGAACGGTCTTTACGGCTCCGTGCAAGTTGGCGAAGCTTTGTGCTTCGATGCACAAAACAAGGGCCACGATTTGTAAGAAACACGTCGATCCCTCCACTAAGTGTATAAAGGGTGTAGTTTACAAAATACTCCTCTACTGTGGACGGATTTACATAGGGCGGACGGGGCGCTGTTTTTCGATCTTGATTTTCATTGCCGGCAATCTAAGTGTAATCCGAAATTGAAAGAGACCGTCTTCTTGCACAGGTAAAAAGAAACAATCTTTATTGCTAAGTATGCTCACAAAAAAATGCGTAAGCATGCATTCTTTGACATTTCTTGCTGAGGAGCAGCACTTAAGGTTTCGTGTAATCACACCAAGTGGTACATTTCTTAGCGCATTTTGCTGGTTTACGTTACCCGTATGCCGTTTGCCGTTAAAGGCCTACTCATGGCGCACGACTTTTCATTTATGCTCCGTTGACTTGCCGTTCATTTCTCATCCTTTTTTTCGCCCATGCTTCAGATGTAATCGGCTAGCTCTCACGTACTTTGTTTTTGATAGCGATATGATGGAAAACCTTCGATTACGTATCGTTCCTGGTGGTCGTATGCAAAGAGTGTGTTTTCATCTATATCCGTTTTGGCATTTCGAAATATATTTGTAAGTTAGCGCCCGTCCTGTGTTCCTCCTTTTCTTCGTCCGTTTGTTTGTATTTTTTTGCGCTGCCGTATTTGTGTCAAGAATGCACCATCTAGCCTGAACAAAAGTGTTACTACACGAATTTATCTTTTTTATTGGTCTCCAAGTATAGCGTTTCGCCATTCGGCGAACGAATCTTCACCAATGACGTGCAATTTATGTGCAATAACACCGGCAGTTAAGCCCGCGCCAGCGGGTTCCAAAGTAAAATAAGCGATAAAATGAGGGGACCTTACGGCTCCAAAACGAACCTGCAACTATGCCGCATCTCGCCGTTTCCTACACAACGATTCAGCGATTGCGACCACATATAAGAGAATAGTTTATAAGCACAGCAAACAGTTGCACTTATGGTATTCTTATTTAAAGAGCACTACTTCTTTACTCGGAACTACTTGCGTGGCGATGCCACCGCTGCCGTGTTCAGAACACTCCCGTGTGCAGTAACCGCCAACAGCGGCGGTTTGTTGCCACGTTTTGTCACTTCTCCCGACTGTTTGATCCTGCCATGCAGCGCAACGAACAAGGCGGAACTTGTCAAAGGATTGCACGGTAAGCTCAAATGGGCTAGAATTCTTTGTTTCACATGTATATGCGCGGTCGTTCAAACCACGGACCCACTTTTGCCCGTGGGCTTGCGTTTTTGGTCAGCCGTTGCAACTGCGCATTCGAATTTGGGGTCGTTTCGCCTGCTGGGAGTGTTACCCTGTAGGTGCGTCCTTGTCGCCTCGTGAGACGCATATATAACCGAAATATAGAATTCGCGGAGTTCTTACCGCGTCGAGGACGTGCCCACGTCCCTTTCGTTTGCCCTGCATCTACTACTTGCAGCGCAATTATTAGGTACTGCGTTACTACGCTGTTATTAGGTGCTATCTTGATGTTAAACAGCTATTTACTACTAACTTGACACGTAAGATCATGCGCACTGCAGGAAATGCATGTACCAAGTGTCGATTTGTGCTGCCCGTGTCGTCCAGCTTGCAAAATCTGACCTTGTGAGCTGCCGTTGTGTGAGCACGAATATTTCTCTTAGGGAGTCGTAGAGTCTTTCCGGATATGACTACCATATACCACCATTCCTTATACCGTGCCATTGAGCTTGGATGGCAAGGCTCTCTTCGAGTGGTGTTTGAAGGTGCCTTAGTGATGCAGCATGGCAAGGGTCAAGCATGTTCGATTTTGATCGCACTATGTCGGAAGCACTGCATGAATAACAAGCACATAGACACACGTGCAACCTACCAAGCTTGTCATGCAGAACCAAGGACGCTACCACTAGGCTACGCCTGCTTCTCCCGCTTGACACATGTGGTAAATAAACATAATTCACCAGCCAGTCGTTACCATGGTGCACGCATAGCGTTGACTGTGCTTCTAATGTATGATAAGCACCACCATACCAATACATATGCCCTGATACTTTTCAGTACGCCCTTCTGCAGCTTTGCTCGGTTTCGTATGAATATTTCAATGAACGACGCTTATGATAGCCCACAAAGGCAGAGTATAGTGCATTTTGTTTTGACGAAACAGATGGGTGTGCTTTGGCCGAACGTGAGTTTCAATGTGGCATCATCCATGAGGTGCCATTCAGAAGCCATGGTCGTGTCGACATTCCTATTTGGCCCATGTTCAAGATACTCATGAGTGCGTGCTTACGCTCTCCACAATACCCTCACAATGGCTGCCTGAATGCCCATGAATTACATTCGTCATAGGCGTCGCTCGGCGAGTGCTTCGCGTGACACCGGTTCTCACAGTGCGTGGTGTCAGCAGGATTATTTTCGTTGCTGAAATTGCGCAGTCGAATCACTGGTACGTGTACTGAAATAACCTTGCCACTGAACAACCACTTAATGTAAAGCATAGATATCTCATTCAAATATTATTTTTGCTAAATTTCTGGAGTCATTATTTACATGTAGCGTACTGACAAATCGATAACTCATTGTTGCAATGAATAAGTGTTAAACATTGCTGTCCATCTCACGCACTGTGGAAATCGGCGTCATGAGAAGCAGTCAGCGAGTGAACTGCCTATGACGAATGTAGTCCGTAACCATCAAGTTTTTACGCTCATAGGTACAATAACAGCTCTAATTTTATTGTGATATCAATTATATTGGCAGCCACAACGGGTTTTTGCCGTCGCCTCATGCCCCGTATAAAGTCGATATATGTAAAAGGGGGGGGGCGAGGGGGAACGCGGCTGAACCAGATATCAAACGAGCCCCGGCAACATCACACCACTCCGAATGCGATAACATTACACCACTGCGAAGGCTGGCGTCGAAGAAGCGAGAAAATGCCTCGCCCGTCTTTAACGAGCATGAAAAGACGCGATACGGTACCTATGGGAGTGTGTGGTAGGGGGGTGGAGGCTTTCGCTCGAGCGACGGCTGTGGAATTGGCGCGGTCGCAATTGCTGGCGCGCCCAGTATCTTGGCAGCCATCAGACGCTCTGCGTGCTGCATAGCGCCGCCGTGGTCACGTGCTCCGTTCCCGGCATCTCCTATATATATATATATATATATATATATATATATATATATATATATATATATTATGACGTCTCGGTAGCGACGACGTTTATTAGGACTGCACACTCAGCAGCGAACCAGCCAAGGCCCACACACGATAATGATGATGCCGAGGCACCGAAGATGAAGCTAAACCACAGCAGGATGATGATGATTATGTACAGATGAGGAAGTAGTGCATAGTAAATGCCCACACTATTCCCCCCCCCCCCCCCCCCCCCCGCATGAAAGCGGCCATCCTGGCCGCAGCTCACGGCGACGGATAACGCCGCATGAAAGGTTTCATGCGGGAGACGTGGACGACCTCGGTGCCGCGACAACGGCGATCTGTTGGGGCGACAACCGGAGCCACACGGTAATTGACAGGTGATGTCTGCTCCAGTACAATGTATGGCCCGATGAATTTCGGCTGGAACTTCTCGCACAAACCAGGAGTGCGCAAGGGTGTCAACAGGAGTACCTCGTCACCAGATCGGAATGATGCAGCTCGATGGGATGTGTCATAAATTATCTTGCGGTCTTGTTGTCTGGCTTCTGTATTTATGCGAGCCCGCTGGCGACACTGGGCGAGTCGTGATATGAATTCTTCGCTGCACGATGTAGAGAGAGGGACGGGAAATTTGAAGAAAGAAGCCTCGAAGATGGAGGTAGGAGACCGTCCATAAACTAAGTAAAATGGTGAGTAGCCGGTAGTGCGTTGAACGGCCGTGTTGTAGGCGTGCGTAACAAAGGGGAGAAGCTTATCCCAATTTTTGTGGTCAGGCTGTATATACACGGCAATCATATCGGCAAGCGTGCCATGAAATCTCTCCGTCAGGCCGTTAGTTTGTGGGTGATAGCTAGATGTCGTCTTGTGGGTGGTGCCAGAGGCGCGCAGGACTTCGTTAAGAAGTTGGGAGAGAAATACCTTCCCACGGTCGCTCAGCAGGACTCGAGGAGCGCCGTGGCGGAGAATTATAGCTTCGAGGACAAAGTCGGCAACCTCCGAAGCTGAGCCAGTAATCACCGATGTGGTCTCTGCGTAGCGTGTCAGGTGATCGATGGCGGTCACTATCTATCGATTTCCAGCGGCAGTGACAGGAAGGGGTCCGTAGAGGTCGACGCCAACAACCTCGAATGGTGCAAGGGGACAGGGAATAGGCTGTAAATCGCCGGCAGGAGCGGATGTTGGGAGTTTGCGACGCTGACACGGTGAACAGGAACTGACGTACTTCGCCACACTAATAGAAAGACCTGGCCAATAGAAGCGGCTTCGGATCCGATGGTAGGTTTTGTGAAAACCTAGATGTCCAGCAGTCAGGTCATCGTGGAATGCTTCAAGGACCGGTGCACGAAGACAACGTGGCAGCACGGGCACCCAGCGTTGGCCGTCAGGATGGAAAATGCGCCGATACAGCACGGAATTGTGTAGCCTGAAGTTAGTGAGTTGGCGGCGAAGTCGGGCGTTAGGTGGGTGAACGGCGTCAGATATGTAGTCCATAATGCGTCGGCAATAAGGGTCAGCCCGTTGGCGAGAAGCGAAGGTTTGATCGTTGGCCGGAGAAAAGTCGTCTATTGAGGCTAGAGAGGAGACCGGAGCAGAAGGGACGGCAGAGGAGCTTCTGTGCGACACATTTGTCGAGGTTTCGGGAGTTTGCGCAGGAAGCGGGCAACGAGAGAGAGCGTCAGCGTCTTGGTGCGTTTTTCCAGGCTTATGGACAATCTCAAAGTCATATTATATATATATAACGCCACAATATATATATATATATAACGCCCTCGCTACATAGCGCTCACGCGAATGCGTCTGCGAGTGCCAGAAGGAACGTGCTCGCTTGGTGCTGCTGTTCTGGGCCAAGTTTCTGGATGGTCCAAAGAGTACGGCGCATAGGGTGGTTGCGCGGTGTGAAGCGCAGGTCAGAAAACATCATGAGGACAAGACGTAGCTCACAGCTCGGCTCTGCGGTTGTCTCCAAGACTCGACCGTCACATGATACCTTACAGAAATGCATGCTTACTTAATAAGCCCACGGTCACTATAACTAAATTTGCCCTAAAGATGCTGTTCTTGTTGTTGATGTTCTTGTTATATGGGGTGTAACGTCCAACCAGCTCTGATTATGAGACGCCGTTGTGGAAGGCTCCGGAAATTTTGACCAACGGGGGTTCTTTAACGTGCGTTGACATCGCACAGCACACGGGCCTCAGCATTTCACCTCCGTCGAATTGCAGCCGCAACAGTCGGGATTCGGTCCCGCGACCCTCGTATCAGCGGCCGAGTTCCATAGCAAGTGGACCACCGTGGCGGGGCAGATGCAATTCTTACTTTGTATAATATATCGCGTATTGCTATCGCAGTCATTGCTTCGTCCTTCTGGCGAAACTGATCTTTTATAAGTCACCAATGGTTCTTAACATGAACTGAACAACTTTTACCGAAGCCTGGTGCTCATTATCCAAACCAGCAACTAATTTCAGAGGTCACCTCAAAGTTCCAGGATGTCTGCATGGTGCCCGTCAACAAACGCCAATTAACGTAAACACCACATTGTAACTCGGGCGCACTGCACCAGCTGTGGTTATATGAAGGTGCCGTTACGGGTTTCGATGTTTCGAAACCGCTTGCCAACTTACTGTTCTTACAAAACTACAGAAAGTCATATTGTAAAATGAATAAAAAAAAGCGGATTGCAACAGCATGGATGGCTCAAAGAATCTTCAGCAATTTCAGCTTCACACAGGAGCTGCATGTGGTGGCGAGAGGGCACTATGCATGCAGGTCATAAGTGTTGGGTGGGCAAACAAGAAGGCCTCGAACAAGAAGACACACACCAAACGAAGAATAAAACGCTAGCCTTTATGACCAATGCTACTTGCAGTGCAATGTTTCGCGGCAGATTCAGAAAATAGCAGGTCACTGAAATATGTAACTCGTACTGTCTGCTATGGGTGAAGTATGGCCGCATTTATTTATTTATTTTTATTTATTTTCTACATACTGCCAATTCCATTAGGGATTATTGCAGGAAGGACACAACTTATAAGTATACAAAGGTAAAAAGAAAAAACGCATACATTGCAAAAGGTACAAAAGGCATACATTTCAAAAGGTGCAAAGAAAGGCATATACTGCAATAGTAGTTAGTGGCATGTGGGTAGCGCTGGAAGTACAAAGGGTAAGGTACATCAATAAGGAACTTTGAAAAAAAAAATATTTGTAGTTTTATGTTTGTGTATCCTGTAAGTACTTTTCGAGTAGTGATTGAAAGGTGGTTACTGAGGAGGTATTGATAATAGTGGAAGGCAGGTTGTTCCAACGTCTTATGGCTAGCAGGCAGGCAGGCAGGCACAGAACTTTATTTTTGTCCTGAGGAACTGCAGTTGGACGTCCCCTTTTAGGGGGATCCTGTAGCAGTTGCGGGCCGCTCCCACGCAGGGACAGGAAGACCGTGGCCCTCCGCCCTCTCGCAGGCTCTCTGGACAGCCCGAAGTTGAACCGAAAGGTCGCCGCTTCTCAGGGCTTCCTCCCAGTCCTCTTCTTTGCTGAACTCTGTGTCACGTAACGCAGGACATTGCCAGAGCATGTGAGCTAGTGAGCAGTAAGTCTCTCCGCAGTTCGGACAATGCGGTTCAACATTGGGCGAGAAGTTACTAAACCTGCCTCGCGAAGGGAAAGACCCCGTTTGGAGCATCCTGAAGGCCGAAGACTGCGGACGAGTGAGTTTAGGGTGAGGAAGTGGAAAGACCCTCCGAGAGAGATGATAATGAGTCACGATCTCGTGAAAAGTGAGGAGCGGGTCCCTGTACCTGCCGGCATCCCCGCCCGCGAATTCGCCGGGACCGCCGCGGTGAGTGAAACCTCGCGCACGGTCATGGGCAAACTCATTGGCGTTGGGGACATCGGGCAGGAAGAAAGAGTATTTAAAACAATTAGTATAAAAGCGATATTCATTTAGGGTGTATGAATGCTTTAGTCTAGTTACTCTTGTGTCTGCAATAGAGATGTATTTGTAACTGTTAAAATTTAGCTTGTTATGAACTAATTGATGAAGCAATTTCAATCGGGCGAGCGTGGCGCGGTTTTCAATTGCTAGTAATCCGGCCGAATTGATCAAAGCACTTGGAGGGTCTTTGTGTTGATATTTATTGAAGATGAATCTAATCGCCTTCCTTTGCACTGCCTCTAAAATGGTAATTAATTTATTAGTCGATGGAAGCCAAGCTGGAGTAGCATATTCTAATACCGACCTAATGAATGTATTGTAAGCTAGTAATTTAGTCTCACGGGGTGCTTGACGAATCACATTGAAGTTCTCATGGCTAGTAGCTAAGCACTGACATCTGTGAGGTATCCCTAGTGGAACCTTGAGCAAAGGGACTTCTAACTTTATATGCCTTCGTACAAGAACGATTGTGCTAACGTGAAACGTCATCTTTTTAACAGTGATTGGGCTGCCATCCTGTTTTGTGTTATCTACCTGCTCTCTGTATGCTGTATCTATTGACACGTGGTCGTGACGCACGCAGAACTCAAGCGATGTCAGGCGAACTGCTTATTGGGAGAACTTATGCCTAGCAAAACAAAGCCAATGACAACGCACAGCAATAGCGGAGTCAACACTCTTCGGTCGACGGGAACATTGACTAGCGGCGCAATGCCTAGCTTTTATACACACGTCATAACGCATTCTCACATTTTCTCTGGAATTCCAGAAGTCACTCAAATGCACGCGTCAGACACGCCAAGTTTGAAGAAGGAGCAACACGGTTCCCGAAATGACGTGCAAGATAAACGGTGCCTGCGTTGCGCTTAACAGAAAGTGATAACGGCGTCCCCGCAAACAATCACAGCAAGCGAGCAATTTAGGGGAAGGTGATAATGGCGTTCTCTTTCAAACAAATGAAAACAACCACACGTGTCAGTGTGAACGCTTTTAATGTCTTATTGTTTGCAGAGTTTAACGAAATTGCGCGAGATTAGAAAGGAATGTTATACCAGAGCTGCGCACGTCGCATTTTCAGGGTCAAAATTTCGCAGCACTTGTACTCTGGGACATTACTACCCTCAGACATGCTTACCGAACTGTCGCTGGGACACGGCGCCAGAGAAGGAACCACAAGCTAAAGTCACAAGAAGTAATTCCATAAATTTCTTCCTCTTAGCCTGTTTTCGTGGGTTCTGCGTGCATCATTCGTCGTTCCACCCTAGCATGTTTGACACAGCTAATGCCATGGCGCGCACGCGCCTATTTGCGCGGTACTTTTTGAAGTATTACGAATACTCATAGAACGCAAAAAAGTAAAGTTATAGACTCCTACGTACTCCCACTATACTAATTTGTATTGTGGTATCGACAACGCGGATTGTTTTTAATGTACAGTGCAAGCGAGCTGAAATACGCTATGATATAGAAAATGCGCGTGCGACCATTTTTGTGTGTTATGGAACATTTTGTGTGCGACCTGTGTTATGGAACATTTGTTCACATAACACATTTATTGCGGATACTTCTAGAGCAGGGAGTTTTCACGGGCGCTTGAAGCACCTTAGGGCGTCGGGCTGTCGGCATCTGTGGTGCCCTGTCGTTTAGGTAAACCCAGTTGCCAAGCGATGGTGTAAAACGAAGTGTATAATAGATGAAACCGACTCGTAATAAACTAGCACGATTTAAGCTAATATAAAATAAAAGGAATACTTCGCCTTTACATTCCATTAATAACAAAAACTTGTTAAACTATGTTGTTAAGATCGTGCGAGCCCATCCTGGTGGCAGTGCGCTCAGACAGGGCATGTTCATGTGTGCGCCGATCCTGGAGTTATGTAACCTTTACACTGTGTGTTTAGGTTTGTCATGTCAGAAGCCATTTTCACGAGTTTGGGCTAATGCGCTCGGGCCGTCGGCGTCTAACGTCAATGTCGTGACCGCGGTGAAAGCAAGCCCATAAGCAGCAGCAGACATTTCCTGTGGGAAACACCAGCGCATCACCGCAGGCGTCGCAACTTCCCAGGTTTAGCGTTAGTGAAGCAGTTATGATTTTCTTTTCTTAGGGATCGAAGATACCCGACTATCCATGACCTCCACAGCTTTGTTGTTCCCGCTGGGACCAGTAAGGCCTGAGAGTTCGGTGTGCCTTGCATATGAACCTTGGTTGCCGTTATGACGGTCCTTTGGTTCCGGAAAAATGGCGTCAGTGCTTATCAAAAAAGACTGGAAGACTGGCACGCCTTCTGTTTTTTTAAAGGCATTTTTAAAATTCGCGAATTTCTAACTAACGTTTTTGACGTTGCAGAGATGGAGACCAGCTATAATATGATAATGCCCGAGTGACATTTCTAAGGTTCACTAGCAAAAGATCCATGACATTCAGTGGCTTCAGCCACAAAGCGATTAATGTCTATCTTCCTGGAAAGAGCTGGCAAATGGTCAGGTTAAGAGATGTGTGGTAGGGAATGAATTTTTAAAAATGCGAAGTACTGCACTTCCACTAATATCAGTGAAAACTAATGACGTAGGCGGATCACCGCCATAAGCGACATGCCAGCGAACCTGAAGTCATAAAAAAGAAGAAAAGAAGGAAATCAAGTTTTGCCGATACCCGGGAATTGTGGCATATGCAGTGGGCGCGGTGGTTTTAGGTGGTGTTGGTGCTGGAGCAGGCGTGTTTAGCCCTTATTCGAGGGCATACGAGGCATCAGTTTTCTATGTGTGCATCAGTCACACATGTGTGAATTCAGAGAACTTCTAGTGAAATGAAGGAAGAGTTCAGTGAAGTCAGGACCTGGTGGCGCCGTTATGTACAGAGAAAGAAATTGGTTCAAGTCACCTAAATATTGTTTTTTCACTCACTGCCTGAGTTGAACGTGTGCGTTTAAAAAGAGAACAATTCGATGTGCGCCTCCGCTGTTCCCAGTTCAGATGCTCACCAATGTGTTCTGGCGAATAAAAAAGTCTTGTGAGCTTTTCTGATTTCGGGACTGGGTGTCAGCAGACCAGCGAGAGTCTGAAAATGAATTTGCAGTCAATAAAGGGATTGCCTATGTTATGCTGCTGTCATTTCACTCCGCTACCACTGTTCTGAGATTTTTGTAAAACAGTTCCCGGCAAAACTGAGGTCATGAATCAAGTGAACCATTGCTAGGTACTACGCATATGTTCGGAACTTCCGCAATATGTAGCAAGAACTTTGCCTTTCTGCTGCAATGTCAGGGCATTTGTACATGTGTATGACTGCGAACAATTTCTATATTCCAGAATTCAACAATATATCGTCAGTTATGACTGCATATTATAACATTTATAGATGCTATTCTATTGAATCATATCTTTTGAAATGCGGATCAGTTCTTGTAAATCCATTTTCTAGGAGCGTTATGAGGGTCCAGAGAGTACACATTGAAAAAAAGCGATAGAGAAAAGCAACGAAGAAAAAAGCACGACACCAAAACAGCCATGCCCTGGGCAGAGGACACTATGTAAAGTCGCCGCTGCAGCAGGTCTGCTAGTTTTTTGCCCTTTGTTCTCAACTTTCACTTATGGGTCGCTTTTCGCTGTTTCGCGGATTATTGTTCTTTTTTTCTTCTCCTCGTTACTTTACTTACACTTTAACTGCTTAGCTATTGCTAAACTTATTTTGTCCTTTCCCTTACTTCCGCTCCACTTCATCTACATCGTTCATTTCCCACCTCCTCCCTATTCGTCTTCTTGTCCCCTTCCCTAATTTCGTCGTCCTTTTCTGTACCACTGACATCCCAGTGGACGGCTGAAGAACAAGATATCCTCAAACATCAGCCCTACCAGTAGGGCGTTGTCCAGTGTGCCGAGACAACCGCAGAGAAAACAAACTATTAAAAAATGAACTAGTGAATAAAAAGCGAAAATGATTAACAATGTTCAAATGCACAAGAGAAGGCGACACAGTCCTCATGCAAGCACAAGGCCAATCTGGCTACTGAATTCTCCCCCTTTTTATCTTGCCCAAGTGTTGCAGCTGAATGATCCTAACGCCAAATCTGCCTATCACGCAGATAAATATTGCGGGCTTTCAGGACTCTATTCTGTTATTTGTATGTTCGCGGTGCGGGAACAGTTCTTTATCTTTCTGATTCCATTTATTAGGAGGCGATGGAGTGTATTATTTACTGCGCTCTTTCCATGTATCCCTTCAATAAAGGTCACGCTCATCTTTATGCCTCTAACTGTACCGAATCTACACTTTAAACACTATCTTCGGTATGTCAGAGAGTAAAGTGAGAGAGCAGCATTCGAATAGTAGTCAACTGTTTCTCGCCATCTCGAGAACTCCACGCGAATTCGGTTCCGAACACCCTGGACTACGCTATTCCCGTTCGGTCAGGTAAGGAACATGGTTGCACAAACATTGTCTTTGTGGAGGTATTATTTTCTGGTATTTTAATGCAATTTCCCAAATCCATGCGCTGTTACAAACTAGAATTTAACCTAAGAATAAACTGCGTTAATGCAATTCGTTTTGCATTACGAAAATTGAAATATAGGCAGAAATGAAACACCCTTTATTGCGATTATGCACCCAATACGCTACCTATCCTCTTATAAATAAGCTACGTTCGTGCTATTTGTTTCCCGTTAGGCAAATGAATAACGTAGCCATAGGTGACAAAAGTATGAGTACCACAAAATATTCTGCTAATTGGACAGTCATTCTAAGATTACGAAGTAGTATTTTCTTTACTTTAGAGCAAATATGCGTGTCTAAAAAATGCCGACTTGCCACTTATTTGGTTTCATGCTGTCTTTCTCGTCACTGCTTGAGTATGCTACGAGAAGCGGTAAGCTTTACAAACACAGAGAAGTGTGCGCACAGGAAACGTTCAGGAATTTTGTGCGAAACCTACGCTATCTCCATAGCTTACTAACAATGTTCAGGCTCAAAAAGAAACAAGGAAGAAAATGAACAAAGGAAAGACACACACGTTCTATTCTCTTCCTCGTTTCTTTCTGCGCCTAAATATGTTTAGTAAGCTAAGTCACCAACTAGCCCCAAAAAAAGTGCTTCCTGACTATCTTCATATAAAATGACGTGCCCGACGATTATTCCAGATTCCTGGCGATCTTTTCTGCTGTCCTAGCTGTACGTACAAGTATGTGGTTGAATTCTATGAGGGAAGGAACATTTTTCAGTGAGACTTGTCAGGTCTCCTAGCGATCACTTCTTATCTGCAGACAGGCTATTTTGCTGTGTGTCACTAAAAGTGCATTTGTAGTACCCCGCGACCGAGTTCTTGAGCCTGCATTTATTATATATAAGCCTGTGGTTCACGGTTATGGAATCCCAAAGCGATTAGGTATGCAGTACAAGAACACTAGTGTGCTGGCCAGTCTATGGAACTTAGAAGCACTACAAGCATCGGGTGTTTTCAGGGAAGCAATACAGTACATTTTAGTCAGGATAACATATTTTGCCACGGCAGTATTAGGGAGCGTTTGTCACAGAAATGGCTTTGATGGCGAGCACCTTCAGATCAAAATGGCGGCTCCAGCGATCGCTGTAATTAAAAAGTATGGAAAGCAGGTAAAGTTCACACTAACGTTTCAAGTGAAGATTGTATAGTCGAGCCTATGTCGGCGTAGTTGGCGTAGAGGTCGCCATTCCAAAACACTCAGATGGACACACCCTCACGAGCATTTCAAAAAAGAAACCGTTCTTCTTTCGTTTATACCGCCCATGGAGGAAGACCTGAAACCGTCACCGCGACATATCTTGTCCTCGCATCTATCCCAAGTGCTCCAGCATAACTACTAAACTGTTGTGGTTAGAACTGACGTTTTGGAGCGTAAAACATGTATATAATTGGGCATCCACATTTAAACAAGTGCACTGTTTTCGGACATTGTTAAAGCGCTCGACTTGTTTGTCAGATACCAGCACGCATTTTAATTGCGCGTAAAATGCATCGGCGTTGTGTACTTGTGTTTGGTAGACATCTGGAGCAGAAATTGAATGTTATTTGCCTAAGGAACGGACGCTAAATTCTGGAGCCTATGTAATCACGGCTAAGCGTCCGCAGCGGAAGGGGACTGAAAGAGAGTAAAAAAATTGGCCGCGTATCTCCGTGCTTCGCTGCAAATGCCGTCGAAAGACGATAGCCTTCTACCGGCAGTACTACATGAGTCCCGTTTAGCGTGTTTCTATTCCCCCCGAGGAGTTGCGCAAGCGAGAGGGAAAACGAAGAGACGCGAGGAGAGAAAGGGACCGGCCGGAGTGGCGGGCGGCCGTTCCCTGCCTTCCGTTCGGCACGGATGGATGGATGGACGCTATGAGCGCCCCTTTGTAGCGGGGCGGTGACATGTGCGCCACCAGGCTCGTAAGAAGATTTAAGCACTTTTTTTTTCTCTGTCTTTAAATTTTCCTCATGCCTTTTAAATTTACTTCAATCAAATCGATCATACTATAGAAAAAACGGAAATTCATAGCCCAGTTCCCTGCCCCTTATGGCAGAAGGTCCTTATTTTTCTCTATAATTATTTTTGTCCGTTCTCTCTAGTTTTCTGCCACCAGTATTCTAACCGTCTCTTACTTATTTCAGTCGCGGCTATGTTCAGCTTCCCGTTGTTCGCCCTAAAACCCAAGGCTTCCTGTAGGGTGGTGCCCAAACGTACACCTGGGCGGATATTTCCGCATTCAATCAGAACATGCTCCGTCGTTTCCCTATCTTCCTCACAGCATGTGCATTTTTCTTCTTCTTTACTGAATTTCGCTTTATAAATACGCGTTCTAAGGCAGCCCGATCTCGCTTCAAACAATAAAGCGCTTCCTCTTGAATTATCATAAAATGCGTCCCTCTTATTATGGCGCCCTTATCTCGCACGAGCGCGAGATAAGGGCGCCATCTGGCCATGGTTACCAGAAACGCAAGAAGCGTGCCTAGTACAGGAAACGTCCGCTTTTGCGCATCCTAACAAGCACTAGGGTCTTTAGAATTACGCATCTATGTATTTTCTACTAAAGGAACACACCGTCCAATACATACGTATTGATGTTGCGCCTCACATATGCGTAATATTTGCTTTTTGGCCGACTGTGTTCAGAAGTATGAAGGTAGCCCCCAGTTCAAGCTGGGTGGTCGTTGAGGAAGGGGTTCACCTTTCGCAGCAGGACAGACACACAAACCCACACACACACACACACAGACAGACAGACCAAAATTTCTGCGTTGAAGTATCCCAAGAAAGACTATCGTCTTTAAAAGACGCACTGAAGAGGTATGGAAATATTGACCATCTCGGTTTCTTCAACGTACAATGACAACGCGCAGTACACGGTCCTCTGACATTTACGGCTCCTTTTAAAATGCAACCGCCGCCGCAGGGGTCGGACCCGCGTTTTTTAGATCGAAGCCGAGCACCATAAGCACTACACACCACTGCCGTGTTTGGACGGACGCATTTCTGCAGTTCCCGGTTGGGGGAAGCCCAATAATGTACGGAAATACTAGTCATGTAATTCCGCTATCCTCGACAGCCAACTTCCTCTCACGTGTAGTGCGCATTGCCTCTCGGCTAGTATTCGCCAACAGTGTTGCCCTGCCGCTTGAGGTTCTCTTGAGCAGCAAGTTTTAGTCTCGTTTAGCCGCAAATTGATGTACCGCTTGGTTATGATTCCACCGGGGCCGATTTTATTAACCTCTCATTTCAATTTTTCGTGAATACACTCGTCAGGAACATCCTTCATGCCTTCAGTCGTAAGGAACATCCGTCAGGAACATTTTGAGCACCTCGGAATATTCGGTAAGTAATGAGCTTTTCTTTATTGTGTTCTGTTACCCACTCTTTTACACCTTGTCTTTAGCGCAAGTTTTTCAACAGAGAACCAGTACGGCATGTGAATCAGCGCCCTGGTAATCAATCTTCGTATGAACACTTGGAATGTCCTATTATTTGCAGATTTTAACGGAATTGCGTGAGATGAGAAAAAGAGCGACGTACGCAGCACTGGTAGCATTTTCGGGGTCCAAATATCGCAGCACTTGCGCTCTAGGACAATAGCACCCTCAGACATGCTTACCGAACTGTCGCTGGGGCACGGCGCCAGAGAAGGAACCACAAGCTAAAGTCGCAAGAAGTGGTCCCACATTTCTTCCTCTTAGCCTGTTTTCGTGGGGTCTGCGTGCATCATCGGTCGTTCCACCCTAGCATGTTTGACAGAGCTACTGCCGTGGCGCGCATGTGCCTATTTGCGCGGTACTTCTTTTTTTCAAGTATCACGCATACTCATAGAACGCAAAAAAGTAATGTCATATACTCCTACAGCACTCCTAGTGTACTAATATGTATTATGGTATCGACAACACGGTTTGTTTTTAATGTACGGTGCAAGCGAGCGGGAATCCGCTATGATATAGAAAATGCGCGTGCGACCGTTTTTGTGACCCGAACAGTATTGCGAAGGCATGTGTTAAGGAACATTCATTCACATAACACATTTATTGCGGATGCTTCTAGAGTAGAGCGTTAGTGAAGCAGTTATGATTTTCTTTTCTTGGTATCGAAAATACCCTACTACCAATGACCTCAAGAGCTTTGTTTTTCCCGCTCGGGCCACTAAGGCCTGAGAGTTCCGGATGCCTTGCGTATGAACCTTGGTTGTCCTTTTGACGGACGTTTAGTTCCAAGAAAATGACGTCAGTTTCTGTCTAACAAGACCGGAAGACTGACACGCCTTCAGTTTCCGCAAGGCATTTTTAAAATTCGCGAACTTCTAAGGTTTTCGACATTGCAGAGATGGAGACTAGCTATAGATGGAGACTAGATGGAGACTAGTGACATTTCCTGGATTCACTAGCAAAAGATGCCTGACATTCAGTGGCCTGAGCCACAAAGCAAATAATATTCAACATCCTGGAGAAAGTTAGCAAAATGCGAAGTACTAAACTTCCACTATAATCAGTCAGAACGAAAGTTGTAAACTATCTATGGCTTCCGCCATGAGCGATATGACAGCGGAGATGCAGTCGGAAAAAGTTAAGAGAATCATGTATGGCCCATACCAGACAAATGTGGAATTTCTGATGGGCGCGGTGTTCATGGCCTTAGTGTTGCACCAGACGTGTTTAGATCTTATACCAGCGGACACGTGTCCTGAATACTGTACGCGTGAATCAGTCGCATATCACGCAACTTCTGTTCACGGAACTTCTATTCAAGTGATGGTAGAGTTGACTGAAGTCCACGACATTGTGGCGCCATTATCTTCGGAGAAAGAGATCGGTTCAGGTCACCTAATTTTTTTTTCACTCGCTGTCTGAGTGCAATGTGTGCGTTTAAAAAGCGCACAATTAGATGTGCGCCTCACCTGGGTCCAGTTCAGCTGCTCACCAAGGTGTTCTTGGGACTGAATGATTGATTGATGACGATGATGATTTGTGGGGCTTAACGTCCCAAAACCATTTCTGGTTATGGCAGAGGCCGTAGTGGAGGGCTCTGGAAATTTTGACCACCTGGGGTTTTTTAGCGTTAACTGCCATCGCACAGTACACGGGCCTCAACACTTCGCCTCCATCGAAATGTAGCCGCCGCAGCCGGGATTCGATCCCGCGACCCTCGGATCAGCAGCCGAGTACGGGGCCTTGAAACTAAAAAGTCGCGTGAGCTTTTGCGCTTCCGGGACAGTTGTCAGGAGACCAGCGAGAGTCTGAAAAATAAATCTAATATAAATAAAGCAATTGGTTAATTATTATTATTTATTTATTTATTTATTTATTTATTTGGTACCCACAGCGCCGAGGCATTACATTGGGGGAGGGGTTTACAGTAAGTCTGGACAGTTCAATATTTTGTCATATATAAAGCGTGGAAAACGGTAATAACAACAACAATAGCTACAGCAGATTGACAACATAAGTTATACAAAGCAAAATGTGCCAAAAAAATAACACACACACTACAAGGTTGAGTCACTACCAATTTACCACAGTGCTTGCTACTCACGTAAAAGTGACAGCAGCATTAGTGTTACGGAGTGAACGGTACGGGAATGGTAATTCTGAGATTTTTCTAAAATTGTTTCCTGCAAAACTAAACTCGTGAATCAGGTGAACCTTTGGGAAGTACTAGGCGCATGTGCGTAATTTCCATGCTATGTAGCGAGACCGTTGCTCTCCTGCTGCAATGTCAGCGCATGTGTACATGTGTACGACCGCGAACGATGTTATTTCTAAATTCAACTATAGATCTTATGCAAGGACTGCTTAAGATAACACTTATAGATGTTATTCTATGTTGTAATGTCTTTGAAAATGCAGGTCAGTTGTGTAAAATGCATTATTCGATAGGTTATGACGGTGTAGAGCCGGAACCTTCCGAAAAAGCGAAACAGAAAAGAAGGAAGTGAAAAATAGGTCATTACAAGCAGCCATGCCCTGTGCAGAGCACTCTTTAATGTCCGAACTTGTGCAAGCCTGTGGTGATTATTCCATCTTCCTTTTGTCAATTTCGCTTGTGGGTCGCCTTCCGCTGTTTCATGGAGAATCATTTTTTTCTTGTCCTGCTTTACATTAGTTAGAGTTTACTTGCTTTTCTATCGTTAAGCTTTTCTTCCCCTCTTATTCTCTTACATGCTCTATTCCTCTCCTCGTCCCTGTTTGTCTTTTTCTGCGATTCCTCAATTTAGGCCTTTTTGTTGTTTTTTGCATCAGTGACAGCGGGGTCGACGGCTGAAGAAAGAAATATGCTGAAACATCAGAACTATCAGCAAGGCATTGTCCGGGTGCCGCGACAACTATAAACAAACCGAAATCATTAAAAATATATCGTGAACTCGTGAGAAAGGGGCGATGTCGATTTGCAACCTTCAAATGGTCCTCGATTTCGCAAAGCGAAATCTGGCTACTCTATTCCCCCCCCCCCCGCCCCTTTCTATCTTGCAGAAGTGTTGCAGCTGAGTGATTATGAAATGTATTCCACCACTCTTACTGAAGCTGACTCGATAAAATACTTAGGCCTCACAATATCAAAGTACTTATGTTGGAAAGCACACGTAAACCAGACTTGTGCAGCCACAGGAAAAAAATTATGGTTTCTTCGCCGTAAACTAAAGCTAGAAACACCATCCGTCAAGCTGCTTGCATACTTGACTTACGTCAGACCAGCGTTAGAACATGCCAGCGCGGTGTAGGACCCGTTCCAATCGGGGTTGATAAATAGCGTTGAAAAGATTCAAAGAAAAGCCACAGGGTTTATTTTATCTCGGTACTCTCGAGATGACTCCGTTTCCCAAATGCTTCGGTTGCTTGAACTGCCAATGCTGGCTCAACGCCGGAAGCTTACTACACTTAAACTTCCTTTCTTGTTATCAAAAGACCATGTTAATATTGAAACCAGAACATATATTGTTCCGAGGCAACCCTGTAATGTCAGATCAAGTAATCAATTTTCGTACACGGTTCCAAAATCCTATCTTGATGTGTACGCGTAGTGCTTTTTTCCTCAAACGATAAAAGAGTGGAACGATTTGCCAGTATCTGTACTGAGTTCAATGACCATTGGAAGTTTTGAAGAGCGCATTAAAAACCTCTTATAAAATTGATTATTGCTAGTGTTGCATATACACTCTCATAATGTTCGAAAGTTCATGCTGTAGTTACTCATATTGCATATTATAACACCGTCAAAGTGTCTGTATGTATGTTGTTGTTTTTTCTTTTCTTCTACAGCTTCGTATTTTGTATTTGAAATATGTATTTTTTGCTGTTTTGTTTTCACGTTATTGTACATTATTTTTCTCATTTGTAAATTCACTGTACCCACCCTGTTACGGCCAGGACGGCCAACAGTATTTGGAAATAAATAAAAAAAAATAAAAAATTCTAGCGCCACAGCTGCCTGCCATGCAGATGAATATTCTCATCTTTGCCGGCTGTTTTCTGTTATTTGTAAGTTTTCGGTGCGGGAGCAGGTCTTTATCTTTCTCATTCTATTTATTAGGAGTTGAAGGAGCTTTTTATTCGCCGCACTCTTTCCATGTATCGTTAAGCAGAGGTCACATTCATCTTTAAGCCTCGAAATGTGCCGTTTCCACACTCTAAACGCGCCCGTTGATATTTCAAAGAGTGAACTGAGGGAGTAGCATTCAAAGCGTATTTAACTGTTTCGGGCAAGCTTGACGCCACTTTTGCGAGTTCGGGACACATTATTTTACGCTGTTCTTGTTCCGTAAGGTAAGAGAATGATTCCACCAACTTCGTCTTCTCGCAGGTATTAATCTTTGATCACTTTAATGCAATTTCTTGCATCAATGACCCCTATAAACGAGGTATTATCCTCAAGAATAAACTGAGTTCATGCTATTCATTTTGCATCAGGCAAATGAAAAAAATAGGATAAATGACACACCGCTGAATTACTGTAGAGTGATCTGATAATCGGGCCATCTTTCTAAGATTGCGAAGTAATAATATTTTTTTAATATTTTAGAGCAAATATGCTTGTCTACAAAATGCCGACTTCCCATTTGGTTGGTGTGATGCTGTCTTTCGCGCCACTCCTTGAGTATGCGACGACAAGCGGTAAGTTTTATAAACGCCTAGAATTGTGCGTACAGTAAACTTTCATTGTGTTTGTGTGAAACGTACACTGTCTCTACAGAAAATTTCGTGCCCGCCGGATATTCCAGATTCCTGGCGATCTGCTCTGCACTGCAAGCTGTTCCTACAAATATGTGTTTCAAATGCAAGAGGGAAGGAATATTTTTCAGTGGAACTTGTCAGGTCTCCTAGCGCGCACTTATTATGTGTAGACAGGCTATTTTTCTATCTGTCACTAAGACTGAATTGACAGTACCCCGCGACCGAGTTCGTGTGCCTACATTTACTATACATAAGCCAATGACGGTTCTTTAATCGTAAAGCGATTAGGTATGCAGTATAAGAACACTAGTGTGCTGGCCTACCTATGAAATTTAGAAACACTACCAGCATCGGGGGTGTTCCGGGAAGCAATACAGAACACTTTAGTAATGAGATCATATTTTGCCACGGAAGTATTAGGGAGCGTTTCTCACAGAAACTGCTTTTACGGCGAGCATAGTAATTTATGAAGCCCAAGTCGGAAGCACGGCTAAGCGTCCGTAGGGGAAGGGAACCGAAAGAGATGGAACAGAAAAGACGCAGTGAAGAGCTACTGCAATTTGTACCACCTCGAGTTCTTTAACGTGCACTGACAACGCAGAGTACACGGTCCTATGGCATTTTCGCCTCCGCTGAAAATGCGACCGCCGCGGCAGGTGTCGAACCCGGGTTTTTTGGGTGGCAGCCGAGGGCCACAACCTCTACACCACCGCGGTGTTGGGACGAAAGCATTTCTGCAGTTCCAGGCGGGGGGAAGCCCAATAATCCACGAAAATACTAAAATGTGCCATCCTGTAATTCCGCCAGCCTCGACAGCCAACCTCCTCTGATATCTAGTGCGCATTGCCTTTGGGCTAGTATTCACCCGCGTTGTTGCCCTGCCGCTTGAGGTTTTCTTGAGCAGCAAGTTTTAGTATCATTTAGCCGCAAAATAATGCACCACTTAGTTATGATTTCACCGGGGCCCGTTATATTAATCTCCTATATCAATTTTGAAATGCTACAGGCGTCAGGAATATCACTCGACGCCCATTCACAGGCGTTTCCTTCCTCAATAAGCAAAATTGCCTATTGAGGAAGGAATTTGGAAATTTTTAGGTACGTAGATTACTTTTTGAATTGTGATGAAACGATTTTTTAGCCAAGCAGGTATTCAGCTCGCTGAACACCTTTGACATGGCACCACTATATTCTGCCAAGAGGTACCTACTTAAAATATTAAGGCGCCTTCCTTTTACAGTATATGAAAAGGGCTCGCATTCACATTCTCAAACTTCCGAGTGTAGCGAACATTTCGAATACCGCATCATGTGCTTTTTCAGCAGCTCTGTGCGGGTTTAACGCCCCAAGGATTGAAGAATACGATACCATGTTCCCGAGTTGCCCATGCGTAGGAGCCATGTGTTATAATGGCAGCGTCACAATCTTGGGTTAAGGCCATGGCCTTCTGACTTGAACAAGCTTCATTTGATTCGCGAAGGCTTCATACGTGGTACTTGCTAGCACATCCCGACATGAAGCTGTGTAAATTAACCGAAAACATGAATATTTCATTTCATGAGCACTTGTACTGGTATAGCAACACTAAATGTACGCCCTTGTCCGAGTGCCTGTATTCACTGATTTTGACGGACTGTTCAAAGCTTTCTGACTAAAACCACCCTGTAAAAGAATTGGAGTAGGGGGCGCCGCACATCCGCACAAACCTGTCTATACTTACGTTTATTAAAGAAGGAAGTTAAATAATTATACCAATGCATTCAAATTGCTAGGTATGCCTACGACCATTAAGGAGGGTGCATGGGGTGCAGAGGAGCACAGCAAAAGACAGTTAAGCGGCAGTTCACATGGGCTCACTTTCTACACAATGTACCCTGCTTGACCACAACCACCAAACGTGGTCAAACCTGGCCCATTCAAAAGTGCATATTGTATTTGTCAATTCAGCATTTAATAACCCTTAAGGAGCCTTCGCCCTGCTCAGAGTGGAAAAGTTCGCTATATAACAGCAATTTTGAGCGTTTCTGCAAGGAACATGGATCTTCAGTTTATCAAGCGAAGCTTTAATTGCATTACAGCTTTCGGTGGCGTACTTGATTTCAGGCCGAAAGCTAGCTGTGCGCGCACTTCCTTCTTTTGCGAGCAGTATTTGCACACCTACTTATGTGCTTTGTAAGAGAATTGGAATAAATAATTTACGTGCCCTCTAGCTTTGCGCAGGACACTGGCGCGTGCCATGCAGTGTCTGTCAGGCAAATGTGAGACGTTCGAGAACTTTCGCTTTATCCTTCTGCAGTGTCAAAGGCGACACTGATATCTCCATGCAACGATTCACAAGTCTTTAGTACCAAATTCATCTCCTGACCCATGATTGACCACATTGCGCTTATGCTTTTTTTTTCTGCTTCGTCAAGAGTTTTCACTTTCGTGTTATACCGATCCTTCCAAGAGAGGGTTGGTTCAACCACACGTTTTCCTCTTTTTTGTTTCTTTGTTTGTTACATGCCTCTGTTCGTCCGTCTCCACCTCCACCTCTCCGTATGAGTACAGCTGTAGCGTAAAACTAGAAATAACATGTTAAGTAGGCAGTTACCATCCTGACGAAGTAAACTTCACTTCTTTAAACGTTTGCTCTGGCGATATTCCGGATTGTACATCGTTTTAACGACCTTTTCTTTGATTGAAGCCTCCTTCTTCCTCTGAGCTTCTGTTCTTGTTTGGATTATGGCTAAGCCTGGAGCTCTTGAGTGGTTGCTCAGTCGGGAAATAACTAAGGTCTTGATGTTGCAGTTGACAAACGTTGTAAGCAATCCCTTCGTATAAGAGAAGTTTCTGGGTCCGTTTGCTGGTAGGAATGGAATCTGGTCATTAAAGCTGAACATAAAAAGTGGTGGCCAAGAAACCTTATTATGGCACTATGGAAGTTTGTCAGTACCGACGATCTTCGAAGAGTGACGCTTTCTTTCCCATGGGGTCGCTTGCTTTATCTGTAGCAAAACAGATATAATCCCTGATGCATTTTTTCACTGCTGGGGGTATGTTAGTTCTGGGATGGCTTAGAAGGAGCGATGAAGAAAAAACTAAAATACACCAATTGAAACATAGTTTTTGGCCGTTGCAAACAAGGGGGGACTGCCTTTCTATTTGCCGCACTGTACGCAGACGCTGGCGAGGTGTTAACACATCTGAGCCATTATAATACCTTGAATTGTGAAGCACCGTGCTCAGCACTTAAGAAGAGACAGAAAGCAATAGCAGCAGGAAGGGCCGAAGGAACAAGAGAAAGCAATGCATAATTAAAGTGCGAAAGCGCAGAGGAGGAAAGAAAATTCCACGCGTATCCACGAAGTGAATCATGACTAGTGGGCGAAGCACTGGGGATCGTTCGGTGTCACCGTAAATCACCCGTGACATTTCCCACTCACGCATGTAAATGAGCGACAGCGTGTGTGTATATTTACACACGCGTTGTCATTCATGTTCCTGGTCTTTATGACGTTCCTGCGCTCCCACTTCCTAGATCGCGCCGAGTTCCAGATTACCTTTAGATAACGCGCGCGCTGCGGATCTTTATTGTTCAACTACGCACAAAAGAAATCTCCCACCGGCGCTGCATTTCAGATCAAGATTCAGTGCCTATATGTATGGCGTGGCGGGTTAAGGATTGCGCAGCGCAAGCAGCAGGGTTTTAACGTGAAAGTGTTTTATGGCAGTGTCCACCAAGAAATATGTGACCTGCTTTAGTGCCGGAAGTAGATGTCTGAAAAACACACACTCATTTGAGTTTGAAAAGTACCACCCGGCTAGAATTCGAACCCACAACCAGCCAGAGTGTGAGCGGGAGCTGGAAGCTCTATCGATCACGCCATCGACAAACTTGTTATGCGGAGGAAAAGGCGGGCCTTATACATTTACTAGATTGCTTTACGATCTGCACCTAATTGATGTCCGATTAAAGCAAACGTATTTAGCAAGCAAAGTCACTCCTAATTAACATCGCCTCCCTGTCACTGCACTCTCGGTTCTCAGCCGTGGTGCCGCCACCTAGGAACAATGGAATGAAGTCGGAAATTGTCGCGTTAACGTTCGCACCGACAGTTAGCGTTTGGACTCTATCACCGCGCATGCTTCGGCATTCTGCCAACGCGTTGCTTCAGCCGCGGCCGCTGCATAATTTCTCTTGTGTGACGCATATGATAGCCAGTTGTGTTGTCACGCGGTTTTCTCTAGGAACGCAAGACCACTTTCGATGATCAAATGAGCCACCTTTCGCAAAGTGAAGTGTGCGTTCACAAAACGATCCGCCGACAAACAGTTCGGTTACGCTTGCAAGGTTTCAGCGTTTGCGAACGCTCCTGGTTTATGGCAGCTTTGCGCAGAGCGCTGGCGCCTTCAATGCATTGTCTCTGGCGAAATGCGTCATTCCAGAGTTTTCGCTTGCGTGCATATGTCCAAGATCGCTCTACAGCGTCGAGGTTCCGCTGATGTGTACATGCAAAGGGGAGTCCAGAGTACCCAACCCATCTCCCGCCTTTCGATTCGCCAGATTGCCGCTTATCTGCGGAGACAAGTTTCACTGTCGTGTTATACCGATTCCTATAGCACAGGGATAAAGCACAATTTTAGGGGCGAAGCTCGTTAATGTTTGGGTCTGTCCGTACGTTGTTCCTAGTAGCGCGTTACCTTCAAAGAAATGAATGATGCTACGTGTGGGAGGCGCGCCCTCGGCGCGTGCCTCCCGGCGCGCGAGCTCTCTCACTCACTCTTCCATCTGCTGTCTTGTGACAGAGAGAGCGAAAGGCGCGCATTGACTATGGAAACGCTCTTTCTTAGAGGAACGCTGTACCAGCTCTCAAAGAAGGAGAACGCGCGCTCACCCGCGAGAGACAAGCTTGACACAGGCAGCGTCTTCTAGCGAGTTTCTTGATTGAAAAATACCGACTGCTCGCGCTGGAGAACCGTTCACCAGCCACCCATATATATATATATATATATATATATATATATATAGGCACTGGATCTTGACTTACAATGAAGTGCCGGTGGGAGATTCCACTTGTGCGTAGTTGAACCATAAGGATTCGTAGCGTGCGCGTTAACTAAATTAATCCGGAACTCGGCACGATCTACGATGAACATCCGGAGCCTCGCCCACTCATCATCGTTCACTCCGTGGATATGCTGTGAATTTTCAATCAAGAAACTCGCCAGCAGACGCTGCCTACGTCGACGTTGTCTCTCGCGGGCGAGGGCACGTTTTCGTTCCTTGCGAGCTGGTACAGATGATGATGATGATGACGACGACGATTGTGGTTCGGCTGAAGATCTGCATTTTGTAGCGCAGCACCCCTGGCGTATTCTCTGTATCATGTATTGGGCTGTCATATACCTGATTTATGTACAAATAAGGTCGCTATTTTACACAGTTGTTTCCGTTTAACCGCGTAAGCTGTTATGAAATGACAACAAGGGCCGTTTGGGGGGCCATATTTGTCCGCCGCCGCCGCCGGTGCCCGTAACCACAATCGCGCATACTTAAAAAAAAAATAACCAGGACCGAGGATGATTCGAGCCGACGTCCTTTGCTTGGCATTCGAACATTCTACCACTGTGCTATGCCTGTGCTTTAAAAATCGCTGCTGATAGACCTAAACGTTTGTTAAGGCAACGTCGAGCACAACAGACCGCTGTGCATAGAAGTCCAAAGTTATGGCGCAGGGGATGCCTACCACCTGTACTTGCGCTGGTTTCCCCAAGTGTTAAAAATCGCCACTACGAAATTCGCTGCTCCAGCTTAAGAAGGAACGGTGCGAGCGCTCGGCGAGAGCGGACGCGTCTCGCATCGGCTCCTGCGATTCTCGGCAGGACCCCGGCAAAATCCTGCGTTATATCGCAATTGACCCTGTCTTCTTCGTAACACTGCCGTTCGTCAAAAGACACCTCTCTCATCTTGGTGGGCCAATTTTTGGGCGTTCTATTCCCATTTATTGACCTCACTTCCTGGATGCCGCGTTTGCCCTAACGAGGGCGAAGCACAACGCTGACTGCTTCGGGACTTCCCCACGGCCGCATCAATATATGGCCGCCACCGCTCTCCGTGCACATGATCCCACTACCTTAGCGCGGAACGACTTTACTGCCCTAATGCCTGAAGAATCCGCTCCGCACACGGATATCGTGGACAAGGGACTATTCCCCGTGGTGACGCTCCGCAAGCGTCGCGAACAGCGTAAAGCTGCCAAGGCTTCAGCTACCGGTAAGCCCACTTCAGCAAAGACACCACTCAAGACACCCCGTGTATCGTGGCGACCCGCCGCTATGCCTGCATTACTGCGAAAAACTTCACCATTGTTCTCAAGTCTGGAGTCACAGTAGATCTCAAAGCTACCTCTCAGCCACGTGAGCTAGGCATCAAGCTCGCTTCATATGCGAATTTCACAAACTACGATTGCATTAGTGTGCGGCCCATTTGGGCACAAAACATCATTGCGGTCTCAACTCAAGACATCAATACTGCGAACCTACTCTCGCGAGAATTCTGGCTTAAGACATCGCACTGTCACCTACCGATGATCGGCCACGCCAAGACCAGCGGTGAAGTGTGCCGTGGCGTCGTTACAATGCACGAACAGGAGACCTCCGCCTCCATGAAAACCAAGATCCACTGGCGGGGGGGGGGGGGGGGGCGAAACATCGCCTTCAAGAGGAAGCTTGGAAAAATGTCAGTAGCCCTCCTCACTTTCGAGGGCCAACAATTCCGTGGTTCGTGCTCTATAACAGCGTCATAACCGCGGTATGCGAGTACAAGCGCACCATACCAGCTTGATATAGCTGCGGGGCGGTGGGCCGCATGGTAGAGCTGTACCCCCATCCGAATGACGAATGCTGCGGCACTGTGGTGAGGGCGTGGGAGCTACTGAGGAGGGGATAACCCCACTAAATTGCAGGCCATCAAGCCTGGTATGCGGCGAGGGGCACCTCAGCGGGTCTCAGGCCTGCAAAGCAAATATTCGCCGTCTGCAGCAGCCAGGCGGTCATCGTGGTGGTCGCGGCTCCCCGCAGCAGCAGCCAACGCCCAAGACGGAAGGATCTTGGGCGTTGGCTGTTACACTGTTATATTAGGTGGTGATTTTAATGTTGACATGGGGCATGAAAGCACAAAAAAGTGTGACTTTGAAACTATTATTGCATGCAACGGTTGCGAAAACATTATAAATAGATCCACTAGAATTACTCTGTCTTCGGAGACCACCATAGACTTATTTATCACAAACTGTGATCTGTCGTGTGTGACCTGTGCTGTCCTTACGTATCCTATTAGTGATCACATGGCGATATGTTGTTCTGTAAAAACAGGTGCACATCCGTTAATTCAGAATGACATTCCTTATAGTTATCAGCATGTCTCGCCAGCTGCTTTAGATGCCTTCCGTTCAGAGATTGGCACTTTGCATTGGGACACTGTTTTTAACTCAAATGATGCGAATGTAGCCTATGACGCGTTTTTAGAATCCTTTACCTGTATATACAAAAAACACTTCCCTTATAAACAGCGCAAAAAACCTAAAGGTTGTCGGAAACCTTGGATGACACGCGAACTCTTACGTAAATTAGACAAAAAAGACAGATTATTTCGGAAATTCATGCGTACGCGCGACGAGGCGGACCTAATTGCTTTCAAGCAGTTCCGAAATGCCTTAAGTAAAGAAATGAAGAAATCAAAGCAGCTGTATCACATACAAGCATTTACTGTGTGCTCAAAACGAGCAGATGTTTTATGGAATAGAATAAACTCTTTGATGGGCCGCAATCCGAAAGCAGAAGAAATTAAGGAGGTACTCCATGATGGAAACTTTGTCAGTGGAGAGGCTATGGCCAATGTTTTTAATGATTACTTCGTTTACAGAGACTTTAACGACAGATCACCCGCTGTTTGCCGAACTATGGGTCCAGAAACTACAAACACGTTTTTCTTAGCAGGTACTATTGAACCAGAAGTCCGCACAGTATTTCTCGGCTTAAAAAACAGTCGCAGCTGCGACGCCGATGGCATGCGAATAAAACCAGTGAAATATGTTATCGATCTGATCAGTCCAGCACTAACACACATATTCAATCTCTGTATTTCGACAGGGGTTTTTCCTTCGAAAATGCAAACGGCACGCGTAATAGTTCTCTACAAAAAGGGGAACAAGCAAAACGTTGCAAATTATCGACCGATATCTATTCTCCCCGTATTTTCTGAAGGTTTAGAAAAAATTATTTTTAGTCGCTTATCCTGTTTTTGCACCAAATACGTCCTGACAAAATCGCAATATGGCTTCCAAAAACACAAGTCTACAGAACTCGCCCTACTGGACCAAAAAGAATATATTCTACAACAGTTCGAACAAAAAAATAAAGTGGTCGGAATTTTTGTAGATTTCACACAAGCATTTGACTACATTCACCACGGTATTTTATTTGAAAAATTAAACATTATGGCATTCGCGGGCTCCCACTCATGTTACTTAAAAGCTATCTGGCGCACAGATGTCAATTCGTTTCGATAAATGATTTAGTATCAGACAAGAAAAATATAATTTCAGGGGTACCACAGGGGAGCATTCTTGGCCCTTTATTGTTCACTTTATATATTAATGACATTGTCCATGTCTCCCCAGAAGTTAACTTTATTACATATGCAGATGACACGAGTATATTTGTCCCATCAGCATCAGATGCTATCCTTTCTAATAAAGCTAATGACGTCTTACAGAAGTTAGACAACTGGACAAGTAACAATAAGTTAAAAATAAATGCAACTAAAACAAAAGCCGTAGTTTTTCATTCGAAAGGTCAACAAGTGACTTTGGAGAATAACATTGTATTTAGAGGCTCAGCTATAGAAATAGTGACGTCAGTGAAAGTACTTGGGGTACATTTCTCCAGTTCTTTGCAATGCGATGACCACGTCAATTATATTCAATTAAAATTAAGCCGGATAACTGGAATATTCAGCCGTATCCGATACCTCATCCCAAACTCGGTGAAGTTATTGATATACAAATCACTGTTTAGTTCTTATCTTAGTTATTGCTATTTGGTTTGGTGAACAACTACAGAAACAAACTTAACAAAAATTACTGAGAATACAGAAGAAAATACTGAGGCTGATAGACAACGCTATAGTTACAGCACCTAGCGACCCACTGTTTAAAAAATATAAGATAATCAAAGTGAATGACCTATATCAATACAGACTACTACGAGAGTACTGTCTCAGCTGCAAACGCTCAAACTCTTTGTTTACAGATATGGCGAACCTTTGCTTAAAGGAAAAGACTTATGAAACTAGAAATACAGAAATGTGGAACGTTCCTTACTATCGTACTAATTATGGTTTTCAGATGCTTCGATGTACTCTTCCGCGAATTTTAAATAATTACATTAGCAAAGGTATAGATGTGTCTCATTTAAGTGTCGCTGAATTAACGGCTCTTTTTGTTGTATAAACAATGTAGTAATTATTTGGGTTCAGAAGATTGCAGCAGGTTTCTTTGTTGTATAAGCTATGTATAAAAAGTGTATGATATTGTGATGTCCTTTCAGCTGCTGCCATTGTTCACAAAGGGGGCGGAGGATCCCTCAAGCCGTCATTACGGCTTTTCCCTCCGCCTCCTGTTACACTGTACTGTGACGAAATAAAGCAATCAATCAAGTTAGCCTGGAACAACAAACTAAGCCCCTGTTGCCGGGTGCTCCTCGCTGGCCAGTAAACAAAAGCCACCTCCGCCCACGACATCACAAGCGCCACAGAAGACGTCAACCAAGGCTCCCAATCAGGGCGCCCCCAAGCTTCAAGCCGGGGAAGGCCTCCAGCCGCTCAGGCCTCCAGCCAAGAAGACATCCTCCCAGGTAGGCAACTGGGCTAGGGCAGCCTCCACCTCTCACTGTCCCTCCCCAATCTTCTCCCCCAAATTTCTCGAACTCAAACAAAAGCTTTCTGCGCTGCGGGCACACAGAGCGCAGGTTCTAGCCAATATTGCCACTTTGGAGGCAGGTAGCGCGCCTGGAACCTCATCCTCGCCCCTCTCTCTCCACTGAGATCACCCTAGGCACTCAAGAACCGGAAGGCATGTGCTCCGTTCCGTCTGTCTCGGAGCCTTCCAGCATTTAAGAACGCTTTGTAGCTATTGAAAGTGCTGAGCGCTCTGGTGGCACAACTCACCACCATGAGCAAAAGCATTGAAAATATTTCTAACACTGTCACTTATCAGGTGACAAGTAACATTTAGACTTGGCTCCATGGCACCACCCCTCGCAGCCGCAGAATTAGTCTCCGCAAAGACTTCAACCGTCCGTCTAAATTTTGTCAGGTCAAAGACCCCGCCAACTTTTTCCGAGGACCCCTAACCTCAACTTGCACAGGGCACTGACATAGGGGTGGAGTTCCTCCCAGTCACCCCGAATTCTCAATGTGGCGACAGCGTCTAAACGCTCACCGCCTTCGCGATCTCAAAAGCTGGAACTATTTTCTATAATTCCGTGGAATTGTAGAGGCTTCAATGATAGGGCCAAACGAGCCAATTTCCGCGTCTATCTCGAAACCTTTGAACAGCCTTTTGCTGTTGTTGCCTCGCAAGAGTCCGGCAACAGCGCGCGCGTCACGGGATCTAACACTTTTCAGCAAGACCCATCCAACTAGCTTCTTAATAAGACGTTAAGTGCGCAAAAGGTCGAGCAATACCCTACTCGTACACCTACTCGCAATACCCTACTCGTACACTGCCGCGCTCTTCTGAACGCCACCACGTAACGGCACTAGTAGTAATGTCATGGATGCACCATCCGTCTTACCTCCGCTGCCATACTCGCCATGTAGGCGACGTAATATTTCGTCATTTGCCGCCTGCCTCTAGGAGCGAAACCTACATAGACACTTCGCTATCAGCGTCATTGCCATCGTATTTGAGAGTGGTGCTAACGATTTGAAAAGCAAATGATGTTTGGCTAAAAAATTCAGGTCGTTGTGCAGTGGGCAGCCGTGGAACCTTAGTATAAGCCATCGTAAGCGCGTGTTACACGTTTCCCGTTTGTCAGCTCAAGATATCCGCACCTTGCGCGATTAACTTGAAAACGTTTTATTCGTACTCTTCATATTTACAGAGCATGAACCCTGTATAATTATAAAAATAGCTTGCACAAACACTCATTCTATGTGTAAATTCAGAGTGCCAAAGGCATTCACTGGCTTAATTGTTTGTCACGCTAGAACACACAAGATAATTCACTTATTTTCTAAAGTAGCTACTTGCCATTTCGTCCCTGTCTTAGTGTGCGCTGTGGTTCGTACGATTATCACACCATCAAGCCCAATTTTCCACGTAGAATTCATGACTTGTGCCAAAGCTCACAGCAACGGTGGTTTACTGCTCACAACAGTGGTGCCACAGCTCGCTTTGCGTGATTTACGTATAACAAACTTCGCGCCCGGGAGCGTGTTGAACGGATGGTGAAGAGGTCTCCCAAGCGTCTTGAAAAGACTCAACCTAAGCCTTCGGTGTGCGCAAAAGTGTTGTTGTAGGGCGGCGTAATTTTCGGGGGGAATATCCTGTCTTAACAATATTACAGCTGATACAGACGCCGGCAAGTGCGAGCCGCTATTGCCACTTCACAGTGAGTCTGCACATCTAACCTACACGATTGTTAGTTGTGGCAGTTATAAGGCGTCTTTCTTTAGTTGTATAACACTAAATATGCATATTCCAGTGTCTTACATAGTGCACACGATTTTCTGTAATTGTTTGGTCCCAAATAGCCGCATGGAGCAGGCCGCATTTCAACCAGGAAAACTAAATATAAATTCACAACCATGACAGGTACTTGTGAACACACCGCAAATCCTCTCTGTGTCACGGTTACTCGTGCCTCCAAATTGCGACTCAACTGTTTGACTGGGAACGGCAGTCAAAAATTTTTATGGATAGATCGTTTTTAACCTGGTCTAAAGAAGGCTCTTCGAATTATCGTAAGAAAGTTTCGATGCATGTTTTGCAGTAATTACGCAATGTTTCTGTAAATGGCAGTCAAGGCCGCCGCGTACGGACGAATATATAAACTCCGGTGGGGCTCAACACGTCCTACTCCATTGAGAAAACTGTGCCAGATGCGACATCAGATTAGCGCGAGAGCTCAATTTTCAGTGTAGAAGCCGAAAAGCGCACTCTTCGCGTGTATCGATCTTCGTGTCTCCATAGACTGGGAGCACGTTCTGCTCTGTCTACCTTGTAACAAGCTGCCCTCACACACTTACTTAGCTGTTCGTTATTGTAGCGTATTACGGTGCCGTTTCAGTCAGGAGTGTTGTATTCACCCTGCTGTGGCACGACTGCACGCAAGGTAAGTGAAAGTACATAGTTTATTTATCTGTCGTCGGATAATGTGCGAGGCACTAGAAATGAAAGTGACCCTTTTAGGTCAAACGTCCTATTTCCCGAAAGAAAAAAACCAGACTGGCGCGGAATCGCAGGACAGTGTCAGCGTAAGCTGGAGGAGCGACTGACCTTCTCAGTGGCCATTGTAAATGCTTGGTGATCTGGCCAAGTGATCGGGCCATCAGGTATATCGAAGAGCCAAGTCAGGTTGGTTTAGCAATTATGAAATTACTATTTGAAACCAAAAGAATCGTACCTTAATTTTCATCATTTCTGCTTCGTGAAACCACACATATAAACGTACTATTTAAGTCAAAACAATATTGGCCAATCCCCTACATTCGGCATGCGCCAACTCACAGAGGAGGAGAAGTCAGGTTGCTGTTGTCAGGGCTGCGCACGTCGCCTGTCGCGTGACGCATGAAACGATGCGACACAACTGCTTCACGAGGTAGTGCTTTGTAATAATGATGACGGTAAAGTTAAAGAAGGTCATTTCATAATGATCATGTTGTTAATGAATCTGTAATGGGTGCAGAGCTACAAGGCATGCACCACTGTGCAGAGCTATAAACCATCCACCCCTGTGTTCTTTCAAATGACTCCTCGCACTCGTGCCATCCACTGTCCACTACGCGTAGCGACGTACGAGTATTTTGCCACGTACCATTGCATTTGTTAATCAGATTGCTCGGCAGGCTTTAAAATTGTTTAGGTCTTTTAGCAATCATTTTTCAAGCACAGGCGTACACGCAATATACGTGCCTTGGTCAGTAAACTGTAGACTTTCCAGTCAACCTGAGACAATTGAACACTGTTTTATCCTTTGTCAAGATGCATTTTATTTCTGGGACATTCTCAAGCGAACGATTAGAAAAGAACTTCCCGTCACACGTCACGGTATTAGGTTCATCCCGTTAAGGAACAGCAGCAGTAATACGCCGTATGATATGGTCATGTTGTTAGGATTTTATGCCCTCTGGAGGAGGCGCATGATTGACAGGCATGCTGTACCACCTCACTCGACGAAGTCTGTCTTCCCAGAAAAGGTTGCCCAAGTACGCAGTATGGTTGAGACTTTTGACCCTGTTCCGGATCGGCTTTCACTTCTGGACGCTTGTGTCTGTTCACCTGACTTTGGAAGGGCCGATGATCTTAGAAGTGCAAAGTGTGTTTTTTATACTAGAGTGTAATATGGTGTGACACTGTAAGTACAGTTTAAACGCATTTACTGGAAATATTTTCATGCAATAAAGAAAAAAAAACAGGCGTAGCTCAGTGCTAGAATGGCCAACTGCCACGCAGGCGGACGGGGGTTCGGCTCCTCCTCACTCCTTGTTATTTTTTTTTTGCTATAATTGGCGTGATATTGGTTACGGACACCGGTGGCGGTGGTGGACCACTACGGCGCTAAAAGCGGCTCTTGTGATCTCATAACTGCCTGCGCTATAAAGAATTGAGCGCATGTGCAGTGACACTCAGGGGACGACGGACATAGTACGGAGCAGCGTTTCTAATCATGCCGTGCTGTCTGCTATACACAACCATGTGCGTAAACCATTTTTGCCCTCCTGTAGTGCGGTATTTGTGCATGCGCTGTTGAAGGCTTTGGTGAGGGAGTCTTCCCCCTTAGACCCTAATGTGGCTTCTGACATCCTTTTTAGGTGTCAACATCAACATGCGCAAAAGGAGCGCCGACACGCACATGACGAGTACATAATGTTAGGAATGTAAACGCGGACATTTAGCGTTTATGGATTGATACACTACCATACAAATTTTGGGGTAGGCCGGGTAAAGGAGACGACTGGGAGAGCACCCAGACAGAAGCAGCTAGATCGACTCGATCAAAGTTGCTTCAATTCGCCGAGATACCCTATGCATTAAATAAATGCCTGCGCGCTACATAACACATCGGAGATACACATCTTGCGGGGGGTCAACACAACCGTTTGCGGGCAGCATTCGCGTCATCGCGCTCCCATTGCAACCGGAGCTTCATGGATGGCGCAATGGCTACGCGTCTTTGTCTTCCACTGCTACTTCTGAGTGTGTCGTGTTTGCAGTGAGCTGCCGGCGTGGTTCATATGCGACGCCGGATGAACGAAAAGGAGCGGTTTTTCCACAACTATTGGTCAAACTGCTCCTTTGTCTGTGTTCGAGAACCTGTCGTGAGCTTAGCCACAGAACATTACCTATCTGTGAGTGCATTCTTGTTTTTCTTTGTGAATTTATAGGTGAGATATGCTCAACCATTCTAGCAAATAAGAGACGTGCGTACAGTGCTCTTGCTCGTAGGAGAGTAAACAAAGATGTCGCCAATAAGCACATTGTAAAAGATTCATATAAAGTTGTGAAGTACACTGTTCATCATAAACTCAAAACAAGCGCCCGATATTTTCCATCAAATGCCATGCTGTGGTATTCAAAGATATATATATATATATATATATATATATATATATATATATATATATATATATATCAGATTGCGTCATAAATACCGTACGCGTTCTTTGATTTCCCTAGGAGGGGCGCCTGCCTTTAACTTTCGCACAAATAAATTCACGAGAACCATTGGCATCATTTGTTACCATAAACGGTGTCAGTGATGGGCAATTGGAAAGGATAAACCTCTATTTAGCTGTTCGCTTGCACGGGATCGATACACAGCCGCAGCGTGCCATCTATGTTAGGCCAGTAGTTGAAGCGACGCATGATGTTGCCATACCGCCACCACTGCATGCATTGTAGATGGCGAGGGGCAGAGTTTCCACTCTGTAAATTGAGGCCATGCCTTGATCTCCTTCGGTAGAACTGACCCAGCAAATGTCACTATCACTGAGTCTGTCGGAACCTTAGTCTTCTAAACTACCCGTCCACAGCGATAAACACAAATTGCACCTGCCGGATGGTGTCAAGTTAGCGTCAACACCGCGGTGATTCCCTTTAACGCATGCCAAATGAGGAGGAATGAACTCGCTCACCGGACAAGATGCAAACGCGGATCACTTTAGGACGTCTTGAACACAGGGCTGCTCTGAGGAAAAACAGACGATGCTCTTCAGCCAAACTGGCGTACTTCCGTGATGCCCTGGTAATTGGCTGTCAACGTTCGAAGTTTCCCTGCATCGTTTTCGGATTCTTCGTCCGGATACTGCCCTCGGTAATCGTGATAAGCACCACTGGGCCTGGGGTGATGCTGTTGCGCAAGAACATGTCCACAGGTAAACCCTGCGGAGAAACAGAAGCACACCATATGAAGGCCCCTGGCGCTGGACCGGAAAATAGCATCTTTCAGCTTTCATCAGGACAAAGTGCACCTAATTACTATCAATAACACTTCAAAGACGAGAATCAGTCAACAGAAATTGGCTGTGGCTTGACTCAGTTATGCCTTGGTGGGCGCAGCAAGAGGTACTGCTAATCCTATTGTTGAGCTTGGTTCTCTGTACGGTTACGTCATATCCTTAAGTGTCGTACACCTGAACGGCGAGCAGCGCTGCCAGCTGTGGCGGTTTGCTAGGCAACGGCTCAGCTCGTGGTTTCACCGGCTACTCCTCTGACGTCACGCCAGATGCTGCGGCGAGCGGCGCTGCCAGCTGCGGCGGTTGCTAGGCAACGGCTTAGCTCGCGGTGTGGGCACCGGTCGCAGCAAAACGGTGATAATTTGGCCACGGTAACTCTCGCTACAAAAACCACCATCTAATCAGGTCTTGGCCAGAACCCCGGGAACAGGCGAGTGAGCGTCCGGCTGTTCCAGAGCGCCAGCTCTGGAACAGCCAGGGAGCCGTGCGGCATTCGCGCGGGCGCTTCTTCTCTGGCGCACATGACGTCGGCCTACTACTACGATGGCTAAAACACGGCTGGTAGCCGCAAGAAGAAGAGAAAAACAGTGTGCGTAGTTATGCTTTGCAGAGCGTGTCGCAATGCCATGCGTTTATGCATATCTTAGCATCACCAGAGCATGTGCCCTCTTAAGGCGCGAGAGCGCCCGAGCCTTTGCCAGTACTTTTCTTTGTATATGCGCTGGAGAAAAACTTCAGAATGTGTAGTGTAGCATAGGTAAGAGTCTGTAGTTCGACGCGAACGTCTTATGCTCAGCTCGGTGCGACACTTTGACAAGCCCCTGGGCCAGGGACCGTGGCCACTGCCTCGGACCCGATGCCTCGGACCACGATTAAATGTGGGGGTGCCATAGACAACCCAGTTGAGCATCATCGACTGCTGATTCGCTACACTTGCGCTACTAGTCCAAGATACAAATTTTTTCACCTTCTGCTTCATGTGACGTGAATTATGGTTGTCCCAGCGTTGTAGTACCAATTCGCACTTCTATCGTCATATTTTCCGGCTGCAACTAAATGTAACATAAGGATACTAGACTGATTCTTCGTTTGGTACTTAGATCTGATCTTTTTCTGTACGCTTGTCACTTCCTGTGCTTCTTTGATAGCTTCTATTTTGCGCAAAACCGAAATTTGAGTCCCTAGGAAGGAATGTAAACTTCGCAGAATACAGATTACTAATCTTACCAGACATTCGTCTGTTGGAACCCTGATGTCGGCGATCTTCTGCGCAGAACGAGAAGAGGCCTACGCAGTACGTAATTATTCTTTTCGATAAGAAGAAGATACAGCATTTTGTGTGGTATGCAGAAGCACAGCCACTTGGAAAATTCGATCATGCTTTCACCTAATGTGAGTTAGCATGACAGGATTTTCACAAGTGATGCTTGTGCAAAGATGGGCTTTCGAGAAAGCTGAGTAGATTTCCTTCCAAATATAGAGCTATGATGACTGTGAACGACTAGTAAGATTTCCTACATACTGTAAGCTTTCACGAAAGTTACCGCGAATGTACATATTTATTACTTCTATATTTGAAGAATGCAATCGGCGGTTATAAAGAAGAATAAGTGTATTGCCGTTTTGCAACCATTGCAGTGTGAAGTTCCCTACTAACTTCAATCTTTATCCGAAACCATCGGAGCAGAGCGTGTCAGGAAGTCATGAAAAAGCATTTGAATGTATCAAGGACATTTTCGTTGAGCACCATTTCAAAGGTTGGGCGTATACGGAGGATAGTACAGTATCCCTTACGGGCACAACATAAATTATTTTATATTGAAATGTCGAGGTTCTCGTGATGGCTTAAAGAAGTGCCCTTCAGGTATTTCATTATAAGAAGCCACGAAAGCATAGGCCGTGCCAGTTCTCAGGAAGTAATGTCAGTGCGCTTTACAATTTTCGTTCTCAATATCCATCTCTGTTATCCAAGTAGTTCAATGAAGGCAACAGTAAACTCCCCACCTACGTAAATATGAACTATATATACGGCACAAGAAGCTTCTTTGCTTAAGACATGTGTTATTTTCTCATAAGTGCAGATTTCATGAGGCGGAGAAACAGAAAAAGTCAACAGAACATTTTAAACATGGTCTACCTGGCTTCTCGTTTGTTGTCAATTTCGATGTCATGAGGACCGTCACTTTGCGGACCAAGAAGAAGACTGCACAAAATTGCGTTATCATTTGGACAATTCTTATAATATTGTTACGAAGCGGTGCCGCGAGTCTCCGTCACAATATATCGAAATTCAAAAGTAAAAATCCGCACATTCGAGAGACAAAATTATTCCTCAAATATGCTTGTGCGGAGTTTTCATTCGTGTGGCCTGCCGTAGGATAAATACATTTAATGCTGCTTCGAGAATACTGCAGTAAGCACGTGCCTTTTAAAAAGACACACGTTTGGTCGGAGCGCTTTTAAACTACGTTAAAAGAGTTTTCACGACCGCCATAACCTCGTCCGTTTCCCCATCAACATTGTAGAGTTGGTCATTCTTCTCAGCAAAAAAATTTTTAATGACACAATCTCTGCCCTTCTTAGAAAAAAACTTTTAGCAGCCGCTTGAAGAGGAAAGTACTAAGGCATGCTGCTGAGTATATTCTTGGTTGGTACTGCAACACATACGCAACGCCATCTTGAGCTATGTGATTGAACATCCTCCATATAAAACAGCACGAACGAAATGCAGAACCTTCCGAACATGGCTGTCAAGGTAAGCTAACAAACGTGATATGAACAGGAATACCAGACCAATTAATTTTAAACTTCCGTGTGATTCACTTCATTTCATAAGATCAACATTACAATTCTAAACGCGCAAGTTTAAGAAAGTACATTACCGCACTATGTACTTTCATATGCAAGTATTTATAAAATTATCAGCTTCAGTATAAACGGGGTGCCCAATGCAAAGAATATCGCATCGCTTAACTTGATGCGCGAAGTTCAGTGATTACATAAACGTTCGAAAACGCCGCTAAATAGCGACTACGTGGCCATCAATGAGACTGTCATTAAAACAATTCAGATTATAAAATTCGTGATTTGTCGGATTTCTTGAACAAATCCCATGCCTTGTGCTTCCGGGTCAATGCCTGCGAGTCCTCAAACTACTCTACGTGCAAGGCCTTTATCCGGTGTATTCCCTGATGTTGTTACTGCAGGAAAGGAACCAACTGGTCCTGGCAACCTAGTGGATCGGCACCAAAGGCTCGGTCACAGGGTACCAAACATTGTGGTCTATTGCCCGACACATGTGCGTTGTTCGCTTTATCGGAACGAAATAGACATTTGGATGGCTAGGTCACTGTCTCGGTGCATGTCCGATATCCCTCGACTTTATCTGTCGGGGCGGCGGCGCGTCAAGGCCGGACTAGCAGTTCTAGTGCAACCTCCCCTCCCCCAAAGTGCAGGCTATGCTGTGTGCACCAAGTCGTGGCCGCTAATTAAGAAATGTACACATATTCCAGATTCCGGACGATGTGCTTAGAAGACTTCAGGACTTGTCCCGCGTCATCAACAAATCCAAGCAAAAGTACCACTGGCCCCCTCTCTAAGGATGTGCAGTATTTGCTGCAGGTGGGCCATTCAAAGGAGCGCTCCAGGAGCCAAAATCCGTCGCACTCCAGGAGGTTCCTCTGGTCGCAAAGGTGCTTGAGATGTAGAAGCCATTCCAAGTGGAGCAGCTGCTCGCATTTCCGTTCCAGATCTACAGGAGGCATTAGCAGCCTACAGGTCTGCCCTTAAGAAACATGAAGACGTTTACCTTGGCCATCACGGTCCGAGAAGCGCCATCAGATGCAGTATCAGCGTTACTCCAGGAGAACGCGGATTACGCGCGCGAGATTGTGAAGCTAAATATTGAGAATGCGATAATGAAGGAAGCCGCATGAAAGCTATTATCTAAAGTTGCCTCAATTTACAACAATAAAAACCTGCCATCTCCATCCTGGACACAACACTCCAGCCCGTGGAGTTGCTCGGTAGCAAAGTTCGTACCAGCAGCAGCAGTGGTTTCCGTTACCTCAAATGTGTGAGCATTTGTTTCCGTTACCTCAACAGCATTGGCGGACACGTGTGATAAGGACATTTCTTATATAACACAGTTATCATAGATAGTCCTGCACTAGACCGTGTTTACGGGCGAAGGTATTGGACTGTCGGTATCTCTTGTGCCCTGTCGTCACGGTGAATGAAGTTGTCAAAGAACGATAAAAAAAATCAAGTGCATCATGGATAGAACCAATTCTAAATAAACTAACATGATTTAATCTAATTTAAAGTACAGCAACAGGCAGGATTTATTTGCATTGTTAACAGAGATTCGTTAAATTAAGTTTGGAAGATTGTGCGGTCCCATCCTGGAGGCAGTGTGGTCAGGGCGTATGCATATGTGGGTCGCTCCTGGAGATAGTGAACCCTGACGGTGTATGTGTAGGTTTGTGACAAAACGGAATCTCACGAGATTCTGCCAATGCGCCCGGGCCGTCGGCGTCTAACATCGTTGTGGTGGCTACGGTAAAGCAAGCCCACTATAGCAGCGACTGAAGTTTCCCGTGGGGAGCACCGGCGCATCACGTTAGTGGAACAGCCATGATTATCTGTACTTCAGATTGAAAATACTCTATTGTCCCATGCCCTCCTGATGGAGGTCGTTGACAACAGGATATTTCTAAAATAATTTTCCGGCGCTGACTACTATGGCCTGAGACATCGATGGGCCTTGCACATGGACCTTGATTGCCCTTTTGACGGTACTTCAGTTCAAGGTAAATGGCATCAGCGCTCATTAAACAAGCCTGGAAGGTTGGCATGCCTTGGGACTCCGAAAGGCTTTGTTTCAATGCGCGAATGTCAAAGTAAGATTTCTGAAGCTGCATATATGTCGACCAAGTATAACACTATGACAACGACCAAGTGAAATTTCTTGAGTTCCCTAGCGAGGATCTATGACATTTAGTTGTTGAAACCACAAAGCAAATAATATTAAACTTCCTGGAGAAAGCTGGCAGTAGGTTAAGCGAAGAGCAGAATGAAAAGAACAGATGTGGAGTAGACGACGCCAACACGGCGTTCGTGTTGTCCACTTCCCTTCTGTGCGTTTTTTGCGGGCCTGTTTCTTTTTTTTTTTTTTTTTGGAGTGTGAATCCTTGCCACCTCGGACAGCTTGCTTTCATACTAAGCAAAGAGCATTGTGGTATGGGTAAGGTATCAGGGAATGAATTTATCAAAATACGAGGCAGTGAACTCGCACTATAATCAATGAAAAGCAACGATGTAGGCGGGTTTCCGCCGTGAGTGACATGTCGGCGAAGCCGTAGTCAGAGAAACGGAAAGAAGGGAATCACGTTTGCCCGATACCTTGAAATGTGGAATTTGTGGAGGGCATCGTGGTCGTGGTGTTGGTGTTGGATCAGGCGTGTTTTATACGAAGGCTTACGAGGCATGAATACTCTATGCATGGATCAGCTACCCATTGTGTACTTACGGAATTTCTATTCATATGAAGGAGGAATTGCGTGATGTCTATATAGGATGCGGTCGCGCCATTATTGACAAAGAAAGAAATAGCTTCCGGTCGCCTGAATACCTTTCTCATTTAGTAGTGCCTGAGTCGAACGCGTTCACTCAAAAAGCGAACATTTCTATGTGCACCTCAACTGTTACCCCTACAGCGGCTCTTCAATGTCTTCATGAGGCAAAAAATCGTGTGAGCTCTCGCAAGTGGGGGAACACGGTGCCTACAGACTAGCGAGAGTCTGAAAATGAATTCGAAATAAATAAAACAATTGCTTCTGTTACACTGCTCTTCATTCACTCCCCTACCGCAGTGCTGCGCACGTAAAAGCGACAGCAACCATTATTGTTGCAGAGTGAACGGTAAGGGAGTAGCAGTTCTGAGGTTTTTGTAAGCCAGTTTCCTGAGAAAACCTAAGGTCATGAACCAGTTGAAGCAGTGGTCAGAACCCCAGAGAGGCGTTAATACGCAGATGTGCGTAACTTGCATAATGTGCAACGAGACATTTGCTGTTATGCAGCAGTATCAACACATGTGTAGATATGTATGGCTACGAACGATTTGTCTATTTCTAAATGCAGCTATAAATCTGATCTTATGAGTGATTCATAAAATTTATAGATATTATTCTGTGCAGTCATATTCCTTTGAAATTAGGTTGGAATCAGTTGTTTCAAACATTGTCTCTAGTTGATTGTGAGAGTGTGGAGCCTGAAATTTCACAAAAAGCGAAATAGAAAAAGAAGGAAGAAAAAGTAAGTCATTAAAAACAACCATGCCATATGGAGATCATTGTATGAAGTCCCAACTTCAGGAGGCCTGTGCTGCTTGTTACCTCCTTCTTTTCTCATTTTCGCTTATGGGACCCCGCTGGTTTAGGGAGTATCGTGTGCATTTTTCCTTCTCCCGCTTTAATTTACTGGCAGTTTCGTTGTTTTTGTTTTGTTAAACTTCCTTTTTTTCCCGTACTTCCGCTCCTTTTCTTTCACATGCTATATTCCTCGCCTCCATCCTATTCGTCATTTGTACCCTTCCTCAATTTCGTCCTCTTTGCTTTCATTTTTTTTTTCGCATCAGTGCATCACAGTCGACAGCTGAAGAACAAAATATCCTACAACATCAGCCCTATCAGTAGGCCGCTGTTCTTGTGCCGAGGCAACCATAATGAAGCAACAAGGAATAAAAAATATCAAGAACTCGTGAAAAAGGGGCGAAGTCGCTTCGCAGAGTTCACATGCGCATGGAAATGCGACATGGGCTTCATACAAGCATAACGCGGATTCTGGCTACTCTATTCCCCCCTCCCCCTTTTTTATATTGCGCAGCTGTTGCAGCTCACTTTTTCCAGCACTAAAGCTGCCTACCATGCGGATACATATGGTGGGCTTCGTGGGCTCGCTTCTGCTATTTGTAACTTCTCGGTGCGGGCGCACATGACTATCTTCTGCATTCCATTTCTTACGAGGCGATGGAGTGCATTATTCACTGCTCTGTTTCCAAGTGTCCTTAAAGAAAGGCCACATTTATCTTTAGGCCTCTGTTTCGAAAAATACCGCTTCTTCGCTGTAAGTGCGCTCTTCGATATTTCAAAAAGTGAAATGAGGGAGGAGCATTCGAATGGTATTTAACTATTTCCGGCAAGGCCGACACGACTTTTCCGAGATCTGTTCGGCGCACATTAGACTACGCTATTCCCGTTGGGTCAGGTAAGGAAGATCGTTCCACTAATTTCTTATTTTTGCAGGAGTTGTTTTCTGGTCCCTTTGAATTCCTAAATCTATGCACCACGATAAACTAGATACGTTGTTAAAAAGAGAGTGTGTTCATGCCGTTCGCTTTGCATTAGGCAAATGTAAAAGTAAGCACAAATGACACACCCATGATTTACTAACGAATAGTGTGATAAATGGGCCGTCTTCTAAGATTGCCAAGTAATATTTCTTTTTCATTTCAGGGCAAATGTGCTTCTTCCCAAAATGTCGACTAGCCAAGTTGTTACGGTGATGCTGTCTTTCTCAGCAATGCTTGAGTATGTGACGACAAGTGGTAAGCTTTACTAGTGTGTGTACACTGAACTTTCATTGTTTCTGTCCGAAACACGCACTCGCTCCCCATAATATTGCGTACACAACATATGATTAAGATTCTTACCATCATTTGTGCGCTGCATGTATATATTCCAATTGCAGGAGAGAAGGAATATTCCTGAGTGGTTCTTCTCAGTGACTGCTAGCGCGCACTTCTGATGTGTACATCGAATATTCTGCGCTTATACTGCATTGTAATTACCGTGTCACCATGTGGTTGGGTTCGCATTTATTTTAATATGACGAATCACGGTTATGGAATTGTTATGCGATTCGGTATGCTGTATAATACTGGTGTGCTGGCATGGCTATGCAACTAGTAAGCACTACGAGCATTGGGGGTGTTCCGGGAAGCAATAGACAACACTTTAACCATAATATATCTGTAATAAGGAGCCATTGTCACAGAAAATGCTTTCACGGCGTTCGCTGTGAGGTAAATATCGTAGCACAATTGATGGCGCTCATTAAATCCAGTTGAAAACCGTGAAAGTTCTCACTGAATTTTTCACTGAATTCAATGAAAGTTCTCACTGAATTCTCACCGACTAAACAAGCAACCAATGCTGGCTCAGCTAGCTTAGGTGCCGGGCGAGGCATGCACTGCCTGTATCGAGTGGATTTTAAGGCGATAGCGTTAGAGTGCTCGTTCCGCAGAAATACCGCCGTCGGTGTCGTCGTCTCCACGCGTCTCTCGTGAGCGAAAAATCGTCCGTGAGCGAAAAATAACAGCTCCAAAAATGGACAATTATGTCAATCTAGCGGAACACATATCAGCAATGTCTCGACTACCATGGCCTCCAAGACCGCGAGCGCGCCCGCCATCTCGGAGGCCATGCGACCATTGCAGAGTGTATATGCGGTCTCGTCGGATGATCTGCATCCCCTTTCTTAGCATTTCATTCTCACGACACCATTAAAGAAGTACTGCAGTTGTAATTTCACCGAAGGCGATGCTTGTTGCGATTGGCCGGAAGAGGTCTCTAGAAGAACAAATCGAACAGCTGCCAGATAATGAACGCAAGAAGGACGACACAATGTGACCATTTACGAGTAAAAGTGTCACGCCTAGTTCATAATACAGGACCATGTGACTACATCACTGTACAATATTTTCTCGAAGTTGATATGAAAGTGCTAATAAATAGATCGAAAACCTCTACCATTGCTATAGATATGTCGCGCGCGCGCGTGTGTGTCTGTGTCTGTGCGCATGTGTGTGTGTGTGTAACAACACACATTAATAAGTATGCACTGAGTGGTTGAAGTGCACACTAAGGGCCGGATTTCGCTATCGCGTTCAACTCTTAAAGGCGAAGCTTAAGGGTCCCCTAATTTTTGAAACTGTGCAGGACCGCCATCGTTGAATATGCCAGAGGAAGATTATGTTGGACACGTTTGAAAAGAAATTCACGAAGAGGTGACTAACCTCCACATTGGAAAAGATAACTTCAACAACGTCTCAGCTGCCATACGACACTACCGCACATTTGAGGCGCTTAAGACCAGCTGGATCGCACCATGGTTGGACGGCTGGCGAACTTACCAACCGTAGGCAGTGCTGATGCAAGTCCCCAGCCAGACCTATCGTCCACCACTCGACAAATTGTCAGCGACGAATTCCAGCTGCATGAAGAACAGGCACGTTATGCGGCGGATCCTTACAGCTCCTCCGCCTCCGAAGACATCGTTCGGTGACCCGATGCTCCTACTTGGAGCCACTCTGTAAACACCGGAAGTTTTACCCATTACCATGACCAACCACTTTGCATCCCGACTGAACCGCCTCGCGCAGATTCTTTTCCTCCACGTTTTGATAAGCACCCACGCAACTTTCGTCTACGAAAAGTTAGCGCTGCTTGCGCGAAGCGCGACGCGGAGGAGCTTCGTTACTCGAAACCAATGTCTTAGGCAGAATACTTCAAGCTGGCATCCTTAAGTTCGCCCAGTGATCGTGTGTTATGCCTGCTGGATTTCTGACCACATAGCTAGGCACTGTAGCCGATGCCGGGCAGCGAGCTATGAACACTCGGCGCAGTCTACGAAATTTAGCGGGCGCATCCGGCACGCTCAGTGGCCAGGAAACTCCACATTAGAAGGCCGCTTCCGAGAAGACAGACGCTCTGCTCGGGAAACATACTCTGAAGAAGAAATGACCCGAAACAGCTATTGCCACCCTGAATCCGATCGCAATTTGACGCCATCACATGCCTCTCGTGCGTCCCGGTCTCCATCTCACCAGCGGCGATGTACGCCAAAATCTCCTCGGCGCTGCTTCGTGGAGTTTTTACGATGGAGTTTTACATCGATGGAGTTTTTACGTCGTAAAAACTCCTTTGACGGAGTTTTTACGATGGCGTTTGTCACCCCGGGAGGGACAATGTGTGTAATGAGTGCGGGTAAATATAGGCCTCATGGAATGCACGGTTATGTTTCAATGGGACCAGAACACAAGTTTCCGTGGTGTGAGTGGTAACTCTTTGTACACGGTGGGTGTGTGTAATGGGAATGTGTCTTTCGGTGGTAAAATTTTTAACGCTGAGTTTACTGTTCTTCCTCGCTCCACCCGGGACGTGATCCCAGAGATTGACTGTTTGCAACTGTATGGTGGCAATATTGACAGCCAAATGGGAGCACTTCGTGTCAGTGCTAGTCTTTTGTCTGTGCTGTTGGATTATGAACCTCATAGAGGGAGTGTATTTTTACATTGCAGACGATACAGTCCTGCCCCCTGTATCCGCTATGCGTCTTGATGTCACCTGTTCACCTCCGGCTCGTATAACTTCTCGTCCATGCTGCAGTGGAAGCTCTACATGGCATTTGCTAAATAGGAATGTATTGGTTCCACAATGAGTGGTTTCAGTGATCAATGCAAGTATGACGCTATGGATGATCAATTGTTCTACTGAGGCGGCTGTGCTAGCTCAAGGCTTAAAACTCGCCACGTTGCAGGAAGGCTTGCTGATACAGATGGTAGTACTTACTGAACTGCCTGATACAGAAACAACCAGTGTCTGGTAACCCGTGAGAACAAAGATGCTTTGCGTGATTAAGAAATCACTGTGTGATCATGAAGGTGGACTGCTGGTGATCTTCCGTAAGAAATACCCCGAGGAATTCCACTTCGAGCATCATGACGGTCCGCCGCTGATTCTTACGTCCTGAACCCGCCTCCGCATCAACACAGTATCTGCCCACCCAATTCGATAAAAACTCTACCGTGTGTCCTCCACAGAGAACAAGGTAATCAACGATTAACTTCAAGACATGCTAATGAAGCGAGACATTCGAGAATCGCCAAGCCCTTAGGCGGCTCCATTGATGCTGGTAATAAAGAGAGATGATACGTTGGGATTCTGCGTTGATTATTGTCGCCAAAACACCGTCACTGGGAATGTATATGCGCTCTAACGAATCGATGACGCCCTCGGCTGCCTTGTTGCGCCATCTCACATTTCATCCGTTGATTTGCGGTCCTGTTATTGGCAAATTCCTATTCACCATGAAGACAGAGAGAAAGCTTTTTTAACGCCCAGCCGACTAATCGACATCAATATAATGCCCTTTGGTTTGTGAGACGCTGCACCTACGCTCGGAAGGTTCACGCACATGATATGACAATCTTTCAAATGGGAAGTCTGCGTGTTGAGACGGCTTTTTGAAAATTGGGAAGCCTGCATGTTTAGGCGATGTTGAGACCTCCACACGAACATTTAGTGAGCACAACGAGCCTCTAGACTTATTGCTGAACTGTTCGGAAAGATCGATTATTATGTTCAACTAAAGAAATACCGCTTTCGGGGGCGATAAACCCCTGTGCTTGGTCATCTGGCCAATGAGGAAGGCGTCCTTCCTTGTAGATCCACAAAATACTGCGGCACTAGAGGCAAATAAAGCAACCGGTACTGTCAAGCAGTTAGAGTTTGTTATGCTTGTGCTCTTTCATCGATTCGCTGATATGGCTCATCCCATAACGCGCATTCTGCAAAAACGCGTTCCGTTTGAATGGACTGCAAAGTGTGAGAAATATTTCCAACAACTCAAGTTCCTCTTGACGCCCCAGCCAATTCTTCGCCACATTGTTCCGTAATCATAAACCGAAGTTCACACTGATGTGGGTAGTGTTGAGGTCGGCGCTGCACTAATTCAACGAATCAGGAACAACTAGCACGTGATTTCGTACACTAGCCGGTCACGGAGCTGCTGAGAACTCAATTGCGCAGTAACTGAACAAGACTGCCTGGCGGTCATCTTCACAGTGCAATGCTTTCGTACGTGCCTCCTCGGAGACCTCTTGACTGTGGTCACGGGTCATCATTCGCTATATTGCTTCGTGAATCTTTACGCCCCTTAGGCCCGACAAGTGTGCTAGGCCCATTGTCTACATGAATGTAATTTCGCTGTTCGCTGCAAGAGTGGCCGGCGGCACACAGATGCTGATCATGTCTCTCGGATGGCACTCCCGATAACTGAACAAAAAGGTTGCGCGAAGAAAGACATTCACAAGGGAGGGTACAGGGACAAGCGCCATCGACAACTGAATGCGACGTCGACAGCTTTGATCAACAGATCGCATTTGATCCCTCGGGATTTCAGGTCATATCATGGGTACCTTTCATAACCGAGCAGTCGAAGGACGAAAGCTTAAAGCCCCACTTTGCGGCAGCCCAGCAGTCGTCTGGAGACGGTTGGTTTCGGCTACGTGACGCCGATTCGTACAAAAATAGCTAGCCGACCACTGCTACCTGTTAGCCGTTCCCTATAGTCCGGAATAGGCACATTTCACGCTCATTTCCTCGTATGACATCGATTAAAAATTTTGAAATCTGCTCTCTTTCTATTTTTCCTTACAACGCTTCCACTATCTCCGTCGTTTTCTCACTTGTTCGAATGTTTATTCCCCATGCGCTGTGAGCTTTGGCTGCGTATTCTCGGTAAATTTAGAGCGGTCGCAAAGCAAACGTCTGTCCCAGCAGCAGCTGCTTGCTGCTGCTGCGACTGCTGTTGTTGCTTCGCTTACCAGGCTGCTCTGACGACAGATTATTATGGATAGCTTATGCAAGCTTCCGACATCGCTTCCTATTTTGAACTTTGCTAAGCCTAATAAGAACGTTGCTAGCTGTAAACAATTCTGCAACACGAATTATTGCTTTCACATCGTGGTTCGTGTTTTATTTAATGTCGTTATTCTCAAAAGTGTTGTGGCATTGTTGCGTCCGGGAAGACAGGCGAGAATTTCCGGCGTTTTCACTTTTTTTTACTGATTCATCCTCCCCTAGGGGCCTTCGCAGTAGCATCCACCCGGACGTAAGCGCTTTCCTGCTGACCGTACCTTGACATGTACCAACGAACGTTTGATGCACAAAGCAGAGAATTTTCAGTTTGTATGAAGGCTTTTTTTATGGTAAGTCATCTGTGACGCTAGTAGTGATACCTGGCGATGCAGATCATAACTATAGATACACAAAGATAACAGAGAATTTTAGTTTGTCGTATACTTTCCTTTTTTACATTTACGGATTCTGTGTTATGGAGCCGTTAACGGAAGTACTATAACTAGTAGCGACATCTAGCTGCATTTTGCCCGACTACAGAACATAGGAATTCCTTTCAAGCCACTTTGGTGATCTCGTCAAAAGATAAAAGACAATGAAAGTATTTTAAGTCAATGCTTATCTTACTGCTAGCGCTTTACGCTAGCAGATAAACGTAGAATAATCCCCACTATCTTAAGTCAACGCTAAACAAAACCAAAGCAGTATTACAGAATATTAGTCTGTATGACGTTTGAAGATTCCTGGTTACCGGAGAAGTTTACATCATCCACAGCACTAGCAGGGACACTTGGTGATGGGGTGCCAACAAAATAGACACGCTACGCTAATATTTCTGCGGCCTACACGTTTTACTTGCTGCTAGTGCGAAACACTCGTGGTGATAACTTGCAGTATTTTCAGTATTTTTTTCGACTACGACGCCGACGAGACCAAAAAGAAATTGAAATGCGCTATAGTTAGGCAAAACGCCACAAGATGTCGCTACCAGTTCTGCCACTGCCGTAAGCGGCCCCGGTAATCCATGGAAAACATCGGGAAACTACGCAAAAGGACGACACGCAAGAACAGAGACAGGAAACCACCGGCTCAAACTAACAACTGACTTTATCCAAGACAAGAGATCTCCATATATGTATGTCTCCTCAAGCTTCAAGGTGTACCAAAGCAAAGGACATTAGCATTACGCACAGGGACGTAGCCGACCATGCGCGATAGAAATGCTGCTTCAGCGTTGTAGAAGTGATGTGTCGCTTGTACAATCACCAACAGCTTTTTTTTATAAAATATGCTTCTAACATTTCACCAGGGGTTTTTGCTTGCACCTACTAAGGGTTTTCACGCTGCGAAACCGTCGTTCACACGTGTTTCAAGCTTTGCAGTCGTCAGCGAGATGTGCTCACCTTCCTAGTTGCATTATTCGCAAGCTCCACCGAATCTAACGTTGATGCAGTCTCCCGATGTTTGTCACGTCTAAGCGCCAACTAGGCCAACACACAACGCTTCTCCAGTAATCCACTATCTGGAAACGCCGTAAGTCCACGGACGGACCAAAAGGTTCTCTGTCACTTCCAGAACAAGCCGACGTGTCCGACGTACCACGGGCGACGCTCGTCAAAGAGCAGATTCCTCACAGCGTCCTGGTTGAGATGAACGGTCTGAAAGGATCCACGCACTTGTTTATCGTGCATCCTGTCGAGGGGAACGTGAACGGACTGTAAGACCTGGTCAGTCATCTCCCTGTTCGAGCTGTTGGAGTACAGAGGGCACCCGACGTTTCCTTGCGCTCCATCGAGGACATGTCTCCCACTATATAAAGGTAATAGAACAAGGAATTCTCGCGCATGTTGCTTGACACATGATCGCAATCGCAAGGTACGTACAGATCGCTGGACGAATGAGGAGCTGAGAAATATGGCTCTGGCTACTAACCTAGGGCTTCACAATGCCTGCGTAGAAGATGGGAAACGCCAATTGCCAGGTCGGTCGACCGTGGGCGGAAAGAAGCTGCGGCAGATATAAAAATAGGTTGAATAAGAAACTAAACTGGTCCTCATTTCTCGGGGCAGCTTTTGTACACGGGCTGCTTTTGACAGGCATATTTACATTGAGCCGTGCAGAATGAATCAAGATGGTGGGCAGCCCACAGACCAGACAGTCATGATGGTTCTGGTGATGTTCCTTAATATATGCGCCGCTCAGTCTCGTCTTCTTCGTCGTCTTCCCTAGGTGGTATCTCATCATAAACTTTCTTGTTTACTTTTTTCGTTAGCTTATTTGTGTTTTGATATCGTTTGACCACTGCCTCATGTAATGTGCCACCATGAGGCCTTTTAGGAAACAAAATAATAAATAAGCCACCGAAGTATGCACCTCACTCTAGGATTGTGGTAGCTTGCTACCATTATGATTCGGGCCGGATTGACTATCGAGCCATGGCCAATTTCTTGTGCCAGGCATGTACCCCGAAACCGCCACATCGGATCGATCTCATGAGCGAATTGAACGGTGGTATGTATTTACCAGACGTGCATCGGCGCACGATGTCGCGCTCTTTCCGGGGAGGGCACCTGTAGCACCGACGAAGTATGCCCTTGGCAAAGCCCAGGAATAACCAACAGAGGAATTTCCTGTCCCGATAAAAAAAAATCAGTAATGCACTCGTGTTCAGGCAATCCTTCGTATAGACCATGTCCCGGAAGACTGAGAAGGGTACGCTTCCTTTGAAGTTGCGTAATAAAAATTTTGATTGGAAAGAAAAAAGTAAAGTGTGCGGAGCCAGAGCGACGCTGCAGCACATGCTGTGGGCATGCACAGGTAGCGCACAGCAGGATCCCCTTATTACGAACGGGTAGACAGGGCAGCCTCTGACCGCGGGGCACAATGGGTGGCGTCCCTGCACAGCCACAACCTCGCAGATCAACTCTGGGCCGTCCGGCACGCCGAGGAAGCCGCCCGTCTCCAAGCGCTCGAGGGCGTCACCTAGGCTGGGGTGCTTGTCGCCCTGCCCTGAACAAATCGCCTGACCTACTTGCTAAATAAAGTTCTCTCTCTCTCTCTGTAAAGAAAAGAATGTCATAGTGGAGGTTAGACGGACAGGAAAGCTATAGTGAAGGGCTCTAAAAGTTTTGAAAACCTGCGCCTCCATAGCGTACACCTTAGTACAAGGGCCTCTGGCATCTTCGCCTCCATCGCAATTGCGACCGACGCGGCATGGTTTGATCGAGCGTCTTTCGGATTCAGCAGCTCCGCGCCGCAACCACCACAGCACCGGGGCGGACACTTGCGTTGGTTTCAGTGCCGTCTACCAGTTCCGAGCACTTTTACGTTCCACTTTTTTAAAAGCGATGTTTAAGCGTCTTTTTTCATTCTATCCGCTAGCATATGTCAGCGGGAGCCCCGTTACAACGATGCCAGTTTCCACCTCTTCCCACGTCTTTTCACCCTACACCTCTTCCATCCCACAAAATATCCCCCATACTGTCCCTATTGTGCAGCGCAGCCCACAGTATATCACTGCACGTGGGAATGTCCATGTCCAACGTGCTGTTCCCCTATCCGTTCACCATCGCATTCCTCCTGGGACACTGCGTTGACCAGCTCAGCGCCGCAGGAACAGCATCGACTGATCCAGTGGGCACGTGGAGTGGCGCGAGCTAATGGGCCCCTGCACTAAGGGTCCCACCCTAGGAAGATCCCTGATTCTGTATTCATTAAATATTTACTCTCTCTCTCTCTCTCTCCACCTCTGCAGAGACTGGCTGTGGTTCAGCCTGCGGGACCGTACCACGTGGTCGGCTACTCGTTCGGTGCCACGGTGGCTTTCGAGATAGCCATCCAGCTACAGGCATCGGGAGCTTCGGTGGGCAGCTTGACCATCCGGGACGGCGCCCCTGGCTACATTCTCGTGCACACCGCTCAACACAGGACTCGCTTCAACGACAGCCAAGAGGAAGAGGAGTCCGCGCTCTTGTGCGCCTTCCTCATGGAGTACCTGGACATCGTCCTCATCGAGGTTGGTACATTTTCGGTGTCGATGTCTGTCGCCAAAAGAGGCCGAATAAGTAACTGAAGTCCAGGAGTCATCCCGTCTCTATGAATATGGACGTGCAGCGAAGGTGTACACATCGCACGTGGTTAGACAAGGGTAAATTACTCGTCACTTCGTAATGGGAGTGATGATAGCGTGATTACTGTCATGTATACCGATTAGTTTTGTTGCGACCTTAGATTGTTGGCCGAATTGTAGTCATCCGAGGACCGTTCTTTGAATGGGCGATACACTTGGCTGGGTTATCCACCCACCTAGGACCCAGTTTTTTTCTGGTATATTATTATTATTATTATTATTATTATTATTATTATTATTATTATTATCATTAAGCTTAGAAGTGTACAATAGCCACTGCATTCTACGAGTGCTAGCATACGGCTCAGAAACTCGCACGACTGCAAAGAAGATGTTAATGACAACTCTGGAGATTGTGTTTGATGTCAGTGGCCATTTCGTGGGACGTATTTGCTGTAAATGAACGCGCTCACTGCACGGTACATTTCCCTCAATGTCTGTTTTTGTCACCCACCGGGGTTAAAGGTTCGGAACCAGATGCTCCAGTACCCGAACTGGGAAGCCAAGCAGGAAGCGGCCACTGACATTCTGCTCAAGGCGTATCCGGACGTGCGGCCGAGCCGCCAGTGCGTGGCTGCAGCTACGCGCGTCTTCTACGAGTTCCTCAAGGCCGGTTCCGTCTACAAGCCTAGCAAGAAGTTCCTTGGTGACCTCGTGCTCGTGAAGGCATCTAGGCAACGAAAGGTGGCGAGACAGTTGCCACTGGATTATGGTATATCCGAGGTCAGTACAAAGGAGCAGGGCTCCTGTTTCCACAGCGAATTCTAATGCCGAAAATGTCATTAATGAATACAATAGGGGTCGATGACATATTTCCACCATGAAACGATGCCTATGAATAGCCCGCCACTTGCGCTTGCAACGCTAACTGCTTCTAGATGTGGGGGCTGAAGTGCACGCTTCGGGACCGGTAGGTGGTGGACTTAATTCTCCATGCGGATGTCTTGCAAAAAAAAACTTTCCTTACGGGGACTTTTACACACACACCACACGCATATATATATATATATATATATATATATATATATATATATATATATATATATGGAACATGACGGCGACGGCGATTCAATGTCATGTGCCGTACGTGTTACCACCGCCGACGCACGCATCTCTAACTCGAAAGGCAATAGTAGCAGACTGCATGGCCATCGGGGAGGTACTTAAATGAGCGCCTTAAATGAGCACCCAACATTACGCGATGTACGACTGTGCGTGTACTACACACACGTATCGGCACTTTATAGCGAGCCGACATGTTCCACTCATAAATCATGTTTGGACAAACTACTGCAGCCGCCACTGTGGTGTGTGTGTGTGCGTGTGCGTGCGTGTGTGTGTGTGTAAAAAGCGTTCCTCGCGAACACGTGTTAAAGCATATAGCTCGAACATTGTTCACATTCCACGTACGAAATGCGGAGTGCAATTCATGTCCATTTCCTTCGTTTCTTCTCCGCCATCTCTTCTAGTGCTGCGACGGCAAGGTCCATATCAAGGTGGTTGACGGCCTTCACGAGAACTTCATCCTCGGCGACGGTGCCAGGCAGTGTGCAGCCATCATCACTTAACAAGTTAAACACTGAAACGCGATTCGTGTAGAAAGGGACAATAATGACAAAACCAAATTTTCTCGTATCGGTAAATCACCTTATCATAATGCCAACGACACTTCTCTCGTAGTGCCGTGTCGTAGTGCCGTGCACTCAACGGCACTACGTTTGGTAAGCTAGAAAATGCGCAAAAATAAAAAAAATTAAATACAAGTGGCGACGCCTGTCGGGAGGTTACCGCTCTAACACGCTGGACTTCATAACCTTTCACGGCGCCTTTACAGGCCTACATAAGTATTTATCACTAAAGCAAATATACCTTGCATCCTAAAGCACCCAGAAACGTCATAAGGCGTTTTTAAAACGTGTAGACGGAGGCAATCTGGCGAGAATTGCGAAGAAACAAAGTTCATGACGTCATCACAATGTTTCGGCGCGCTGTTCGAAGCCGTAATTCTGGGCTCTGTTTTATCATCAAACATTTAAAATAGAGCGACGAAATTTGCGACAATAGAGTCTTCGAAGAAGTTCATCGGTCTGAATAACCCACGTCTATGGTCCACTTTAGTCTCCATTTGAGAAGGAACTCCGCGCCCATCAGGAAGACCGAAAATTGCGTCTGTAACGTCATCGTGAAATTCGATGCTCTCGCGCAAATAGTGAACCGTTGCGATAACTGTGAAGACATGCAGCTAACAGCGGCCAGAGCAGGAAATCGGTAGTTGAAACGCCTAAAAGTGGCATCTCCCACCGAGAAGAGGCTATGATAGCGGCTCTGATGATCACGACGGTTATGATGATGACGATGATGACCGTTCATTTATCGTGGGACCGTACCCATTAAGGAGGATCGAACGAGTATCGCACCGCAGTCAAGCAGATAGGTTCGAGGGCTACGAAATTTATTTTCCTTTTTTTATCATGCCATATTACATTTGTTTTTTCTCACGTACTTTTCTCAGAGATTATAGCATTTTAAACAAACAGTATAGCCAACCCCACTGTTTATTTATGTGATTCAATCGCGATAAGTAAACTGCGCCTATTACTGTAGTAGGATTCTTGTTTGTAAATCTTACGTGAAAAAAAAAAAGGTTTTCTTCGTGGTTCATTCACAGTCTGTGCAACCTTTTTTGTGATTAATCGACCCACGTCTGGAGCCTCACGTACAGATATGAAGCTGCTTTCCTTTCAGAGGTAAGTCAGCCTTATAACTGAGAAGGCTTTCACGTAAGTCGTCAGTGCCTTTAGTTGTAAAGTTCACTATTGTGCAAATTGCCCCGCCATGGTGGTCTAGTGGCTATGGAACTTGACTACTGAGCCGAGAGTCGAGGGAACGAATCACGGACGCGGCGACTGCATTTTGATGGAGGCGAAATGTTGATGCTCGTGTACTGTGCCATGTCAGGGCACGTTAAAGAACCCCATGTGGTCGAAATTTCCAGACAACTCCACTACGCCGTCTCTCATAATCGTAGCGTGGTTTTTGGACGTAAAACCCCAGATGTCAATCAACTATTGTGCAAATTGAAAGAGCACTTTTTTGTTCCTCCTAAACATACGTAAACGTTGCGAGACCACCAGGATAGCAGTCACGCATTAGGTAGTGAGTCTGAAACGTCCAAAAGAAAGTACTTGGTCTCGTAATACACAGGTATCCATTGCGCGCGAAGAGTCTCGGCTTACGTATTCAACGCTTTCCGAGGACTGCTATCATTGTATGTCGCAGAATACCCTCTACTCCAATCAAATTGATGTTGCGAATGTCTGCAAGAGGAAGGTGCCGGTATTGGACTTCATCGTCTCCTACATCCCTCACGGGCCATTCACATTCCACAACAAGCGTGTTTTGATCCGTCATATAAGTATGTCACCACTGGAGTCTCCTTAAATCAAAGTATAACCATCATCATCATCAGAAGAAGCAGCCTGTCTACGCCCACTGCAGACCAAAGGCGTCTCCCATAGATATCCAATTATATCTGTCCTGTTCTAATTGGGCCCAGTTTGTCCCCGCAACTTCCTGATCTCATCTGCCCACCCAACTTACTGCCGCCCTTTGCCACGCTTGCCTTCTCTAGGAATCCACTCTGTTACTCTTAATGACCAACGGTTGTCTTGTTTTAGGGAAGAAGCTCCTTAAGGTTTGGGTCTGTCCGTCCGTTGTAGTAGCGCGTTACCTACTAGGAACGCGCTTCTAGGAGAGCGCGTGTGGGAGGCGCGCCCTCGGCGCGTGCCTCCCGGCGCGTGAGCTCTTACTCTTTCATCTGCTGTCTTGAGAGAGAGAGAGAGACAGAGAGAGCGAAAGGCGCGCGTTGACTATGGAAATGCTGTTTCTTCGATGAACGCGCTACCAGCTCGCAAAGAATGAGAACGCGCCCTCACCGGCGAGAGACAAGCCAGCCTCTTCTAGCGAGTTTCTTGATTGAAAAATGCCGACTGCTCGCGCTGGAGAACCGTTCACCGGCCACCCATATATATATATATATATATATATATATATATATATGTATATATATATATATATATATATATATATATATATATATATATATATATCCTGGATCTTTACTTGCAATGAAGTGCCGGTGGGAGATTTCACTTGTGCGTAGTTGATGCATAAGGACTCGTAGAGTACGCGTTAACTAAATTAATCCGGAACTCGGCACGATCTACGATGAACGTCGGGAGCTTCGCCCACTCATCATCATTCACTCCGTGGATATGCTGTGAATTTTTTCTCATTCCAAAGCCCGCCCACGCCCTTCTGATGCGACCCTACTCAAATCGAACCAAACTGGACGAACTATAAAGAACCCCTATTTCATTCCATTTTCATTATTTCCCAAGAATATAAACTTGCCATTTTAGACCAAAATGAGACCCCGTTCTAACCGAACCCAACCGGACCAAATATGATGAACACGAATTTTACTCCATTTTCATTAATTTCCTAAGGCTATAGACTTGCCATTTTAAACACAAATGCTCCCCGTTCCAACCAAACCAAACCGGTCTAAATATAATGAACACATATTTTACTAGATTTTCATTAATTTCCCAAGATTATAGACTTGCCATTTTAGAGAAATATGCTACACCGTTCCAACCGAACCAATTCGGAATAATATGATGATAAAGAATTTTACTCCATTTTCATTTATTTCCCAAGGCTATAGACTTGCCATTTTAGAGAAATGTGCCACCCCGTTCAAATCGAACCACAGAGGACGAATTATAATGAACACGAATTATACTCGGCTTTCATTAATTTCCCAAGGCTGTAGACCTGCCTTTTTAGAGAAATGTGCGACCCCGTTTAAATCCAGCCAAACAGGACGAAATATAATGAACACGAATTTTGCTCGATTTTCATTAATTTCCCAAAGCTATAGACCAGCCGTTTTAGACATATATGCGACCCCATTCAAACCGAACCAAACCGCGCGAAATATAATGAACACGAATTTAACTCGATTTTCCTTAATTTCCCAAGGCTAAAGACTTCCCATTTTAGAGAAATATACGACCCGTTTATATTGCACCATACCGGCCGAAATACAATGAACACGAATTGTACTCGATTTTCAATAATTTCCCAAGGCTGCAGACTTGTCATTTTAGAGAAATATGCGACCCCATTCCAACCGAACCAAACCGGACCAAATATGTCGAACAAGAATTTTACTCCATTTTCATTAATTTCCCAAGGCTATAGACTTGCCATTTTAGAGATGAATGCGACCCCGTTCCAACCGAACCAAACCGGACAAATATGATGAACATGAATTTTACTCGATTTTCAATAATCCCCAAGGCA
>CM023490.1:51370837-51411154 GCA_013339685.2 Hyalomma asiaticum
GACACGCACTCGCTTTGTGGAGCAGCCAACCTTGATATGACATATTTGGTTACCAAAACGATATCCGGTTGATACGGCAGGGCTCCTTTTGACGCAAACTTCACTATATTTCCTTGTTGATATGTGTGACGGACAACTGGCATTTTAGAGAAGAGACTGTACATTCGAATATGCGCTCATCTTAGCAAGTGGCAGCTGAACGCCTCTCCACACCCCAACCCTCTTTTGTAAACGGGGGCACCTCTGATACCTTTTTTTCATTCCTTGGTGAATAAAAAACAGCCCGCCTATAGAAAGTTCCATGCTGTAGGCTGCGAAACCTCTGAGAACAAACCGCGAAGCAGCTCTCCGTTCTTTGTGTCGAAGTGCTTCGGAGAAAGTAGTGCTTCCAAATCCACGAAAATTTCAAGTGGTGACTTCCTCAGCTGCAGTAAAGCTGAAGTGTCAGTATGCGATATTAGATGCTCTTGAGCCAATGACGACAAGCTATTACCAGTTGCGTCACATCGAACTATTAACGCAGTTAAAGGCATGCTGTCGGATGATGATTTGGCCGCTTTCATCGACCAACACTCTAGGCTGGATCGAAAGACGAACAAGCGATTCAATTGCGTGATGTCAAAATCCGGCGCGACAAACAATAACTACCATATAGGCTCCTAATACTAACCGTAGACAAAAGAATACTCCCAATTTCAATAAGCACAGTTTCTTTATGCGTCCATTTGCTTAGCAATCTGGAATTTTCTCCGGTGTGTGCTTGAGCTCTTCATACACGCTGCATCAGCCACCCATTCGCACCATGTTCATGATTCCAACATTTTTTAATTATTCCTATTTCGGCAACTTGAAGATGTCGCTCAGAATGTCTGAGCATTATCCACGATTCCCAGCATATGCTGGTACTTGCATTTTTGTTGGCACTCACGCCTACTTGCATTATGCGCATGCTTTCGGCACTCGTAATTTACCGGCCTTTCCCTAATTTTTAAGCGATATACACTTATTGTGTTATCCTTTATATCCTTTCTGATGTTGCCTAATGCGTCAGATTTTAACATCTAGGATCGCTAGTTTTTGCGTTTAAAACTGTCGTGCTTACCCTGCCGATATGTTTTATATGTTAGCCTAATTTGTCTTTAGTTTTACATTTCACCCCTCATCCCAATCCGCAAGGCCTACCTGTAGTACAGCCATGGTAAGGCTGTTGCTGCAACACTGCCCTTGTAAAAGCTTATGCTTCGCAGCCTTTATCAATAAGGGCACTTCTGATGCATTAGCCCTCTTGACAGCTAACGACGTTTTGTATAACATATTTTCATTGTAAACATGTATTACGAGTCATTCATTACTCCTGGCCGTTCTTTCAGTTACTATATATCATACACCGTATTACATCGATAATTTTAGGCCTAGTAACAAGAATCATTTCCTATTAATTGCGAATTCCTAAAAAAACATTAGGAGGCTCCTTTCGCAACCGGCGATGGAGCGTTCTTACGCTATATCGCCCGTTGTACTGGCGCTGTTCCTGTGCCATGAGGTGTCCTCCAACAGGAATTTAGTGTTCGCGCAATAAAGCGAATAAAACACAGCAGCTAAGCACACTTCTAGGAGAACTTCTTGCTGCTTTCTTAGATTTTTCTCTCATGTTGATTTTTTCGTTCCAGCAAGCTACGGTGAGTACCTGTTCTTTATGTCTGCCTCAATTGCACAGAGTACCAAGGTTTAGACCTCTACCATGACGCCACTAACAGCCCCTTCTTATATATCCCCTCTGGCGCGAATATCTGTTTAGTGTCTATAAATGCTTCAAATCATCACACATAATTTCCATGAACCGTCCTACAATATCGCGATATTGTTGTAATGTTCGTGACTCAATCCACATTGGCACTTAGAGCATGGTTCGCTCCAAAATTGTAATAAAGTCACTCATACCTTTTCATCAACAGAATAGGAAACCACACCCTAAATGCGGTTGTAGGTTGTTATTGGTCGTGTTGACTGATAGCCAGCAAAAATGTGGCTGATCCCTCTGTCATAGGAACCTGTAAAACACCAAAGTGAAACCTGTCTTCGCGAAGTTGTTGTATGCATATAGGGCAATCTGGCGAATCGAAGGGCGGGAGATGGCTTGTCTATTGTGAACATGTGAACAAGGTAAATCTAGACATCAAAGTTAAATCTAGACAGGCAAAGGGATTCTCGAGAGTAGTACTCGAGAGATGGTTTTCGAACAACTCCCACTGCTGTGGAAACACTAAATTGCACGCGCCGAGCCTTGCGCAAGCCTGCCATCAACGAAGATCATCTGCAAATGGAGACGCCTTGACAGAGAAACTGAACCGGTTGTCAGCGAATCGTTTTGTGAAAACACAGCCCACTGCGACGAAAGGCCAATAATTTGCCTGTGTGCTGCCGTCTTAGCGATCCTGGAGCAGTGCGCGTCACAAATGGACGCACCTGGCTACGCAAGCGAAATTTTGTAGCGGCCGCTTTCGTACTTTGCGCCTGGAACGCGCCGTCGCGACGCCGCCACGACCCTAACTTCCTCGGCTGTCGAGGCGCGAACACTACCGAAGCGCTGACTGCCGGCGCGAATCAGCACGACAATCTACTATGCTCTATCATTTTATCTATCGCTCTATCTATCATTGCTAGATGGCGGTACCACCGCCATCTAGCCACGGTATATAGAGCGATAGATAAAATGATAGATAAGCGAACCAAGAGTGCATTATAAGGGAGGCGATGTTAATTTAAGAGTAATTTTGCTCGTTAAACACCATAGTTCATGGTACCAAATACCTTTGCTTTAACCAGGCGATAATTAATTGGGACATCGAAAGCGTTAGTGAACAGCAATGTTGAAGTTACATCAGTGTTACAGCAATGTTGAAGTGTGTATCGGTGGAGCTTCCAGCTCCTTCGGTCAAATCTGGGTTGGAGGTGGGCTCGAGTGCGTATGGGTGAAACATTTTTATTTTGAATGACTGTTCATTTCTTTTCAAATATCGACTTCCATTACATGAAGTACGTGACTTCCTTTACAAGAGGTCTTCGTGGATCTCGGCATAAAACACTTTCGTGTTAATAACATTTTTGACACGCCCACCAAATGTACCGGGTCTGGTCCGATGTGGTAAGAATGGTCAAATGTGGTAAGAATTTCAGAAATATGTTTGTCTGCAGAAATGCGCTGCACAGTGTACCAAACTCAATGAACACTGATACGTCGATTGTCCAATTCAGCGAGGGTTCATTGTTTGGGAACTTTTGCGACGGAGTGTCCACCGGACCGTCGAAAACAAGTGGTCCCTTAAGGCGATGTGCGTACAGATCAAAACGGAACAAAAAGGACTGTCCTGATCTTTAGGGCTGGTACTCCGATGCCACCACCTTGGTTTTGCCAAGCACCAAGCCAGAAGCCCGCATTACTTATTCTACCAGTAGGTATGCGGCGGCAGGGCGGGGACGGATCAACACTTCCCACAGTCAGCGACTCCTCCAGTGGAGGTTGTTACCTACTACGTCCAGACGTGGCCAAGGGACCTTCGCAGATCCCTATGCGCCCGTTCCGAGCAAACGATGCACACGCAACTGGACTGCGGGTTTTTACTCGCCTAGCCCTTGGATTACACTGGCGTGCGGCCGGGACGGAAGAGGAATTTCTTTCGTCGCAATTGCAACTATAGGAATAGCTGAACGGATTTTCGCCGTTGCCTTCACCTTCTTGAACCGCATACATCCTGAAGAATTTAAAATAGTGGGAGCACTGTTCGGGCTGCTTATCTTCTCGCCTGTCAATATTCATCATCACCGCTTAGGCTGGGGCAGCGGGGCTCGGTCTTGGGACAATAAAAAAGGAAGCGTTTTGCGGCCTGAACATCTGTATGTTCCTTCCAATCATTTCACATCGAAACGTACTCATCAAATAACTCTTGGCCAATCCCCCCTGGTGGGTAAGTGCCGTAGGTCTACAGGAGCATCTTCATCATCAACCTGATCATTGTCTCACAAGTGGTTTTGTCACAGTGGCCGATTGTTCCGTACCTCAGGGCGAAGAGAATGTTCTAACGCTGACGTCCGACGCCATCGTTAATGGCGACGTGTTTCTTGCTCCGTGTGATGTCTGGATTTCTGGTGTGCCCGTAATTGCACCTAGCCTCGTCCGGTTTCACGACAGCAGAGCGTTGGTCACTGCACGCAACCCTACTTCTTGGCACCTTGTTCTGCCCCGAGCTACCATTGTGAACTGATTTGCTGACATAGAACCTCTTGACCTTATGCCGCTTTACACAGGTCCGCCACCGCTGCCTACTCCTACTGATGACCACGCGACGACCACAGCGTTAACTGCCAGCATAAACCCTGACCTCAATGCGGAGCAAAAGCAAGATCTATTAGGTCTACGTCGCAAACACCGTACTTCATTTAACGTCCACTCGAAGCTTCTGGGACGAACTTCCGTCGCAGTGCATCGCATCGAAACCGAGGGTGGTTCGATTGTCCGCCGTCGCCTTTACCGCGTGTCTTCCGCAGAGCGTAAAATCATTGAGGGCAACGTCAGTGACACGCTCAAACGCGACATCATTAGGCCATCGTCAAGTTCTTGGTCATCGCCTGTTGTCTTTGTCCGGAAGAAGGACGGCTCGGTGCGGTTTTGCATTGATTGTCGAGCACGCAATAAGATCACGCGAAAAGACGTATATCCGAAGCCGCGAACAGACGACGCCCTTGACTCTCTTCAGGGCGCGGAATATTTCTCAAGCCTTGATCTCTGATCAGGGTATTGGCAGGAAGCGGACAAGGACAAGACGGCCTTTGTGACACCCGATGGCCTCTATGAGTTCAATGTGATGCCCTTTGGTTTATGTAATGTTCCCGCAACGTTTGAGTGCATGATAGATACAGTTCTACGTGGCCTCACGTGCAAGTCTCGCCTATGTTTTCTCGATGACATAGTTATATTTTATTCTACTTTTAGTCAGCATCTAGAGCGGCTGGACGAAGTCCTGACGTGCATTTCCCATGCCGGTCATCAACTGAACACTAAAAAGACAATTCGCCAGAAAGAATACAACCGTGCTGGGCCACCTTGTCAGTAAAGATGGCGTTCGACCGGATCCTGAGATGGTGGCTGCTGTGACTCGCTTCCCTTTCCCCGAAAACCAAAAGCAACTACTGGGACGGGGTATTTTTTTAGGGCCTCTCATTTTATTTCTGCTGCTTCATCCGCGATTTCGCCTTCATTGCGTCGCCGCTGCACAAGCTACTGACGTCGGGCGCTGCCTTCGCTTGGACGAACAATCGCGACATCGCTTTTGAAACGCTCAAGAAAGCGCTGACATCCGACCCTGTCCTGTGTCACTTCGACGAGACTTCTCCTACTAGTCTGCACACCGAGGCAAGCGGCCACAGCATCGGTGCCTTCCTTCTACAGCATGATAGCAGTGATCGGGAGAGAGTCGTCGCTTATGCTAGCCGAGCTCTCACGACTGCTTAACAGAACTACTCAATAACAAAAGAATGCTTGGCTGTAGTTTGGGTCATACCAAAATTCCGCCCATATCATTACGGACGCTATTTTACCGTGATTATAGACCACCACGCCTTATGCTGGCTGTCATGCCAAAAAATTTTTCTGGACGCCTCGGCGGGTGGGTGCTGCACCTACAGGAGTACACTTTTGACGTTGTTTATAAATCTGGAAAAAAGACATCAAGATGCCCACGCTCTCTCTTGTTACCTCCTGTCACTTCGACCTACTCAAAGCAACCTTCTCCATCACTCTTCCCACGATGTGGAGGCTACGAGTCCCCTAACCCCACCAGAGCTAGCGGTTGTTGGCACGCTGTCCTCCAGTCGCTACACTCACTTGGCCTCCTGTCAACGGGATGATATATACTGCTATCGCATTATTCAGCGCCTCTACGGAGAGTCTCCACCACCCAATGCCAGGTCACGCCGGCAACTCAGGCAATTTAAGCTCGACAACAACATCCTGCATCAATATTTTTACAATCCTAACAATGGACACCGGTGGGTGCCCGTTATCCCACTCTCTCTTCGTATGCAGGTCCTTGACGCCTTCCACGATTACCCATCTGCTAGTCACTTGGGATTCTACAACACGTGTAACCGCATTAGGGGTCATTTCTTCTGGCCTGACCTCTCCACTTCTGTTGCCAAGTATACGCCTCCTCTTGCGCACTGTGTCAGCGACGCAATCGGCCAACTTTGCCTCCTGCATGCTTGTTGCAACCCATCCCATGTCCCACTGCACCTTTTGCCATTGTCGGGAGAGACCTGGTTGGAGCTATTCCCGTAACTCCCGCAGGGTATCGACAGAATGTAACAACGGTTGATCACCTGACGCGGTATGCAGAGACCACTCCCCTACGCTCTAGCTCTGCCTCTGACGTGGCCACCTTCTTTCTCGAGGCCATTGTCTTGCGTCATGGTGGGCCATGCATACTCCTAAGTGATCGCGGCAAGACTTTTCTCTCCACAGCTATCGAAGAAGTTCGCAACACTTGCGGCACAGTTCACAAGACTGCATCACCATACCACCCTCAATCCAGCGGTATAACAGAGCGATTCCATCACACTCTGGTCGATATGATATCAATGTACATCGGATGAACCGCGACAACTGGGACGCAATGCTACCATTTGTGATGTCTGCCCATAATTCCGCCTCTCAACGCACTACTGGGTACTCGCCTTTTTACCTCGTTTACGCCGTTCGCCGACTTTCACGATCGACGCTTGAATCTGCAATACTACAACTGACAATTCGGCAACTATACCTGAACAGTTTGTCTCCCACCTTGAAAAATGTCGGCAGCTTGCTCGACTCAGGACCGAAGCCAGTCAACACGATCGCAAGGAGCGCTATGGCAGCTCTCATCGCGACGTCTCATTCCGTCCCGGCGACGAAGTGCTCCTACAGACGTCCACTCTTGTTCCCGGATTGGGCGAGATGTTCCTGTCGCGATCCCTCTGACCTTACATAATTAATCAGCAACCATCCCCAGTTAAATATCTTATCACTCCCCTTGACGTTTCTCCAGACCGTCGCTGCCGTGGTTGCGAGATTCTCCATGTTTCGCGTCTCAAGCCCTTCGTTCGGCGTATCTCCCCAGTCTATGGCACGGCCAGGCTGGCCTCCTTGGCGCGCGGGGAAAATGTGTGAGCATTGTTCGTCCGCTTCATCTTCTCACCTGTAAATATTCATCATCACCGCTTAGATTGGGGCAGCGGGGCTCGGTCTCGGGACAATAAAAAATAGGAAGAGTTCTGCGGCCTGAACGTTGACTCACAATAGTCTTTAAACGATTTCTGAAGATTTGGTACTAAAGCGTATTCGGGATACTGACCCTCCAATCAACAATGTGCATTGTTCTGTTGCATCGTGCGAGTTGATATAGTGTTAAAAACCGCGGTTGGTTTCGGTTTCACCTGCGCGTGTTCGCCTCATGTCTGCTGAACTCGGAGATCACCTTAGTCACCATCAGGCCTCCGCGTTTGGCGCGAGCCCGGAGGCTACAGGAAAAGAAACTGTGCTGGAGCCTTGCTTCCGGATGGCGGCACCGCATGGTTTGCCAAGTATTTTTTTCCTTTCTAGCTTAGAAGTCAATCAATCCTTTCAGATGAAATGTGAGTTTACTTTTCTTCACACATAAAATATCTTACCGAAATGTCACCGAATGCACCGCGCCCACGCGCAGAATCATGTTGTTTTGCGAATGCGAGAGCACCGGGGTTTCAAACGAGCGCTATTAAATGCGAACTGAACATTTGGCTGAAATATTTCGGCATCGGCTTGTCGAATGCCCCTTGAAGCATTGACAATCAGAACCGGGCGTCTCCATATTTTTTTCACGAGCAATTTAAATATAAACCAAAATCTATAGGAAAGAAGAAGACATCGCCCAAGCTGTCTCTACAGATGCATAACCAGAGAAGCTTAATCGTAGGGCCTCGGTGCTTAGCAGCGGATTAATCCCGACGATGCATTGAAGCCTTTCTGAATTAATGGTTACATGTGTGTGTTCGTTAATGAGGTTACACCATTGCTTGGCTTGAGTTTATCGTAGGGTTTATTTCGCTCGCCGTACACGGTGCCTCGCGTGCTCACTGGCGTGGAGGAGTGTAAGGAGCGGTCGTGTTTAACTATCCCCGAAAGCGGGTGTTGGCCCCGGGGAAGGCGTTCCCGCCATTGCCGCTTTGACCCTGCTCTGCCCGCAACGCCGCCCCCTCAACTCACTGTTGTCACTTGCATTCGATCTCTCGAGTCAACTCGGCTAGCCACCATAGCTCGGGGTCGTGGTTAGCAGCATCTCCACAGCATTGGCCCTTGCGTTCCCTTTCGTCATGTACCGCTGCTTGGAACGCTCCCGTATCGTGCGTACACAGCTGCTGCTTGTGCTTAGCCAACCGGGCCTGCTTTTGTGCCCGGACTGCAGTATCGGCCCCCCGAACTTGAATTATCTCATGGTTATGCTGTCTTTCCTTTTCTTTGGAGGTTGCCTGTCGGGCAGGAGTTCGTAAGATCCGTGGCTCACTCATGTGGAAGCTCTAAGTTCCAACTGCTGCGTGCGGATCGGCGGCACGGCTGCGGCGCGAAGAACGACGTCGCAGACGACGCACGGGTACGTTCGGTGCGAGTGCGGGGAAACGTGGTAGGCGTCAGCATCGGTTGTCGGCGTCCCACTATGGCCTGCCGCACTGCTCCTATCCACCTCGCACAAAGCTATACCGACGAGGTTGCCATTGGCGCGCGTGCTTGGGTACGGCGCAGCCAATGGAGAAGGGTGCGCGCACAGGACACGAACGGATTTTTGTTTCGCTTAGCCATATAAAACTTTCGTTCTAAAACAACCTTAAAATTTTTGCCACAACCCGAGCAGAAAATTGAGTCAACGACCGGTTAGCTAGGGTTTCGCCGCGAGACGAAAAGTATTCTTGCGCTAAGCTTGAAACTAGCAACATGCCATTATCTAGAGTTTGCTTCCGCCGACAATGGCCGTGTTTGCATGTAGTGCATTGTTCGCCTCGGTATCTGTCGTAGACATGGATCTTGTTCCAGACGCGGGTCTTGGAGCTGCATTCCGCCGGAGAGGCCCGTGCTTACACGTAGTTCCGCCGGAGAGTGCGCGGTGCTCTCGCTGGTTATCCGGATATATCGCTTCTGCACACAATGATGTTTCTACCGTATGTTTCCAATGCATAGCAGCGTCTTAGTCACGTACTTCGTTCCAGGTGCCACGCATAGCGTCGCAACGCCGGTTTACGCTCCCTTGGTAGCGTTCACGCGAGTGCGCGCTCACCAGATAGCGGTGGCACGCATAAAGCGCGCTCGCAGCTCTTATGTGGATGTCTGTGCTACTCTACTCTACTGTCACATGTACTGCAGGCCAATATATCGACGCGTATCATCATAGAGCTTGCCGAAGAGCTCCAGCAGAATTCTAATCACCTTGAAGCAAGGCGCGCTATACTTCCCGCGTAATCATTACAACGCTGTCATTCAAGTCACATTCCAACCCGCGCCGTTAGAAACTGCTCGCAAATGTTCCTCGGGCTTCACGTTCCCAGTTGCGTGCAGTGTGATATATCGTGACCCGAATCACAGACATACAACGTCGAAAGTGAGCCGAGCCGGCAGCTGGTGTTCTACCTTTTTTATGCTATCTTCCTCTGTACGTTAGTGTGAACGTTATCGCCTCTTTGTAATTGCGATATCATATGGTGCACGTGGAATATTAACCGTACAGCTGCAACATGCAACGTAATACCTTTGAGGGCCTGCCCACGGGTGCTCTTTGCAATCATTGCCACTATTCTGCGAGCGGCGTGTCGTAGTCATTCATTTTCTTCGTACTAGTCTAGCGACGCCTAAGCGCACCTACATACTTACTTAATGAGCCCATGTTCACTAGAATTAGGATTGCCCCTAGATATGGTAGTCTAAGTATATTATGTCATGCATTGGTATCGCGTGCTATATTTCGCCCTTTTGGCAAAATTGTGACTTTTATTGTCAAGTGGACTTGTCCTTAATGCTATATATATATATATATATATATATATATATATATATATATATATATATATATATATATATATATATAAATATATATTGCAACGAGGCTATGTCTTCGTCGGTTGTGTCTGATTCGTTCCCCACTGCATAGCCTCGTTGCAATAAATATATATATATATATATATATATATATATATATATATATATATATATATATATATATATATATTGTTACGAGGCCGAAGTCGTTTAAGAGGTGACGTTTATTCCGGAGGCTGCGAGCCGAACAACAGGATGGAGCGAGGCCAGGGAATGAACTCTTCTTCTTCCTCTTCTTCTTTCTACACCTTGCTTTCCACAAGTGCCGTGACATTTCTCCCCGCGCAGACGAAGCCCGCCGGGCGAGTCAGTTGGCGCCTCGTGGGGTGTATGGTTTAAGCCGGGCGACATGCGTTACCTGGGTTCGGGCCGAACGTCGGCCAGTAGCGGTGAGGCGTGCGATCGTGTAGTTCACCTCACTCAGGCGGTCAATAATCACAAAAGGACCATCATAAGTTGCCAAAAGTTTCGTGCATAGACCGCGTTTCCGCACAGGGGTCCACAACAACACGAGGTCACCAGCTACATAGGTAACGGGGCGGTGTCGGCAGTCGTATCTGGCCTTTGATGAGTCTTGAGCAGCGAGTGTCCGTAGACGAGCAAGCCGACGAGCCTCTTCGGCACGACAGAGAATCTCTGCTATGGAACAGTCATCAGCAGACGAGAAAGAAAGGATGGTGTCTAGCGTATGACGTGGTGGACGGGCGTAGAGGAGAAAGAAGGGACTGTAGCAAGTCGTCTCGTGCCTCGCTGTGTTGAACGCATACGTTATAAACGGTAGAATCTCATCCCAGTTTTTGTGGTCTGATGCAATGTACATCGCAAGCATGTTGGTAAATGTACGGTTGGTACGCTCTGTGAGGCCATTCGTTTGCGGGTGGTATGGAGTGGAATGCCGGAAGGTACAAGCACATAAGCGTAGGAGCTGCTCTACCACGTCCGCAGTGAACTGACGTCCACGGTCGCTGATGATGACTCGAGGTGGTCCGTGCCTAAGAATAACAGAACGCAGCAAGAAGAGGGAGACGGCGGCGGCCGTGGCAGATGGAATAGCGGCCGTCTCGCAGTACCGGGTGAGATGGTCAACGCACACGACTATCCAACGGTTTCCCGCAGTCGATCGTGGGAAAGGACCTAGCAGATCAATACCAACTTGCTCAAAGGGGGAGCTTGGAGGTGATACAGGCTGGAGTTGACCGACGGGAGCTTTCGTGGGATGCTTATAACGCTGACAAGTGGGGCAGCTGGCGACGTACTGATCGGTGGTTTGACGCATTCTCGGCCAATAAAAACGTTCCTTGGTTCGGTACAGTGTCCTTGTTGATCCCAGATGACCTGAAGTAGGGTCATCATGCATGGCTAGCAGGACAGAAGTGCGGAGGCTTTCCGGAACCACCAGCAGGAGTTGTGCACCAGTTGCTGTGTAGTTCTTCTTGTACAATAAACCATCGCGAACACAAAAACGACGAGGTGGCGTAGAATTTTCCGCGGCTTGAAAGCATGACTGCAAGCTGGGGTCCTTGCGCTGCTCAGCTTTGAACTTGTCTAGGTCGGGAAAAGCAGGTGTGAGGGCAGCCAGGTAGTTGTCAAAATTGTCTGCATCGCAGTCTGTGGACGGCAGTGGCATCCTCGAAAGACAATCTGCATCAGCGTGACGCCGACCAGTCTTGTACGATACAGCGAAGTCGTACTCTTGTAGTCTGAGGGCCCAGCGTGCAAGTCGGCCAGATGGATCGCGCAGATTTACAAGCCAGCAGAGGGAGTGGTGGTCCGTAACAATCTTGAAGTGTCGACCGTATAAGTAAGAACGAAACCTCTGAACTGCAAAGACGACGGCAAGGCATTCCTGCTCTGTTACGGTGTAGTTACACTCAGGCTTGCTTAGTGAGCGGCTTGCATAAGCGATGACGTGTTCTTTCTCAGCGTGTCGCTGGACGAGTACGGCACCGATACCCACACCGCTAGCATCTGTGTGAACTTCGGTCGGTGCTGACGAGTCAAAGTGCCGTAGAAGTGGTTGTGACGTCAAAAGGAACTTGAGTTGCCGAAAAGAAGCGTCGCACTCTGGAGTCCAGTGGAATGGTGCATCTTTTCGCAGAAGGCATGTCAGTGGGTAAGCAACGTCAGCAAACCGATTAATAAAGCGGCGGAAGTATGAACACAGTCCCAAGAAACTGCGCAGCTGCTTCACAGAACGCGGTCGTTGGAACGCCTCGACTGCCTTCGTCTTCTGTGGATCAGGTCGTATACCGTCTTTATCCACGAGGTGACCTAAAACTAAAGCTTGCCGCTCACCGAAATGGCATTTTTTGGAATTCAAGACTAATCCAGCGTTCTTGACACAGGTAAGGACAACATCCAGACGCTTATTGTGTTCGCTGAATGTGCGACCGAAAATGACGACATCGTCGAGGTAGCACATACAAATTTCCCACTTCATGCTGCGCAGAATCGTGTCCATGAACCGTTCGAACGTTGCGGGTGCGTTGCAAAGCCCGAATGGCATTACATTAAACTCGTAGAGTCCATCAGGGGTCACAAACGCCGTTTTTTCTTTGTCCGCCGGGTCCATCGGTATCTGCCAATATCCCGACCGCAAATCCACCGACGAAAAATACGATGCTGAGTGCAGGCAGTCGATGGCGTCGTCAATACGAGGAAGCGGATAGACGTCCTTTTTAGTGACCGCATTGAGGCGTCGATAGTCCACGCAGAACCTCCATGTCCCATCTTTCTTCTTCACGAGTATCACTGGCGCCGCCCAAGGACTACTCGATTCCTGAATGACTCCTTTTTCTAACATTTCGTGAACCTGCTCATTAATAATCCTTCTTTCCGACGGAGAAACCCGATAAGGCTTTTGCCTGATCGGTTGTGCTGTGCCCGTATTGATCCTGTGGCACGTGCGAGACGCTGGGATCGTCGAAGCATTGGCGTTTTGCGCGAAGTCGAACACAGGTAGGTGCCTTGAAAGCACACTGGCCAAAGCATTGCGCTCACTGGTGCTAAGCGATTGACTAATCATTTGAACAACACGCGAATCAGTAGGCCCAATGCTTGTCTCTTTACTGGGAGCAGCTTCATCTGTAACCGTGGCCACCGCGAGAAATTCATCTTGTCTGAAGGTGGCGAGTTTCAACCCGCCAGGAAGTATCGCAGGTTCCGCAGAGTAGTTCACTGTCCACAAACCAGCGTGCCCGTGTTCCACTGGGACAAGGCAGTGGGGAACGATGATGTTCTTTTTAGCGCAGGTTAAATGAATGGGCTCCACTGTGGCTTCAAACATTTCCGTTAGAAAGCTGGTGCAAGCAACTGGAACACAGACAGCTGATAAGGCAGGCACGACGGTATCTTCACAAACAGAAAAGCTACTCTCGTGATAGGGATCGCTGTTCTCCAAAATTCCAGAAGGAAGGTCGCCGCGTACTAACAATTCACCACTTTGGCAATCAACTGTGACTCCACACTGCTTCAGAATGTCAATACCTAAGATCACGTCGTGCGTGCATCGAGAGATGACCACGAATTCCGTAGCAAAATGTCGACCACCCAAGAGTACATCAACAGTACACGTGCCAACGGGACACAGTGATTCACCACCGACTCCTACAAACATTCCCGCCTGATCCCACCGAAACATTACTTTGCGACGTAGTGCCTGTTTAAAGACGAGACTCATCACAGAAATAGTCGCACCAGTGTCTACTAAAGCCATTGTGGGCACCCCATCAACAAGCACACGCACCTTGTTCTTTATCATAAAAACGGGAGGAGGTATATCTTCGTGCAGCGAATTCCCAGCGGCCTCACCCCCATCGGCCGCCCTTGTTAGTTTCCCGGAGGTGGCGACGGCAGGCGCCGCCGTGGAGACGGTGAGCGGCGTGACCGAGGCGCTGACGGTGGAGTCAAGCTTCGATCGGAGGCGGGTGAAACGTTGCGCGAACTTCTTTGCCAGTAGTTACTGTCCGGTGTCGCGTGGGCTGGCCATCGTGCTCCGGGGTCCCGTCGGTCATTTCGCCAAAATCCACTAGCAGGCCGCCCGGATCGAGGTGGCTGTCGGTGTTCGCAGAACCGTGCTATGTGGCCGGGTGCGCCACAGTTGTAGCACATAGTAGAAGGCGGGCGTCGACGCACAAACGGCTCTTCAAAGTAGACAGGTGCGTCAGGATAAGAGCCACGGCCAACAGCTCTGGCCTCCTCATAATAATCCGTCCGGGGTCGTCGGTAGCGGCTGTTGAAGTCGCAGCGCTGCTGGCGATCGGGCCTCGTCGAGGGGGGCGACACTGAACGATGGGGTTCTGTGTAGAAGTCGGCGTCCGCAGCATTCACTGATTGCCATGTAGAAGCAGGCCGTGCACACACGGCGTCTTGCGGAGGGCACGCGGCTGCAGCGAAACGTGATGTGGATGACACCATTTCATCACGTCGAAGCAGCTCCTCACGGACGATTTGGCGTATTGTCGAAGCCAAGTCTGTCGACGAGATCACATCCGACGACGAGCTCACTTCAACACTTGCTGCCGTCGTGACGTTGGCCAACCTACCGAACTTGGTCGTTATTCGTCGTGTCTTCAACGTCTCGAAGGTACGACAATGTCGGATGACGTCAGACACCGAATTCAAATTGTCCTTGCCAATTAGAAAGTGGTAGACGTCTTCGGCGATCCCCTTCAGTAAATGGCCGACCTTATCCTCTTCGGACATCCGCGGATTCACCAACTTCGTAAGCCTCAGTATCTCTTCAATATAGGCTGTGCAAGTTTCACCAGCAAGCTGGGCCCTTTGAGCGAGAGTCAGCTCGGCCCGCTTTTTCTTTGCAGAGGCATCTGCCCCAAAGCAGTTCCTCAGCTCTTCAGTAAATGTGTCCCAGGTCATCAAAGTGTCCTCGTGGTTCTCGTACCAGACGAGTGCGGTGTCAGTTAGCGAGAATACAACATTCGTCAGCCGTGTATCTAAATCCCATTTGTTGCTTTTACTCACGCGTTCGTAGTGAGTTAGCCATTCGTCCACGTCTTCGCCAGGTTTTCCTCCGAAGGGGCGTGGCTCCCTGTAAGGCTGTGACGGGCCAGCAGGCGTCGATGTCGAAGCGTCCGCGGTGGTGGACATGTCAAGTGGCAACGGCGGAAGACCGGCAAGGCGACGGCTGCGGCGAAGGCAAGACAGCAGGGCTTCCGTGTTCGGGCGTCGTACCCAGCACGTTCCACCAAGATGTTACGAGGCCGAAGTCGTTTAAGAGGTGACGTTTATTCCGGAGGCTGCGAGCCGAACAACAGGATGGAGCGAGGCCAGGGAATGAACTCTTCTTCTTCCTCTTCTTCTTTCTACACCTTGCTTTCCACAAGTGCCGTGACAATATATATGCTCTCATATCTGTGTTGTGTATGAACTTTAGCAGTGTTTTGTGAAATCTGCTACTGTGCATCCAATTACAAACCGGTACCTCCTGCCCAGGAAGCACATGCTCGTCAAAAGCTCGGCGGAAGCAGTAAGCAGTAAACTCATTCATGCGTGGAGTGGCACTTTCTAAAAAAAATCTAAAAGAACACTCGCCGTATGCGCGCATAGCGTCCTTTCCCGATGATGCCAGCCGTTGACTTTACATTTTCGGTGAGAATTTTGCAGCTTATAGGGCTGCGGTCCGCGAATGTGGAAGACATTTGCTGAGCTAACACACGCTCGTGGCATTAAACATCCAAGCAGCTGCGTAAATAGTTTACCGCCCTTCTCTAAAGCTCTACTTGTTCGAAAGGCACATTTCCAAGAACACAAGTCCGGAAGGCACATTATAAAATCTGTCTGTACAAGGTTTACGGAACAGCTCATTCCCGGTAAGCCAAATGGAGACGGAAAGAAAGGGTCGATCCAGTTTGCTCGCCTGTTGTGAGAGACTTCGTTTGATGCCTGCACCTCGGACAAAATATTACAACGATGTGAGGCCGGATCGGGGGCTGAGGCAGTATTCATCACGTTTCGAGTGCATAAATGTGGTGCAGGAAATTCCTGTACGTTCAGTGCGAAATCAAAGACGGATGCATTATAGGACATATTTCGAACAAATGTTTGTCTTCTTCGATAGAGGTGACTTATCAACCATACCGAACAATGTGTCATTATATTGTCTGGCCACATGCGATACATACTTTCTGCAGTCGCTAATAATGGCAGCGCTAACTTCCTCGCTTGAGTCCTGTTGAAACACAGCCTGCCGCAATCCTCTAGGCAGTACAATCGGATCGAAACAGTATTTTTTACCCATGGCAAGCATCTGCCACTGCTCGCAGAAATCACGCAACGCAGTGCAAACAAATTTTTCCTCGCACAGGTCAGCTGGATCGGGTGAACGACAAGATCAGCTTCAACTTTATCAGGTGTAAAACCACAGACTTCAACAGGCACTTGAAGAGGCACTTTAACTATGAAGTTATGTCCTTAACGACGCCTATAGTCTGTTGCCGGCCCATAGGGTTCTCACAAAAGGCAGATACTAACACTTTTATTTACTTTCATTTATTGTTCTCTCATGTAGGAAGCGTTACAGAGGGTCTTGGTACAGTAATGCATTTCTGGTAAACATAAGGAAATATTGAACTACAAAATGACATCAGGTAAAATGAATTAGTAGTCGTTGATTAATGGTGCCGGGAAACGTACATTATTAGTAATGAATGCAATGAGAGGAGGAATGTGCTTCCGATCCTTACAAGTCCAAGAAAATATGAATATTGAAAGTGGAAGTCCTCCAAAAGAATGCTGCAAGCTTTTGTTGGTGAGCAACGCGTGGCGATGCGAACTGAGGAGGAGCGATGAAGATGGTGACATATGCGGTGATAAAGACATAAGCGGAAAATTGGAAAATTTTTTCAGTTTCTTTAGCACCGCAGTCAAAGCTGGCTCCACATTCTTTCAGAAAGTCGATCTCTAGGATAATATCGTGAGTATAAATCACAAAAATTGCAAGCTCTGCCTTGAACAATCTTGCGCCAAATGTAACAGTACAGCACACACTCCCACTGGTCATCAATAATCCCTACTCACCGCAGGAAACATATCGTAGTGTTCCCAACAGAACATCATCATCACCATCATCAGCCTATTTAGGTCCACTGCAGGACGAAGGCCTCTCCCATCGATTTCCACTCCACCCTCTCCTGAGCGAGTTGGTTCCACTTTACGCCCGCAAACTTTTTAATTTCATCGCTCCATCTAACCCTTTGCCTGCCTCTGTTGCGTTTTCCCTCTCTTGGTATCCATTCCGTCGCTCTTACTGTCCATCTGTTATCTGTTCTCCTCATGACATGTCCTGCCCAGGTCCACTTCTTTCTTTTAATTGATATAATAATATCGGCTACTCCTGTCTGTTCTCTGATCCATTCCGCTCGTTTTTTATCTCTTAGCGTTACCCCTATCATTTTTCTTTCCATTGCACGTTGCGCGCTCCTTAGTTTCATCTCTAGTCTTTTAGTTATCCTCCATGTTTCTGCACCGTACGTTAGTACTGGGAGGATACAGTGATTGAATACTTTGCGCTTTAGTGAGAGCGGTAAGTTTCCAGTCATGATTTCGTAATTCCTTCCGAATGCGCTCCAGCCCATCCTTATTCTACGGAGAATTTCTTTTTAGTGGTTGGGAGTTCCTGTTATTAACTGTCCCAGGTATACATATTCGTTTACACATTGTAAGGGTTCATTGTCGATTGTAAATTCCTGTTCCTTAGCTAGGCTATTGCGCATAACTTTGGTCTTTTGCCTATTCATTTTTAACCCAATTTTAATACTTTCCCTGTTTAGGTCATTAATCATGTTTTGTAGTTCGTCTCCATCATTGCTAAAGAGTACAATGTCGTCAGCAAATCTTAAATTGCTGAGATATTCTCCATCTATTCGAATGCCCTTTTATTCCCAGTCTAGACGTTTAAAGATTTCCTCTAAACATGCAGTGAATAGCATCGGGGATATCGTATCTCCCTGTCACACCTCTCTCGATCGGGATTTCTCTGCTTTTCTCATGTAGGAGTAGTGTGGCTGTGCAATCTTTGTATATGTTGTTTATGATTTTCACGTATACGCCAGGTACCCCTTGTCGTCGTAGAGCTTCTATAACTGCTTGTATTTCTATGGAGTCAAATGCTTTCTCGTAGTCGATAAACGCCATATAAAGAGGTTTGTTATATTCGGCGTACTTCTCAATTACTAGGTTGATAGCGTGGCTGTGGTCCATTGTCGAGTAACCTTTCCTAAAACCAGCTTGTTCTCTCGGTTGGTTAAAGTCGAGGGTTTCTCTTATCCTTGTAGAAATTACTTTTGTAAATAGCTTGTGTATTACTGGGAGTAGGCTAATTGGTCTGTAATTCTTTAACTCCTTTATGTCACCTTTCTTGTGGATAAGGATTATATTAGCATTTTTCCAACTGCGCGGTATACTACATGTCTTGACACATTTCGTGAAGAGCGATGCAAGTTTTTCAAGTACATCTCCTCCGTCTTTGATCAAGTCGGCTGTTATACCATCTTCACCAGCTGCTTTACCGCGGGACATGCCTTTGACTTCTTTTTTGACTTCATCAGCTGTTATACATGGAATTTCAGTATCTTCCTCTGATTCTATTTCTTTTAAGGTTGTATGATCTGTCTGAGAGGTGTACAGTTCCGAGTAGAAATCTTCTGCTACCTTTACTATTTCGTTGAAATTATTGATAACGTTACCTTGTTTATCTTTTAGCGCATGCATTTTATTTTGCCCTAAGTGCAGTTTCTTTTTGACCGATTTAATGCTGGTGCCTTTTTCTACTGCTTTCTCTATTTCTCTCGTGTTAAAGTTTCTTATATCTCTTTGCCTGGCTTTACTGATCAACTTTGATAGCTCTGCGAATTCAATCTTATCTTTGGGCGAAGTTACTTTCATTTGTTGACGTTTTTTTTATTAAGTCCTTGGTAGATTGGGACAGCTTATTTGTTGTTTGCTTTGCTTTTTTGCCCCCGCCGAGTTCTATCGCTGTTTCAAGGATTGTTTTCGTTAGAGTTTTGTTTATTTCTTCTACATCGTCACCTTTTTCGCCAAAGGCCTCGAACTTGTTGCTTAGGGCGACTTTAAATTCTTCGTTCTTCGATCTGATTACCTCTAGATTACATTTTTTTCTAGTGAATAATTTAGTTCTTGTTTTCTTTAGGTTGAGTACAATCTTTGCTCTTACTAACCTGTGATCGCTGCATTTTATCTTCCCCACTACTTCTGTGTCTTGAATTATACCTGGTTGTTCGCACATTATAAAGTCGATTTCATTCTTTGTTTCCCCGTTAGGGCTTTTCCACGTCCACTTCCTATTCTTGTGTTTCTTGAAAAACGTGTTCATTATTCGGAGTCGGTTTCTTTCGGCAAATTGCACGAGCATATCCCCACGGTCATTTCTACAGCCGACTCCGTAGTTGCCAATCGCCTGCTCTCCACTTTGTTTTGTCCATACTTTAGCGTTGAAATCCCCCATGACTACAGTGTATTGCGTGCGTACTTTCGTTATTGCTAATTCGATATCCTCGTAGAACTGCTCCACTTGTTCGTCGTCGTAGCTCGTTGTTGGCGCATATCCCTGGATTATCTTAAGTTTATACCGCTTATTTAGCTTTACTACGACGCATGCTACCCTTTCGTTAATGCTGTAGAATTCATCCACATTACCCGCTATATCTTTGTGAATTAGGAACCCGACGCCATATTCTCCCTTTTGGGGTAATCCTCTATAGCAGAGGACATGTCCATTGTTTAAGACTATGTAAGCTTCACCTGGTCTCCTAACTTCGCTAAGGCCAATGACGTCCCAACTAACTCCTTCTAGTTCCTCGAGTAGTTCCGCTAATCTAGCTTCGCTGGAGAGGGATCTTGCATTGAACGTTCCAATGTTTAGTCACAAGCATAACAGAACATGTTTAGTCACAAGCATAACAGAACATCACTAACTTATGACACTTATGACATCATTAATTTTATGACACTAAACTTAGGTGTGCGCGCAGTGCGCGCTCGCTTGATGACGTGGACTTCGGTGCAGAGTTTCACATTGGCCGGATTGAGCCCACCCGCAATAACCGACAGCCAGTTCCGGCACAGCTGTTTGAGAGCTGCCGAAACTGAAGAGTGGATCACACAGGAGTATCCGGAAACCCATTGGAGTGGCTGCGCGCCCGCTTCCGAGAGTATGCATTCCGTGGGTGAAAGTCCACAGCGCAGGTGCATCTTATCACGCAAGGTGAATCTCCCAGTGGCAAACCAAGGTGAATTGGTGAGGACTCATAACCCGTTTCCTTACACCTTGAACGTCGCTTCTGCTGAATCTGATCGTGGGAAACAGCTTGTGCGTGCTACCTTCGAGTGAAACTTGGCGATAGTGCCGCGGTGCAAGAGGAGAAAAACTTCCTATACCTTCCACGGAACGCGATATTCGCTCGCAGCGCCGCGAACGCCTGGTGTTTAGGGGCGGTGCTAAAACATGGCGGTGCATTGCAGACAAGCACTGGGGGACGTCATTTTGATGAGGACTGAGGATCCGAGTGGCCGGGGTGGGGGGGGGGGGGCGACTTAGCTCCAAATTCAATTGGGATGCACCATCAAGCCAAATTGAGCGAGTGGAAGGTATTCAAATGGCGAGCGCTCTGCCTTGTTCCTGTTGCCAAAACGGCAGTCATTGCTTTTGATTGATGAAGGTTTGCCCATCCACCTATTTTTGCACCACTTATTCTAAGTAAGACTTTGTTTTACTTTGTTATTCTAAGTAAGACAAAAATAAAGAGCAGAGTTTGTTTGAATGTTTTATTACACAGCTACTGCTGCAACCGCATCCTCATATGTCGTGAACGTGTAGAAAAACAAAACGAGGAGCACGCAGATCGTACCTTTCGTCCGCCGGGATGCGAAAGAATTTTACGCCGGTGTGGCGTGAAGAACTTCGACACCACTCAGCACAGCCCGATTTGTGATGACAGCGCGAATCCATTCATGCGTCTGTTTCGCGGAAGTTTGCAAGGGGTTCGATGAAACAAACCTTACGGTAGAAAAAGCAGCCTTTGGGACACCATAGGCCGCCATAGCATACATTGGCGCGCGACGAGAAACTCCCCTTTTCGCCATGAGAGACAGGACGACTGCGCAGTTCCCGTTTTCCACTCTAGGTGGCGTCGTATTTTGAGAATCTCGAACTGCAACCTTTAGGTTCACTTGCGTATTAAAAATTCCCGAATTAATAACTAACCTGGTAATAAATATAAAATGGAACAGCAGCGTTCATTCATGCTCGTAGGTAGTACAGCCCTAAAACATTAGGATCGCTGCGGTCACGGGACAGAAAAACCGCGAAGTTTCATCCCCCTGGCGGTGTTACAATGGGCGCGCCGTCACAAAGGCACCACCACTTCAACAACCTTGGTGCATGAGCGCGCGCTGGTGGTTCATACGCGAACGTTGTTTTTCTTTATTATTGAGGAAACTTAAAGTTTTCAAACAAACGAAGCACCAGCTCCGCGGTGCCGAAAAGACGGATTTGCGCGAGCGCGTCGAGTAGTGCCCGACGACAGTTTTCTTCCACCGGAAATGCATCATCCACATCAAAACATTAAGCGAAGTTGACGGATTTGTTCTTTACTTCATCTTGTTTATCTAACTGCTAAAAATATTATGCACAGTGACAGGATAAACAAGTTCATTTGATTCAAACATGATTCAAATATTGCTCATAATTTATGCCGGGTACCAGCCAATAGCAGCAATCTGCTTCATTTCGTGTTAAAGCATGTTGTGAAAGAGTGAGAACCGGCCTTTTTTTGAAGCGAGAACTCCTTAGTAATCGGCAAATTTGTGCTTGCCCTGTTAACTCTACCCTTCGCGCACGACTGTAGAATTTGGGTGAGCTTTTTATTGCAGCCTACATTGTCGACAGAATGAGTTTTTCCGCGAAATCCGAGGGGTGCTTCAGGACACCGTTAAGACGAAGCTTAAGGCTCCACAATTTTTTTGGGGCGGGCGGTTGAATGGAGTGATAGACAGACAGGCAGAGAAACAGACAGTTTTTCGAGTTTAGGTAGCCCAAGAAAGACTCTTCTTTATTACACCTCTATCCGTTTACTCCATAGCTATGGCATATAGATTCGTTCTTTTTCTTCTTTTCAGCGACTTCTACTCTTGCCATGAATTTTGTGGTTGTACATCGCAGAGTTATCTAGGCCAATGACATCACTCTGAGCTATTTTTTTATTTGTGTATTCCGTCCGGGCGATTCGGGGGCGTATCCCTCATCGCATTTGGTTACGGATAGTTAGTCTTGCGTTTCTTTTAGGTAATGCACAGAATGTTAACATCTGGCTTCGCATTTGAAACTCCTTAAAACGATTCTGATTTGCCTACCGTCCTGCTTGAGATGTAATCCTAATTGGCTTTGCCTTTTTGGCACTTCATCTTATGTTTGGCATTTGACCACATCTTTTTGTACTCTTGCACAATTTGTCGCTTGTATTCGGCATTCCATAAAGAAAGACTTTATTATAGGATGTAACGTATGTGCAAATAAACAATAAATTGTATTTTTAAATGATTTGCCGCTCACCTGTAATTGTGGAGAAGAGATGGGCACTGATTTATGTACTACGCAACTCATTCATAGGTACATATCCCCTTGTGCTTGCGATAACTTCAAGAAAATGCCGAGTGCACAAACTTTTCGTGCATTTCTTCGAGAAATTTTGGAAGTTTTGAAGCCCACAAATATATTATATTCGCAAAATTAACCCCGTACAGAACCCGTCGCCCATGACGCCAATAATCTGAGGTTGTATTTCCATCACCAATAATGTTATAATCCACATTTAGCCCAATATTCTATTTTTCGTGATAGTGGTAAAGGCAACGCCACCGCTCCTACAGCGTAATTTCTTTATTTTGACCTAGAATGTCGTGCATTGTGTTATTGTGCAGCCACATAAGTGATGCTTCTTTTACTTGCCTCATAAATGATCTTTTTACTTACCTCATAAATCTATTTTTACCACACAGGATATTATAACCTCTGCCCGTACCAGAATCAAGAGCTAAGGGCTTGCGGAATTTACGGAACAGTTGAATTTAGGTGTCCCGGAGTTGGCTACTCATGGTGCGATCATTACAACTATAATTCGGTTAGGAAGCGTCCTTGCGGCTGCAACAAACTTACGTGCAGGCATCGGAACAAGAGCTGTATTCCGTGTGATCAGTGCGGTGAGTATGACTCGTTTACGCCAGCGGCTTCTTGCGAATAAGCACAAATGTGTTGTAAGTGAGCATCGTGCCTCATGCTTTGCCGCCGTAATAGCTGTTAAAAACAGATGATTTCTTAAAAAATTGTCTTTCGTCTGTTGAGGATACGGAGCACGTTTCAAAAAGTACGGTTATACTTGCAGTTCTCGTGCGCATATAATATAAGGTTCACAAAGTGGCCTAGTAGAACCAGACTGGGTAGATGTCTGTCTGTCGCCGGTCTTCTCAAGGCACATAGAAAGTTTTGATACAGATCCTTGTAATCCTTTGTTGCAGGCAGTTGGCGGTGCGATAGAGAATATTCGTTATAGGAGCATGCAAACAACAGAGAGAAGTTCTTGTATATATGCGGGTTCCATCGTAGTTACCATTAATCTCTTTCGTATGTACACGCATACTTCTTTAGTTTTCACGGGGTTCCCTTTCTCGCAACACTGCCCCGCCACGGTGGTCTAGTGGCTAAGGTACTCGGCTGCTGATCCGAGGGTCGCGGGATCAAATCCCGGCCGCGGCGGCTGCATTTCGATGGAGGCGAAATGTTGAGGCCCGTGTGCTGTGCGATGTCAGTGCACGTTAAAGAACCCCAGGTGGTCGAAATTTCCGGAGCCCTCCACTACTGCGTCTCTCATAATCAGAAGTGGTTTTGGGACGTTATACCCCACAAAACAACATTTCTCGCAACACTGTGACGGGCGTTATCAATCGGCGCAGGCCGTGCTTCCAGTTACGTGTTGCTTCTTCTCCAAACACTGCATGTCTGACACGCACGTACGAAAACGTACATACCAGTTCTTGCGCGAGGGTAACTGATAAAGAGGCTGCGTTGTTTGACGAGCTCATAACGACGGACGAATTTTGTCCTTTATCAATCTTTCTTGTTTTTCGTGCAAGGCTGAAGAATGCGGTCGCCGCTCTATTTGTACAGGATGAGTTATTGCTTGTATGTGGTGAACTTCAGCGAATGACAAGTAAGGCCTTCAAACCTGGCTTCAGCATTCTCCATTGTTACAGCCGAGAAATATATGATGGAGGTTCCTCCCGCTCCACATACCGGCGGACCCCGTCGAAACTTGAGCCACCTAGAACACACTGCCACCAATCCCGACCACGGAGCTAGCCGTAGAGAGCAACGACTACCGCCACATAACAGGCTACTACTAAAGACCGGGAGGGTCCTGGCCATGACCACAATAGTTCCGACAACAGTGCCAATAGTCCCGTCGTGACGCAGAAGCCACCAAAAGAGTCACCAATATTGCGCGGATCGACCTATCGATATCCGAAGAGTCGGCTGGGAAAACGCGAGTACGTTGCGAGTTTGAGCAGATGGAGCTCCGATAATATGCTTTCCCGCCAGTGTTTCTATGTAGATACTGTCGCAAAGACCTCTCTCGATGGTTTAGAGTCGACACTACGTATCTTAGACCTTGTTCATGTCTAGATTAGCCAGCGTCTTCCGTTACTGTTTGCTAGAGACCCAAGTTCAAATGCCAATTAACGTGCTAAATATATCGAAAACGTTACGTTCATTATGAAAAAAGTAACCCGAATTTTCCGCCACGCTGACGCCGACCTACCTAAGGGGGATGCTTCGTTGCTCACGTCCGGAGTAAAAGTGGTCTCTGCTGTAATGAGAAAGATCCCATGAAGGCTGTCGAAGATTTCCTATTGAACGTAACGGTGACCAAGTGAACACTGGACATGTCAAATCGAAGATGCAATCATCGTTCAACGCCATATTGCGAATTAGGTTAAGGAATCTCCTTCCATGACCTGGGTATCGGGGATTTTTGTGTTCGCGAGGAACTGCGTCACGTGTCCCTTCCATGAAAGACATTGTCTGCGATGGTAGCCCATCTCCTGCTGACATTCCCCAGGCTAGTGCAGCATCAGCAGTACGCATGACCTCTACCATTCTGGAAAGTGAGTGGTCACCACGCTATGCCCACGCCTAGACACCGTACTGCAGCAGTTCCTTCGCCAGGTTCCTCTGCCGGACCAGACTGCGTACCGTCAGCCTGTCTGCCAGTGCTACACGTCGCGAAAACGCGGCGTGTGGCGCACCGCTAAACACAATTAGCTCTGCCACCACTCCGCAGAAGCTGGAAAAAGCGCCGGTCATTGCAAGTACTTAGCGAGAGTATTGCTTTCCAAAACCAGCTGTGATTAAAAGAGACGCCGTAGTGGAGGGCTCAGCAAATTGCATCCATATGTGGTTCTTCAACGTGCACCGATATTGCACAGTACACGGCACTGCACACTTCGCCTCCATCCAAATGCAGCCGCTTCTGGTGGCCTTCGATCGCTTGCCCTTCGTATCAGCAGCCAAGTGCAGTAAGCACTAGATCTCCCTGGAGGCGCTACACCATATTTTTAAATATTTTAAATGAGTATAAATGCTTTCACAATGCCGCTAAAGAAAACATTATATTCCGCACTTTTTTGACCATCGCAGGTAATTATGCAACCCATTTTGCGTCAGACACTTCTGGCTACTCTTACGTGCAAATAACTTCGCGTTCAAAAAGCGTATGTGCAAGTTACGGGGGCAAAACTTACGTACAGAATAAAGCAAAAGTTACGTACAGAATCGTCTTTTTTTATTCCATCACAGGGCGACATATTCTCTGAAATATACCAAAGTAAAAATTCTTCGTGTCGTCGGTCATCGCTGCCTTGCGATGACTACTGAAACCGGCACTTATCCGCTTCACAGTCCAGTGAACACGTCCCACGAATAGTGCTCTGAGCAGGTAAAAAAGTCGGAAAGGAGATATTAAAACAACACCCGTTAGAGGAGAACACAAGAGCATGGCAGAGTGCCATGTCACAGCAGTAACTTTTGAAGCGCGCTTTTCTGCAGCGTCGTACACCCGCCATTTTGTTTCGAATGGCGCACACAGATACTCTCAGTACAATAAATAGTCAAAGCAGAACTCTGGATTTCGCACATCCGATCTATCTCGAAATAGCGGCAAAGAATGGTCTCCTTTTAGTGTAGTAACTATTCTAGATTTCTTAGACGTTCTTTCGATAGGTCTTGTGCCCTCCTCTCTCAATAACGTTTCAGTCGCAACTCCCGTGAATGCTCGTGTCGATTCGGCTGACAATTTGTTCTTGAACGCTTTTGGTGCAAGGCATCGTGCGAAGTTGAATTTCAGTCGGACATTACGCACAGGAGTACGCCCAAGACGTAGACGCCCAGCCAGCTAGCAAGAAAGACAGATACGGTCAATTTGGTGAGGTTGACTAATATATATATATATATATATATATACACCTCGCATTTAACTTTACTACTTGAAATGTATTTTGCTGTGTGGGTAGAACATACACCACTGTAGGAAACACATGTTCAGACATAGTACATTCAAGCAGCAGAAGGGCGGACAAAACTCACTAGGAGATCAGAAACTATGACCATCTACAGTCAATAAACAACTGCATATACTCTTGAGGGACGTACCATTATGAAAAAAGAATAAGAGTGCTTAGTACATGCATATCTGAGAAATTATAATGATCGTTCTGAAAATCTAATAAGCAGGAAGATGTTTCTGTATTTCTTCCCGATAATTGTACACACAGAGGTAGAGAGCTATCGGGGACAAACAGGACATGTTTTAGTGCTGATTGTGAAAGGGCTATACGTTCTTCCATCTTCGGTATTGTCGAAAGGTTTGTGGCAATATTATAAATGAGTACAGCATAGAAAGACAGTTGATATTAATAATTGTTAGAACTGTAGGGAACCACGTCGCAAAATGTGAGCACAATGTACAGCCGTATTTTTCATGTGCTCTTGTATTCTTTATATCCGTATATTTTTGCAACGCGCATCACTTCATCATGGTTACATATAGGAAAGTGAACTGCGTTTTCACTTTTATGCATACTAGAGACGTTTAGAGCCTTTTTGATAGAAAAGCACTAATTGTAACGTTCAAGGAATCATCCGCAAAGCGTTCGACCCCATTTCATGCTTCAAGCGAAGACTGAAGACTGTAATAGCTTCTTATAAACCAGCACACTCTAGTTTTCAGAAAAATCAGTAGAAATGCTCGTTTGAATAAACCTAACCAATGCTGATGAGCTTTCGTCAGATAGACCTCGGAGATAACTAATCCGAGGTACTTGTGCTGTTTCACTGTTGTAAGCGGCACGTCAGCAATTGTGTAGGAAAGATTTGTTATGCTTTGTTTGCGGGTTATTCGTAGCAAGGCTGATTTTTCTACATTTAAAGACAACTGCCATTTCATGCACCATTCTGACATTGATAATAAGGCGTTGTTAAGAACAATATGATCTGAAGGGGAGTTTATTTCTGTATAAATTATACAAATATCGGCAAAAAGCTTTATGTTGGCTCCAATAGACTGGGGTAGGTCATTTATAAAATAAGGAATAGAATAGGAGCACTCCCCTGTAGTACTCCTGATGTAACTGTAGTTACTTCTGATTTTTGCTCGTGTATTTTTACATATTGAGTCCTGTTGGTTAAGTACGCGCTTATCCAATCAGTAATTTGGCCTTTTCCTATTGTCAGCTGTGATTTCGTTATAAGTTTTTGTTGCGATATCCTGTCAAATGCGTTAGAAAAGTCTAATGAGATGAGGTCAATCTGCTTTTGCTGGTCAATTGCTGAAGAAATGTCGTGTATCAGTTCAATTAATTGTGTGACTGTGGAAAGGCCCTTACGGAACCCACGCTGAGATTGCGACAGAACGTTTTCTTTTTCTAGGAAAGCGCAGACATGTTTAAGAATAATATGTTCGAGTATTTTGCAAGTTGTACTCGTTAAAGATATTGGACGATAGTTAGCGACATCAGTTTCACGACCTGATTTGTGTGCACGAATGACTTGTGCCATCTTCCAATCATTAGGTTATGAGCATGTCTTTAAGGATATTCTAAAAATTATATGTATGCATTTGGTTACCCATTCGGCGTAGCGTCTCAGAATCTCATTCGGTATATTATCTGGGCCTGCTTCTTTCTTTGCCTTAACTTTTAGCAAAAGATCTAAAATGCCCGCGTCGTCTACGATAAGAGGTTCAATGCAGTTGGTACTACTAGTTTTAACATGGAGAGGCACGTCGTTATCTGTAGTGAAGACTGAGTTAAAGTATTTATTGAAAGAGTTCGCCCTGTGCCTGCTTTCTTCAGGAGACATGACGTTATCTTTCCGATTTTTGTGGTTTATGTAATTCCAGAACTTTTGGGGTGCATCTTTTAGAAAGTTAGGTAAAGTGTAAGAAAAGTGGCGATCTTTGGCTGTTTTTATTTTAGACTTCATTGACTGAATAGCTTCCTCGAGGTACTTGCTACTTACGGGATTCGGTGTTCGTTTACATGAGATCCTGAGGCGCTTTACCTTGCGTTTAGCGTGAATGATATCACGATTTATCAACGGATTGGCTTTATTTTCTTATATAAGAAAATACTTATCAGCCATGTAGCTAATTTACATTATTTGTCATCAACACAACTCGTGTGCCGGGACTACGGTATTATTAAAGCTGAATATATGTATATCTTCTACATTCTTCAATCCTTCTATTTCTGTTACATTATGTTTAAACAATCCATTAAAAATACAACATGTCTAACTGCAAAAAATATTTTGTTGGGAACAAGAAGCAGCCATATTTGGTTTGTTCCGACGTTCCGCAACAATTACAAACCTCAAACATTGAAATACAATCTACCAACGATTCCCAATACGCACAGTCACGTAAACAGCTTCTCATTAAATAAAGGCGAATTTAAAGTTGCACAACAAAGAGATTCGACGCGGTATACAAAAGCGATGAAAACTTAGAAGGAAAGAAAAACACGACGAAAGTTATCTTCCAAATAGCGATAGTAGACGGGGTAAAAAAGCAAAGGTAAGAAAGTTGTCCCAATCGGGACTTAATAAAAAGAATGCCAACAGATGAAGTGACTGCGTTGAAAGATGAAATAGCATTCGTAGTAATATGAAAGCTGATCAGCAAAGCCAGCCAACGAGATGTAGGGAACATTAACGTGAGACAAATAGAGAAATCTGTAGGGTAATGTACCAGCACCAATACGGACAAAAAGAAACTGCAATTAAGAAAAAATGCATGCGCTCAAAGATAAACAAGGGAACGTTACGAACAATTTCAACAAAATAGTAAATGTAGGAGGAGATTTCTACTCTCAACTGTTCAGCTCTCAGAGAGACCATGCAACCTTATAGAAGTCAAATGAGAGGAGAACACTGGAGTTCCATTTATAACACTGAAGAAGGTCAAAGGCATGTCCCGAGGTAAAGCAGCAGGTGAAAGAGGCATAACATCCGATTTGAACGAAGACGGAGGAGGCATTATATTTGAAAAAATTGTGTCGCTCTTCACGAAAGGTATCAATACGTCCAGTGTACCGCTCAGCTGCAAAAACGCTAATATAATCGTAATACACACACCAAAGGTTACAAACAGGAGCTAAACATTTAAAGACCGATTAGCCTACTTCCAGTAATGTGCAAGGTATCTGCGACAGTGATTTCTGCTAGGATAAGAAAAACGCTCCATTTGAATTTACCAAGAGAACATGACGGCTTTAGGAAAGGGTTACCCAACAGTGGATCACAGCCATGCGATCAACCTAATAAATAACCCCGCATAGTAAACTATCAGAATGTGCCAACGTGTGTAAATATCCGGGCAGTTATTCACAGGGATGCCTAACGCTGGGAAGGAAATACTCCGTAGAATAAGCGTGGGGTAGAGCGCATTCGGAAGACATTCCCAAATCATGATTAGGTAGTTGTCACTGCCACTAAAGCGAAAAGTATTCAATCACTGCATTTTCCCAGCACCAACTTACAGGGCAGCAACATGGCAGTAACTGGATATATAGAGATGAAATTAAGGAGTACGCAATGTGCAATAGAAACAGAAAAGTTGGCTGTAATGGTAGAGATAAAAACGAGCGCAATGGAGCAGAGCACGGAGAGGCGTAGCCCATATTCTTACACGTATTACAAGGAAAAAAGTGGACCTGTGCAGGACAAGTCATGCGGAGGACAGACAACATATGAGCAGTAAGCGCGAGGGAATGGATTCAAAGAGGACAGCGCAAGATAGACAGACAAAAGGTTAGAGGGAGCGAAGAAATTAAGAAATTCGGTGGCATGAAGTGGAACTTACCCGGTCACGATAGGGCAGATTGGAGGATTGAACGCTGGGCGAGTTGGTAATCCATGACAGAAACAAACTGCGCGAAATAAACAGGGAGAAGCAAGACGCACGCACAAGCGCAGACTAGCAACTGAAGATTTATTGAAGAAAAACACATATATAAAGAACAGGATAAAATCACGTGGACGGATTAGAGATTGGCGGTTAAATATTCTATCTCCAGTTGGTGCAACAGAACCGTGAAATCAACTTGTGAAAGAAAAACTCCTCAACAACCTCTCGTGCTTTCCTATCTTTATGCCGGGATAGCACTTTCGTTTGGCGCAACAACGGGTGACATTTGCAATGCTTACAATGTAAGCATAAATGTTATGAAGTGTGGGCCTTCAATGAAGGCCTGTGATCCATTAAACGATTGTCCAAACACCTCCCGGTTTGGCCGATGTAATACTTTCCGCAAGACAAGGGAATGAGGAAAATGTGGAGTGTATTTGATGTTAACCACCGAGACCTGGACGGTTTGGCTGAATGTGGAAAGGGGGCTGTGCATCTCATTCCCTTGTCCGTTATGACAATGCAGAATACCTCACCTCCCTTCATTTCCGTTTCCTAATGAGCCCATTGCCTTCTTTAGGAAGCACAAGTACTTTTTTATTCACAAAGATTTTTCAGACGCAGGTAGACTTATGGAGGTCACAGTCAGGCTGATTCCCTAAAATTGTGTGAAAAACTTCGTTAAATTAAAGCTTAGAATTTTTAAGCGCAGTTTTGCATTGAAGTGTACTGGATTACGTGCTGAAATTCGTGAGATAATTTACTTTCATCTACTGCACATATTTTTTTATTCATATTCAATTTTGGCTTCCTCTGCGTGGAGCCTCTGTAGTCCACTACAGAATGTGTTATAAGATGCAGTAAAACAATAAAGTTCATAGAAACTTACCCGCATGTAACATAATATTCCTAATATTGCTGCATAAAATTAAGTGTCTCTCCATGGTAAAAGCAAACTTTCCTCTTACAGCTGGTGAACTGGTTTCACACAATATTGACATGCACTCTTGTTTGGTTTGCTTGCACGGAGCACCTTTATAACTCTTGTGATGCGCAGCGTAGGCCGCGCTTCTGCAGCATGCTGCCTGGAGAATGATGTCAACCATTCTACATGCTTTGTGTGCACGACGCACATTTTAGTGTCTTCTAGAATTTCAGTGACAGTACCAGAACTCGCCGTGACGAATGTACCACAGGCGCATTTGGACACTCCTCAATTTTTGTCGTCGACTGATGACTCTCACGCCGCTGTCATCTTGCAGTATCCACTTGCAGCTCTCGTGGACACAAGCTCGTCCGATAAACAGTTCGACTGGCAACGCCTTGAGTTAGGCTGGTCCCTTCAGTGTCACGACCACGTGGCAAAACAATAAAGCAAGGGAATGGAGTATCCAGCGCAATGTAAAACAAAAAATTTTGATTTTCCATAATTTACACAAGACATACGTATACTATAGTTACTTACCGTTATAAAAGGTACTGATGGGTGCAAGTCCAATAAACTAAGAGGTGTTACTCTGATGGTCCCCTAACACTAAATTTTTTTCTGGCGTTTTTTTTCAGATGATTGCACATACAGAGAAAAAGAACTTTCGCGGAACCAGTACACATATTATAACGATACTTGTGAAAGGGCAATATGTAAGGGTATCAGGAAAGTTGTTGAAAGGTATGTCGCAAGATTATCAAAAAGTACGATGTGTAAACATGCGATATCATTGGTTGTTAGAGCTGTACAGTACTATGGTACGAGATACGAACTTAGTGTGCATGTTTATGGTCGATGTATGTCTACACCCCTTACTCTCAATGTAGTTTTCCAACACAAAGCGCTCATTTTGCACCCAACACACCGGACGATGGTGTAGTGGAACGGCGCATTCTGTCGCACTTGCAGAGCTAAAAATGCTACATTTGCCGCTCACAATGCTGTAACAGACATAACCCACACGCCGCTACAATACACAACAAAGCACTTTACGAAGAGACATTGCTTCCGACTCCGCCATTTGCCTTCTTCAACCTCCTCGCCCTCCATCAAGCTGTTTCCTCAGCCCATGCCCCACCGGCAGTCACTTTATCCCATAACATTTCTCTACCTCTCCACCGGCAAGGGGGGGGGGGGGTGGTATTGGGAGACGGCGCGCTTCGCCAGTCAAATAATGTTCATAGACAGGGTGTAGATAAAATGTAGCGGAAGAAATAACCCAAACAGAAAAGCACACACTATTTCCCCCGAACATTCAAATGATCACCATTACTCGAATCATTTTCTCCTCATCTTCCTCTCTCAGCCGATCTACCGCTTCTTTCATAAGCGCCATTCTTCGTAACCGTTACAATATGGAATTCCCTGTCGTAGAATGTAGGTCATATTCAACGTCGCGTTGTGAACACAAGCTATTTTTATGTACACCAAGGAGGTTGTGGTTCTTGGCTGCTGACGTTCAAGACGTCTCTACAATCCCGGAAGCGGAGTCGGAAACGCCAGAGGTACATTTTTAATGCTTTCTGGAGTTCGTAAGAGACGAGAAAAAAGCACAACATCCGTTATGTGAGCCGGCTATTCTATCGTGGTCTCGTTTTCTTCCTCTTGCTTGCGTTCGCATTTCTACCACGGGCAGAACACAAATGTGACCTAACTTTGCCATTATACTAGGACAAGTTTGCGAGTGTCCGTGGCAACCGAGAACGCTTCTGGCAAGTGACACGGATATGGCAGTGACAGTTTTCCAGTGTCTTGCTGCGGGAGCTCTTGGTTGTGCTGGGGGCGCCAGTGCTGATTGCGCTCCTGGATATCTGCTGGAAATGTCTCCGGAGGGTGACATTCGCAGCAGTGCCACGGTGGTGTCCAATGGCCGCGCCGCTTTCTGTCTCGCATAGCTGCTGAGCACGCTTTCGGTACAGCACCCAGAATGTGTCTGCGCACGTGCTTCGTCCGGCAGACTACGCGGCCTTACTCTGGCCATCCGCGTCGGGGTGGCGAGCTTGCTTATGTGCGATGCCACTCTTGCTCCTGTGCACTCCTAGACATTTTGGACATAACGCTCTCCGAGTAGCTCTGCCTAGCGTAGCTTGATCAATGGATGTATGTAGCAGTGACATCTTGACAAGCCAGAGCGTCACACTCCGGAAACTGTCGGCGACATCCGTTGCACGAGACGGTCGCCGTCGGTGGTCATTCCCTGAGAAATACAGGCAAGTTTTCGTTCAAGATCTCACGGCGATGTGCTGGCCTACACTTTTCGCTTTATGTGGCACCAAGGAGAAAATGTAGTGTGAAGACTTGATGAATACGGTTCCTTATACGCTACAAATTCAAGAACTGCGAAAAGTGCAGCCGTGCGTACGGCTGAAAATCTCAGCTACGTCCTTTAGCTTTAGAAGTTATCAATATCATACTATAAGGGTGAACATCAGCTACAGCGTGCTAGCCATGTCGAAGTCTCTTAAAAGGGCCCTGAATCACCCCTCGGCATTGGTTTTGAAAACGATTGGGTGTGTATTGGAAGCCTTTCAGAAATTCACAGCTGAAATCATTTTTTCAAAAAGGTTTGTTAGGAACGAATATATTGCGACCGAAAACCTCCCTTTTCCAGTTCTGTCTCAACTGTGCGCAATAGAGCCCACAGAGCTCTTGGAGGCGGGGTCGAAGAGGTGCGCCGGCCGCCGCGTTACGTCGCCAGGCTTCAAAGACGTATCTGCTATGACTGTTATGACTCGCAAGGACGACCTTCACGACTGGAACCCTAGTCGACAGCGTAATGCGGAATGAAATGCGTCCACGTGTGATGCACATGGAATAATTTAAAGTGTGAATACACTCCAATATGCACTAGTTCAAGTTTAAGCTGTTTAACAGGGAAATCTGCAGAAAACTCCAATAACTTATGTAATGCTAGCATAGCCATGTCAAGCTATAGTAAAGCAAATAAAGCTTCCTAAGATTAGTTAGATAAGGTCAAATCATGCTGACTCTAATTCGGTGTAGCCTAATATCGACTAATAAATTTAAGCATAGTTCAGGCAGACTAATCCAACCAAGTCAAACTCAAGTGTTTGAAGCTCAATTCATCATCATCATCATCATCATCATCATCATCATCATCAGCCTGTCTACGCCAACTGCAGGGCAAAGGCCTCTCCCAAGGATCTCCAATTATCCCTGTCCTGCACTAACTGGGCCGAGTTTATCCCCGCAAACTTCCGGATCTCATCTGCCCACCTTTCTGCCGCCCCCTGCCAGGCTTGCCTTCTCTAGGAATCCACTCAGTTAGCCTTAATGACCAACGGTTGTCTTCACATTACATGGCCCGCCCACGCCCATTTCTTCTTCTTAATTTCTATTATTAATATGTACCTAACACGCGTTCGTTCCCTAACCCACTCCGCTCTCTTCTTGTCCATTAAGGTTACACCTACCATTTTCCGTTCCATAGCTCGCTGCGTTGTCCTCAGTTTAAGCTGAACCCTCTTAGCCTCCAAGTTTCTGCCCCGTAGGTGAGTACCAGTAACATGCAGCTGTTATACACTTTCCTCTTCAGAGACAGTGGTAAGCTACCATTCATTATCTGATAATCCTTCCCGAATGCACTCCACCCCATTCTGATCCTCCTAATTACCACAGCCTCATGATTCGGATGAGGGGTCACTACCTGGCCTAAGTGTACATATTCACTTACTAGTTCCAATGCCTCGCCAGCTATCTCAAATCGATGTGCTCGCCCAAGGCTATTGAACATTGCTACCCACTGTTACACTTTGCCTGTATAGGTCAGTAATCATGCTTTGTAATTCATCTGCCAGGTTACTTAGCAAGGCTATATCGTCCGCAAATCTGAGGTTACTGAGGCATTCCCTATTAACCCTTACAGCCACCTGTTCCCAATCCAGCGTTCTAAGTACTTCTTGTAAACATGCTGTGAATAACATTGGAGAGATTGTGTCCCCTTGTCTTATGCCCTTCCTTATAGGTATCTTGCTGCTCTCCTTATGGAGGACTATGGTGGCTGTCGAGCTATTGTAGATTTCTTCTAGTAGTCTTATGTAGTGCTCGTGTACGCCCTGATTCCGCAATGCCTGCATGACTGCTGAGGTATCGATGGAGTCAAACGCTTTCTCCTAATCTATGAAGGCTATATATAGGGGTTGCTTCTACTTTTTCTGTTACCTGTTTATTTTTCTGTTACCTGATTGATAGTGTGAATATGGTATACTGTTGAGTAGCCTTTACGACACCCTGCTTGTTCCTCAGATTGACTGAAAACTAAGGTGGCACAAATTCTGTTAGCGATAACCTTGGTAAGTACCTTGAAGACGACAGACAGTCAGCTAACCGGCCTATAATTTTTTAAGTTCTTTGTGTCGCTTTTCTTAGGGATTATGTTGATGTTCGCATTCTTCCAAGATTCCGGTATGCTAGCAGTCATTAGGCATCACATATGTATGCTTGCTAGTATTTCCAGTATAATCTGGCCGCTCTCTTTTAACAGATCTGCTGTTATCTAATCCTCACCGGGTGCTTTTCCCGCTTGCATCTCTTTCAATGATTTCATTACTTCCCCTGTCAGCACTGGTGGAATGTCAGCCTCTTCAAAACTGCTTCCCTGTTCACTGTTCTGGTTATCGTGGCTACTTTAGGGACCTGTGTGAAATTCCTCGGCTATTATCACTATCTCATCTCTATTCGTGATCACATTACCTTGCCTGTCTCGTAATACATACATCTGATTTTTGCTTATGCCTAGACGTCTCTAGGCCACTTTGAGGTTCCTTCCGTTCTTTAGATTATGCTCAATCCGCTCCATATTATACTTTTGTATGTCGGCTGTCTTACGCTTATTGATTAACTTCAAAACCTGCGCTAGTTCTATTCTCTTAGTTGCGTTAGATACTATCATTTCTTGCCGTTTTCTAATCAAGTCTTTCATCTCCTGGGAATGTTTGCTAGTAATCGGTCTACCAATCTTATCTCCTACTTCTATTGGCCACTCCATGATAATACGTGAGAGATTATTGCTAGCTTCCTCAATGCAAATGCCTGCTTCCTCGGTGAGAGCTGAATATCTGTTCTGCAGCGCTATCCTGAATTCTTCGACTTTCCGTCTTACTGTTAGCTCACTGATCGGTTTATTTCGTACTAGCTCATTGCGGTCCCTCCTTAAGTTTAGCCCACTTCGAGGTCTCAGCATCCTGTGTTCGTTGCACCTAACCATGCCCAGCACCTCCACATCATGCACGACGGCCGGGTCATCGCATAGTATGCAGTCTACTTTATTTGTATGGTCGCCATTCGGGCTTCTCCACGTCCCCTTCCGGTTCCTCCGTTTACGGAAGAATGTATTCATGATGCGTAGATTATTCCGCTCTGCGAACTCTACAAATAAGTCCCCTCTGTCATTCCTACAACCCAGGCCATAATTCCCGACTGCCTTGTGTCCAGGCTGCTCCTTGCCTATCTTGACATTGAAGTCTCCCGTCACAATAGTGTACTGTCTATACTTTAGCCATTGCCGATTTCTTCATTGAAGCGTTCAACTAGCTGGTCGTCATGGCTGGAGGTAGGTGAATAGCCCTGTAGGAACTTCAATTTGTACCTGTTATTAAGCTTAATTAGTCTACGACAAATAAGTGATACCTGATTAAGCCGAGAATAATTATGAGTAAGTAATATATATAAATCTAAATAAACCCGGTCTAATTAAGATAAAGCAAGCTAAAAAGCCTAGTTAGGCCGGTAACAACAAACCTGGCGTTATTATGCTTAAACTAAGCAGACCAGGCGTGTTAAGGGTATTTAACCCAATCCTAACAAAATCAAGCCTAATTAGGCTGAGGATAATATTTCAGAGATAATTAGGCTATCACTAAGTATATCTGGCCTAATTATTGTAATACTCATGAGACAACGTCTAATTAGGCTAAGACTCAAATCATAGCGAAATTAGACTTACACTAACTAGGCCTCATTCATTTAGGTCAGGTGTAATTAACCCAAACATAATTATGCAATGGCTAATGAAGGACAGCCTATTATGTCATGGCCGATTAGGTCTAGGTTAATTAGACGAAGCCTAATGATCTAACATAATTATTGCTCGTCTAATTATGTTAAGGCTATGTGAAGCCTAAATGAGCTCGTACTGTTAACCTATGCTAATTAAGCCGTACATTACAGCCGTAATTCATTTTATTCCACACTAAATTGCCTCAGCCATCCTTAATCGGCTCTAATCATTGTTGGTCTACCACAATACCTCTTAATCTAACGTATTCTACTCTAATATCCTATACTTCGCCTTAACGCAATTCGATCTCTCTTAATGCATCATAATGCCCCTTAATCAGCTCAAATCCACAAAATTGCACGCCAAGAAATAATTGGATTTGCCCCAGTAATGTTGCTGAGTTCCTGTCCTAGAGAGTTTTAGAAGGTGGGGCATCGAGGTATGTTATGGTATAAACCCATCTAGAATCACTGATCAATGATGGATTAAAGTTTCGGAATCACCTATTATTTTTTTAGGCTGCTAGCACGCATTTGCTGGCTTTTCGAGAAAGTATTTACGGTGAATTTTGCACCGCACTGTTCGCGTCGACGCCGAAGTAGTTTACAGACGCCTTCCAAAGGCCCCTATAGGACTTGCGCATTAACAATGCGTTTTACATATTTCCAGCAACTATTTTGCCTTGCATGATAAAATACAGTGACTAATATCATTAACGCCGTAGTCTTCGTCGAACCGGAGGACCAACACATTAAAAGAGACTTTTTTTGAAGGCTGGCCTCTGCAGTCGATTTTACATGGCTGGCTGGCTGGCTGGCTGGCGTCTACATGGCTGGCTTCTACAGTCGAAACACCTTAAATATTCACTCACACGGTGATTAAACCCCCATCTTATCTAGTAGACTCAAGGGCTCCCTTTAAAGCATTTATGCCTGCAGGCTGGACTCTATGGAAGTTGTAGATTATATATCTTCTATCCCTGGGAGAACGGAAATCTGCCTTCAATACGTAAAATTTCAGTGTGTAAAGATTGCCCTGCCATAATGAAAGGCTGTTCCACTGCATTCAGGAGGTTATTTACAGTGTCCACGCAGTGCCCCTTTATCATTACTTAGTTGAGCAGTTTCGCCAATGTATTGCTTACGACATCAGGAGCATTAAAACATGAATTTGCACTTTAATTAGTGCAAGGAAAACTGAACTTTATGCGGTCAGATTAGTTACGTCACGCGCTTTTGAACTTAAGATGATTCTGAGTGTATTTACAAGTCTTACGGAAGGAAGCAAATTATTACGCCGCCGGTTCGCTGAGGACTTCATTTGGCATATACTAGCCAGTCATTAAAGTTTTGATAAAGTGGATGGTGACTTGGTATTACAGGAAACGTTTTTTAAAGCGCTCATTTCTTGTTAGCGTTGTATAGTAGCTACGCAGAATATTATTTATGTTTAGAAGCGCACTGGAGTATTTTGTCTTGAATGCTAGTGGCTGGTTGGCCTGCGCTATATGGGTTCTTTTTTCGACTGGTTGTGTCCTGTCTAGTTCACACGTGTTATTCTACGCCTTGATGCGAGCGACTTGCTGGTGATGTCGTTCAGCTAAGATTTCCGGTTAATTACTTAAGTGGAGAACGTAACCCCAGTCGTTGCTACAAATCCTGCTTCTGCGCATTGCTTGCCCTATTAATATCCCCTGTTTGCAGGGCCGCGGGTGATGACTATTATAATCGATGTATTGCTGGCTATCTGTTGGCTTTCCCATAAGTGTCGTATTTAGTTTTCCTTTTTCGATGGATACTGTCGTGTCGAGGAAATCAATTTTACTAGAATAGCTGTGCACGACAAACTTAATCCTAGGATGCAAGTTGTTACAATGCTCAAAAAATGTGTTCATTACACTCAAACAGTGTTCGCAAATAATAAAAATATCGTCTGTGTAACGGTGGTAGGTGCGAGGTTTTAGCGGCGACGATAGCAAAAGCTGTGCTTCTAATTACTCTAAGAAATTTGCGCAGGTAGCCGAAAAAAGAGTTCCCGCACTGGTGCCAAAAAATTTCAGGTAGTTAGTCGAGTCAAATTCAAAGTAATTAAGTGTAAGGACTAATTTCAGTTGCTTAATGTAAAGTTCAGCGGCGTGTGCACGCTTACTATTCTTTACTGCCTTGGAGAGCGCTTCATTTCCTTCTGTGATAGATATTTTCGTGTATATAGAGAAGATGTCTAAGGTTACTAGAATTTTCTGATCCGAGATTGTTTGAATTTCGTTAAGATACTCTATAATCCGCAGATGGTCAGGTGTATCTTTAATAAAGGGCTGAAGGGTGGACGGTGTGTCACAAAGGTGGTGATTAAAAAACTTCCATAATGGATCCGTCAGTGTGTTGCTGGATACTACGGGTCTGCCCGATATTTCAACGGTTAGTAGTTCATCTATGCTAACCTTATAAATATTAGGTAGGAGGTAGAAACGGCCTTTTGTTTATTATTAGTCACTACGTAGCGGCACTCGAACTGTTTGGCTATTTCGCTGGATAAACGATGTTATAATAGGTCATATCATGATGCTTAATTCGACACTTAGATCGGAATCTAATTTTCGGTAATGGGCATTCTTAGTAACCTGCTTGGTTGCCTCGTTCTTGTACTTTTCTATTGATCATACTAC
>CM023490.1:51411254-51565249 GCA_013339685.2 Hyalomma asiaticum
ATTTCTACCATGTAAAAACTCTTTTTTCATTACCTTGGGGTAACTAGGATTTTTGTCGCCGTATTATGTGACTCTATCTAGCTTTCGTACATTTCCAGTCCGCTGTGCGTTCGCGTAGTCACAACAGCAACAAGCCACCAATTTCTGAACCGTGTAAAGCCTATGCGTACAGGGCGCTGCGTGAAGGTCAATGGAAATTGCTCACGGATTACGCATGCACACTAGTGTATTTTGAACTATTCTTTATTTCCATCCATTGCCCAAAATTGTAGAATAAGCAGCAGAGAAACCGATTTCTGTTTCCTGCGCTGTCAGGAGCATACTTGTGGAACGGGTCATAAAGCTATTCCAATATTAGCGATTCATTATATTATTTGCTAGAGCCTTCTCGTTTTACTTTATTCCAAGAATTAGAGTCTTGGCAGCCATCTTCGAAAACATGCTCAAAGCGTGTGCAACAGATTTTAGGGGCTATTGTCGGTGTAAATCAATTTGAACCCCGTCACAAGGCTATGTGTTGAAAAGTGATGCAGTCATATATTGAAATAATTGCTTTACATTTGTAACGGCGCTGCTCTTTACCTGGACCGTATTTAATTGGCTGTAAGTGACTGCGAGCCAGATGACAGAGTCCACCCTCTAGCTGTCGTGGCTTCGGCTAGTGCTAATTCCAAATCCGGTTTTTTTGGTTTCTCGCATACACTTGTGCCCATCACCATGCTCAGCCTCGCCTTTAATTTTGCGCTCTTTCGCAATCTCGCTAAGCCTTTCAAGGTGTTATTTGCCTTACTTAAGGACCTGCATTGCCTGTCTTGAAAAGTATCTTTTTACCTAAGCTTGTTATTTCGATGAAGCCCATCTTCCGAGCTGGAAAATCAGTGACTGTAAAGAAACAAGATTGGCGGGCTTGCCAAGTGTTATGAAATTATCTGAGACAATCATGGCGCTTAAGAGAGTGGAATGTGTTCGTGGCCATGAACGTTATATCAAAAGCGTTGAAAGTCGACCTGATTTTCTAACGAGGCGGTGACACGCAGCGCAAACAAATCACAGTGCAGCACTGTAGCAGAACACTATCGCCGGTCTTCCAAAAATTGTTAAGCAGAGAAGCGTGCCTACTTTTACACATGCGGAAAAATTCGTTCTTGAGTCGAACTCGCGTACAAGCTCGAATGTACGAAAACATACGCGTCGAACATACGTAGATGGCAGAACAGTGGATCTCCTTCTGGAAGCTCGATGCACGTTTAAGCGCAGCCGGCGCCAAGAAGATGTTATATCGTGCCACAAAATATTTTAAAAGGTGTCCCAGCAAAACAAAACATAATAAGTACGCGTGCCAATGCTGCTCTCGAAAAAGCCATTGTCCCGATACCGCAATGAAAACAGGAAAATGAAAATCATGGTATGATATTTATGCAGCTTATGAAATGCCACTGTTCGTAAATGCTTGTTATTAGGTTTAAGGTGAACCGCGCTGATGACTTGGGGTATGCGCGGCGCCGCTGTGATGGCGTTAGGCCATGCGGCACGAACGTATTGCCCAGTGGACCAAAACGTAGGATTATCTTGCACAGTCCACAGTTCCACCACACGGGTGTTTCACTCCGCATGTGTCGCCGAACGGCGTCCAGACCACGAGGCCGCCACGTTGGTATTCCATGTGGCTTTAGTATTTTTCGGAGCGCTTCAAGTAAGTCGCAACTTCGAGATTTTTCTTTCAGGGAACGTTTGACAACATAACGTAAACCGGCGTTAGAGGGCTCCCTTAATAGACAATCTGGGCCGCTGCTTGATATGGCGTGTTGCATGCGAAGATTACGAACGCTTTGATGACATCCCCCTTGTGATCGACGGCAGTACACATAGCCAACATGTACGGGATGGTCTCATTCACATGCCTCTTGAGCGCATATGTCGGCGGGTTGTGGGGGGTTGTACGGCGATGACATGTCTCACAGTTATCCAGGATGGCTTGAACTATATCCCTCTTCAAGGCCGTGCCTCTTTCGGTAATGAGGACTTCCAGGGCTCAATGACACAGAAACTGTTTTCAACGAAGAACCTGGCTTCTTCGTCAGACTGCAAATGTCTCGGCGTAGCAGAAGGCGTAGTCCGTGGTTGCGATGGTCAAGTTGTTGCCGCATGTCGAGATGGAAACGGCCCCTGCAATACCATCAGAATCTGCTAGAATGGTTGCGGATTAGGTAGGAGCGGCTGTAGAACACTACTTGGTGCTGTCTTCCGCGGGGACTGCCTCGGCAAGGGATGCCGTAATTGGCGCCGTCGTGAGTGAGGCGACCTCACACTCTAAACCAAAATGGACGGAAAGGGGGCATGCTGTTCGTCCTTTCGGGGACTAAGTGGGCTGCCACAGATTTTGAACAAAATTCGGAGTAACTGCGAGACTCACAGCGGCGGTTCAAGTTTTCAGTTCCCTGCAGTTCCTGCTCAAAAGCGCATCCCTGCTCAAAAGCAGAGATGCGCTTCGTCTCGCACATGCTTTTGTCACGAGTCGCATCTTTTATGCAACTCCGTACCTTCACTTACGGAAACACGATGAAGATTTCTTGGAGGTGACTCTCTGTAAAATCATAAAGCGTGCTCTAGATCTCCCTATTTCTACCTCTTATGCGAGACTTCTTGCTTTGGGGGTAGTGAACACTTACCGGGAGCTTCGGGAGGCCCACTTAACAAATCAATATACCCGCCCGGCACAGACACCTGCAGGCAGATGACTCTTAGATCGCCTGCAAATTAGGTATGAATTCCAAGCACAGTAGCGGGAACGAGTGCCCGAACGCTGGAAATACGCGATCCATGTTCGACCCGTCCCTACCAATATGTCTCATGAGTCACACACAGGCCGCCGCGAGGCACCGGCTCTTGCTCTCCAGCGCCTCTACGGCTCCAAACAAAACATCTTTTATACTGACGTCGCCGGTCCTTTAATTACCACGGGGTTTGGTATGCGGCCGCCGTAGTCCACCAAAGCAGGCAGGTAGATTGCGTCTTTCCGTGCACACAATGCCACCCATGCCGAAGAGGTGGGCGTAGACCTAGCCATCTCGCATGACAATTCGAGAATCATCAAGTCAGATTCCAGAGCAGCCTGCCGCAATTTTGAACTGGGACCGATTTCACCCCTAGCTGCCGAAATTCGTCGATCCTGTCCGCGGGTAGGTTACCCCTCTTCCCGCTCGTTAATCTGGACTCCCGGACATCAGGACCTGCCAGTCAATGAGGTAGCTCACGCTGCTGTCCGCGCACTCATTCCCCGGGCCACTGCCTCGCCCATCGATGGCAGCACCGGTCCAGGCGAAAACTCTCCTCTTTTCACTTTCAAAGATATCAGTGCACGTTATTGTGAACGTGTGAGCCAACTATTATTGAGCTGCGTCCACCAGATAATTTTTCGTTTGGTTCCAAACACATCTGTAATTCACCTGCTGTTCGTTCCAACAAGTGTCACTAGGCCACCGACTACTTGTTCGAGGGAGATAGAGCATTGGCTGAACTTACGATCGCGGAGAGGTAGTCTGGAGTTATATATTTGTTCATTTTGCAGTCGAAAAATAAAAGCAATCTGAGTACCTGTCTTTAAGAAGTTGGCGCCAGTGACGTTACTTGTTGAAAGAAGAGCAGGCAACTTGAGGGCCGGGGCTGCTAGTGACGTCACTTGTTGAAACAATAGCAGGCGATTGCATGATGTATTTATAACAAAACTGCAAATCCACTGCTCAACGACTGATTGGCACCGTTTGCACAGTGTGCTCAAAAAGTGCTGCAGGGTCCCTTTCATACCGAGTGCGCAGTGAGCACGTAAGCATGCCTCGAAGAATATTCTCACCCTCTCAGTGTGAAGCATGTGTGTCACTCGATTTCTACATGCTATGTATGGGAATGCGTCCAAAATAAACTACGAATCCTCAATGTGCACTTTAACGTTCACGACTAACATACTATTCGGCGCTGGTAGTATCAGAAGATGCATCAAGTTTCCTGTGGAGACGGCCCGAACACCACTGTATATTGTAAAGGAAAGAGACATAGACACAGCGCCTTTGCCACAGGCCGGCTGTTGCATCCTGACTTCTTTCTTCCTTTTCTTCGCTGGGCACTTAGCACGAGCGTCCAAGGTTCGGCGGAGCTCGCTGACCTTCGTATACATGTACATAGATAATATACATACAATCCTGGAAGACTTGGAGTGTATGTGCATATATACCCGATAAAAGGGACGGGGAGACGACCGCCTTTGTAGCTCAGCGGTACGGCATCGAACTACTTATCCGAAGGTCGTGGGTTCGGTTCCCATAGAAGGCAGGTTTGTCTTTTCGTCCACTTAGATTCCTTTCTACTTGCTCCACAATTATATTACTACAATTAAAAAACTCAATAACTTCACCTATGCTTTCCTAAGCTTCATACTTTGTTGGTTACTTAAATTTATATATATATCTGGTGCAGACAGCAGTTAAGAAGAACCAAGCACTCGAGGGAAACTTATTTTGAGGGTTTATCTATTGCAACTAGCAGCACATTATGAGGCGGTTTAATCGGTTGTTTGGATAACGTGATAGTACCATGGTGCGGTGGTCTAGTGGCTGTGGTACTCGGCTAGAGATCCGAGGGTCGCGGGATCGAATCCCGGCCGCGGCGGCTGCATTTCGATGGAGGCGAAATGTTGAGGCCCGTGTGCTGTGCGATGTCAGTGCAGGTTAAAGAACCCCAGGTGGTCGAAATTTCCGGAGCCCTCCACTACGGCGTCTCTCATAATCAGAGCTGGTTTTGGGACGTTAAACCCCACATAACAACATAACCTGATAGTGCACCAACTATGTTACACCACGGCACGACCGCGGTTCTATACTGAAAGCATTTGCGCGACGGCGGTTTCAGCGTGTTATATGTTGCCAGTGGGATTATATTCATCAGCTGCACTAAGCCTGGACACTATAACTATTTTTGAATTACTGTGAACGTGAACTCGTTCCTCGTTTGGTAGAGGTTGCATCCTCAATTGAGTTGGCTGTTAGAAGTGTTTTGTTTAATGACCAGGTATAAGGTAACAGTGTTTTTTTAATGTGAAACAGGGCAAAATTCGGAGAGTCGTAGATTGATCCTACACATGTAGACCTCATGGTTATTTGAAGTCCTTTTTTAGGAGTAGCTTCATGTGCTGTGCGAAAATCTGTTTTTCTTTTTTGGCTTCCAAGTGATGCTTGTCAGTCTGATCGCCGTTCACGTCAGATTTGCGTAGATGTGCGTAATAGTGCTTTGTAGAGAGCCACATCTGTATTTGGTATATGTAAGTGAGAATATTGCTTTTTTCTTTTCGTCGCCGCAGCACTATCTAGCTACATACTTCAAGCTACATACTTACTTCAAGCTACACACTTACTTCAAGCACATATGTAACTTCATTACGAAACTGAGGTTGCTTCGATGTAACGTTGCTCCCTGTGACTGAATGTGCATTGCATTTTGACTTTGCTCATTATACTATTTTGTTAATATTTCATGCGCTACTTTTTTGAAGGTCACCTTGGTTAGTATTCATTGAGACTTGATTGATGCTTTTGGTTGTCTTTTAAAGGTTGCCTCATTGCATCAGCTGATGTAGTAGGCCAATTTTCACTTTCATATCTCAGTCATATTTGGTTCTTTTGTTTATGTTCCTTGATTTTATGCGATGAAGATAGCGCAGAACATGCCTGAAAGCGGCTATCACGCAGTCATCCATTGTGATGTCTGCGCCCATATAACTGGATGCACTGCTGTCATGCTGAAAAGCGCATAGTCGTTTGGCTTTTGATTATTGTGTGACTATACTAGTGCTCTTTCTTTAAGCATCTAGCCATTAATAAGTTCGAAATATATTTAAAGTGTTTCTTCTGCAGTTTCTTTTGAATATTTGTGCTTTTAATTTTCCCGCGTTTCTGATGTTTTCCTTTTTTTAACTTGCATGAGTTAGTTTCTCTATAAAATGTCGAAGCAGCAGTGTTTCGGCTGCGTGATCATTGGCAGAGAGGCCTCCTTGTTAGGCTGCTTGTCAAGAAACTGTCTATCATTCACTGTAGAAAGATATGTCCTTACTATATTCGGGAGATTTCCTTCTTACTCTGCAAATTACATGCTAGATTGATTTCCGTATTCACGACAACCAGTTGTGATTGAAATGCGATACCTAATGAAGTCTTTGTGAAGAACTGTGTGCCTACCTTACTCCACTACTTTTTGCTCTGTTGCACTCAGTGCTGATGCCTTTAACCACCAGAAGAACCACGAAAGTATTGACCACGTATTGACTAACCACGAAAGTATTGAGCTGACACTAGCCCCCTCTCTGCAGCACCGAAAAGCTTATGGTGCAGCTGGCAACATAGCAGGTCGTAGCTACTACCACAAAGATAGGGACGACGTCCGCGGATAGGGGCGCCCCCCAAATTATTATCCGATTGACACCTTCAGAACAACACAGTTAATGCCTTAGGGGTGTAAAAAATGTCTTGTGGTTATTTGGACCCCTAAGGCATTAGCTTATATTCTAAGGGTGGCAACCAGATCAAAATTTAGATGGGCGCGCCCCGTTCCCGAGCACGATTCCTGCTTCTGTTTCAGATTATCATTAACGTATCAGGAACAGTTTTTGATGACGTCTTTGATAAGTCTTTCAACGGATTGAGAAATCTGAGTGAATGGGATTATTGGAGTCGCCCCTAAGCCGTCGAAAAGACCAGCTTTTTTGATGACGTTTCGAAAACGTTAAGGAAACGTCTCTTTTATGTGCCGGAGGAGATATACGACTCATCCTAGACTTAAGCTTCTTACGCGTGCCGTTTCTGCGATGTCGTTAACGTTTCGGATGTCCGTTTCGAAGACGTCATAAATCTTTTGTGTACTTGCTGGGTACGGTGTTCGGGATGTAACACATAAGAAGTTCTTATCATCTTGTATAGGCCATGAAAAAGAAATAAGTGGATTACCAAGCGTGGAAGTTCTTGGAATAGAAAACTGTTTTGTGATGTGTGTGCTGTTTTCAGTCACTGTGATGTTGAAGCTGGCATTCAGAGTCATGGCGGTTTACATGGAGGGTGACCGGAAGGGCCTCCGTTAGCAGACGTTGCGGAAGTCTACGGCAAGATGCCTAAGGGACTGGTCGCCTCCTTTAAGGTGGTGGAGCTGAAAGGAGGTGGCTTGAAGCCACGACTTCAAGCCGGCGTGGGTGGGATGAAGTGTTGCGTCAGCTCCAAGATCACGCAGCACAAGAAGACAATGACTCGCGTCATGGGGCCGAATCTTTCTGAACTGCCATTCTTTGACAGTCGCAAAGAACACTAGCGGGTCGACTATTCCGACAAAGTATTTCTCTGCGAGAGACGTCAGCGCCCAGGGAAGCAACACCACTCGGCACGCCGAGCCAAAAGATAGTGGAAGCCGATCGACCTCTGTTTAGCAATTGTGTTGTCAGTAACGAAATTGAAAAATACAACTAAGACTACGTAGGTTACACTAGTAAGAGTGGTTGATTATGTATTTATTGTTTCCACTCAGCATTTTGCCCATCCTTATTTTCAAAACTCTTGCTTTTGTGCTGAGGCGCCACAACGTGCCTTGGCTCACCTCGGCAAGGCCACCACAAGGAAAAATTGTCTGACACTCCGAAGAATTTATTTCAGGATTCTGCAAAGGTATGGGCTACACACGGTTTTTCCTTTAGAAGAATAAGCTGGCGTGCTCGGAAATAACAAGCAACCAATTGAGTAATGTGAACTCGCACAAAATTATGGCAAATCACTGCGGTTATGGGCTTGCGAAGTGCACTGTGTTTGCCTAAAAGAATGAAGTGCTTCGTCAAATAAAAATGTAATAATAGACGTTCTACATTCACGTATCCTTATGTACTGCTCGATGACATCAGAAGGTATATTTAGCAGGATTTCTTCAGGCATTCGATAGCAAGACCTGATGGATTGCAGACTTCGGAGGCATTGCAGATGCCCAACAAACAGATATGGTTGGAGTTAGGCTGCATTACCTCAGCCGCAATTTGATCAACAGCCTGAAAGGTAGAAAAAAGAGCTGTGGTCAAATAACTAATTTAACACCACATTGAGTTTAAGAAGTGTGCTTTAAGGGAACATGGGTATTTGCGCTCTGAAGTGATGTGCTAAAGAGGTTCCGCGAAGAATTGTATATTTACTGGGCAAATCAAGCACCAGGGCATAGCTGTAGGGACCCTTACGGAAATGTCATATATGGGCCAGATATGTTTTTATATATGGCCAGATATGGACATATAGGCGTTTATATCAGGCTATATACTTCATATATCGTCAATATACGGTCATATAGAGCAAGATATAAACGTATATGGAGTTTTATATGCCGTGTAAGGCATCCATGTACTGCCATATACGGCTTTATATTGAGCCGTATATGATATATACGGTAGCAGTATATACTTCCATATACGACGTACATGGGCCGTATATGGCTTTACATACTCGATATAAAGAGCATCCGTCAAAAGTCACATAATGCGAGCTATGGATGCAAGCTAACAGTTATATACATAGATGTATTTATATTAGTTATGAGTCGCAATCCAATTAAGGGGGAGTTCCTCACGCTATATATATATATATATATATATATATATATATATATATGACTGGATACGCAAAAATAGCTTGGGTTGCCACTAGTTTATAACAGAATTGACGATGCGCCTCTTAGAGAACGACGGTTTATGAAGTCAACGTTTCGACCGAAACGTTGACTTAATAAACCATCGTTCTCTAAGAGGCGCGTCGTCAATACTGTTATATATATATATATAGATATATATATATATATACATATATATATCTCAAATTCTTCGCGTTACAATAAACACCCAGTAGTGTTATTTATATACACACAAATAATTAATGGAACCACATGTCTCATCCTATCCAGCAATTAGTAATTAGAAAAAAAGTCAATGCTCAAAACAAAACATTGCTTGAGCTAGGGCACGTGAGTTACTAGTGCTTAGGTCGACCGTTGGCTGCTAGCGGTGAGGTGGGCTATTGCATAGTTCGCTTCGCTCGGGGGTTTGAGGATGAGAAATGGGCCAATTAGTACGCCAAGAGCTTTGTGCTTAAAGCGCGCTTCAGTAGTGGGGTCTATACCCGCACCAAGAAGCCAAGTGCATAGCTGAGAAGTCGGTGATGGCTGTCGTATCATGCCTCGGATGTGTTCTGTAATGCTAGTGTACACAGACGAGCGAGTCGACTGCCTTACTCGGTGCGAGGGAGAGTATGAGCTAGACAGGAATCCTTTGCAGTCGAGAACAGGAGGCTAGTGCCCAGAGTATAACGGGGCGGCTGGGCCTAATGCAGGAAAAGCGGGCAACATCAACGTGTCTCGTGTCTTGCTGTATTAAATGCGCATGCGATGCACAGAGAAATCTCGTTCCAGCTTGAATGATCAGAGGTGTCGTGCACGGGAAGTATGTTGGTAAGTGCCCAAATCGCACGCTCTGTAAGTCCGTTTGCTTAATGATGGTAGAGGGTAGAATGTTGAAAAGTAAACTCGCACGAATGCAGTAGTTGCCCTAAGCGTCGGCAGGGAACAGCCGGCCACGGTCAATGGTTTTCACTCGGGGCAGCCTGTGCCTGTGGATTTTCGAACAGACCAAGTAAACAGGAACTGCAGCAGCAGTTGCGGAGGAAATGTGGGCTCTGTCGCAGATGCGAGTGAGGTATTCGACGCACACGGCCATCCACTGGTTGCCAGCGCAATATCGCGGGAAGGGGCCTAGCAGATCGATGCCGACATCATCAAACTAGAGCACGAAGACGGCCCTGGCTGCAGATGACCGGCAGGAACATTGTTGAAAAGTTCGCTGCGCTGCTACCCCGTGCAACCACTGACATACTGCTGTGTTGTCTGACACATTTCAGGCGAATAAAAAGTTATTTCGCTCGTTGGGGATTACTCGCTGATCCCAAGTGACCTTAGACGTAACACAGAAGAGCCAACGCTTTCTGGAACCACATATAGCAGTGGATGACCAGTTGTAGAATAATTTTTTAAAGCACGCCATTGAGAAAGCAAAAAGATCGACAATCCCCAAGCATATTCTTATGAGATGAGAACGCGAAAGCGTTTCTTTTGGCTAGATTGTTGCTGTGGAAGGGTGCTGCAAACTGGTGTTGCTGAGTTGTGTTATAGACAATGAGCCTATGTGGGAGGCCGGATTGTGTTTATTTACATTATTTGATGTCATCAAAGTGCTGTCGACACTTCACACGTCCTCTTTTTTATTGTGCAGGCAGTATATGCAGATATGCCCGAGGCAGGTCTCGGGCATATCGAAATGGTACGACCACCGCGGTATTTTGAGTGGTGTCATTAAACAGTCACCGGTGTCGTGACCCCACTTATCGTCCCAGGGACAGCGCACTTGAGCCGGGGTACACACACACTACCATGGCCTTGTCATCGCCCGTGGTAGTGACACACATCACATCTCGCACAGTGTATGGGTCATTGGTGATTGCGAGAATGACGCACGTACATCTCGACGTCGTGATGGCCTCAGTGGCCGTCTTCAATTCGAGATTGAACTCGGAACGCATGGCGGCGAGGAATGATCGGCGAGCTGTTAACTCTATGGGCTATCTGGCGCGTCCGCGCGCCGAGTGTTGTTACGGCGACCCCACGCCGCTGGGGGCCCGCTTTCGCCAACCCAGCGAAGAAACCCGGCGACACGCGAACGCATACCGCAGCAGGTTGCTGCAATGGAGCGGAGCGCGCCGACTGCCGCTGAGGAGAGTGTTGACTCTGGCGTCACTTCCAGTGAGAGAGGTCACGTGCTTATCCGGAATGGCTTTTCCGGATGCTTTTCGCTGACGGCAGCTGGGAGCGCGTAATCTCCAACCTAGCCAAAAAACGCTTTCGCGTTAGAAACGACGTGCTGTTGTAGGATTTTGCCTGGGAGAAAAGCACGACTGCAGCTTTAGGTCTTAGTTGCTCACCTATGAAAGTGTCAGTGTCAGTGAAAGTAGGATCAAGGACGAGAGGGAGTAATCAATGTTGTCAGCATCGCAGTCTGTGGAAAGCGGTTGTTCAAAATCGAGAGTACACACATCAACGGGACGCAATGATTTGCCACGAGCTCCAACAAATTTTCCTGCGCGGACCCACCGGAACATCACTTTGCGACGTAGTGGCCATTGAAACACGAGACTCATAACTGTAGCAGTCGCACCTGTGTCCACGTAAACCGTCGCAGGCACCCGATCAACAACCACATGCACGTTCTCCCCTAACAAGATAAAAGCAGGAGGTATATCTGTTTGCAGCGCTTCTCCAGCGGGCTCACCCCCATCTCTCGCCCTGGATAGTTTGCCGGAGCTGGCGAAGATAAGCGCCGCCATGGCGATGGGGTACGGCGCGGTCGAGATGCTGGTGGCAGTGTCACGCACTGGTGAGAGGCTGCTGAGGCTTTCTGGAAACTTGGTTGCGAGAAGTTGGTGCTTGGAGTTGCCTGGATCGGCCATCGAGCACTGAGTTGTCCATTTTTGTACAGACAACCTACACGGGATCCTCCGTACCTAGAGAGCTGGCGGCATTGGCAGAACTGTGCGATGCCGCTAGAGACACCGGCAAACGCGGTCGATGCACATGAGGCTCTGCAAAGTAGTTGTGCCCAAATACGGGGCATAGCTTTTTACAACCGCATGATAACCGTTTGGCGTCCCTTGCTATAGCGGCGTGTGTAACGATGGTATGGTTGGTACTTGTACCTCACCTAGGATTACGTCATAGCTTGTGGAGCTTCCTAGTAGTAAGCCAAGTCGGTGGCACTGACAGGCGGTCATAATGGCGCAAGTCTTGAGAATGATGTATCTTACGTTGAGGAGGCACCCACGCAACATGGCGCAGTTATAATCATGGCAATAATATATATATATGCCCCGCCACGGTGGTCTAGTGGCTATGGTACTCGGCTGCTGATCCGAGGGTCGCGGGATCGAATCCCGGCCGCGGCGGCTGCATTTCGATGGAGGCGAAATGTTGAGGCCCATGAGCTGTGCGATGTCAGTGCGCCTTAAAGAACCCCAGGTGGTCGAAATTTCCGGAGACCTCTACTACGGCGTCTCTCACAATCAGAGCTGGTTTTGGGACGTTAAACCCCACATAACATAACCATATATATATATATATATATATATATATATATATATATATATATATATATATATATATATAGCAGAATTGACGATGCGCCTCTTGGAGAACGACGGTTTATTACATCAACATTTCGGGCAGAGCCTGACCTTTTTCAGGACATGTTAATCACAGGCCAGTATGGCCTTATATACCACACTTTGTCTTGTAATAAGAAGAGATGGTCAAGGGTGGGGAAGAGAATGAGTGGGGTGAAAATATACGGAAATATTAAAAATTAAAAATAATAAAAGAGATTGCAGGTATCCTCACTGCAACAAAAGATGAGCAAGTCAAGCAAAAGCAACTCGCGCGCACACACACAGAGAGAGAGAGCGAAGGAAAAAAATCCACGTATATCCACGGAGTGAATGATGATGAGTGGGCGAAGCTCCGGAGTTCATCGTAGGTCGTGCCGAGTTCCGGATTAATTTAGTTAACACGCACGCTTCGAATCCTAACAAGTGTGGTCGTTCCCTCCTACAGAGGAGGGAACGACCACACCCTAAGGAGCTTCGCCCCTAAAAAGAAAAAAAGGGGGCGAAAAAGGGGGAGACAGTGACAAGGACGAGTGCCGTCCGCCCCGCCACTGCTGTCCGAGTCCGTAGACATTTTAAAGAGCAATCCATCAATTAGGCATTGTATACCGTGGCGCCGGCTTATGTCTGGCGCAACTAACGACACTTTCAGTGGCGTACATTACGTGGTTTGGCTATTGCATCTGTGGTGCCGCTGTACAGCAACGCGCCCCAGGAGGGAAGAACGGGGGCCGTATTCGGGCATGAAGGGTGCAGCATCCGTGTTCCCGATTGCACCCACATTTGCAACGCGCACTCGGTGCTACCGCGCGGCGGGGTGGGGTAGGCAAGGGAGAAGAAAGGGCGACATGAAGGAAAAGAGCCGCTCAGAAAGATGACGTTTTAATGCAGTCAAATTCTGTGTACACCACAATGACGTATTCTCCCCTCCTGTCATACGATCTGAGCCACTTTGCGTGTGTCCACCAGCAGTCGTACGCGGGCAGGAGCCCATCTGGGGCACGGCGGGACACCGCGACACCAAAAATGTCCACGCATATCCAGGGAGTGAATGATGATGAGTGGGCGAAGCTCCGCATGTTCATCGTAGGTCGTGCCGAGTTCAGGATTAATTTAATTAACGCGCACGCTACGAATCCTTATGGTTCAACTACGCACAAGTGAAATCTCCCACCGGCACTTTATTGGAAGTCAAGATCCAGTGCCTATATATATATATATATATATATATATATATATATATATATATATACGCGTGCCTTTCGCGCGCGTTGACTATGGAAACGCTCTTTCTTCGATGAACGGGAGCCTCCCGGCGGCGCGAGGTGGCTACATACATGCTACCACATACATACTACTACAGAAGAGGGAACGACCCACACCGTGAGGAGCTTCGCCCCTAAAGGGTGTGATTTCCGGAGACCTCGCGGCCCAGCGAGCCGCGTTTGCACGAGGTGACATGCCGGCGGCGCGAAACGGATACTGCCAATTCGGTCAGCTGATCTGAATCAGGGAACGGGCTCAAATTTTCTCCAAATTAGACAGGTCGTTGACAAACGTATATGGCACTAGGTTCACGTGAGTAGCCTAAAAACGTACCTACAGGCAGATACGGCACCGAGGGGACTGCGCCTAACGATAAAACCATCAATGAGTAATTTTTAAAATATGGATATTGAAGAATGGAACAAAATTCTCAATCATGCCACAATCCAGTTTACTAAAGTCACCGTCCAGCACTGTGAAAGAACTCTGACATCCTTAAAAAATCAAGAGCGGTATTTGAAGAACAACTTTATCCTTTCCGAGTGCGAGACCATCGAACTCGATGCATTCGAACAGAAAAAAAGGGTGGATGTGGCGAAAGCTAAAAAAATCCACGCATATCCACGGAGTGAATGATGATGAGTGGGCGAAGACCCGAAGGTTCATCGGTAAAAACCGTGAATCTTCCGTGAATCTTGCCGAGTACATCAACAAAGACCTGACGAACACTGTGTCGCCATCTAGCACTCTCCTATTACACTAGAGCACGCAGCAAGCGCCTCCGCGCCATCTGTTGATCAATTCACGTACTAGCTAAGGAGCACCGTAGCGCTCGGACCGACGGACGGACAGACAGACAGAAAGACGGACGGACAGACGGGCGGACGGACACGGACGGACGGACGGACGGGAGGACAGACAGACAGACCGACAGAGCGACGGACAGACAGCCAGAGAGAGAGAGAGACAGACAGACAGATGGATGGACAGACGGACAGACAGACGGACAGACAGACGGACGGACAGGCAGACAGACTCCCATACTATGCGTTCCCACACATCTGAATAAAGCGAGCACCGCAGCGCCATCATGCCATCTATTGAGCATTCACGAACTAGAGGTGGCTACTACGAACTACGAAAAGTTTATCTTAGCGCAAAATGCACACGGGCACAAGAAGAAACGAAACAGACAGGACGGGCGCTACTACCAACTGTTTATTATGAAAGACACCCACCGACGTATATATGCCTGATTTATCCTTGTTAATCTATTGGTTCCTCGTCACGCCATCTATTGAGCATTCACGAACTAGAGGTGGCTACTACGAACTACGAAAAGTTTATCTTAGCGCGAAATGCACACGGGCACAAGAAGAAACGAAACAGACAGGACGGGCGCTACTACCAACTGTTTATTATGAAAGACACCCACCGACGTATATATGCCTGATTTATCCTTGTTAATCTATTGGTTCCTCGACTCTTCCTTGAAGTGTTTGTTTGCGCATGCGTTAAGACGCATATATACGTCGGTGGGTGTCTTTCACAATAAACAGTTGGTAGTAGCGCCCGTCCTGTCTGTTTCGTTTCTTCTTGTGTCCGTGTGTATTTCGCGCTAAGTTGAACTTTTCGTGATGCATAACCAACTAGCCCCGCAGTCTGTCCTACTACAAACAAACGAACGGAGGGTGGACAGACCCACGGCATAAGGAGCTTCGCCCCTAAAAGAATAAATTCGACCGAGATAATGTCCCGTCACAAAAACGACCCACGGCGCCCAGCACAGAAACGATTAGCCCACCCCATTCCACAAACAACTCTCAAAAAGATTACGAGGCACTTCCCACAACTAACAAGCATAATGTGATCAACCTTTGTGAGGCGGAACTTAGTAAGGAGGAATTGGCGGTGCTATCACGTGGACTCACCTTCTGCCCAAGCAATGGAAACTACAACGAATTCGCCCTTTTGAAGGACCAGGACGACTTCGCACGAAATTTACGATTGGAAGAATATTTCTTCAACACACCGCAAAAAGAAAAGCATTGTTACGTGGTGTCGTAGGACGACAATGGACTCCGGATTCCCAGAGGGATAGACACCTCGACATGTACATTGAGGCAGTTCAAAAACATATCATACATGCGTACAAGACGCGCCAACCAGGTAGGAATAACCTTTTGAGAAAAGAAGGCGAAGCGCTCCGCGCATTGAGCAACCGGGAAGACATTGTTATAAAACCGGCGGACAAGGGTGGCGCTATTGTAATGCTAAATAAATCAGACTACATTGAAAAAGATATTCTACAATTGAACAACCAGACTTTTCACAAACTCCTTGATTCGGATCCCACTGCCAGACACAAAGAAATAGTTGTAACAGCTCTGCAGGAACTCACACAAAAAGGCGAGATCGATCCACAGTTGCAAATTTCACTGGTCGCACCCCATTTGGCACCAGGGTGTTTTTACATGCTGCCCAAAATCCACAAGAAGGGTAACCCTGGTAGGCCTATCACATCGGGCACAGGAACCCTAACCGAACACTTATCTAGTTACATTGACTCATTAATCAGGGACATACCGCCTACACATGAATCGTTCTTACGCGACACGAACCATTTCCTCCGCGAAATATCGGACCTGAAAATCCCAGGTGGCGCATTCCTTACCCTACCGCATATCCAGACCAAAAAGTAATTGGAATCCTAACGAGGCTTGTCCTGGAATTAGACAGCTTTGAATTTAATGATCGGTACTACCTTCAAACCATCGGCACGGCAACGTGCACAAGATGGCACCAAATTACTCTAACATATTTATGCACCACATAGAATCCAATTTCGTATCGTCTTATAAGATTAGGCCGATGTTCTATAAACGCTACCTGGACGACATATCCTTGATTTGGACTCATTCAGAGAACGAACTTCTCAAGTTCATTCAGGTCTTATTCTAACACCGAAATAAATTTCCTTGATGTTCGCCTACGGATTAAGACGGTGCACTAGTAACGAGCGTATACAGGAAACCTACGGATTGGCAACAGTACTTGCACTTCAATTGCCCCCACCCGCGCCACTGTAAAACTAGTATTCCTTATTCTCAGGCACACAGATTCAAAAGAATATGTTCCCGCACGGAAGACTTCCACAAAGGCACCACACGGATGCGTGAAGTGCTTGTCGATCAAAAGTACCCACCATCTATCATTGAGGGTGCGATTGCGAAAGCTGAAAATCTCGACCGCCAGGGGCTCCTGCATGACCAAAAAGACACCGACCACGAACACCGAAAAAACCTCGTTCTAACCTTTACTAGCAATCCACCTAACGTTAATAAAATCTTGGAAAAACATTTTAACATAATGGAACAAAACGAGCGAGAGAGAGAGAGAGAGAGAGGGAGTAAACATTTATTGAAACAAAATGAGGGATCTTCCTCGTAGGGTGGAGCCCTTATTTCAGGGCCCCATTGGCTCGCGCCACTCCACGTGCTCGCTGGATCAGCCGACGCTGCTCCTGCGGCGCTGAGCTGGTCAGCGCAGTCTTCCACGAGGAATGTGACTCTCCAAATTTTTTACCGATCCTCCGCGTGTGGTAATCAGGCAACCAAAAAGCATAAGGGATCACGTTGTACATTCAAAAATAGGAGCAGTTTCTCTCGACGGGTGTCGACCCTGTGGGAAGTCCAGATGCGGCGTGTGCAAACACATTCAGAAAACAAAAGTTGCAGAAAGCACACATTCGAATGCTAAGCAAAGAATAAAAGGACATCTCGACTGCGACTCAAACAATGTTATTTATCTCTTAGAGTGTGGAATATATAACATGGAGTACATAGGACAGAGAGACACACCTTTCAGGATAAGGTTCAACAACCATCGGTCCCATGTGCGCTCACTACCTGGCCTTCCGCTCTCTAAATACATCAACTTGAAAGGTCACAGCTTTGAGGATGTCAGGGTCACACTACTGGAAAGTAACTTTCGGAGCACCAGAGAACGTGAGCAAAGGGAATCCTACTTTATCTACAAATTTGGCACAATTAAGCATGGCATAAATGAACATCCTGGCGCTCTCTCGCTGTTGCGATCGTTAGGAAGTGAGCATTGGAATTGATAAACTTTGTATCCTCAATTACAAGATCCAGTTATCATTACCTCTTTCGACCGTTTGTTTTTGTTTTTGTCTTTTTCAAAGCTGCGGGCGCCCGATTCTGTCCGCCTGGCCCTGTTGGCATTACACGTGTAGTGCAGGCCGACACACGCAAATTGGCTCCGGAGATCGTACGACAGGAGGGGAGAATACGTCCTTGTGGTGTACACAGAATTTGACTGCTTCAAAATATCGTCTTTCTGTGAGGCTCTTTTCCTTCATGTAGCCCTTTCTTCTCCCTTGCCTACCCCACCTCGCTGCGTGGTAGCGCCGAGTGCGTGTTGCAAATGTGGCTGCAATCAGGAGCTTGCGTGCTGCGCCTTTCATGCCCGAATACGGCCCCCGTTCTTCCCTCCTGGGGTTCCTTGCTGTGCAGCGGCACCACAGAGGCAATAACCAAAGCACATAAGGTACGCCACTGAAAGTGTCGTTAGTTTCGCCAGACATAAGCCCGTGCCAGGGTATACAATGCCTACTTGATGGATTGCTCTTTAAAATGTCTACGGACTCTGACAGCACTGGCGCCGCGGACGGCCATCGTCCTTCTCACTGTCTCCCCAATTTTCGCCCCCCCTTTTTTCTTTTTTCCTTAGCTCTCTTTCTCTCTCTCTCTCTCTCTCTCTCTCTCTGTGTGCGCGTTGTTTTGCTTGACTTGCTCATCTATTGTTCCAGTGAGGATGCCAGCTATCTTTTTATTATTTTTTATTTTTTATTATTTCCGTCTGTTTTCACCCTCTCATTCTCTTTCCCACCCTTGTAATTCTCTCCTTACTACAAGACAAAGCGTGGTATATGAGGCCATACTGGCCTGTGGTTAACATGCTTGAAAAAGGTCGGGCTCCGACAGAAACGTTGATACAATAAACCATCGTTCTTTAAGAGGCGCAACGTCAATTCTGTTATAAACCGAGTCATACGCAGCGGAACCCGTTCCGCTGCGTATGACTCGTTATGCTGCATATGACTCGTTAAACTAAACGACTCTCCTTTCTGTGTGATGTTTCCTCTCCTTTTTTTCTTTTTCTCTTTTCTTCTTTTATTTTTCTCTCTTTTTTGTGCATGTGCCTGTGTTCACATGTATTTCATGGACCAAACCATTCAGGGTTGTGCGCGTATGCCCCGTGTTTCTTTTTCTATCCTCCATTTTTCATGAACCTCAACTCGGTGATGATGATTTGCACTGTACTGGTGCCGGCCGGGCACCGAGCAACCTGTTTTTCCCCCGTTCCCCCCCTCCCGCTTCTTTGTACTCCGCATACAACAACGACATTTGGCTTCAGCGGTTCTGTGCTGCACTGCGGGGGTTCCAACAGCATAGACTAAGGTGAATGCAACGCGAGTGTCTCTTAACGAGGGCTTACAATCTGCTGCCAGACGACCTCGGCCCACCCGTTCGGTATTATGGAGGCGCCGTGCAGACGCAGACGTCATCTTGCACTGGCCTTTGCTTCTTGGACACACCTCTGTATCCCAAACCCCGTTTTTTTGTGAGCTCTCCCCTTTCCACCCCCCATTATACATATTCGTGAAGTGTACTTAAAAACTATGCGCCCATGAAAAACTTTCATCTTTGAAAAAGGCTGGTCTCCAGCCGAAACGTCAGAATAAATCCCAACTACTATATGCGGGGCAGCGAAAAAAAGCGCACAGGCTCCGTTGGTACACAGAGTACGCGTGGAAGCACGACGTACGTGAAACATGTTTTAATTGGGATCTGCCACGTCTTTATGGGTCCACCTTTCGAGACAAGTACACGTAAAGCGAGCGCCAGGTGTGTACTCCTCCAGCAGTTTTTAAACCGGTGCCGAGTAGTGTCATCTGTCAGCGCGGGAGACCATTGAAACCTGCTTTTATCAACCGATCAAGCATGAGGTGCTAATAATCATCATGGCCATCGGCTCCTCACAAGTGGACGCGTGCTCCCGTGGCAGCCTTGGCTCAACCCTTTTTCCCTTTTTCGATGAAAGGGGTTCTGAAAAGCATATCGAATTGAATACCCATCTGCTCTTTTCACTCTTTAACTAGGCACAGGACGCATTTTCAGGAATATTTACGCGCTATAATCCATCTCCTTTTAGTGATGCTCCGTTTGAAATCCTAGCTTTATTGCGCTCAAAAAACGACCGTGTCACGCAACAGCCGATATAGGCAATATTCAGTGGCGTCACCTCAAGCCGTTCTAAAACGAAAACATATCGCTTATATTCCTTTGCTTTCACATAACAGATTTTTATGAGACCTGGAAAGTAAGGGACTACTTCTCTACTGCGTGGCGCCGCAGTACAGCAGTAAGTGTGGATCTTGGTTTGTTTATCTATAGCCTGTGAGAGCCCGAATATTCGAGGCCATGGTGGCGAATAACATGACGTCAGCTGCAGAACTAAAGGGGGGGGGGCTGTGAAATCAAAACCGTGTTTTTATGGCTGTAAATCAAGGAGGATGGTGCAAAGAATCCATGTATATTATGGCTTGGAGGGCTACGTGATTATACTATTCGCAAAAGAATTTCAGAAAACACTTCACAACCCTTTTAAAGCTTTCTTGCGACCAAGACGCATCCGTTTAGCTCTCTGACGTCCGCTCCGCAGATTGAGGACCTCAAGTCTTCCAGATATTTCTCAGTAATGCATAAAATAATTTCATACTGTATGATAAATTGAAATAATACTTCGCTGTAATTTATATATATATAACTAGGACTTTTATAGGTACCTACATCATAAAATCTAATGATGCCATGTTAGTGACTTAGATAGCTAATGATCTCGCCGCACCAGTATATAATTTGTATATCATGCACCACTTGTGCACATAAGTCGACATGGGTAAGAAAGAACTTACAAGACACTCCAGCCCGTCAGATAATGCGTGGTATAATCGCTCTTTTCCTTTGCAGACGTGTTTGCATCCTACATGTTTCTGTTGGAAAAACAAGAATGCTTATAGTCCTATAAAATTTCATAAAATTTAGGCCACATTTTGCTCGGAGACCCCTTCGAGTAGACAAATAATTGATCGAGGAGTAAATCAAGATTCCGCTTGATGACGAAAGACAAAGAAGGAATATGGCAAATGAGTTCTACATAAGCCGCAAGGTGGAGTAAACTTGTTTCGTTGACCCCACGTCAGGACGACTTCTCTGGCAACGAGAAGCTTTTATTTCTGAGAAATTCGCGTCGATGTCGTTGTAGCGTGGATTTCGATGTAGATTTGTGCTACAAACGGGTGGATAAAACTATCGCTTGCACAAAGACAGTATGCTTTATTTTAAAACGAACGAAAAAGAAACCATGGTGCAGACGGTACGCTGCCCTTTATACCTGAAAATAACTTTGGAGAAGTGCTTATTTAAGAATGTTGTAGAACCCTTCGTGTATAATAACCGTAACATTAACTTAGTTTTCTATTTAGACTCAACATCGTGCAGCCACAAATTCAATCATAAATTTCCATGCAACCATGCATTGAACCATAAATGGAAACATGCATTCAACTATAAATTTCCAGCTGTGTTACAATAATTTCCATTCAGCAGCATCACACTATAGGGGCATATAAAATAAAAAAATCATTATGTAGGAAGGCTTAATTAACCGTCATCATAATTAATCGGCAAGGACTATGTAATTGTCCCTTCTTTAAAAGGGAAAAGTACCTCGTATAGCATTAGATAAGGTACCGTAAAGACAAGGAGAGCCAACTTAGCCATGATCTTATGTGGAGTTTCTGTTTTAAACTGTTCTATAGAGTCAACCTAAATATTTTGGTAAATGGCGCAGATATTCTGTTTATTAAACTGCGGTGACACGAGTTAAGATTGCATGCAAGAGCACTATCACCGCAAAACTTGAGGTGAACTGCCACAGGCGCACTTCAGCTGTTCTGCTTTACACGATTCCATCAAGGCCCACGATACGTGTACTAAAGACACTCTGGGAAATAACTTCTGCAATTCATAGCTCCTCAGTAACGAGAGCCATTTGCGAGGCATCCTGAGTACTTGCAGACGCCTGTAAAACCTATGGGGAATTCGGTTGCTTGCCTCCGCCGCCTGTCATCATCGGAACGGAGCTAGCTCGTGGCACGCACCCCCTGCTTGGAGGCGGAGCGCATTGAGCGGATCCGGGCAGTCGGCGTCGGGCTTGCAACGAGTAAACTACGTTGTTCCAATGGCTCGTGTGCCCATCTCTGGGAACCTCAGCTGGCCAGAGGCTCAGAAGCCACGGCCCTGATCCCACATTTGGCGCCCAACGTGGGGCACGAACCCACGACCCTGAGATTAAGAGTCTCATGCTCTACCGACTGAGCTAGCCGGGCGAAACCACAAAGAGCACGCATAACCATACCGCAACCGCCAACAAATAAAAATAGCAAAGGAACTCGCGAGAAAAGAACGAATAGCTAAGCCTGGCACATTACCTCGGTGTCCCTCTCCGAGAGCTACCAACCGGCCCCACGTTGGGCGTCAAGTGTGGGCTCAGGGCCGTGGCTTCTGAGCCTCTGGCCAGCTCAGGTTCCCAGAGATGGGCACACGAGCCATTGGAACAACGTAGTATGCTCGTTGCAAGCCCAAAGCCGACTGCCCGGATCCGCTCCACGCGCTCCGCCCCCAAGCCGGGGGTGTGTGCCACGAGCTAGCTCCGTTCTGATGATGACTGGCAGCGGAGGCAAGCAGCCGAATTCCCCATACTGCCCCCCCCCCCCCCCCGGCGGCCAACGATGGTGGAAGTGGGGGTCACCGGAACAGGCGTCCGCTTGGCCGGGCAAGTTCGGGCGCTGGGGTGCCGACCACCTCGGCTAGCTGAGTACCGGACGGGAGCAGGTCCACGTAGCCGTCGCTGGCATACAGCACAAGGGACCAGTCGAGTCTTCTCCTACTCCTTGGTTTTTCGAGTTAGGACGGGTCGGGGGGTCGGGACCAAAAGGTCCAGGGGCGGTAGCCAGAGCCGACCTGAAGAGGCTGCTTATGGTGCAACGCGTGGCAGCTACTCTCGCGTGACGAGAAGTTCAGGTCGCTGAGGTTCGTGCTCGTGAAGGGCGACACCTTGTTGCCCTAGACACCCATGGGTAGACGGTACCGGAGTCGTATGGTCCAACCAGCGCCTTCGGGGCAAGGGCCTTCTCCCCCGTTTCCACCCCCCTGCTTTTGGTAACGGCTCGTCAGGCCCATGTGCGGAGAGGTCCGGTCAAGGCACGGTTGTGGTCGTGGTCATGCTGCAGCACCGGCGCCAGTGGCGTTCAAAGCTTGACATCTGGAAGATGCGCCGCGCATTGCATGAGACTGCTGGCAGGGCAATGCTTTTGGAAAACTTCACATGTTGAACTTCACATCTTGAAACTTCAATGTTGAACAAGCCAGCAAATAGAACCACGAGGCTTAGAGGGGCGCGAGACGTAGCGTTTGAGTTCAGAGACAAGGGTTGGTGCAATTAACGTGCCAGTCGTGCAATCTCTTAAGTGGTAAGTTAAACTGCCAAGCTTACGTGTAATGACAAAAGGACTGTCCCATCTTGGTGCTAAAGACGCTGAGAAACCCTTACCCGAGTCGCTCAAGGGATGGGCGCGGCATAACACTACGTCGCCAGGCTCGTATTCAATGTCACGAAGACGTGCGTCATACTGGCGTGTTTGTTCGAGCCTCGCGGTATCTAATTGCTCACGGGCAGCAGTGAGAGCTTTGGTGAGGCGCCTGGGCTGTGATTGAGCAAACCTACGGCTATCCGAATGTGAAGAATCCGGTGGTACCAGGGTGCGGCTCAGGGGGAATGACAGTTCCCTCCTAAAGTTCAAAAATGCAGGTGTATAACCAGTAGATCTATTTACAGTTGTACGCGTAGCAAACGCCATTTCGGAAAGGTTAACGTCCCCTTCCGTATGATCTGCGGTACGTGCCCTGAGCATTGTCCTCAAGTTTCGGTTAACGTGTTCTGTAATGTTCGCCTGTGGATTGTAGGGCGATGCCTTTTTATGTTTGATGACCAACAACGAACACTTCTTCGTGAACGAGCGACTCGTGAAGTAAGTCACGTTATCGGTGATTGAGCAGGAAAACCGAAACGCGAAAACACATCGAGAAGGAATTTCCAAATCCTTCGCGAAGTTAATGCTCGTAGAGGGTATAACTCAACCCACTTTGTAAAGTGGTCGGTAATAACGAATAAGTAGCGGTTTTCCCGGGGTCTGCGGGGAAAAGGTCCCATTATATCACACGCCACAATTTGCCAAGGGCTGTTACTAATGACAGGCTGCATCAAGCTTGGTGGCAGACCACCACGTGGTTTAGCCCGCTGGCAAACCAAACAACCTAGCGTATAGCGTAAGGCTTCCTGCTGACCAATGTACCCCACTGCTGGTCTGTGTCAACGGCGGCAATCAGAGGTGTTGTCTCCTGTGAGGAAAAAGGCTCGGACAAAGGTGCGCGAGACAGTGCGTCAGCAACTTTGTTTCGGGCACCACTGCGATGTCCGACAGTCAAATGATATCCTTGCAACGTTAATATCCAGCGAACAAGGCGACCCGCTGGGTTCTGCAGACGCTGCAACCATGTTAATGCCATATGATCCGTTTGTACAATAAACGAGGCACCGCCCAAGTACACATCAAACTTCTTAAGCGCAAATACAATCGCGAGACATTCGCGCTCAGTGACAGTGTAGTTGTTTTCGGCAGGTGTAAATGTGTGATGTGTGATCCATCCTATTGTAAATGTGTGACTTGCGGAAGCAACTGGTCGCAACTCATTCTCAAATTCCTGCAGTAAAACGGCGCCTATACCATAGTCGCTGGCATCTGTTTGCAACACAAACGGCTTGTTCAAGTCTGGAAGCTTTAGCGCTGTAGTCTCAGCAATAGCACTCGTTAGAGCTCGTGGGACTTTCCATGTATAATGGCATTCTGCTGAAAATAAAAGAAGAGGTTGTCCAGTGCCCTTGTTGTCCAGGGCAACCAAAATATCTTGCGTCGGTAATGCCGTGTCGCCAAAATAGGTAACCAAAGCAGCAAACCTGAGCTTAATAGTGTTTCTGTTGAAAATGACAAAGAACATGGTAGTCGCACTAGGAGCTCTACTTCTCATGCTTTTGTTGTCTCTTCCATCTTAACTCATGCTTCTTTCCCCTCCCCCTTTACCACATTAATGAAATCCTCGCTGGCTGCGAACATAGGTTCTACGAAGTGCGAAGAGAAATACGTATTTCATGATTAGCGATGACATTACCCCACTTTCGCATTGGGCGCTTTTAACTTGTATTAACCATCTGTGTGCAATATCGATTACTCTGTAGCTCCAGAATTCAGTTACCATGCACAAATAAGGCGATATAGTGAACATTCCTAAATGTATCCAAATCCTAAAGTTCTATCTCAATAAAAAAAAATTTATATGTTCTCATGGCATACAATATATGCCCTCCCTATGAATCGCTCAGTGTCTGACATATCGCTAAAAGCGATATAGAACAGGGAATTTTGCAGGAGCCAACGTTTCGGCAAGGGGGTTTGTCTACGTCAGGACGGCGACTGCGTCCTGCAGCGTTCCTTTATGTATGCCATTGTAGTGGTTACGGTACTCGGCTGCCACCCAAAATACGCGGGTTCGATCCCGGCCGTCGCGGTCGCATTTTCGATGGAGGCGAAAATGCCAGAGGCCCGTGTACTGTGTGTTGTCAGTGCACGTTAAAGAACCCCAGGTGGTCTAAATTTCCGGAGCCCTCCACTATGGCCTTTCTCTCCTCTCTATCTCTTTCACTCCCTTTCCCCCACCCCCACGGATGCTTAGCTGTGCTCCCTACATGGGCTGCAGAAATTAGCGTCCTTTCCTAACCGAACCTCAATCAATCAATCATTGCACGCGCTCCCCCGTCCACACAAGGAGAAAATAAGAGCGGCACGTGCGAACAACAACATAAAAAATGGGAGGGGTCGGGGGAAGTTGGGTGACAGGTGTTCGCGTGAATAATATAAACGGAAAGAACGAAAGCTTCTAAAGAATCTCCTCGCAGTGCATATCTTGGAAATTGATTTTGTGCGCAGCGCCAGAAAGCAGGATGAAAAAGAAACACACAGGATACCCGCGTAGCACCCGCCGTGCATTTCATGGAAAGATTTATGCTAAAAAAGTGACTACACTGTTTAACACTGTTATTCTCGCCGAACTGGATGGGGGATCCTCACCTGAAGATAGACTTTCGAGAAGAAACATAGGTAGCTTGTGCATGCCGTAATCTTTAGTCGCCTGTGTTAACCGTCATCCGTATCTAATGGAGCCAAGGGTTCCCTGGTTCCCTTTGAAAGGTTCATGCCTGTAGGCGGGGGGGTATTGAACTTGTATATACAATGCGAATCCCTGTATTTTCTGTCTCTCGGCGAGCGGAAGTTTGCCAGAAGTATGTATACACATAGAGTTTGAGTTCGTCAAAATTATGACCTACCATATTAAAACATGTTAAAACGCTGCGCCACTGTATTCGGCAGGTTTTTAGTGGTGTACGCGCGGTGTCCGTTTAATGTAATATTATGGGTTGACTAATTTCGCCGATGTATTGCTTGTGACAGAATGAACATTCCAACTTGTAAATAGCGAGTGAACTGGTACCTTGCGCATGGCCTGTACCTAACGTATGTGTTTCCTCGCGAAATGACAAGAGTTATGGCGCAGGGGATACATACCACCTCGACTTGCACTAGTTGCCTCAAGCGTTTTAAGGTTCCCTCTAAGAAGGTCGCTTCTCCAGCTTACGCTCTCTCTGTCCTGCTCTTCCGCGCAGGCCTGGCTCTTTTCTTCATCCTGCTTTCCAGCGCTGCGCACACAATGTATTTCCAAGATATGTACCACGAAGGGATTCTTTGGAAGCTTTCGTTCTTGCAATTTATATTAATAACGCTAACACCTGTCACCCAACTACCCCTACAGCCTAACCCCCCCTTTTCATTGTTGTTCGCACGTGCCGCTCTTCTACTTCTGTGGACGGGGGAGAACGTGCAATGACGTACATAAACGAACGATGGATAAGGCAGTCGCTGTGCTGACGAAGACAAGAGCACTTGTGGAAACGTTGGCTCCAGCGAGATTCCCTCTTCTAATCGGTGTTATGCGCCGCCATTGCTACTACTTTCCTGTTTCTGTTAACATGCTCATATATAACTCGTTGTTTTCTTCTTAATTGAATTATGCCTTTCTTGTATGGTCCACAACGACAACTGGAAACATTAGCAAACTTACCATCTTGCAAAAGAAAGTCTTGCGTCTAGCCTGTAAAGTCCCATATCGCTACCACACAGCAGAGTTATTTAAAAAACACCGCGTAATTCAGGTTGCATCAATACATGATTACAAACTAAGTCGTTTATATAAGTTTGGTTTATTGAAAAATAATGATACCATTGCAAGATTAGCAAGGCTAGAGAAAAATTTTCCTGCTTATAATGTGCGTCAACCCGAAGAGTGGTACATATCGAAATGTAGAACAAAATGCGGAAATCAAATGTTAAAGTTTCTATTGCCTGCACTTCTTAACCACATAACTAGGACATCACATTGACATATCCAGCATATCACCAAAACAGCTGCGATCAGTGTTTGTATGATGTGAATCTCGTGACTACCTTTTTTTATGCCTGCATTGTAATCTTTCATTTTTTTATGCCTGTATTGTAATCTTCATTTTTGTGTTTTTTTTTGCTTTTTAATGCACATTGTGAAACATACTCTTTTTATTTGGTTTTACTTAGCCGCACGTCCTCCGTGCTACCCTGTGACCTGGGGGTCAGGGATCCTCAAGGTGTTCTCACAGCTTTTACCTGCCCTCCTCGTAACATGTCCTGTTGCGGAATAAATTTCAATTTCAATTTCAAAAAAACTATAAGCAAACTTGGACAACGTAAAATAAATCGTTTTTAGCGGCCTGTTCATCGATTCAAGCCTCCATGTTCTCCTGAGCTTCTCTTGTAGATTGGATTTCAGTGTGTGACAGTAATCTGTCTGAAAACCTTGGAGTCTGGTGAAGCACCGTTTTCATGGGAAACAACGAAACTGTTCATTTTATAGAAAAGAAGCCATAACAACTTGTCTAATTACCGGCGGAGATTTCTCACACTGCAGTCATGCAAGACGTACTCCCTGCTGGGCTAGTTCGCATGTAATCTTTATGAGTAACGAACTGGTGCCGAAGGAACAAGCACAAAGGAACACACACACACAAGTACAATGCTCGGTCACAACTGTATACAATTGGCAAAGTAGGCGTATAAGAATAGGTTCGCAAACACATGTACAACTTTTATATGCGGTGAATTTGCTTACAGAACCTATTCCCCAGTTTATATGAAAGGTATTTCAGAGTGCAGACATAAGCTTAACATATTATTGCCTCCGTTTTTTAAATAAAACAGCCCCCTAAGCTTTCTTGTGTGACTTTCTTCTTGCTTCTTCCTAGGACTGTAGCGGTAGTGAATGAGTGTTCCTCTTCCCTCTTTGAAAGGTTGTTTTGCCTGAACTACTTTGTCATTTCATGTACAAAAATAACTGTAGCGGATGGCTATACGCATAGCTTATTGTGCCGCAGTTATTCGTGGTTTTTACAACCATTTTCTTTCTCAGGTTGAAAAGACTCTCGAACGCATTTTACTATTTCAGAAAGTCTTGAAGGCTTCGAGGTACAATGTGACTATTATCTCTTCAAAGAAAGCCCAATGGTCTCAGTATTCGTGGATGGCTTAATGTTGTAGAGGCCTTCTAAGAACATGGGCGACGCTTAAGCTTCAGCTACTGCAGCTTTTAGACCTAAAACATAATACTTTTCGTGAATGCCATGTGTTGAAGCTGTCCCGGGCATGCAAGAAGTTTCTTTTGCCCTTGAGGCTGGCTCATTTCAGGATCGTGAACAAGGTCACTGCAATGCTACTTCTGAAGTGCACATTACCTGCGGTAGCGGAATGCTTTCTACAGAAGGTAAAAAGAGCAACTGCTCAAACATGAAGAGAAAAAAAAAGCCTTATATTCGAAAGGTTTCACAGAACCTCCACAATGTAGTGAGGTGGGCTGCTGTTCCGCTAGTTTTCGTGGCTCCAACCAGACTGGAATATGCAATTCAGTTTGACGAAGGGTCAATCTACTAAAACTGCGCTCCTACCGCAAGGGGAAACTATATTAGATTCTTTGGAACGTCACCTATGTGATTTACGCATTTTGTCGGCTACTCGAGGGCGTTCGACAGCATAAATCATAGCACCTTACAAGAAAAATTTAATTATTATCACTTTCAAGGCATTTTTCTGAAGCCGATAGGATCATGCCTTCGGCAGCGCATGCAACAAGTGGTCATAATGAATCATACATCCGACTTGAAAGCACTTATTGGAGCAGTTTCCTCAGGGTAGTGTTTTCGAGTTGTTTTTTGTATATATTGTTACAAGATGTGATGCAGGAGCAAGCCTTGAGAGTACCATCGAAGATGTTGAGGCCAGCGCGAGCGGAGCCATCTCGTTTTACGCTAAAGCGTATTGTAATTATACCGACTGCCTTCGCGTAACATTTTTGGTGGAAGTGCTGGGTACAGTATCAACGCACGGCGGAGCTTAGCAGCGGCCGTCAAGTCACCACGCCAGGCACGTCAACCGACACAGATAACGCGTCAATGGCCGTGCCCGCCGCACCAACGGCGGCCAGCTCGCCAGTGGTCATCCTGGCAGCTCCACCCCGTGACCCTGGCACCTTTGCCAGCACCGATGGCGAGGACGTCGATGAGTGGATTCGGCGATACGAGCGCGTAAGCGAAAATCACAGGTGGGACCCAACGCTGATGCTGGCCAATGTCATATTTTACCTGAGAGGAACTGCCAAGACCTGGTTTAATAATAACGAGGAAGAGCTCACGGGCTGGAGTCTATGCAAAGACAAATTACACGATTTGTTCAGCCAGTCAACCGGAACCAAGCGTGCCGCCCAGAGGGAACTTTCTTCGCGTGTACAGACATCCACTGAGTCGTACCTCGCCTACATTCAAGACGTGTTGTCCCTTTGCCGTAAAGTCGATGTCAGCATGACAGAAGCCGACAAGGTGGCGCATGTGCCGAAGGGCATTGCGGACGATGTATTTAACCTAATCTTGTTCAAAGACGGTTCCAGCGTTCAGAAGGTCATTACCGAGTACCGACGATTCGAAGAAGCGAAAAGCAGACGCATTGCCTACCAATTCACCCGCCTTCCGAACACTGCTGCGACGTCAACATGCGAGGAATATTCGTCTAGACGCCCAGCCCCAGTCCGAGAACATTACGAGAATCGTTGGACGTGAGATTGAAGCCGCATCCCCTGCTCATGTGAAGACACCCACTGACCCTCAACCGACCATTTCCCTAATAAAGGCTGTTGTGTGTCAAGAACTGGCAAGCGTGGGCCTTCCGACCATTTGTTCCGTGTATCGCCCCGACGCTTTCCCTCCGACCAACCTGAGCCCCCTGCAGCACTACCGCCCTGTGAGTACCCGGGATCCGAATGCATGGAGGACGCCCGACGACAAGCCCATTTGTTTCCGATGTGGACGAGCGGGGCACATGTCGCCTTACTGTCGTAGAACGTGGTTCCCACCATCTCGGGGAAGCTTCTTTCAGCCACGCTCACAGCCCCGTAGTCCGAGTCAAGTGCCCGTGATGACTAACCGAATTACGCCACCAACACTGCGACCACCGCCAAGTACAGCCGCTCGCCCTCACCGCGACGTAGTGTCCGCGTCCCCGCCGCCTCGCCGTTCACTGTCCCCGTCCTACCCTCGCCGCTTTCCTTCTGGAAACTAACAGGTGCAGCTGCTGGAGGTGATGCTGCTGATACGACCTGCCCTCAAATTCCTCTGTTGACGCTCCCTACTAATCAGAACTTGATCGATGTTGAAGTGGATAGCTTAACTGTTACAGCTTTGATAGATACCGGTGCCCATATCTCCGTGATGAGCCCTCACGTCCGCCAGCGCTTGAAAAAAGTCCTCACTCCAGCCCCTTCACATGCTGTTCGTGTTGCCGACGGTGATACAGCCGCCGTATTTGGCCTTTGTAGCGTACGTGTTAGTGTTTCCAGCCACCAGACATCGGAACTGTTCACGGTACTTACCCACTGCAGCCATGAACTCATTCTCGATCTCGACGTCTTCTCCGCGCACTCTGTCCTTAATTGATTGTTCAGCTGGGACTCTGCTACTTGATCTAACATCTCCGTCTGTTGCATCAGACCATCAGTTGCACTGCGTTAGCCTCCTCTTCACCAGTGCCCGACGGCGACTATGTGGTCGCACCCATTACAGACGTTCTCTTGACACACAGCGTTGCCTTCCAGCTCACTATTGTTAACTTTCACGAAAACCGTACTTGCATCCCTGTGCTGAATTTTAGCGTGAGCCCAGAAGTGCTTCCTAGTGGAATTACCCTCCCCATGCTGACGCCCTCTAACGACTGCGTTACCTCCGCTTTGTCCGCACAGGATGACTGCTACGACGCCATGAAAGTTACATCTTCGTTGCGCCGTTCGTCTGGTGACCTTAAGAAAATGATCGCACCCTACCTTTAGCAAGACCAAGCTGACGCGCTCTTCCGCCTCCTTGCTTCATACTACGATATCTTCGACTTTTGTGACCGTCCGCTAGGTCAAACGTCTGCCGTGAAGCATCGCATTAACACCGGCGATGCCTTACCGATCCCCCGCCATCCGTACCGCCTGTCTTCAACTGAGCGCCATGTCATTCAAAAAGAAGTCGACAAGATGCTTACCAAAGATATAACCGAGCCGTCCTCTAGTCCATGGGCCTCCCCTGTGGTCCTTGTTAAGAAGAAGGACAACAGTTGGCGATTTTGCGTGGACTATCGGCAGCTATAGAAGGTCACTAAAGAAGACGTCTACCTGCTACCACGTATCGACGACGCCCTGGATTGCCTTCACGGCGCCGAATATTTTTCATCAATCGACCTTCGATCAGGATACTGGCAGATCACCGTTGACGACATGGACCATGAAAAGACAGCTTTTGTGGTCCTAGACGGCTTTTACCAGTTTAAAGCCATGCCGTTCGGTTTATGCAATGCTCCAGACACCATTGAGCACATGATGGACACCCTCTTACACTGATTTAAGTGGTCCGTCTGTGTCTATTATCTTGATGATGTCATTGCGTTTTCGCCACCCTTCGATACGCACCTCGACCGCCTTTGCTCCATCCTTTCTGTTTTTCGCAACGCAGGCCTCCAGCTTAACTCGTCAAAGTGTCACTTTGGGCGACACAAACTTACCATGCTGGGGCACCTCGTCGATTCTTCTGGTATTCGCCTCGATCCTGACCAACTTCGAGCACTCCAGCACTTCCCCGTACCCACCTGCGCTAAGGATGTTCGGAGCGTCCTTGTTCTATTTTCCTACTTCAGATGTTTTGTGCACATTTGCGTGGATATCGCAAGTCCCCTCACAGACCTACTTAAGAAAGGCACTTCGTTTTCCTGGGGCGCACCGCAGGCTACGGCGTTCTCTACCCTCATCCGGTTGTTAACCACAACACCTGTGTTGGCCCACTTCGACCCTTCTGCCCCTACAGAAGTCCGCACCGATGCCAGCGGTCATGGAATCGGCGCAGTTTTGGTCCAGCATCAGACCGGACATGCTCGTGTTATCGCTATGCCAGCCGTCTCCTTTCGCCAGCTGAAAGGAACTACTCAATTACTGAAAGGGAGTGCCTTGCGCTCGTGTGGGCTGTCGGTAAATTCCGGCCCTACTTATATAGGCGGCATTTCATCGTCACCACCGATCATCCCGCACTCTGCTGGCTTTCATCCTTGAAGGATCCCACTGGACGCCTTGGCGCTGGGCCTTACGGCTCCAGGAATATAACTGCTCGGTTTCTTATAAATCTGCCGATTGAACCATGACGCTGACTGTTTGTCCCGCCATCCAGTGGATCCTCCCGAGGCTTTGGATGAAGCGCCAGGACATGTACTTTCGCTCACCGCATTAAGCAATATTCGTGATGAGCAGCGCCAAGATGCCGCCTTACGTCACCTTATTCACAAAGTGCAGTCGACGGCGCCAGATCTGTCCACTCACCTATTCGTGCTTTTCGACGGCACATTGCATCGCCACAACGTCCACACGAATGGACGTGAACTGCTGCTAGTCATCCCATCTAACCTCCATTCGAGCGTTATCAGCCAGCTGCATGACGCCCCTATTGCAGGTCACAAGGAGTCTCTCGCACATACGACCGTGTACGGCGTCTATTCTACTGCCCCGGTCTCTACAGCTCTGTCAGCTGTTATGTCGCCACATGCGATTTGTGCCAACGCCGGAAGAAGCCACCCATGCGTCCCGCCGGACTGCTTCAGCCACTTGACGTTCCCTCCGAGCTCTTCTTCCGAGTTGGTCTTGACGTCCTTGGATCTGTCCCAGCCCCTGCTTCGGGGAATCGATGGATAGCTGTCGCAACAGACCACTCAGCCTGATACGAAATGACACGGGCTGTCCCTACCAGCTGTGCTATAGACGTTGCCGATTTTCTCGTACATGACGTCGGCCTACACCATGGTGTCCCTTGTCAACTCCTCACGGATCGTAGCCGCTATTTTCTCTCCAGAGTTATTGATGATCTACTCCGCTCCTGCGAGAGAAAACATAAATTTACGACTGCTTACCACCCACAAACTAACGGCCTGACTGAACGATTCAACCGAACCCTAACTGATATGCTGTCTATGTATGCTTCGGCTGACCATCAGGGCTGGGACGTTTGCCTTGCCCTTTGTTACATTCGCGTACAATTCCTCCCGCCACAATACTGCCGGTTTTTCACCCTTTTGTCTTCGATTCAGCCGCCACCCAACTTTACCTTTGGACACCGCCGTTCCAGCCGCCGTCGATTCGCCAACGGAATACGCTCGTAACGCTATCACCCGAGCTCGTCAAGCACGTCAAGTTGCTCGGCAGCGCCTTACAGCATCGCAAGACCACCAGAGGCAGTGTTATGACTCCCTTCATCGAGACGTTTCCTGTACCCCGGGGGACCTTGTACTGTTGTAGACTCCAACTCGCCACTTTGCTCTTTCAGAAAAACTGCTTTCCCAGTACGCAGGACCATACCGTGTGTTACGCCTGGTAACAAACGTCACCTACGAGATAGGCACCCTCGACCCTTCCTCTGGCCTTGCTCCACTATCTACAGACATCGTCCATGTCTCCCGCCTCAAACTCGACCGCTCACCCGCACCTTAGCAAGCACCGAGAAGATGCTTCAGCAGCCGGGAGTCGTGTTGCAAGATGTAATGCAGGAGCAAGCCTTGAGAGCGCCATCGTAGAAGAAGACGAATTGTTGAGGGTAGCGTGAGCGAAGCCTTCTTGTTTTACGCTAAAGCGTATTGTAAATATACTTATTGCCTTCGCGTGACAATATACAAATCATTTAGTTACCACTGATATTTACGCAAAACTCATTATATACGCAGACGATAGTACAATTCTCGTAACCGCAGAAGGTTCCGAAAATGCCTAATCAAAGCAAATGAGATGCTAGTAAAATTATCATCTTAGAGTACAGCAAATGCATTAACAATAAATGTAAATAAAATCAAGGCTGTACTTTTCAGGCCGAGAAATCGTAACGTAGACACTCATAATATTTTACAGTCTACCAACTCAGTTGTGCCGATAGTGCCTTCTTTTACGTGTCTTGGCATTGTATTTGGGCAACATTCGTCTTGGATTACTGACGTGGAGTTGTTGAGGGTAAGGTCTTTCGAGTCACTAGTATCCTATGCAAGTTGCGGTTTTTCACCCGAAAACTATTAAATTACTTTTTTTGCAAATCTCTTTTCCAACGTAGAAAAGCTACTGGGATCTTGTTTTCAGTACTTCAACACTTTCAAACATCAATACCCAGCATAGGCTAGGCATGCTGGGTATTGCTTGGTATAGGCTAGGCTAGGCATAGGCATTCTTAACGCAAACCACTCCTGTCTCCGAAAAACTATCCATGCCCAACATTCATGAAAACAGATTTACAAACAGTTATATGACCAGTATTAAACGGAACAGTGCCACGGTAAAACGCATGTATAGTCTGACATCAAAAACCTAACGAAATATGGGAGTTACCTAGATCTAGAACGAATTACAGCTATCAAGTGCTACGCTTCCGACTAACTTATCATTTAAAAGCAGAAAACATATCATGACGTGTCATCTACTTTGCTATGATAAATATGCACACAACTGAAATAGCATACGCAAACATTGTAACGTTGTTTGATGAAGTGTGCTTTTTAATTTACGCATTTGCTTTTCTTGAGTTATTATTTTTTAAGAGCATCTCATTTTTGGTCTTGCTTTGTACTATGCTGTTGAGTTTTGTATAAGCTGGTTTTATTATATACTCCATATATTCTGTGACATAGAGCACCAGCTCTATATTATAACTGTATTTCGGAAAATTGCATATGTTTGCTTAGCTTTCTTATTACTATCCTAGCAATATTTCCCGCATTTATTGATGTGGTCATTCTGTTTCATTCTTTGTACTATTAAAGTCTCTTTTTTTCACTTTGTTGTTCTGTTGCTGCTTGAAAAACGGCTCCGTGGACTACGTGACGCCTTACTGGGGTTTTGTGCACGGTCCTCAACATCGGATTTATGTTGGAATAATGGTTGATTTGAGTTGATGAGAGATACATTCAAAAAATACATTTGTATCCCAGTAGTGAAACACATTTACGACATATCGATTGTAGAGCGATTATAGGATTTTTCATTTAAAATACCGTGCGCACTTTGATCACGAAAGTCGCCTCGGGCGAGATGAAAACGTTACTCACCTCGCCAGCTTTCGTTTCTAGGTAAAAGCCGACGCATCTGGAGACAACCTGTCCTGAAAGTAGGAATGAGTTGCTTTGGGGGAGGTGATCATAACTGGAAGGTTTTTACTCAGCCAAATCGTTCAAGTCAGTAGCCACTACTTAGATAGATGCATAAATTTCGCAGTAACTTCCGATACGCTTAGCGAAGTATACTCTTTATTAGGAAACTTGTGAACAACCTTTGTTTCGATAACAAGTTAAGAAAAACTATCAGTAGTTGGTATTTCCTATCTTCTAGTAATGGACGAGTTTGGTATTCATTAGGCGCACTCTAAGCTGAGAAGGGCATAGCACTTGTGCTTCCTAAACACACATGCCTTGAACATTCTTGGGAAATTGGATTTTCCATGTTATTATTATGTGGGGTGTAACGTCGCAAAACCAGCTCTGATTATGAGAGCGCGCGTGGTGGAGGGCTCCGGAAATTATGACCACCAGGGATCCTTTAAAGTGCAATAACATCGCACAGCACATGGGCCTCAACACTTCACCTCCATCGAAATGCAGCCGCCTCAGCGGGATTCGATCCCGTGAGCCTCGGATCAGCAACCGAGGACCATAACCACTAGACCACCGTGGCGGGGTGCATCTCCCAGGTTGTCTGCCATGTGATGGCAGTTAAGTTCATACAGATGTCGTCCTCATCCAATGGTTGAGGACGACAGTGTTTAAGACCATTTTGAATGGTTAAGACAATTTGAAAATTCGCAGAAGGACGATAGCTACCACACAGAGAGGCAACTCATAGAATTGCGGTGGTAGCATAACAGCAGTGTACCTTTATTAAAAGCAACACAGCCTTTCATTTTGGGAAGTCAGTGAATCAATCCATATGATTAACTAAATGGAATGCGCCAGAAAAGGAAAAAAAAACAGAGCCAGGGATGCCACCTACAACAGTTGCTTAACTCACCTGAAATGTTTACAATTTTGGAGGACTATTGGGGCTTAAGAAAGTGATTCGCATCGCAACGTGCTCTATTTTCCCGAAAATATGGAGTATATTGTCATTCGGTGAAAGAAAACGCGCTTTTGTCTGGCGTGGCGCACTTACCGAATATCCGGCTCCGCGTCTGCAAGGGCAGGGGTAGGTAATAGTAAGTAAAGAGGAGAACACAGCCGCAACAGAGGAATTCGGAAAGTTGGACCATCTAGGTTTTTTAACGCGCGCTGACAACACACCGAGCTCGAGCAATTTCTTTCAGTCCTAAATCAAACCGCCGCATTCGGGCGTGAAACTACATGTTTGGGTCCGCAGTCTCGTACCGGAGACATTAGGCCATCGCGGGCTTTTATTAGCGCTTGTATTACCCGTAATTCTCTGCATTGTCGTGAATGTCCTGCCGACTTTCAACGTCGCTCTAGTGATCATCAGAATTTGATACAGGCCTGGCTAGGACCTCAGCGCAAGCACAGAAGCGTAAGCTGCAGGATTCTTCATATCCGGTTTACATCGACAACGAAAACAGGTTATCCCTCCATGAAAAAATTGCTAAAAAAGGCTGCCTTGTCACATGTGTTCTGTGCTGCCGGTTGAATGCATTCAACCTCGCATTTATTCACTTCTTTCTTATACCCTAAATGTACATATAGTACATTGTAGTGTGGAGGAGGAACAATAATAGCATTGAAAAGAACATCGAAAAATAAGAAAAATAGGGAAGGGAAATACTCATATATGCAGACGTGGAAATGGTAAATTTCGCCATATAAGGCGCGAGAGAATAAGAGAGCTGCCTAATATCACTTACGCCAAGCATTAGCAAATACAGGACGAAGATCAGGTTAACCAGAACATCGGGTCTCGTACGTTCGATAAATGCCGAAACATACGTGCTCCACTATAGGAATTTTATCAACAGACATATGAGGAAAATATAGCACCCATACAAAAAGCAATCAATATAAAATACGTACCTTTTACATCGCTAGATCACGTTAGCTCAAACACTTTTAAAAGAATTGGGTCGTGTATACTGATTACTGATGAAGGTAAGTTGACTCAGTCAACAAAGCTTTTAGAAAGAAACACCTTTAGGCAGTGATAGTGTTACAGGAGGTTACATTGTCCTTCGTAAATAATATCAATGAGGACATGTGTAAGGTGGTGTAAGAGTGAAGAGTGAGCGGAGAGGGACATTGTGATAGTATATTTAAAAAATTGAAATGCGAACTTGCTTCTGGTGAAGGGCTAGAAATTGAAGATGAAGGATGGCTCTCATTTCTGTTACACTCGCTGTACGGTAATAGTATCCTAGTGTAAAATAGGCTGCGCTATCTTGCGCTGCTTGAGTTGCACTGTTTAACGTAGATAGGCACGGATCCCAAAGGGACGAAGCGTACTCTGACTGCGGACGTGCACACGTGGTATAGAAAAGTAATTTAATTGAATACGGTGAGAGAGAATAATTTCTTTTTAAGTATTGCACAGTACGGTTCCCTTTAGACGTGAGGTGTTCGACTGTGCGTTTCCAAGACAGCACGTTGCTCGAACACCAAGAAAACGGTATGAAGAGACACATTACAGAGCGGAACCGTTGAGGCAATCAGTTGGCCTCAGTGTGCTGTTTGTCCAGATTTCATATGCGCGGAACAGGGTTTAGTTTCTGTGCATTGAACAAGACAGTTTATCTATTGCTTCGACCTAATTATTCGAAATACAAAAATAAACCAGCTCAATTATTTGAAATCTGCTTTTTTCTTAAGTACACCTCTCATTAATTTTTTTGTCTGTTGAGTACGTCGTAAATTTCTGGAGGACTTGTTTTACTAAAAGCAGCTGTCATATTAGACGAAAAGAAATAAAAGAAACTCTTCTTGAATTTACCTCGTTGGTGCCTCTTTCTTTGGTCGGGCCCTGCAATAGCGTAAACATAATGTACTGCGTCGTTTACTAAGAATCTTATTTCGCATGAAACCTGCTTTGAGAAATGCGCTAAAAACATCACATCACACTGCTTAAATTGGAAAAGGGCAATTTCATTGTTTATGAATATTGATATAAAATTATAGTCTTTAATTTATGAAGACACGGATACGTCAGACCACAAGATCCGTTAAACAAGGAAAATGCAACATGTCCCTTCAAAAAGAGCATTTCCAATGTTGGGCAATGTTTTCTACAGCACAGCGTTAACAATTGAACGAATCTGTAAAATACAGTGGCGCATAAAAGCATTAACATATCATTACATCATGCATATTACAGCGATACACCAACACAGACTATCAGTTCACTTGGAATAGTATCAGGAAGATGGGAATAAAGAGAAAATGCATTTATTTGTAAGCCATACTTTCGAAAAATGCCCACGACAACAAAAAACACTCGTGAATTGTCACGAGAAACGTGACTAGTGCACTAACTATAGATTTTACTGGACATATGCGCAATGAATACGCGTATATGTGAAGCTCTCTAGCTTTCGCATGAAACTCGAGAATGTTGAGTAATACAAAAGGAAGCGTAGAACAATGAATTAGGACAAACAAAGGAGCATATAAGTGGAAAAATATTTTGCGCGTTGGTTGAAAGGAAACTACCGCTTGAGTGAAGCTGTCAAGAAGGGACCTGTCTTCATTGCAGCAGCGACTGCGTTGGAGCCGTCTCTGAGCAGTATAATTTCAGTTCTATAAATTTAAGGTCTAATATTATGTTCATACTTTTAGACATCACTGCATTTTTAACCATGTATAGTTTAAAAAAAATAATATGGAACACTGGAAATTCTGTTTCTGTAGACATATTTAGCGGTTACATTTTTCATTGCATGTTGTCAAATGGTGCTGCAGGTAGCCTTTTGCTAGAGGAAGGCTAGAGGAAGCCTTCTTCAACCGATGGATGGGGCATATAACGTATCGTAGGAGCAACAATGTGACGGCTGCCAACGTTCCTGTGCGGTGTCGCCGAAATGAAAAAAAAATGTGGTTGATCTCTGTGTCACAAAAATCGGTATAACACGAAAGTGCAACCTGTCTTCGCGAAGTTATGGAATGTATTAGAGGCAATCTGGTGAATCGAAGGGCGGGAGGTAGCTTGGCTGCTGTGAACATGTAAACACGTTACACGTAGACATCAGAGGCACATCGACACGGTACGGGGATCTTATACAGTTGTGCATGACATAATGGTTTCGAACGGCTCACATTGCCCCGGAAATACTGAATTTCGCTCGCCAGAGTTCGGCGCAAACCTGCCATAAACCCGGAGCGTTCGTAAAGGATAACACCTTGGAAGCGATCCCGAACGGGTTGTCGGCGGATTGTCTTGTAAAATCACAGCGCACTGCGACGAAGGGCTACTAATTTGGTTGTTGACGGCCGTCCTTTCATTCTTGGAGCAGTGCGTGCCGCAAGTCGGCACAGCTGGCCACGCAAGACAATTTTAGGGGCGAAGCTCCTCTTAGTCTAACCAGGGTTGCCGTTGGTGGCTACTTTGCGCCAAATTGGCTACTTTACTACCCCGTCTGGCGATGAAAATTTTAGGTTGGCTCCTTGGCTACTTTCTGGCTACTTTGAACTTCTATTTTGGCGCATTTACTAGCCAATTTCTAAAAATTAATTGCAGATATAATAGCAAGCAAGCATAAAGACGACCCATTGATTCCAAGCTTTGGTGTCGTCTTGGCTCATGCGCGCACGCGCGTCACTCAGGCAAGTGGGTTGGCGCGCGTACGAGATCCCTACGCGCGGCACGGCTGAAAAAACGGAGTGAGGAGGTCGCGCGCATGTAGGCAACCCGCGCGTGGCTAGCACGCTCACGCTGCTACACGCTCGCGACACTGCTAAAGACACTCACTACTGACGCTGCGCGCCATCTGATGAACACAACGCGCATCTAACGTACTTTCCCCGTTAGCATCGCGCGCCCGAAGTCATGCGTTAAGGCGCAGCCATGTGGGCAGTGTAGCGCGGCGTATCGCTAGGACACGAGAAGCACGATACCGGCGCGAAAACACTTGTGTAGCTAGCAGAGCTTCTGCTTTGCACTTCCAGCGTGCGGAGACCACCATCTCTCATGGGAAAACACGCAAACGCGAAGCGCACGTTCCGAGAAGAATGGCGAAAGGACAAGAAACTGAGCGGTAAGCTAAGTGAAAACTATACTTCAGGCCTTTATTTACGCGTCGGGCGGCGCGCCTCATAGATATTTTTTATTATCACCTGTTACAGGCTGGGCTTCATCTTGTGACAATGGAACGGCCGTCCACTGCAAATACTGCAATTGCAACATTCGACCCCACTACAGTGATCTGCTCAAACACGCCGAAACCAAGAAACATCGCGAGTCCGCAGTAATCCCAAGTACGCAAAGAGAATTGCCGCAGCTTCTAGCCTCTTCTGGTCAAGCAAACTATGAAAAGGCTCGCCGAGAGTTAAGGATTGCCTTGTACATTGCCGTGCACATGTCTATAAATGCTGTAGATGAGCTTGGCGACATTCTCCATTCCGAATTCAAGGATTTCGACCTGCACAGAACGAAGTGCACTGCTATAATTCCAAACGTCCTTTTCCCATATTTCACGGAAAGCATGGGCAAACAACTGAAAGGCTCCAGCTATTCCCTCATGGTAGATGAATCAACTGATATATCCACGACAAAGCAACTGTGCATTGTGGTGCGATTCCTGAATTCAGCAGAAAACAAGATTGCAACCACGCTGCTTGATCTCGCAGAGCTGTCTGACGGAACGGCGCAAACACTTCACGACACCGTAATGAAGACTTTGGACAAGCACTGCCTACCAGTCAAGAACTGTCTCGGACTCTGTACCGATGGTGCAAATTCCATGAGTGGCAACCACAATTCCCTCTTCAGTCGTCTTCGTGAGGACAACAAGGAATTGGTCTTGGTAAAATGCGCTTGCCACAGCCTGGACCTTGTGGCGTCCAAATCGATGGAAGCGATTCCCTCTGCTGTCGAGCACTTGGTGAGAGAAACGTACAGCTTCTTTGCGCACAGCAGCTGCCGGCAAGGTGCTTATAAGAGACTTTATGCCAGTCTGTCAGTGGACGATGAAAGTGCAGAGCCGCCGCCAAAACTTTTATCTCTTTCGCAGACAAGATGGCTTGCTATTGCTGACTGTATCGAAAGAATATTGGGGCAGTATCAGGTACTCAAACAGTTTTTCGAAAAAGCAGAAGAGCGTAGCTACAACGTGCGCATTTTGCGAGAGATGTATGGGGACAGAAGGAATCATGCTTACCTTGTGTTTCTTGCCCCAGTCCTACATAGCGTGAGACGGGTGAACAAAATGTTCCACACAAACGCAGCCGACCCATTGATTGTCTTTCAAGAGCTTGAAAACTTGTATTTGGAAGTTCTGCGACGAATTTTGCACCCATCAGTTTTGAGGCACAACTCAACAGCGAGCCTGCTATCGCTAGACCTGGTGAAGATGAAGTCTATATTCCTGCAACCAGAGGTAGCGGACTTAGGTGACGTCTTCAGAGAAGAGCTTTCACTAGTCCCTGTAGAATACCAAGGGGTCGTGAGAGAGCGCTCCTTCCAGTTCTTGCGACAAATGGCGATACAACTCCAGCAGCGACTTCCAAATGCTCTACGGAGGCTGCATGCCGTCAATCCGCATGACATAGACAGCAAGAAGAGCCGTGAAAGCATAATGAAGCTCCCGCCGCATTTTTTCGGATGTTCCTCGATCGAGCTGGAGTCAGAAATACGGCAGCTTCAGAAAATTTGCGGTGCACTTGATCACACATCATCTTTGACATTTTGGCACGCAGCGGCATCTTACAAGGACACTTCTGGCGAATGCCCTTTTCCGCACTTGGCGCTGGGTGCACTGAGAATTTTGACACTCCCAGTTTCTAATGCCGATGCCGAGCGCGTATTCTCTTGTGTAAACGTGACCAAAACTGATATCCGCAACAAAATGAAGCTGGACTTGCTCATGGCGATTCTACGAATCAAGTTTGGTTTACGACTTCAAGGAAAAACTGCGTCAACGTTTGTCGTTCCTAATGAGTTATTAGATAGAATGTGCCAAAATTACTCTGGAAAGAACTCGATCTATCCCAGATAAGCAACGTGCACGCGGACTAACCATTAAATAACTTATCTATTTATTTATTTATTTATTTATTTCCAATGTGCCTTGGCTTGAAGACGAAGCAGAAAGGAAGGAATTTTGTGCTCTTTACTGTTGTGCTGATTTAGAATATTATTTATTGTTTAATAATAAAAGAAACTCTATTCATAATATAACGTGTTCTATTCGGCTACAAATTTGGCGCTAAGATTATATGACATGGCTACTTTTGGCTACATTTAGCTTGGATTCTGGCTCCTTTTAAAACCTGCCCAACGGCAACCCTGGTCTAACCTTGTCACGCGTCAGTTGTCAGGGGTAACCCGCGTGCCTCCCGGCACGCGCTCGCCCTCGGCGCGTGCCTCTCTCTCTCTCCCGGCGCCTGCCTCTGCTGTCTTGTGTGTGTGAGAGAGAGAGAGAGAGAGAGAGAGAGACAGAGAGAGAGAGCGAAAGGCGCGCGTTGGCTATGGAAACACTCTTTCTTAGAGGAACGCTGTACCAGCTCGCAAAGAAGGAGAACGCGCCCTCACCCGCGAGAGACAACGTTGGCGCAGGCAACGTCTCCAAGCGAGTTTCTTAATTAAGAAATACCGACGGCTCGCGTTGGAGAAGCGTTCACCGGCAACCCATATATATATATATATATATATATATATATATATAGGCATTGGATCTTGACTTGCAATGAAGTGCCGGTGGGAGCTTTCACTTGTGCATAGTTGAACCATGAGGATTCGTAGCGTGCGCGTTAACTAAATTAATCCGGAACTCGGCACGATCTACGATGAACCTCCCGAGCTTCGCCCACTCATCATCATACACTCCGTGGATATGCTGTAATTTTCTTGTAGCGGCCGCGTTCGTAATTCGCCAGAAGAACGTACCGCCAGGACGCCGCTAGGGCTAGGGCTGTAACTTCCGCGGCGGTCGAGGCGCGAAGACTACCGAAGCTCTGACTACCGGCGCGAATTAGCATGACAATCTGCTTTGTGCTGTCTATCGTTCCTAGATGGCGGCACCACCGCCCCGAACCTAAGTGAACGAAGAGTGCAGCATAAGGGTCGCCATATTAGTCCAAGAGTGATTTTGCTTGTTAAACACTAAAGTGTACTGAACACCTTCACCTTAAATGCACGACAATTAAATGGAATTTCTGAGGCGATGAAGGGAACATATAAGGCCTATCTGCCCAATATATGAGTAATGTTGCGGTAATGTATCGATAGAGCTTCTAGCTCCTATCGTCTAATCCCGGGTGAAGGTGGGTTCGAGTCTGAGCGGGGGAAACTTCTTATTGCGAATGTATTGTTTATTTTTCAGAGGTCCACTCCGGTTACGGAAGTGCGTCATTAATTCCTTAGTGGAACTTAGCATGAAGCACGGCGTGTTAAAAAATGTAATGAGATGTCCACTAACGTAAACCCTGGCGAGGTGCGAAGAGGGGTGATGCGCGCTTGTTTTTTGACAGGAAGACGTCAATCGCTGATAATGGGCTTGTTTTACTGTGGCCACGGCGACGACGACATTACAAGGCGATGGCCCGAGATCAATAACAGAAATTCGTTAAAATACCTTCTGTCTCGGCAGCTGTACATATGCACTGTCTCGCTGAGCTACCTCCAGGCACCCTGATCGGCGACAGAATACGCCGACAGCCCGAGCGCATAATTGGACGGCCTCCTGCTTCGGCCCACCGTAACGCGCGCAATAGCACGACAATCTGCTTTGCTTTATAATTCTTACATGGCGTTACCACCGCAGCGAACCAAGAGTGCAGTGGAAGGTAGGCAATGCTAACTTAAGCGTAACTTTGCTGGCTGAGTAACTTATCTTTAACAGGACGTCGTTAGACGGAGATTCAAAGTGGTGAAGTGAAAAATGAGGGTGTTCGTAGCATGTTTCCAGGATTTGTTGACGGTGTGATCGGTACAGCTCCCAGCAGCTATCTTCGCATGCCGGTTTGTTGTGGATTCGAATCCTAGCGGGTGGCACTTTTCCTTGTATCGTGTGTGTGTTAGTTCTTCTTAACCTAACTGGATTCACCATGACGGCAGCCCGAGCGCATAATGTGGTGCGCATCTAAAACCAAAAGCCACTCTCAGAATAGGCTCTCACAGGCTGCATTGCAGAACGAAAGTATGCTCCATTGTTTTCTTTATATCGTGGCTCGCACCTCCCGCAACTTGGCGATCGCCTTCGTTAGGTGAGCAGGCTCGATGCGACGTTCTCGTTTTTCCGTTAGCATCCCGTAGGTGACGATGAACTGGCTTTAGCTCGAACAGAGCATAATGAGGATACGTTCTACTTACAAGATAATGCTTACAATAATGGAGACGGGTAAAAAACGTCAAGATCATTATCTTCGGTATTTGCCTCATACATTCATATCGTTGTGATGATTTGAAGTGCCAGCAAAACTGAATTTTAAGGCTATAACCCTATTGAAAATTCCACCAGTGCCCATTTTATAGTGCCAAGGTTCGAAATTTCGGTGGAAGTGATGGGAATTCAGGTGGATGTGATGGACGTTCTGATTGGCATGATAGGAAAATAACTGATCATGTTGGGCGTGGTGGCTAATTAGATGGCCGCCTTCTCCCGATGGCTCCCGGGGAAAGCTACTGGCTTCGTAGGTGGGGCAATTCGCCCAGAATATTTGTCACACAAGTGGCAAACAACACACGTCTTCACCGGCTGTTCTGCATGGTCGTTCATTCGAGGCCGTTAGTGCATCTCTCGCAGATAGCTTTTCGCGCGACTGATGCGCGATTTGATTCGTGTGTAACTTCCACCACACAGAGATTAAGGATACAGGGAATTACCAAATTTCGATCTTGTCATCACGGTAAAGCGTGTATAGCTCTGCACGCACATGAGAATATTGTTACGGAGAAGAAGAGAACGTTGACGACTAAGACGATGACGAAGCAACAGTTCTGCTGGCTGCGCCGCACCTGTACATTTCTGTAAGTAGACCGTATAAATATTTCTCTTCAACCGTAAGAATATGCAACCGTAACAACATGATATTAGCTCCGCTTCCAGGGATTTTTTATGTGGCAGTGATGACAAAAAAGTCCATGACTTCGCAATGTACTGTCCGATGCAGTAGCTGCTTGTAATTCTTTCATGGTTAGCATCGGAGAAAGAAGGTTAACAAACTCATATTCAGTAACCTCATAGGTATCTCCTTGCAAAGACAGTCGAGAGAGCGCCTCAACTACTACATTGTCACTTCCCCTGCGACAGTCCGGTGTTGTGTAAAAAAGCAGTTGGCTGACGAACATGAATTACGCCTACGCCGACGTCCAACACCCTTGGTTGACGACGATGTAACAATAGCACTGTGGTCACTTCGAAAGACAAAAGGGTGACCTCAAAGGTAGACTAGCCGATCAATGTTCACATGCCCAAACGCATGTTAAGGCTTCACATTCGTCTGTAGAGTATTCCCTTTCTTGTGGGCTCAACGTACGGAAGGCTAAGGAAACTGCCTATAGAATTCCCTTGTTATCCTTTTGCACACAGCGCCCAGGCCATACCTGGAATCATCGGTCGTGAGGATGACGGGTAGATTCGCGTCAAAGAAATCTAGAACCTTGCAAGTTGGCAGTAATTTTAAATGGAGTAACTCTCTGGGGCTGCTGACGTCCAAACCAATGGTTTATTGCCTCGATGCAAGTCCCGAAAAGGGTTTACAACATACGAAAAATGGGGAATGAAATTGGTGTAAAATATTGCCTGAGTAAGCAGGGAACGAATTTCACTTATGTCTGAAGGCGCTGGAGTGTCTTTTATCGCTTGGATAGATGACGCTAGAGGAAATAGTTCTTTGCCGTTTACTATATATGCACCAGAGGCGTCAGTTCTTTGGCGTCGACAACGCTCTTCTGGTTGAGTGTCAGACGCGCTTTCGAAAGTCGTTGCAAACAGTGCGAAGATTTCAAAGATGGTCTTCTCGAGAACGACCATACACGATAATCTCGTCTATGTAAAAAGTACACCTTTTCGCCCTTTCAGTACCAAATGCATCATATTCTGAAATGCTTATGGAGCTGAAGCCAACCCGAAGGAGCTCGTCGTTAGTAATAAATGCAGTCACACCACTACTTTCACGACCCACTTCTTGTTGATGGTAAGCGGGCGTCAAATACAGCTTGGAGAATCGCTTGGCACCAGCTAACCTTTGCATGAACTCGTTTGTTTGTGTTAGCGGAAAACTATCACCAATTATATATTTACTGGGTTCTCGCAGATCATCACATATTCCTATTGAATCATCTTTTTTTTCGAACAAGCACCACAGGAGAAACCCACTGAGAGGCGCCAACACTCGGCTGTCTCTTGGGCTGACTCACATAACTTACTGCACGTTAGCAGTGAAGAATGCATAAATGATATTAAAAATTGGGGAACCCTTAAGCTTCGCCTTTAAGAGTTGAACGCGATAGCGAAATCCGGCCCAGAGTGTGAATTTCAACCACTCAGTGCATACTTGTTAATGTGTGTTGTTACACACACACACACGCACAGACACAGACAGACACACACGCGCGCGCGACGTATCTGCAGTAATGGTAGAGGTTTTCGATGTATTTAACTACACTTTTATATCAATTTCATGAAAATTTTGTACAGTGATGTAGTCACATGGTCCTGTATTTCGAACTGCGTGTAGTTGTGTCACTTTTATTCGTAAATGGTCACATTCTGTCGTCCCTCGTGCGTTAACTATCTGGCAGCTGTTCGATTTGTTCTTCTGGAGAGCTCTCCCGGCCAACCGCAACAAGCATCGTTTTATGGTCGGTGAAATGGCATTTGCAGTACTTCACTTCTTTAATGTTGTCGTGAGAATGAAATGCTACAAAAGTGGATACACAGCATCTGATGAGACCGCATATAGGCTCTGCTGTAATCGCATGGCCTCCGAGATGGCGGGCGCGCTCGCCGTCTCGGAGGCCCTGGTAGTTGAGACGTTGCTTGATATGTCTTCCGCTACATGGACATAGTTGTCCATTTTTCGAGCGATTATTTTTCGCTCACGCCCATTTTTTTTTTCGCTCACAAGAGACGCGTGGAGACGCCGACACCGACGGTAGTATTTCTGCGGAACGAGCTCTCTAACGCTATCGCGTTAAAATTATTTAATTTCTATACCATGAAATGTAGAAACGAGTAGTGCAGAACGCATATTAAATGCAGTGAACGCTTTGTAAAAATAACAATGTAAATTCCGTTACATGCACAACGTGCCTGTTGCATGACATATTGAAGATTTTCGCAAACATTAAATGATATTTTCTGAATTTTGGGCAACCTCACATATGGTTGACAAAGTCGTGTGTCGTTATTGATATTTGTGTGAGCCGTTTCAGAGCTTAATTTCCGGGCTAAGTGACACATCAGCTGATTCTAATGCAGTGCTTTCGTGCTCTGATGCCAAAAGTTTGAAACAACCCGCCTCTATCCCCTTCGGTGGCGGCGCACACAACTGTTTACTTTGTAGGACTTGTTTTCACCAGTTCGACCGTCCAGTGGCCAAGAAACTCCAACGTAGATTGAATTTTGGAGGAATCCTAGAATTTGAAACAGTGCTTTGTCTTCTTTTAGCATCAATGTGCTGTTTCAGTGCTGCGGGTGATCACTTTTATGTTGGTGCTACCATGTACGACGGGTAGTTCGACATCACGTATTCCGAGGGCAATATCAATATTATGATTTCGTTTGGTCGTCATGAGTGTTATGTATAATGAATGGGGAGGTGTATTTCCAATCTAATAAATAATTAGTTTTATGCAAAAATCAAACGTGACTAGCCTCATATATCTTTACGTAATTGTGATTGTGTCTGTTGTCTTTGTGTGCTTCCAAGGTAAACAGTATCAACCGTGCCATTGATGTATACAGTAGCTGTTCACTTGCTTATCACCTGAACCTCGTTTATTTACCTTGGAGAGAGAAAAGGCACTGCTACTTTCACATTTCGTTAGTGTATACATATAAAGCCGCATTGCTATTGCACGACATTGGTGTGAAAAGGCGTGTCTGGCTTGTCAGCCGAAGTGCATTCGCGCACTGTTTCGCAATGCACTGCTGTGGAAGTTCCACGTTGACGGGTTAGCACACTTGTAAGCTCTGACAAAAGCATCTGAGAGGTCTGGTATACCAACCAGTTGTAAGACGTTCAAATGTTCTTGCCCATGTGCCTGCTTAAAATTACGTGAATTCACACTCGCAAATTGCAGCTTACCCCCTTTGTTGATTTATAAATGCAAAATTTTAAAGTAAAAATTATATTTCGTGCTTCTTTTCTAAATGTCATGTATTGTTTCTTTTCCTTCATTTTTGCAAGTTTCTGTGCTATGTGCGGCTGTGCTGATGTTGGAAAGCGTATGAGTTGCCAGCGGACTCAACTATATTGAAAATATTAGGTTAATACTAGGAATCCTTGTGCATCATTATTTCGACAAGCAAGGCAACAGTACAAGCGAATGGAGATGAGAAAACAGAGTAAAAGAGCGCTGAGCTTCAAACGGTTGATTTCTTTGAAAACTTTTCACCTTATACGCATCACCACACAACACACCAGCCATCTGCCACCGCAATGAAATCACAGTTCAACAAGTGAATAAAAGTACGTGTGTGAAACCAGAAGGCGTATGAGTTGCCAGCAGACTCAACTATACTGAAAATATTAGGTTAATACTAGGAATCCTTGTGCATCATTATTTCGACAAGCAAGGCAACAGTACAAGCGAATGGAGATGAGAAAACAGAGTAAAAGAGCGCTGAGCTTCAAACGGTTGATTTCTTTGAAAACTTTTCACCTTATACGCATCACCACACAACACACCAGCCATCTGCCACCGCAATGAAATCACAGTTCAACAAGTGAATAAAAGTACGTGTGTGAAACCAGAAGGCGTATGAGTTGCCAGCAGACTCAACTATACTGAAAATATTAGGTTAATACTAGGAATCCTTGTGCATCATTATTTCGACAAGCAAGGCAACAGTACAAGCGAATGGAGATGAGAAAACAGAGTAAAAAGAGCGCTGAGCTTCAAACGGTTGATTTCTTTGAAAACTTTTCACCTTATACGCATCACCACACAACACACCAGCCATCTGCCACCGCAATGAAATCACAAGTTCAACAAGTGAATAAAAGTACGTGTGTGAAACCAGCAAGGCGTATGAGTTGCCAGCAGACTCAACTATACTGAAAATATTAGGTTAATACTAGGAATCCTTGTGCATCATTATTTCGACAAGCAAGGCAACAGTACAAGCGAATGGAGATGAGAAAACAGAGTAAAAAAGCGCTGAGCTTCAAACGGTTGATTTCTTTGAAAACTTTTCACCTTATACGCGTCACCACACAACACACCAGCCATCTGCCACCGCAATGAAATCACAATTCAACAAGTGAATAAAAGTACGTGTGTGAAACCAGAAGGCGTATGAGTTGCCAGCAGACTCAACTATACTGAAAATATTAGGTTAATACTAGGAATCCTTGTGCATCATTATTTCCTCAAGCAAGGCAACAGTACAAGCGAATGGAGATGAGAAAACAGAGTAAAAAAGCGCTGAGCTTCAAACGGTTGATTTCTTTGAAAACTTTTCACCTTATACGCATCACCACACAACACACCAGCCATCTGCCACCGCAATGAAATCACAGTTCAACAAGTGAATAAAACTACGTGTGTGAAACCAGAAGGCGTATGAGTTGCCAGCAGACTCAACTATACTGAAAATATTAGGTTAATACTAGGAATCCTTGTGCATCATTATTTCGACAAGCAAGGCAACAGTACAAGCGAATGGAGATGAGAAAACAGAGTAAAAAAGCGCTGAGCTTCAAACGGTTGATTTCTTTGAAAACTTTTCACCTTATACGCGTCACCACACAACACACCAGCCATCTGCCACCGCAATGAAATCACAATTCAACAAGTGAATAAAAGTACGTGTGTGAAACCAGAAGGCGTATGAGTTGCCAGCAGACTCAACTATACTGAAAATATTAGGTTAATACTAGGAATCCTTGTGCATCATTATTTCGACAAGCAAGGCAAGCGAATGGAGATGAGAAAACAGAGTAAAAAAGCGCTGAGCTTCAAACGGTTGATTTCTTTGAAAACTTTTCACCTTATACGCGTCACCACACAACACACCAGCCATCTGCCACCGCAATGAAATCACAATTCAACAAGTGAATAAAAGTACGTGTGTGAAACCAGAAGGCGTATGAGTTGCCAGCAGACTCAACTATACTGAAAATATTAGGTTAATACTAGGAATCCTTGTGCATCATTATTTCGACAAGCAAGGCAACAGTACAAGCGAATGGAGATGAGAAAACAGAGTAAAAAAGCGCTGAGCTTCAAACGGTTGATTTCTTTGAAAACTTTTCACCTTATACGCGTCACCACACAACACACCAGCCATCTGCCACCGCAATGAAATCACAATTCAACAAGTGAATAAAAGTACGTGTGTGAAACCAGAAGGCGTATGAGTTGCCAGCAGACTCAACTATACTGAAAATATTAGGTTAATACTAGGAATCCTTGTGCATCATTATTTCGACAAGCAAGGCAACAGTACAAGCGAATGGAGATGAGAAAACAGAGTAAAAAAGCGCTGAGCTTCAAACGGTTGATTTCTTTGAAAACTTTTCACCTTATACGCATCACCACACAACACACCAGCCATCTGCCACCGCAATGAAATCACAGTTCAACAAGTGAATAAAAGTACGTGTGTGAAACCAGAACGCGTATGAGCTGCCAGCAGACTCAACTGTACTGAAAATATTAGGTTAATACTAGGAATCCTTGTGCATCATTATTTCGACAAGCAAGGCAAAAGTACAAGCCAATGGAGATGAGAAAACGGAGTAAAAAAGCGCTGAGCTTCGAACGGTTGATTTCTTTGAAAACTTTTCACCTTATACGCATCACCACACAAGACACCAGCCATCTGGCACCACAATGAAATCACAGTTCAAGAAGTGAATAAAAGTACGTGTGTGAAACCAGAAGGCGTACTAACACATCTATCTTTCAAGGGAGACAATTTCTCTGCCTGGATTATTTCGCGTGTGGCATAATCACAGGATTTTGGGATGATGTTGCACTCTGAAAATTTAGATGTGCAGCCACATCTGCTGCAATGGGCATTAAGCCAGACTGGCGTTGAGCGATCGACGTTGTGCAAATGCTCTTTGAAACGAGGATTCGCAGAACGATCACTTTCTTCTATGTAAAATTTTCCACATCACAACGGCAACTGGTGCGCAATGTTGAAAATACAATCTCGAAACCTGTTATCATCGTTATAGTTCACAGGCCACCCTTGTGGCGGTCTAGAAGTCGGTTCGGGCATTTTGCACAACTTTTTCCGGAGCAGAGATGAAATGTGTTATGCACGTCGGGAATAGAAGCAATGAGGTGTTTCTGCATTTAATGATGCGCTGCATTATAAGTAACCCCTAAAGTGAGATAGCGAAAAAGCACTTCGAAAACATTAACTTGCACAAGGGCAAGATAGCCGGCCGAAGTTAGCCTTTCAACTTGCTCTTGAAAGCTGTCACTCATTTTGTGGTCGCAGGAGTTTCGTAGGAATCCATGAGGCAAGACTTCACAATACCACTCTTAAGAAGCTTTGAATGCACAGAACGACAGAGAAGAATTTGCTCATTCACACCTTGGCGGTGTACCCCGCAGGAGCGACCGTCTTGGAACAATAGCATAGCATCGAGGAACGTAATTTCGCTTTGTCAGGCAATTTATAGATAAGACAGAAGCGTTCAGTTTGTTTCTGCGTAAGAGCCAAACAAACTCATGTGTCGTTCTCGGACGCATCATTACCACTATCTAAAAATGAAGAAATTTTCAACGTATCCAAAATCTCACAACTCATTAGTCTTAGCAGAGGCATCTGAAACTGATCTGTCAAATATTGCCGAAGCTAAATCACTGACGATGGAAACAATTCATGCCTTCTTTCTGAAAATGAGATTGTCTATCCCAAAGGATGTACGTTGACTGGATACAAGGCAAGTAGCTGAAAATCTTGCTGATACTAACACCAGACCGCATCTGGAAATTTGATGCACCGAGTTCATCAGTACAATTGTCAATGCATTGTAGTAAAAGGTCACATGGAATTGAATAATAAATGTTGTCGATGTTTGCTGAAAATGCGAATGAGCTCTCACTCCATTGACAACGAAAAATTCATGTACTACACAAGAATTCTTTCCTATAAAATAGCCGCCAACATTTACATGGGTAAAGCGCGACACATTTTTACCATGGCACTTTCATAAATCAGCGCGAACGTTCGGGGTCTTCGCAACAAGAAACACCTAAACAAAATCGTCCTTAGCATTAGACCCACTTTTTTGAGCGCAACCAAGCTTCAACCTACGCAGCAGGCTCTCGGCTTTTCTTCTGATTTTTTTCAGGGAAGCATAATCCCGACAGACAAAGAGGGAAGAAACTGTTTTTTTGTTACAGTTCAACAAGCCTAATGACGAACGCACCCTCGCTCGGCAGAGAGCACGCACAGTGAATATTCTTCCTAAAAACGAACGTGCTGCACCGGGACATTGGAAACGGACGGCTTACAGAAACTCTGGACATAGACACGGTCAGCCATATCGCATTCTTGCTCTTGTTGAGGAGCACGTCGAGAGACTTGCCTGGAGGTATCCAGGATGCCTTGGGGGATGTTTAATCTCCTTCGCGGAGTTTAGATTCCGTCGCTCCATCCTCGTGGTGTCATCAACACGATCGCAATTACTATTTGCCGGATTTGCACATTTTCCTTCTGCATCAAGAAAAAGGTGCTTCTCGAGGAAGTACGGTGGCTCTTCGGAGACTTTATGCCTTCTCAAAAACATGGGAGAGGGCTCTGCAAAATCTTCAAGGCAGCATTGCAGAGGGAAATCCGGCCGTATAATGAGTACCTCTGCGGTCATGAACCAGTGAACAGTTCGTCTGCTGAAGTAGCCAAGAAGCTCCGTGAGCTTCGGTGATCTATTTCTACGTTAACCGAGTTTGTCTGGCCAAGTCAACTGCTTCAACTTCGCAACTTAGTGCCTATAAGTGGCTGGTTCGTAATCAGGAAAATCTCAACTTTCCCCACATGTCTCAGACGTGCTCTCTTATGGACAAATGTTCATGATCGAGCCAAAGCGTTCGCCCCAAGACCTTCTTGTTACCGTCAGGCAAGTGTTTAGACGTGTGCCTGAACGAAAGGAAGAACGTTGTATAGCTCATTGTGGTGTCCATATCCTCAGTCGAGGTAAGCCACCCGTTTCGAATGATCCGGTAAGGCACGTTCGTTTTTAAAGACTTCAACGCAGACATTTTGGTCCGTCTGTCAGTGCGTATATGTGTGTGTCTCTCCTGCTTTTCAATTCAGTAGAATGGCGAAAGTTTAATCCCTTCCACAACGACCACCCATCTTGAACTTGCAGCTGCGTTCATACTTGTGAACACAGTCGACCAAAAAGCAAATGTTACGCATGTGTGAGGCACAACATCAATACGTAATTATTAGATGGTGTGTTCCTTTAGTAGAAAATACATAGATGCGTAATTCTAAAGGCCCTAGTGCTTGTTATGATGCGCTAAAAATGCGACGCATGTGAACGAGAAAGCGGACGTTTCCTACGCTTCGGTAAAACGACAGGCTGGTGCCACCTACCAGTAGCTCTGCGTACTGCGCAAGCTTCTTGCGTTTGCCGACATCATGGCCAGATGGCGTCCATATCTCACGCAGCGCTGCCTCCATTTCACCAATGCGAGCCACATGCGGCCGATTCAACATAGACGGGTCGCTGTCTCAGGCAAGGCAAAACATAAATGGCCGTTTGATGATATTGTTACAGCGCGTCAGTGGTTCGAGAGAAGCGCCAGTGGCTCGAGAGAAGCACGCAGAGAAGAGAAGAAGACGACGTTGGGTTGTTGATGGGATCGCGACCGCCTCGGTGCCTCGGCTTTGCTTACGCATTAAAAGCCCCTGAAACGTACGTGGTTCGTAACAATATAAAACGCACTCTACAAGATATGCCCAGACAACGCAGGGAAAAGACCGACGAACAGATTGCAGCGGAGAAGCGCCGGCTCGCCGATGCCCGTCGTCTCAAGCGTGCCCAGGAAACGTCAGAGCAATGAGCCCAGCGGCTAGCGAACGATCGTGAATCGAGGCGCGGACGGAGGCAAGAGGAAACAGACGAGGTGCACGATGCGCGAATTGTCACTGACCGAGAAGCTAAGCGAGCGTACCCGGCGGCTGAACAGACGCCCGAAGCTCGTGTCGAACAGCAGATGAACCGGGACTCATGTAGTACGGCCGCTAGAAGACTATCGTCTTTCGAAGACATTTGCAATGAAGCACGGAGATACGCGGCCAATTCTTTAAAAGAGAATTCTTTGTGTGCCCTCCCTACCGACAAATAGCGTGGGTTAGCCGTTGTGTGTGTTTAATTTTATAAGGAAAAAGAAACATGTGCTGCTGTATCTTTTTTCTGACGGTCACGATTATGATTTCCTGAAAAAGGTCAGAAGAAAAGGGAGGAGCTTGTCCCGTAGCTTAAACCTTGGCTCCGTTGAAAAAAGCGTATGCAGTGCTAATGACGATTTCATTCAAGTATTTTTTATTGCAGACTTCATGTCTGAAAATGGCATACGGCCAAACAGTGTTGCGCTTTACCTGCTCAAATGTGTGAATTGCTTGAATGACCCTTTTCTCTCAAAGAACTCTTGCGATGTGCAGGAATTTGTTTTTTCGCGATCGAAGGACAGCTTATTCGAATTTTCAGCAGACGGTAGCGACCTTTAATTTTAAATTCTGGGTGACGTTTTACTATAATGCATTGACGAATGTATTGACGCATATGGAGAGTCAAATTTCTCTACCTAGTGTCATTCGGTTTTTAGGGCTACTTAGCTTCTCCGTACGATCAACGTACATCCTTTGGTGTAGAAAACTTCACCTTCAAAACGAAAGCACTTGTATTGGCTCATTCATTGTTTCATTCATCAGTGATTTAGCTTCAGCAAAGTTTGACAGGTCTGTTTCTTGATTTTCTTAAATTCTTTAGGCCGTGGTAATGACGCGTGCGAGACCGACACGTCAACTTTTTCTACTCTTATGCTGAAAGATTTTGAACGCTTTCAGCTGACCCATGAATTGTCTTAAAAAGGTCATACTGCCTTCGTGGACGTTATGTTGTTGCAAGATGGTCGTTCCTGCTGGATGCACAGAAAAGGTGTGAATAAAGAAATTGGTCCCTATCATTCTGTGCACTCAAAGCCTATTAAGTGTGGCAAAGTTAAGCCTTTTCTGATGAATTCCTTGTGAAATTAATACGAGCGCAACATGTGTGACAGCTTAGGAAAGTAAGTTGGAAATCTAACTCCAGACGGTTTTCCTGCCTTTATGCACACTGCCTATGGGCTTTTAACGACCTCAGCCTAGGGGTTAAAAATAATGCAGTCGATGATCCAAGACGGAGAGAACACGATCCTGTAATTCCGTATATGCATAAATTGCTTGCAACTTGAAGAAAGTAGTGCAGAGGGTAAACGTAAACAATCTCTCCACCCCAGAAAAAAATGAGCAAGTTGTGCAATATGTCTGTCGCTACTTCTACAACGAAACAAGGGTGTCCTGTGAACCATAACGATGAACAGTATTAGTGATTGTGTCCACGTGATGTACCGGTTGTAGAAAATTTTACATTGGGGAAATTGGTTGTTCCATGAATGTTCGTTTGAAAGAGCATTTGTACAACGTTGGCCGCTCGAAGCAAGGCGGACTCTTTGCCCAATGCAGCGCCTCGTGCTGTACACCTAAAATTTCAGCCCTCAACATTATCACGAAGTCCTGTGATCGTAGAGCACGTCAAAGCATCGAATCATGGAATTTTTTTTTCACAGAAATAAATGCGTTTGTGCGGCTTATGTTGCTCTCATCGACAATTAGAAGAGATTATTAGAGCCACTCACGTGCTGAACGGCCATTGGCTGGTGCGTGGCGCATGCCTGGTGTGCAGTTGTTGATGACCTATATGTGGCGAAGCGTTTTAAAACAATAAGTACTCTTGGAAGTTCAGCGCTTTTTGTCCTCCCTTCTGTCCAATGCTGTCGCCTGCGCTGTTGACTTGGACATCACATTACACCAACAGGCCCAGTCGTTCACTCTTCTGAGTATCATTATTTAATCAGTCAAATTGATTCTGAATAATTATGTTTCTGTTGATTGCTTTAATTCGATTTGTCTAGATGGCTCTTACTATTTCTCATGCTGAACGTTAATATAAATAGGTAGAGAAAGAAACAGGTAACGGCCACACGGCTGTACCATCCTGATTTGGGTCTTGCGGTATTTTCCTAATCGGTTTTCATGATTAACTACCTTGCCTGTTGTGAACTTGTACCCATCTGTATAATAAACATAATGTGTACCATTGCTACAAACAGTTGTATATTTGGAGATTTCGCGTATTTTTCGAAGCATGTTTACATGCAAGGTTCCTAAGGGAATGAATTTTCATTATGATACACCTTGTGTCAGCGACAATTAGGACTTTCCACCCCTGCAGTGCTTTTAAGTTTCAACGTACTAACCATGTTGCTAACATAGACCGCTGTTATATTTAAATTAAAAGTGCCGAAAATGAGAACAAACAGTAATGTGTGGATTTACTCAAAATGGAAGACGTACCGGAAGCTAAATTATACGATGAACACTTTAGACCACATGTTGAAATGCCCAATCATGTCACAATTTAGAAAGTTACCAAGGGAGGGCTTTCAGATTATGTGTTTCTATGTTGTGCAATGCTACTGGAGCCAGCGATGCGCATTTATAGCCAGCTTTTTGGTTAAACAAAGTTTCTACCAATCCTCTCACTGTCTCATATTTCCAGTAAGCAAGCCTCTAAGCAATGAAGAATAGCGCAGCACTAGTGAGTTCATGCTTTTGTAGAGAACATAAATGGTTGCCCATTTTAGAGATCATTCATGAACCGCGAGGAAGCTATAAGGGCACCAGGCAGCTTGGCCAATTAAGCACCTCCTGCGGGAGAGAAAATCATGCTATTACGTGTAGCTTCTCACATTATCTACTGTGCTTTCACTGTGAAATATTTCACCTGATGACCATCAAAATGGTGTAGCAAAAATCCTGCAACGCTTCTTTGCTCAGAACACAAAATCAAGTTTGTTTTTAGCATGAAGCTTGTTAAGCTGGTTTGGAATGCCATGCAAATGAGGAAAAGTATAATTGTTTTTGAAACAAACATTTTCCTTTGACGTTCAGTCCAACCAGCTCTAAAGTAGCAAAAGAAACACCTGACTAGCGTTCCTCATTTGCATGGTGCATCCCACCACCGTTAAAAAGTTGTTGGCAGGTATGGCGTCAATTTTGCGTTCAGCTAAAAAGAAACTTTAAACTCAAATTACGCAATACGGTGGTGACAAGTGTTGACGGGAGGGCAGTTCCTCGACACGCATGCAATATTACACACCTGGATGCTAAAGTGTTTGAGGAGTAAGGTAGGAGTGTGGCTAATGAGGCGTCCTTAGCTTGATTTCTGAAGGTTCACGTGCCGAAACCACGACTTGATTATAATAGACGCCGTAGTGTATGGCTCTGGAAGTATCGACCACCAGGGGTTCTTTAGAGTGGACTGACATCACCCAGTTCCGGGCCTCAACAATTCGCCTTCGTCGAAATGCAGGCGCCGCGGCCGCGATTCACTCCGGCGACGCTCGGATCAGCCGCCGAGTACCATAGTCACTACACCACCGCGGCGGGGCATGGGGTGTGCGTATCCGGCGGCAAATTTTAGATGGGGCAAAACTGACTGTTGTGTAAACAACCACAAGGGTAACCACCCTGAAATTTAGTGCTGCATCGTACGTAATTGTGTACTCACCATCTATCTGGTGCTAGGGTGCTGGCACGATTTAGGAATAGGAGGCATGAATTGCCTGATCGTTCTACATGCACAAGGCGAAAAACATCTGAGTGGAGTAACCTTGTGTGACACTGCAAAAGCCTGATATGAATTGTCTCGTGGACTATCTTAGATAACTATCAAGTGGCGATTGAGGGTTTCTTACACGTGGTCTTCCAAGTTTTCATAAATATTTTGTTTGTTTTCAAGCAGCATTCAGTTGTGAGTCTCTTATCTCGTTGGTTATTGCGCATTTTTTTATCATGCTGGAGTGGCATATGCACTCGCAAAAGTTTGTCCAGAACGGAGGCAAGACTTCCTTAGCATCGCTGTTAGTAATGTTGCACGAGGTAGAAATAGATGGTCTGGATGCTCACCTTAGACAAGTTCATAATTTGTGGGGACATGCTTACGCCTTTAAAATTTAGCACTTCTGGTTTTTAGTATTATTTTTTCTTTATTACCCCTTCAGATGCCTTGAACTAGAAACATGCTGTCCAAGCACGAAGAAGTGGTGTGCCCTGTGTATCAGCTTTTCATTGTTTAGCGAAACATTTTCTTGGGCTATTTGGATCAAGACTTCTTGAAAAAATTGTAGCGCGAAGGAACACACGGGCAGACAAAGAGCACAGGAACGGCGCTAACTTTCTACTGTGTTTATTGAAAAAAACGTACATAGATATAGACAAGTCACAAGGGCGGCAAGGGCACGACACTCGCGTTAGTCAGAAAACTGAGAGGCAAATCTTATCTTGAAGCATTGTGGCATGAAATCATATCTAGAAACATTGCTTAAACCAGAATGCTCCATGACGTTTTTGCAGTTGCACGCCTGTCCGTCAGATTAAAAATGTGACGCTGCTGGTGGAAGGAAAAAAAGGCCAAAGAAAGCAAGGAGAATTGCTTGCAGAATGTTTGTAGGATTGCTCTATGCTTGTGCAGCAAGTCAACAGCTAAATATGTGCCAACTAATCTGTAAGAAAGTTGCATTGCCGTTGAGTATACTTGTCACATTCTTGGCTGGCATTGCTTGTTGTTTGGCGCTTATGTTTTTAACAGCCTGTGACATTTGTTACCACAAAGGAAAACAAGGTATCTGTTCCAGCATGTTGTCAGCTAAAACTTAGTACACAAATTTCTGCCATGAATACATACCGTATAATAGTTTCAGTATTTGGATAGCAATTGCAAACACTGTAAAGGTACAACTAAAGAAGAATGAAGAATTTTCGTGGTTGTAACTGAGATTTCGTAAAAATAGCAATTTGTTAATTCGCATATAAGAGATGTGGTAAAGCAGGTGCCTATTTTGTTAGTCTATGTTTTCCTATCCTTTACAATTAATACCTTTCGTATGACAGTACACGTGTTTCCGAAGCTCGACACATACTAGTGAGAAATTATTAATTTGCTTAATATATTTTATTGAGTGATCATGTCAATTGTGCTAAATTTTAATGTCATTGAAATATAAGCATTTGCTGCTTAACTTATTTCTCCAAGTTTTATTAAACTTATTTCTACAAATTGTAGAAAACCAGTTATTTTAATTTAATGCACAATTCTTCTACCTTCCGTGGAAAATGAGATTGGAAACCACCCCATGGGGCTGCCGGCAACAGCTCTGGGAGGCGACACTGGTTCCTTCGGCAAGTGCCTGAGAAGCTATCTCATTGAAGGCAGCAGTGAATTTAATCAGGCAAAAGAGAATCAAGCAGATCATTGGAATAAGAACCATCAAGATTTGTGTGCTTTACTATGGCGGTATATCTCTTCATTCATCTCACTTGTCATGAATATGTAGTGTATGCTTGGCAAGATTCACAGAGAGAGCACACCTCATTAAGTCCAATAGAATAATCAGCTTCTCATTCACAATGACTCTTTCTCCTACGCCCATTGCGCAGAAACCCTCAACCATCTGGACGTCATTTGCCAAGCGCCCATCTTCTACGCAACATCCACCACCTAGCCGTCAACTGCTAACGATCCACTATGTGCATAACACATGACCGCCATATACACATGCCCCGCCACGGTGGTCTAGTGGCTACGGTACTCGGCTGCAGATTCGAGGGTCGCGGGATCGAATCCCGGCCGCGGCGGCTACATTTCGATGGAGGCGAAATGTTGAGGCCCGTGTGCTGTGCGATGTCAGTGCACGTTAAAGAACCCCAGGTGGTCAAAATTTCCGGAGACCTCCACTTCAGAGCTGGTTTTGCGACGAATCAGAGCTGGTTTTGCGACGTTAAACCCCACAAATCAATCATCAAATCATATACACATCTCCAGCATATATCCCAACGCCCTCCATCTACCCACTGCTTCCCTGCCACCAACCACCAGCAGCCCAAAACTCACCCACTACCCTAATCTACTATCATGATGGGCCATGTGTTACACCCCATCACTGGTGGGATTTTCTATAGGAACCTCGTCGATGCGTGCACTGAATCCGCTTTCTATTGTACAAAATTCGGTGAAAATTCACCCAACCGCTCAACCGTGCTTAGGTAGTAAGGCTATTTACAGGCAGTTGTTTATGATGCCTTTGGCATACCTTCCCTTGATATTTAATGTTTAGGAAGGATGAAAATGAAATCTGCGTTGTCCCGCCATAATACTGCGCGGCATCGAAAAAGTTACGTTCTCAAATGAAAGGGCTAAAAGGAGAAATGCCAGTGGAGTTTGACGGACGCTTTTTGAAGATTACCGTGGGTGATATCAGCAGAACGTTTATTGAATAGAATCTCTTTCAGTGTAATCTAATGAGCACCCGCTGCACTTACGTTGTATCGGCAAGAATGATTAGCGCAGGTTCCGATTGCTATTCAATCAGGACGTGGAGCAATCGAGAACCCATTTAGTGATCGTCTAAAGCCACCACCACAGAACTGCACAAAGCACGGAGCACGATAGAAGTGCATTCGGTGGAGCGATATCGCAAAGTGCTTTTCTAAATGCATTGGGGAAGCCTAGTCGAGATACATATCGCAGAATGTGGACATTTAAAATGGAGAAACATTTGAGGAAAGGTGCGTTTTGTAGTAGGAAGTGGACAATATTGTCGCAACTCCACCTTCTAGGTCCTTTTCCCACGTCGGCATCTGGGAACAAGTGAATCGCCTTCGCGAGCGACTACGCTACGCGACACGTCATCACAGGCGTTCTGGGCACCAGCTGAGCTACGGATGTCGCTGGCTTTCTTCTTTGTGACATCATTTTGCAACTCGGTGCTCCTTGACAGCTTCATACTAATCATCATCATCATCATCAGCCTATTTAGGTCCACTGCAGGACGAAGGCCTCTCCTATCGATTTCCACTCCACCCTATCCTGAGCGAGTTGGTTCCACTTTACGCCCGCAAACTTTTTAATTTCATCGCTCCACCTAACCTTTTGCCTGCCTCTGTTTCGTTTTCAATCTCTTGGTATCCATTCCGTCGCTCTTACTGTCCATCTGTTATCTGTTCTCCTCATGACATGTCCTGCCCAGGTCCACTTCTTTCTTTTAATTCATATAATAATATCAGCTACTCCTGTCCTCTGATCCATTCCGCTCGTTTTTTATCTCTTAGCGTTACCCCTATCATTTTTCTTTCCATTGCACGTTGCGCGCTCCTTAGTTTCATCTCTAGTCCTTTAGTTATCCTCCACGTTTCTGCACCGTACGTTAGTACTGGGAAAATGCAGTGATTGAATACTTTTCGCTTTAGTGAGAGCGGTAAGTTTCCAGTCATGATTTCGTAATTCCTTCCGAATGCGCTCCAGCCCATCCTTATTCTACGGAGAATTTCTTTTTCGTGGTTAGGAGTTCTTGTTATTAACTGTCCCAGGTATACATATTCGTTTACACATTGTAAGGGTTCATTGTCGATTGTAAATTCCTGTTCCTTAGCTAGGCTATTTAGCATAACTTTGGTCTTTTGCCTATTCATTTTAACCCAATTTTAATACTTTCCCTGTTTAGGTCATTAATCATGTTTTGTAGTTCGTCTCCATCATTGCTAAAGAGTACAATGTCGTCTGCAAATCTTAAATTGCTGAGATATTCTCCATCTATTCGAATGCCCTTTTCTTCGCAGTCTAGACGTTTAAAGATTTCCTCTAAACATGCAGTGAATAGCATCGGGGATATCGTATCTCCCTGTCTCACACCTCTCTCGATCGGGATTTCTCTGCTTTTCTCATGTAGGAGTAGTGTGGCTGTGCAATCTTTGTATATGTTGTTTATGATTTTCACGTATACGCCAGGTACCCCTTGTCGTCGTAGAGCTTCTAGAACTGCTTGTATTTCTATGGAGTCAAATGCTTTCTCGTAGTCGATAAACGCCATATAAAGAGGTTTGTTATATTCGGCGTACTTCTCAATTACTAGGTTGACAGCGTGGCTGTGGTCCATTGTCGAGTAACCTTGCCTAAAACCAGCTTGTTCTCTCGGTTGGTTAAAGTCGAGGGTTTCTCTTATCCTTGTAGAAATTACTTTTGTAAATAGCTTGTATATTACTGGGAGTAGGCTAATTGGTCTGTAATTCTTTAACTCCTTTATGTCACCTATCTTGTGGATAAGGATTATATTAGCATTTTTCCAACTGCGCGGTACACTACATGTCTTGACACATTTCGTGAAGAGCGATGCAAGTTTTTCAAGTACAACATCTCCTCCGTCTTTGATCAAGTTGGCTGTTATACCATCTTCACCGGCTGCTTTACCGCGGGCCATGCCTTTGGCAGCTTTTTTGACTTCGTCAGTGGTTATACATGGAATTTCAGTATCTTCCTCTAATTCTATTTCTTTTAAGGTTGTATAGTCTGTCTGAGAGCTGTACAGTTCCAAGTAGAAATCTTCTGCTACCTTTAATATTTCGTTGAAATTATTGATAACGTTACCTTGCTTATCTTTTAGCGCATGGATTTTATTTTGTCCTAAGTGCAGTTTCTTTTTGACCGATTTAATGCTGGTGCCTTTTTCTACTGCTTTCTCTATTTCTCTCGTGTTAAAGTTTCTTATATCTCTTTGCCTGGCTTTACTGACCAACTTTGATAGTTATGCGAATTCAATCTTATCTTTGGGCGAAGTTACTTTCATTTGTTGACGTTTTTTTATTAAGTCCTTGGTAGATTGGGACAACTTATTTGTTGTTTGCGTTGCTGTTTTGCCCCCGAGTTCTATCGCTGTTTCAAGGATTGTTTTCGTTAGAGTTTTGTTTATTTCTTCTACATCGTCACCTTTTTCGCCTAAGGCCTCGAACTTGTTGCTTAGGGCAACTTTAAATTCTTCGTTCTTCGATCTGATTACCTCTAGATTACATTTTTTTCTAGTGAATAATTTAGTTCTTGTTTTCTTTAGGTTGAGTACAATCTTTGCTCTTACTAATCTGTGATCGCTGCATTTTATCTTCCCCACTACTTCTGTGTCTTGAATTATACCTGGTTGTTCGCACATTATAAAGTCGATTTCATTCTTTGTTTCCCCGTTAGGGCTTTTCCACGTCCACTTCCTATTCTTGTGTTTCTTGAAAAACGTGTTCATTATTCGGAGTCGGTTTCTTTCGGCAAATTGCACGAGCATATCCCCACGGTTATTTCTACAGCCGACTCCGTAGTTGCCAATCGCCTGCTCTCCACTTTGTTTTGTCCCTACTTTGGCGTTGAAATCTCCCATAACTACTGTGTATTGTGTGCGTGCTTTCCTTATTGCTAATTCGACATTTATTTATTTATTTATTTATTTATTTATTTATTTATTTATTTATTTATTTATTTATTTCCAATACTGCTGCTCTCAGCTGAGAGCTTAGCAGGAGGGCGATACAAATAGTCAGTACAATAAGTGAAAAGTTGGGATAACAATTAAATGTACAAACGAATGCAGACAAAAAGAGATTATAAAGTATGTCGACGATAAACAGTGGTTACATAAATACATACAATGAAGTAAAATACATACAATTGTGTAAAGTTGAATACCATGTGCACAATGATACAACAATATAACATCGCATGGTAAGTATTCAAAACAAAGGAAGGAAGGGATTGCAACCGAGAAGGGTAAATGGGGTACGGGTATATGCATTACGGTATGTGATTGGAACAACGTTAGTTATTTGTGTCTTCAATTTTCATAGCGAATTCCGAGAACGATTTGGTGCTTGTTATTGATGGGTGTAGTAGATTCCACTCTCTAACGGCAAGTGGAAAATATGAATATTTGAAAGTGTCATTACTATATGAATATTCTCTTAGTTTATTCGCATGCTTTTGACGTGTAGGACGAGATTCAGAAAATGAAATGTATTTCGATGCGTTTATCTTGAAGCTGTTGTTAAGGATCTGAAAAAGAAATTTTAAGCGGGCTTCCTTCGCTCTTTTTGCTAGCGTTTTTAGATGAGATGCGTTTAGGAGCATAGTTGGCGAGTCTGTGTGTCTGTACTTATTGTGGATAAATCTTATGGCTTTTCTTTGCACTGCCTCTAGTTTTCTTATGTTAACCTTTGTGTGCGGAAACCGAACCACATTGGCATATTCTAATATTGGCCTTATAAATGTTTTGTAGGCGAGCAGCTTAACTGGTGTTGGGGCTAGTTTTAAGCATCTTCTAAGAAAAAATAACTTGCGTAATGCTGCTGCGGTAATATTATCTATGTGCTGGGTAAACTTAAGGTCCGCAGTAAGCGTAACACCTAAATATTTATGTGCATTTACTTTAGTTAGCACAGTACCGTCGACCACATAATCGAAGTATGAGGGATCTTTATTTTTAGTTATTGTAATCACGGCGGATTTTTTTACGTTAATTGACATCTGCCATAGCCTACACCACTCGGAGATTGCGTTAAGGCAAGCACTCAAAGCTAGGTGGTCTGAATGACTATTAATTTCCTGGTAGGTAACACAGTCATCGCCAAAGAGTTTAATGTTTGAATCGATGTCCGTCGCAATGTCGTTTATATAAATTAAATCCTCGGAGAACTGCTCCACTTGTTCGTCGTCGTAGCTCGTTGTTGGTGCATATCCCTGGATTATCTTAAGTTTATACCGCTTATTTAGCTTTACTACGACGCATGCTACCCTTTCGTTAATGCTGTAGAATTCATCTACATTACCCGCTATATCTTTGTGAATTAGGAACCCGATGCCATATTCTCTCTTTTCGGGCAATCCTCTATAGCATAGGACATGTCCATTGTTTAAGACTATGTAAGCTTCACCTGCTCCCCTAAATTCGCTAAGGCCAATGACGTCCCAACTAACTCCTTCTAGTTCCTCGAGTAGTTCCGCTAATCTAGCTTCGCTGGAGAGGGATCTTACATTGAACGTTCCAATGTTTAGTTTCCAGTGGCGGCCTGTCCGGGTCCAGTGATTGTTACTGCCCTCTGCTGCTTCACAGAGCTGACCGCCGCCATGTACAGGTGTTCTGCAGCTGCTGGACACTGAGGGCGAAGGTTTAATTGTAGACATCGTGTGGGAGGTGGTGGCCAAGTACTTCACCAGGGAGGCCAATTCCTGTTCTGGTGTAGGAGTGAGTCGTAAACGGCAGTTGAACGACTGAAAGCATTTCAGGTACCCAACCGTCGCCAGGCCCCCCGCCGACGTGATTTGGAGTAGTATAATAACAAACCCGCAAAAAAAATAAAGAAGAAGGGGGGGTGGGGGCGTCGAACCTATGACCCGTGGCGGCCCCGGTTTCGGCGCCTCCGCATCGTTAAACGTACATTCTTTCAAGGCCTTGCATGGGCGATAATTTCTATCCGAATTAATATTGCGTACAGTATTTGGTCTCAAAATGTCCGCGATCTTCTAGTTTTGCTGATCGCGACATCCAGAACGTCATGGTTCTTAAAACTGCTCTGACAGGTAGACTGACGCGCGTGGAAAATCGTGTTTTAGCGAATCGTTTTAACTTGTCGGTTGTAGCTAAGCAGACCTGTTTTCGCGTGCAGAGTTCTGCGGGCTTGGCGAGCGTAGTCAAAGTTGGGGTAAAAGAAATTTTTGAAAACCTTCCATGTTCTCCCGTATACAGAAATAGTTTTTACGACGTACGTGAATATGAAAAAAAAACAACAACAAACAAATTGCTGGTTGTAACCGATCGCGGTTGCATGATGTGCAATGAGTAATGAGATCTACCATTTATTAGGCCGGAATGGATGTGTGGAGACGAAATGCAAAATAGACAGGCATAAGGGAGGTAACAGGCACACAGATACATACATACATATCTATAAACTAGCAAACACGCAAGCATGCACCCCATCAGACACACGCAAACTATCTATTGTGGTGGTGAAGGCAGAGTGTCACGTTCATTCTTATAGGAAGTGGGTTCAAACTGATCAAGGCAGGTATTTTTTGTCACGCATCGTTCAGGAGCTCCTTCACTCGTGCTCCACAAAACACGAGGTCAAAACCGCCTACCACCCTCAAACGAATGGCCTCACGGAGCTTCCTAACCGAACTCTCGCCGACATGCTATCCATGTATCTTTCCGCTGACCATCGCGGCTAGGACGCAAACGAATGACACCACCGCCTATTCTCCATTTTACTTATTTTACGGACGCGATCTTTTACTGCCTCTTGACACGCTACTTCTCGCCTCCAGTTACCCTGTTACGTCCGTTCTTGACGCCATAGCGCGAGCTGCCGAAGCACGTGAAATCGCCCGTGAACGCCTCACCATGTCTGAAGCCGCTCAGAAAGACCTGTATGACCGCTGCCACGGAGACGTTTCTTTTTCTGCCGGGTCCCTCGGACACTTATGGTCGCCATCTCGCCGTGTCGGTCTCTCGGAAAAGCTGTCATCCTGGTACGATGGCCCCTATAAGGTCTTACGCAAGGCCACTTACCTCACGTATGAAACGTAACGAGTCGTAGACGCCGCCCAATCTACGAGACCACCTTCTACGACTGCACACGTCACGCGACTGAAGCCCTATATGCCTGCCACCTCTATGCTGCGCTTACGCGCGCCTAGTCGGCGCTTTTACGCCGGGGGGTATTGTTACAAGATAGCAGAGGGACTTACTCCGCTGTGTTTGGAGAAAGGTAGCAGAGAGGCTCACTCTGTACGCAGGACACGGGCGAAGGCATATCAGGTCTTGGCCAATCCCCCGAAGTGGGTATGCGCCGTATTTGACGGCTCATCATGATCATCAGACTCGGGCATGCCATAAGGGTTGGGTGGCACTTGCCTGTGTATATATTGTAAATACACGTATCTCCGTAACAATATGAAAGAAATGCCATTGACAGCGCATAAATTACCTTATCCACAAACAGTGTCAATATAGGAACAGGGCAATATAACTGAAAACAATAATAGTGCCCGTTTATTGCTACCAAGAGCAGAAAATTGTCGATAGAGGAAAGTACTGAACACTAATTCGTCCCAATCCACGCGGCGTGGTACCAAGCGTGATATAAGAAACATCTCGGGAAGGTGGTAACGTCATGCAGTTACAGCTATCGATTTCCTGTCACGCTTTTATGCCATAGCGACTTGTGTAATGGCTTGCAATCTCGACGTCACGGTATCGCATCCCGGCCACTGTGACTCCGTTCTCATCGAGGTGAAATGCAAAAAAGAAAGAACTCCCAGGCCAGCACAGTCACACCATAATCTGGGCTTTGATGCGTAATCGGTGATCGTTATCTCCGGTTTATTTTTATTGCGTACCTGCTCCTCCTTCTCTTCCGCCTCTTCCTGTTTCCTCGACATTTTTTCCTGCTTCAACAGTTCCGCCGTTACCACTATCTTTTTCCTTGATCATCGAATGTTTCCTCTTGTTATTGATCACGTTCCCCAAATCCTCCTTTCCCTGTTATGATTAGTTGTCGTCGTTGTCTACTACCTCTTCAGCGTCGTCGACTTTTCCCTGCTTTACCACCATGTCTTGCCTATTGTACTTCCTCGTTGCCTTTCCTGTGATGTCCTCGTGCGTCAAATTCGTCATCTCTATTGTCTTCTTTTCTCATGTCATGCATCTCATCATCATCTTTTCCTCGGGGAAAACAGAGCGAGTAACTGACCAATAGATACCGAAGCGTTGGTCAGTCACTGGTTGACCCCCTGCGCAGGACGCACATTTCAATAGCGCTAATTCGCTGAAGTGTGTTCCTTAAGCATTTAGGATAGTGCTTTAATGACAGTGGCACGGAGTTCGATATGGTGCTCAAAGCGATGGCGGCTCTGTGTTTTCTTGTTTCGATATTGAAAGCAAAGTTATGCTGCCGTCATAATCCGCCTCGTTTACGTTTAATGTCAGCTGATCCTGATGTGCCCGCTTATGGTCTACTTGTTTAGATTAGTGCATTTACGAGGCATACAGGGCGCAAAGAGCATACGTAATATTAACATATATATTTACAAACTGGTTCGGCGGATTTCATACGTTCAATGCCACTTGACGCTTTACTCGAAAGGTAATAAAGTACACCATGCCTGAACGTACCTTTACCTTCCGTGCTCCTTATCAGCATGTAAGCCACTGCAAAGAGGAAGTCCAGCGCGCTAAGTTACATTATTTACTACGCGCTTTTGTGGCGCACGGCACACCCACCACAAATGAGACACACATGACTCATAACCCGTCTCAATATGGTAAAAAACGGCTCCACTGTCTTTGATTGTTGAAGAAAAGTATAAACTGGAATATATTTTCGAACGTGCACTTCGTCCAACGAAATGCGATGCAAAAGGCATGTGCTGCATGCTTCCAGGGTGACGGAATTTCCAGCGTAATATATTAGCTACATTAGACGCTATTGCGTTAACAATTCAATAGATGTGTAAATGAGAATAAATGACGTGATTTTTGAGAAGCTCGCCAATTCGAACGCCAATGCAAGGAGGCGCGAAAAGCAAGCTGTGCGCGTAATATGGAAGGTACGGCAGATCAAGTATAGCGATGCAATTATTTGATAAGCACAAGCTTAACGTAGAAACAAGGCAGCCATACCTCAATAATAAATTAGCACATACTTGAAAAACCTAGACAGAACGTTTAATACATGGATGTTCTGCGTGTAAAAAAATGTCCAAAAAGAAAACGCCAGGGAGACAGCTGGTAATGGCAAAATCAATTTCATGGGAAGGAATCGGCAACGAGCTACATGTATGCTGCAATGTTTGAACTTGAGTGAAGCGATGCTAAGCGGATGGACGTCTTTGAGTAAATTAAATGTTTGTGTTTAGTAGCAACAACTCACCACTAATCAAAAGAATGACGACGAACACGCCTGCTCGAATCATGCTGTCTTCTAGGCTTTTTCCTGAGAAAGGCTGCAGACATCACGAACTCTATTGTGAGGAGTATATATATAGAAGAACAGCGTGGGGTGATGAGACATGTCCACGTCAATTACTGACCATTTGTCAGCACTAAGAGCACAAGCGAGCACCTGGCGATCCATTCACTCCGAAGGTATTTTGACCATTACCAAATGTCACGGCTCAGGCGACGGCGTCTTGAAAATGCACAGGCTGTTTATTCAAAAGAATGTGCATTGTCGATACTTTGAGATGTGATCAGAGAGAGGCACCTCTATTAAAATGCTGCTACTAGACTACGAGAAACATACGTACACATGCTACAGATAGAAAGGAATAAAAAAAAGAGCCAGGCCTGCGCGGCAGCTCAGGACAGTGGCAGCGTAAGCTGGAGGACCAATGTTCCTAGAGGCCATCTTAAACGCTTGGAGAAACTAGTGCAACTAGAGGTGGTAGGTATCCGCAGCGCCATAACTGCTATTTCGCCAAGTACGGAAGTACCCACTACGCCATAATTACTGCGGCATTGTAACGTGCAAATCTGTATAACTGCTCATCTTAGTCTCTTGGCGTCGTTTTCCCGAGAATGAACCGAGCTGCGGTTTGGGCTTCTCTGTTCCAAGTAAAGTTGCTGTCGGGGTTGCGCACGTCGCCTGCCGCATGTCGCATGGCACGATACGACACGACAAATGGCAGCGATTCGTAATAATGATTATGGTAAAGTTGAAGATTTTTTCATAATGATGATGTAGATGATGCCTCTGTAATGGGTTCAGAGCTACGAAGCATACACCCCTGCGTCCTTTGAAATTATTCCTCGAACTCGTTATGCAATCCACTTTCCGCGACGTATAGTGGCGTATTATTATTCTGTCACGTAACATTACATTTCTTAATGCGATTCCTCGGCAGACGTTATACCTGTTTAAGTCTTTTAGCGGTGATTTTTCAAGCACACCCCACGATATTAGGTTCCTCCCGTTCAGAAAGAGCAGTAGTAATACGCCGTATGATATGGTCATGCTGTTAGGACTTTATGCCCTCTAGAGGAGCCGCATGATTGACAGGCATGCTGAAACACCTCGCTCGGCGAAGTCTGTGTTCCGAGAAGAGGTTGCCCAAGTACGCAGTGTGGTTGAGACTTTTGATCCTGTTCCGGACTGGCTTTTGCTTCTGGACGCTTGTGTCTGTTTGCCTGACTTTTGAGGAGTCTATGAGCTTAAAAGTACAAATGTGTGTTTTTTTTTATGCTAGACTGTTAATATGTGTGCAACTGTATGGTACAGTTTAAACCTTCTTTTGCTTAATATTAATATGTGTGCAACTCTATAGTACAGTTCAAACGCATTTACGGAAATATTTCCATGCAATAAAGAAAAAAAAACAGAGGCGTAGCTCAGTGGTAGAATGCTCGACTGCCACGCAGAGAGTGTGGGTTCGAATCCACGCAGAGGACCATTCGGAATAGTCCTCGGTCCTGGTTATTTTTTCTGAATTTGCGCGATAGTGGTTACGGACACGGGCGGCGGCGGCGGCGGACAACTACGGCGCAAAAACGACCCTTGTTGTGATCTCATAACAGCTTACGCTGTAAAAGAAAGGAACTGAGCGGCTGCGCGAGCAGTTAGGCTTATTCGTTGAACACTGCGGAGTGTTACATAGCTCGGAAGTGATGCATTTATTGTCATTGCATGCTTAGATTCGTCATCGTCAGTTTCTGTAAAGCGATCTCGTACGATTACAGAAGCAACAAACTAATGCCGTCTTTTCAGTCTTTAAAAACCTTTTCGAAAAAATGGGCTTTGTTGAAAGGAAATCGTATTCCTGCGTGTTTCGCATCAGAGTAATTACAATTGCTTTCCTTGGCTCTCATTGACTAATCCAATGAATTATTCGCAAATGAATTACACGCAAATGAATTATTCGAGATTTTGCACTAGGCGTCAACAAATTGACAACCATTTGACCAAGTAGAAAACACAGAACGCTTGCCAACGTTTTTTTGTTTTTTTTCAATGTACTCTGACCGTAATTCAGCCGAATAACTCCTCCCAGGTTTAGCGGAGAAGAAGCCGCAGAGGTGCTATGGAGCCATGCAAGCTGAATTTTCCTCCGTGTCCTCTCATTATCATTCAAGCAGCAGTAAGCAGCAGCATTCAAGCAGCAGTCATCTTCCTCTTCAACTGTCCACCTGTGGTGCTTCCTTTTCTTCTTTCTTAGCGTCCTTGCTTCGTGAAACACCATTGCTGTCATAACAAACCCGTCCCTGAGAATACAAGATGCCTAGCCGAGCAGTCAGTGATGTAGCGGCACCGATTCTGAACAAGTGAACTCAAATCCGCACAATCATTGAGGTATTCTCACACTCGAGGTCACGGTCGTTACGGAGACCGGTGGCTGCGGCAGCAGCGGGGGGCACAAAGACAGCAATTTCGGGAACTCTAGCGACTCCACAACAGTTTATTGCTGCATCCGTCTTTGTTGTTTCCTAATATCTTCGGTTGACGGCGCTAGTGCCGTTTTCTGCGGACTTGTGCCGTAACCTATGTTCTCGTAGACACCGCGAGTGTGGTGCCGCACGTTCGGCTGGGCCCTCCACGACACGAGTTCAAGCCACCGCGTCTGTCGACGGTGGAGCGCGGTGCAATTCCCTCGTTTTGTGCGCGCAAGCAAGCGACACTACTGTAGCAGACGGCGCAGCAAGATATCCGCTATGTAAGGCTCATATTTGAGCCTTAAAGTAAGTTAAAAAAGGTGACGTTGAACCCCCGTCAAAGGAATCGGCTTATCGCTTAAGTGAAACATGTGTTCACGTCTTGGTAGAAGATGCCTGAGCGTAGTGTCCATTTTACGCAAGTCCCAGGAAAACTTCCCATTAAGTCCCTCATGAAGCATATTTGCAGCCGTTGCCCTCCTCGAATATTACGCGGAGACTTCAACGCTCACCTTTCGCTGGGGGTGATAAGATGGTCGACACACGTGGAAGACAAATCGTTGATGCTATGGATGCAGAGAACCTGTGCGTGGTAACGACAAGAAAACGACGTTATTCAGGCGCCCAAATTCTACCAGCGTCGTTGAACTCGTAATACACTCTGCAGATGTTACGGTTTCATCGACGAGAGCTGTGGATCGAATGGCCAACGACTATTTTCCCAAATATACCAATGTTGCTGGGTATCAAAACAGTAACCGAAAGTATTCCCCTGTCACACGATGGGACACCTATCCCGAAGTCTTAGAAGAGTGTACCGAAGACCTATTTGCCGACATGCCTAGAGGCAAGGAGGCGGCTACTAAATCGACGAAAGTGCCAGATCACCGTCCTGCTCCGGACCTAAAGGTGCGGAATCTCTATGCCGCACGGAGAAGAGCAGAACATATGCTCCTGGGCAGCAATCCTACGCTGAAAACTGCGCTGAACCGCATCAATCCAGTCATTCGTAGGCACACTAAACAGTTAAGGCGACAAGAATCGGCTGCTTTTTGGGCGAGCCTATCTTCGTTTACTACCATAGCAAGAGTTTGGGGATTTATCGGTACGCTGCCTGGAAGGACTTCCCCCAAAAGTCCTTTTGAAGTTCTTGCCTTGAAGCTCGGGAAAACACTTGCAACATTAGCGGAAGACTTTGCGGATGCCTATTCCACCCACACTTCTTCACAACCCGTGGATCCCATGGGTTGTGACGAAGTGTGGGTGGAATAGGCATCCGCATTTCCCATTCCTTGACAGATGCCCCCTTTACGTTCAGTGAATTGGAGTCCGCACTCAGTGGCTTGTGAAGACATTTTGCGGTTGGCCCTGATCTTATCAGCAATCAGATAATCGCGAACCTGCCCAAGCCACGGAAGCAAGAACTCCTTGCCATCTTCAGTGCCGTGTGGAGCACAGGAGATATTCCGGAAAGCTGGGAAGCTGCATTGTCGGTGCCCATTCTAAAACCCAAGAAAGATGCTACTGTCTTAGGCTCGTATCGCCCGGTGGCACTGACATCCTGTGTAGCGAAAGTCATGGAAAAAGCTAGTCCAGAGCAAGCTGAATTGGTTTGTGGAACGGAATAGGAAACCTCCATCATGCATGTCTGGATTTCGGCAGCGACTGTGCGCTGAAGACAGTGTTTTAGATCTGGAAAGCCATATTGAAAACCACCGAGAAGACAGCCTCTGAACACCGATTGCAATCCATGGGAGTTATAGGCAACACTCTGCACTTCATACACGCCTTTCTCAGTGACCGTGTTATTCGTGTTCGCCTTGGACACACTGTTAGCGAGGCAAGACTCATTTCTCGTGGGGTACCACAGGGATGCGTTTTCTCTCCCCTCCTCTTCAATATTGCTCTGGCAGCTCTCCCGAACTCAGTTGGCTATCTGCGCGCTTCCGTGAAAATGTCAATATATGCGGACGACACCTGCATTTGGGTGTCGGGATACAGCCACAAACGACTGGCACTCATAGCACAAGGAGCACTTTCTTGCATACTGACCCACCTGCCAACTCTCGGCCTGTCAATTTCAACGAAGTCTTGCTTTATTCTTTTGCGGGACGACAGCGAAAAACCACGCGGTTGCGTCTGAACTTGGGAAGCCAGCCAATACGACAGGCTACATGTGTTTGTTTCCTGGGTGTGACATTGGACAGCAAGCTGTCATGGCGGGTAGCTGTACACTATATCTTCGACACATCAATGCAGCGACTTCATGCCCTCAAGCGAGTAGCCGGCATACACTGGGGTAGTCACCCAAGGTGTATGCTCGCTCTACACTTCGCCCAGCTGCGGTTGATATATCCACCATACACTAACTATGGACATCTAGAGGTTCTAAATCCAGAAATGCTTGGCCTTAGGAGTTCCGCAAGCGGCATCAAAGAAGAAAGTGTTATTCGAGAGTGAATCTCTACCCTTACGCTTTTTGGCCTCTCAAGCTCTTTTGACACAACTCCTAAGACTGTGTGAGTTTTCGACTGGGAAAACCCTAATCAGAAGACTCGGAAAGAGGCACAGGTCTCCCTTCTATGCCGATCACAGTACTCTAGAGGTGCTTGATGGCAAGAGTCCCAAATGAAGAGCAACGAAGTGACACTCCTTGGATGTTCGAAGACGTCTCCTACGAACTATGCATTCCTGGGCTGAAATCCAACCGATCAACCCCTCATTCTAAGCATGCTACCGGGTGCTTGAGTATTTGTATGATAAATACAAAGGCTATCTACATGTATACACGGATGGATCTGTTAGTGCGGACACAATAGCTGCTCTGCGGCATACTGGATATCCATCTGTTGCTTATGCATGGTCTGGCCGTTTGGGCAATGTAGTCGCTTCAACCGTTGCAGAGAGTGCTGCTATTGCTGCTGCACTACGCAAACTGAAGAATGGGCTCACAAAAAAGCCGTCATTCTCTCAGACTCCAGGTCGGCAATTCAACAACTCTCTCGTGAAGCTCCTCGAAACAAGTTCTCCAGTGGATACCTTCGCATGTTGGTATAAACAGCAACGAACGAGCAGATGCGCTCGCCAACGCAGCGCTTTCAACACAACCGATGATAAGAGCTCCTGTTAATCCGATATTAGCAAAACAATCAATTCGTGATCATTTGCGTTCTCTGTGGAAGCCACCATACCAGCTTTGTATGACAAAAGGACTTAGCCGCAGCGAATAAACTCTCCTGTACAGAGTCAGAACGGGGTCAGCATGCACTCCCGCATGATCTTTTACAGTTAGGGGCGCTCCTTCGTCATTTTGCGCGGAGTGCGATGAACTGGGAAACATTGACCACTACATCTGGTCCTCCAAGCGCCTTTGCACTGAGAGAAAAGCACTCACGGACAGCATGTAAAAATGAGGGTTTCCACATGCGTGCACTGAACAAATTACACGGTACACGGATGGAACAAGGTACACGGATGGCTCGCAAGAAGGTGCCAGCCCTGCTTGTAACATTTATCCAAAATACATGATTGAGTGACACATGGTGACTCATGCGACATGGACGGAAACGCTCGGGTGGAGCAATCGCCGGCCAGAGCTGCCAGGCTAACACCGCATTTAGCCACAACATCGCTATCACAATCACTTACGAACCCTCTTAAATGCAGAAGTGGTAACTTGGAAAATGCAGGGGACAGGAGGAGAGGCTCGTAGATCTCGAACATATTTGCTATTTTTCTTCGCTATCTTGCTAAGGTAACGGTAATCTCCTCGGAATCGCTACGAGCTTTCTTTCTTTTTTGTGCTAAAGCAAGCGAGGATGCTCAAACACTACCAGAAAGATCAGTAATGCCCGTCTTCATCTAATTGACCGCCTATAGCTGTATGACTCCATAAACGGGGCTTGCAGTCCATAAACGGGGCTTGCACCGCTGGTGGCGATGCGACGCCTTACGACAGTGCTTGCGCAAGGAGTTAGTCGTCGAAATAAAAGATGTTGCGATAAGATAACACGGGGCAACATACGGCTGTCGTTTTTATCGGGGGAAGATCAGGGCGATCATCTGCAGGCAATAGGCATTTGTAACTATCGAGGACGGACGATGTCAAAAGTTCTTGAACGCTGGCGCGCGGCAGAGAGGCTAAACAAGAGACATAAAATTCTTGCTTCTGACGAGGTGATATGCGCCACGGTGACGCCCTGGGTACGTACATACGTTGAATATCCAAAAATAAGGACGTTATGCATACATCGCCAGTGGCAACTTAAATTATAGTGCAATAATGCGCGTTAAACAACAAAGACCGCTTGACCGGCGATAAGACGGAATAACCGGCCATCTTCACCGGCCATCTATCACGGAATAATTCACCATTAGGAGGACGTCTGCGGCAGGTTGTGGGGAGAAGAAGTGGTTCAATTGAACTCGGTCGAGCATGAGCGCTACAGTGCAGAAGTTATGTGTTCGGAGCCGCCAGAAAACGGCATGTCCAAACGCACAGTGCTTTTGAGAGTGCTTCTAGTGAAAGTCTGTGGCCAGAGCAAGTCTGTCGAAAGACATTTCAAGAAAAATAAACAAGACAACGTTGTAAAGACCACAATGTACTCATACGAGTTATCATATTCCGATGGCAGGTGAAGTGCTGCCATAAGCGACTCGTTCTGTACTGCGCACATAGGCGTCCAAAGATTTAGTACCTTTCGTCGCTTAAACATATGCTCTGGGAATGTGAGGCTAAAGCCTAGGTATCAACTCAGATGTTCTCTCGGTGAAGGAGAAAGCCGCCCTGCCCAGCTCCGAGTTCGGCGACCAACACTGGGCAGTCAAACAGGCCTGTGAAGCGGCGGCAATGCAAGGCTTTGATGTCTCGACATGGGAGACCTTAGCCCGAGTCGTTAGTATGCAGGATAATGAATAAAGGTTCTCCAATCCATCCATTTGGCAGAGAGTAGCGTTAATGGGAGCTGTGGTTCTAGCGAGGACACTTAATGCAGCCAGGGAAAATGGAGATTTTCAACCCGGGTGGTAGTTGCAACTTCGCTTCTGGCAGCAGCACTTGATTGTTTGGAGAAGTGAAACGACCGACAGCAGATGCGGGCGAAGATCTGCGAATAAGAGGCGAGCACGACTGATGAACTGGAGGGCGGCGGAACGGCTGGTCCAAAGAAGGGTGTCGTCAGTGTTCATGTTGCGACTTTGCATGCAGGGCGAAAAAAAGGCCTCTGTCGGACACTGGGCGACATCACCTAGGAGACTACCTGAGCAGGCGAAGAAAAGTAGTTGCGTAAGGAGAGACCATATGTGGAACACGATATGCGCGCCACTCTGCTGGACTGCGACGGGGTGGGAAAATCATTGTGCGTGAGCAGACGCAGACTGATACTTGTAAGCGTTCATGTTGTAGAACAACAAGACCGCGGGAACGTGCAAACTCATTGCCTTCTTGAAGGAGGTCTTCCATAAGCTAGATGGGAGGCATGCTATGTTATGTGAGAACCAGCCGCCTACTAAGCTGTGCCCTCAAGATCACGGTGAATGGTGTGTGCCACATTGTCCTGTTGTGTTGATTGTATGAACCACGACGCGTATTCGCAAGCACTTGTATTTGGCATTCGCTTAAACGTCTCAGCGACTTGGGGGCCCTCTGTTCGTTCAAAATACTGACACTCGTTTATGATCGCACCCGCGGAAGTGCAGTCCTTGTACACGAGGGGTTTGATGCCAGCCCTCTCGTGATAGCTTAGGATATCGTCAGTTTGCCTGTGAAGTGAAGTTTTTTCTACAATCCCCCCATCTGTATCTCATAAAGATGGCAAATAAACTTATTATTATTATTATAATTATTATTATTATTATTAAGTTGATGGCATTTTCAACCTGGGAGCAGTAAGTGAGAACTTCCTTTACGTACATGATGGGTAATTTCTTCGCGTCTCAGCACATCATGCAAGTTCTTTTTTTTCGGCCAAATTACAACCCACAGGCCTGCAAAATGGCTATCGATTCGTTGCTATGGCAATTATATAGACACTTGAACGGGGATTTCGCCATTGCAGTCATGCCATTTGTATGTCTAATATGTATATATTAATCGAAATCTCGAAGGAAAAGCGCGCAGCTTCCGCTGAAGTCGCGCAAGGCAACGGCACAGTAAAGCTTTCCGATAGCTAACTAAAACAGGTCCCTTAGTATTCATGTGAACATGTCACGCAAAATTGTGTTTCGTGTTGATGGTATAAACATGTCACGTGACATGTTCTCCGAAGATCACCTGAAAAAACGTTTCGGAGAACATGTCACGTGACATTGTATAACACGATGTTGGCGGAAACATGTCCCATGATTTTGGCGGGAACTTATCTCGTAGCATTACGTTACAGGATTTTCGCGGAAACCTGCCACGTAAAATTGCGCTCGATGGTTTCGCGGGGAAGAGGTCACGTGCCATTTCGTTACTTGATTTTGGCGGAAACATGTCACGTCACATGTTGTTAGGTCATTTACGCGAGAGTATATCATATGATCACCTAAAATTGCGTAACTGAATGTCGCATGACATGTACCCGCCAGAATCGCATTCTGCCATGTCACGTGAAACGTTGCCGTCAGAGCCACCTAACCCAATGTCACGTGATTTGCTTCCGCAAAAATTACGCAGGGCAATGTACAGGTGACACGTTCTCGAGCTGGCTTACTTAGTGGAAGTCCATGCTGATTCTTCTTCCAGACATGGGTCTTGGAGCTCCCTTTTGCCGAAGAGACCACGTAGTTTCGCCGAAGAGGGTGCAGTACTCTAGCCGGCTAGCCGACTACACCGTGTGTGTAGGCGACAGTGTTCGTACCAGATGTTTCTGCCGCGTGGCAGCGCCTTGACCACGTGCTTTGTTGAAGGTGCCTCACGTCTCCTTGCAATGCAAGCGATGTAGCAAAGCGGGAGCAATGCTTACTTCTGCTGCACTGGGCCAAGTTTCTCGACGGCGCAAAGTGCGCAAAGGTCACGCTTCTTAGCGCGGTCGCGCGTTGTGAAGCGCATTTCAGAAGAAATGAAAACATGGCTTAGCTGGCAGCGTGCTTAGCCGCTGTTGTAAGTGGAACTCGACCGTCACATGGTACTCTGCGCAATTATGCCACGGGGTCTCACTGGAACGCTTGCCAAAGAGCTCCAGCAGAAAGCTGCTCGAGCTGAAGTACGGCGTGTTTTCCTTGCCACGTAGTTATTTCAACACTGACACTCAAGGCATATTCGAGCACGCAGAAATGGCACGGGCAGTTTTACGAGCAGACTCATCCACAGCTGCGTGAACTGTGATCTACTATGTCCCGCATCGCAGCTATATGATGTCCACAGGGAGCCGAGAGAGCCGTCTCGTGTTCCACGTTTGCATAGGCTATCCTCACCGTGAAGTAAAATGAACGCTTTCTTCTCTGCTTAATTTCCATTGCGTAGTATACACGCAGTGTTGTTTGTACAGCAGAAACATTCCTTTCACGGGCGACCTACGGGCGCAGATTCTCATCAGTACCAGTCTTCCGCGACCAGCACGTAGCGGTCATTCATTCCCTTTGTGCTAGTGTCAGTATGATATAACGCACGTGTCAATATGATATACTTGTGATACGTGTATGATCACTTTCAAAGTAGGAGGCGATACCACAATATTGTCGTTAAAAATTCTGAGGTTTAAATGCCCACTTTCTATACAACACCTATGCTATGGTATCTTCTGATGTACACTACAGAGCTCCATATCTGGCGTTTGTCGTAGATTTATGTTTCATATATGGATTTTAAAAACCATTCCATCATTGTGCATTACGAGTTTATGTCGGGTGCGTATGAAATGTGCTGAGTAAGAAGCAACAATCACTTTGAACACTTGCCGACAAGAACAACAATGTCTAGAGTAGCCAGAGATCCTTTAAGTTCATAAGCACACCTAAGCACATCTGCATGCTTACTTAGTGAGCTCGCTTTCACTGGAATTCATAGTGTCTTCAAAGCTGCTAGCCTTATTTCGTATATCTCACATTGCCATTGCCATCGCGTTCATTGCTTGTTGAGGCTGTTGAGGCTCGTGTTGAGGCCCGTGTGCTGTGCGATGTCAGTGCACGTTAAAGAACCCCAGGTGGTCGAAATTTCTGGAGCCCTCCACTACGGCGTCTCTCATAACCAGAGCTAGTTTTGGGAAGTTAAACCCCGCAAATCAATGATTGCTTCACGCTTCTGGCATTGACTTTCATTTCTGAAATCCGGCTTGATAGACGTCGTCATGGGTATTGTACCACTGACGTCCCCTTGCGAGTGGTGACCCTTCCCAGTGGCAGGGCAGACACCCCGACGTCGTAAGCGAACCCTCGACGTTGGTGTTTCCTTTCAATAACATTTTACTGAATTCTGCGGGCGAGTGACGACGACAGTCGGTACGGACTTGTGAGACGCTGCTCGTTGACTGGGTTGATCTGACACCGTGGCGGCATGTATATGACATTCACTGCAATGATCCTAGCTTTACACAGCACCAGCACCAAACTCTTACGGGCGAAAGACCGGCGGTTGAGCATAGACTTAGCTATATTCAGTAGACACAAAAACGGCGCTCAGGAAACCGCCAGACTCTTCGGGTACATTCCCGCTCAAATATTATGAGTATCCCTTTCACGCCGGACAAGTCAATGAGGGAATCCCGCCTCATCGCGCTGTTCGTTAGCCCTAAGTAGAGGAACATTTTAATTGAGACGTGTGTGACAGCGCTTGAATGAAGGTCAGACAAAATTACATACACTTGCGGAAACGTGAAAGGAAAAATTAGCATCCACCCGTATTGTAGCACAAGGCTCCCTTGTAGCCTTGTGCTACAAAACGGGTGGATTTCAATTTTCCATTTCACAAACGTTACTCCAAATTGCGGGTTTCCGCAGAACTCTTTTGCCACTTGTCCAAACGGTGGTGGATTTGTATTTTCGGTGCATGACTCGCAAAGCAGAGTTAGACCGGAGTGGTAATCATGTCCGCCCTTTCGAACGTTTACGTTGGTCGGCCCCCGAAGTGCTGCCGAATCATTTATCTCTGCTTATTTCATGAGTGGTATGTTGCACATGGCCCGTGAACGACATTCCTAATGCTGCTGTGCATATTTTATTTATTACACAGTCCACTTAAAACGCGACCGCAGCAACGGAAGCTCCTACTTATATCATTTGAATAGTGTTATCCTGCTGTCTCGTTAGCGAAACTGCCTGAGCACCAATGTCGTATTACACATTTATGATCTGGATGTTATAGTAATAATAAAGATAAGTATTGTCAAGTGGTCGCGACGCACGCAGCGCTCAAGGCGATGCACGCAGAACTCAAGCGATGTCAGGCGAACTGTTTCTTGGGCGAACTAGTGCCCAGCAAAGCAAACCCAATCGCAATTCACAGCAACAGCTGGACGAACAGTCGTCTGTCGACAGAATGATTGACAAGCGGCGTCATTCGTCGGCTTTAATACACACGTCAACACGCGTTGTCTCATTACCTCTGGAATTCCAGAAGTTACTCAAATATAAGCGTCAGCATGCAAAGTTTCAGGAATGATCGACACGGTTCCCGAAGGGACATGCAAGATAAACGCGGCCAGCGTTGGGCGTAACAGAAAGTGATGGCGGCGCTCGCCGTAGACAGTCAGAGCAAGCGCGCGATTCACAGGATGATTATAACGGCGTTCTCTTTAAACAAACGAAAACAACCGCACGTGTCATTACCCCAATCTGAAAAGCATCGTCCCGATGCTAAAAACTGAACATGCAAGTGAGAGTACGTGCAATAAATTAACAGTACGTCACAGTTAATCAGCGCGCGTAATAAAGTTTCAGTCGCACCGCATGTACATCTTCGGGTCGTGCGCGGTGCCGCTGAGATGACCTTAAGCCATCGGGCACGACCTCATAATCCAGTCCACCACAACGTCGTAGTACGGTGTAGGGTCGAAAATAGCGGCGGAAGAGCTTCTCACACAGCCTGTGTCGTCGTATTGGCGTCCAGTTGGTATTCGGTGGTATTCGGGGTTGGTATTCGGTGTTGCATCGTCGAAGGGTGTAGTGGCCCCTGTCGACCAACTCCTGGATCTTGATACGGAAGTGAGCGAGCTGTCGAGCTTTTTCGGTGCGCTCCAGGTAGCTGGCAACAGTGATAACGTAGCAGTGATAACGGCGCTCGCCGCAAACAATCAAAGCAAGCGCGCGATTCAGAGGAAGCCTATAACGGCGTTCTCTTTAAACAAAGGAAAATAACCGCACGTGTCAGTATGATATACTTGATACGTGCATGATCACTTTAAAAGTCGGAAGCGTTACCAAAACACTGTCATTAAACATTCAGACATTTAAATGCCCACTATACAACACCTATGCCCTGGTATCCGATGTACACTACAGAGCTCCATATATGGCGTTTCTCGTAGATTTATGCTTGATATATGGATTTCAAAACCATTCCATCATTGTGCATTACGAGTTAATGTCGGGTGCGTATGAAATGTGCTGAGTAAGAAGCAACAATCACTTTGAACACTTGCCGACAAGAAGACCAATATCTAGCGTAGCCAGAGATCCTTTAAGTTCATAAGTCAGCACACCCGAGCATTTCAGAACAGACGAGCTCGGGAGCAACAACAGAATGCACGTCTGTGTGACATTTTATGCAAAAGCCACAGGCGTTTCATTCGGCGGAGGAGTAGAAGAAAACACTTTTGACGCCCCAAAAATTTCGCAGACACAACTACGTTAGGGATAAAAAAAATAGAAATTTCCCTCCTCTCTTTCGATCTCTAAAAGGTTGCCCTCAGACAAATGTACCGCAAAGTTTGCTTTGGCTGACAAGGGGAATTAAAATGCAGTTTCATGACCATGTTTACCATTTCCGCCTATTTTATTCATTTATTTATTTTCATGCTATCAGGGTTCGAGGGCATTACAGAGAGGAGTGGTTAACAATATTATTAGCTGCAAGGCGGCACGTTCTTCGATTGCAGCAAAGGAGGCATTACCCAACGGAGGCAATACCTGTTAGGTTGACTCCATAATGGCGGCCTCCACTCACGAACTGTAGGTTACTCTGCCACGGACGAGTTGATTGCACTTTAAAAAGCCAGGGAATTTTAGTTCGAGTGCCCCACCTAAATTTTTTGCCTTCCTCTGCAGCGTTGTCTCTTTTTTGGCATTCATTCTGTTGTGCGGACTGCACGTTGCAACGCCAACAAGCCGCCTGGTGGCTCGGGCGCTCGGCGCTATGTTCGCGGACACAGTGAGTGGTGATCGAACAAAACGGGTAGATTGGAAAAAGCCGGCCAGGGGAAAAGGCGCTGTGCCTATGTTTCGTTATGTACAACGTGTTCTTCCTCTCGCCCGCATTACATGCAGAAGTCTGCATTACATACATTACATACATTACACACATTACATGCAGAGGTCTGCTTTGCTATCTTAGTTGGTTCAGTGATACAGCTAGTCATGTTTTTTCCCTTATCCATTCAACTCCTTTTTAGCACAAAAGGATATGTTGTTGAGCTAGTTGGTTCATTGCTCGAAGTAATAGTTATGGCGCTAAAAGAACGGGACAGGGAGAAGACAAAACACACACTTTAGCACCGAAGCTGCTTCAGCTGACATTAATTTGGGAGCATGGCAGTTTTAACAGCAACGCTGTTTAAGCTAGCCCTCATTTGTCGGGCATCATGAAAGGTCACGCGACATTGCGTTACTTGTTCTCTCGAAAACATTTCACATGACATATATCACGTGCTTTGGCGGGAACATGTCACGTGACTTTACGTTACGTGACTTTTGCGGGCACATGACCCGTGACATGGCTTTACGTGATTTTGGGCGATCGCGTGACATGTTCCCGCCAGTGTGACCTCATGTGCACTAAAATTCCTCTGAGCTGTTTTTTAACCAAACTGAACCATCGAATGCTGAGGCTCCTCTTCTCAGTATTACGCAGTGTAAGTCATCGTTAGCGCTAAATTTTGCAAAGGTGCATTTGACACCTGCTTAGAACAGCTGGCACTTTCGCGCATACAGATTAGCAATGAGTAGGGGCGCGTTGACGTAAATGGGAATGAGGTACATGAACGGCGTTCTCTTAATTTATATGAACATACTATATATATATATATATATATATATATATATATATATAGAGAGAGAGAGAGAGAGAGAGAGATTAAGACACCATCGTTAAGTGGCTAAGTGGAATATCTGAACATAAGGAAGTACGGTAACATCACTAAAGAAGTTCATGTAAAGTTCACCGTGTGTTCCCTTCGCGCTCTTGCATTACCTCACAGATGGTGTCACGTGTTAGTCTTTGTGTTTATGCTTTCTGTTCTCTTCACTCTCTTCCCGAGTAACGGTTAACGAATCAAATATTTCACTTTGGTTGTTGTCGCAAGTTCCGTCTTTCATCACATTACATTTTGTGATCAATCAAATTCATATTAGGCCAATCCACGGCGGTTTAATCGCTATGGTAAGGGGCTGCTGATCCGAAGGCCTCGAGACCGAATCCCGGCAGCGGGGCCTGCATTTTGGTGGAGGCGAAGAGTCGATGTTGTACTGTGCGACCCCAGCTGCTCCAACCCCAGCTGTTCGAAATTTCCGGAACCCTCTACTATGGCGGCTCTCATAATCATATCGTGGTTTTGGGGCTGAAATCGAAAATAATAAGCAGATTTGGATTTAGCACGAACTAGGCAAGCCCTGTAGATAAACAGCCTGTCGATCGACTTTATGGACCATAAACCAAAAGTGTAAAGATAATTATTACGTCCTTGAAGCCTTGAAATCGGAATTAGGGCCGGCGGCTGGGTGCTACTTCTGAGGCAATTTGCCGATAACCTTGTTTACTCTTCATTCCCAAGTGAGTGCATTAATAAGCTATGGCACCGCAGGCAGATGTTTGTCACGTTGATGGGACACGCTACTGATAGAAGCCCACCATGTACTAGGTGCGAAACGCATTATGAGACGGCTGCCTTCGTTTAAAGCCACTGCTTTTGCACTCACAAGTGCTAAATATAGGCCCAAAATATGCGCATAAATGATCGAAACCGGTCACAGTTAAAGGAACGTGACGCAGAATTTCAAAGATAAGTGTGGTGATTATCTACACACTTTAATAACAAAAGACTCCTTATCATCGCTTCTCACATGACAGTCCTACACATACACTGTCCGAATGCGCGCTTTCCAGGGGGTCCCCACATACGCAGAGAAGATATCTGACTGCAATTCCTCCATGATTGGGCTATATTTTCTGTGGACAGGACGTAACAAATGAGTAATTGATGAAAACCGGTCAAGCGCAGCAAATGGTGTGTTCCTGCGGGCAACACCGGTGCATTACTGCTTCACGTTAGGAAAGATCTATTCTTTCTTTAGGTGTCATGGACAACACCGGTGCACGTTTTGCGCCATTCACACTACGCGCTACGGACAATGGTATGGCAGAGTAGGAGGCTACTGCGATGCTCTGTGTACGCACTTCGGCGTTAACGCCACAGAACGGCCTTATGACCGTAGTGACAGATCTCCAAGTCCCACGTCATGACTTCGCGAGGGAACTTGCGTGCACATAAGTGCGATATCCTCTCTTCAGCATTCATAAGCATTCCCTTTCTCATGATTCGGTTAAATGGGCGGATGCCATGCTTTCCATCGATTGAATTCTGGTACACTTGCTCGCCTTTATATGCCTGATATTCTTCATCCCACGTAATACCCATCCTCCTGCCGCCACTCTGGATCAAAACCTATAGCCTAGTATTACACGTGGGAACGCTCCATTCCACGGGTGTACCTCCCAATCACAACCAAACATCTTGCTCTTGGCATTGTGGGTACACAGTAACAATTGCACACCTTTTCTGTGAATACGCCCGTTTAAACGCCGTTAGGCAGCCCTTTCTGCCAGGCTTGATCATCTGCACAACCGCCCGTTTACCGAACAAAGGACTTTAGGGTACTGGCCTACAAAGTCTTCAACTCGATTTGCTGGCTGGGCATTGCTGCGAGTTCTCCGAGAAAGAGGACTTCGTGACCGCTTGTCACAGTGCCCTGACAAGTAACTGTGATGTGTACTATACTCTTCTAACGTTTCCTTCTTTCATTTCCTTTCCCCTTCCCCAGTACAGAATAACCAACCAGAGATCTCCTCTGGTGCACCTCCCTGTCTTTTATTCTCCTTTCTATCTGTCTCTTCCTTTTGTCAGCATGCACTGTTAAACTTAGGATGGCGGGAGTAGCAATGCCTGATCCAGAGCACTCGTAGCTTCAAACACGGTCATGAAGCTCTGGAGTGAGCGCCCCACTCATAGGGCTGGAATTGCCTTTCTTTATTCATTTCCCAATAAAACTGTGTATTCTTAAGCTGAGCCACACAGGCATTGTCTTGCGAGCAAGCCCCACCGACATCCATTCAAGCCTCTTGTTCATAAAAAATGCAACCAGACCCTATATATGCACCTAACTGAATAACTCTCACAAGAGCAGCTGAAATGTCCAAGCCTTTGATTCAGTGCAAAACCAGAGCGCGTGCAGCACACTGCGAATCAAATACACATTAGAAATCTTATAATTCACTCATGAAAGAACGCACACTTTGGCTTATATGCCAAAGTGTTTTCTGTAGGAAACATGACCTATCACTGCTACACAGAGCATTGGCTTCATGTCATTAAACCTATAACAAATCATCGCTTATGGTCGCTGCTCTACGTGGAAACTCTTCTACAGGTCAGCTGCCAATGAACTGCAAAAATGTTCGAATTAGTCACTGAAGGAACTATTTTAGTGTTAATTATTCATGCCATTTTCTCACCTTACCTCCCTATGGCCTCGCTATGTAGCTCTGCAGCAATACAAAGGTCGTGCGCCAATTCGTCTACGCTTCTTTGATAAAGAAATCATGGAAGTAGATGTAAGCAACAAAGATGGTGACGCGTATTCTGCAGCATCTTTAGCTTCATAATGCACTTGTACGAGATTGTACACGCGTGGTCTGTTTCTCAGCCTAGGCACGGCGTAAGCTCTCTGGAAAGGATCCGTCAGATGCTTATCACTGATCGCGAATAGCCGGGAAATGCCCAGGCTGTTTCAAAAGGATAACGCGGAGGCTTATGACTGATGAGTAACCGCCACAGCACTTTGAGTGTGGTTACTGTAGTTGTTTTTTGGGGATTAACATCTCAAAACCAGCTGTGATTATGAGAGACGCCGTACTGGAGGTCTCCGGAAACTTCGACCACCTGGGGTTCTTTAACGCGCACTGACATCGCACAGCACACGGGCCTCAATATTTCGCCTCCATCGAAATGCAGCCGCCGCAGCGGGGATTCGATCCCGTAACCCTCGGATCAGCAGCCGAGTGCTATAGCCACTAGACCACCGTGGCGGGGCTGTTACTGCAGTAATATACGTGTTTAAGTTTTATTTTGCGCGTGAAAATAGAGGCTATTTTAATCGGTGAAGCTCCCGAGGCTGCTCGCTGCCTGCACATACGAGCGTCCGGCCGAGAAGATCTACCTCTCCTGTTATTTCCTTTCAGGGTGCAGTAACATTAGGAACGCCGGGGACGTCGTCCTTTGAGCTTGAATATCAGCCAGCCAGCCAGCATACGCATTTCTGACACATATCTTACGCAATGCACAGTAGACATCCTTTGCCGCTATTGGCTGACGCGAGGCCACGCGAGCCGCCTACGTATTTCCGGTTTATTTGGTGTATTTGTACACTACGCCAAAATGGCGGCGTCCTGGTACAGCTGGCACTATCTTGAAATTTGAGTTCCAACATACTGAAATTGGCCTCATATATCCGCAGCGTTTCTGGTAAGTATCATTTCGTAACTTTTCCTCCCCACAGCCAACACGCAGCAATCTCATATCTGAGCGTTTTCCACGGTTCCCGCTGTCAGTGGCGCCCTTTTGTACGGCACAAAACTTGTCACCATTTCCAGGCTCTCTCACGACGTTATTATTGGCTGTGACATTCTGTCCAGTCACATTTACTTTATTCATAACTTGTACGCCGTACCCTCGGACTGTAAGTTTCGGAATGTTCATACAAAACATCGTCATTGAGTAAACTGCTTGTCATAGGTGAAACCAACCTCCTTCAAGAGCGCCAGCAGTCGTGCGTATTAAATCCGTCCCTCACATCCCTTTGAGCTACTGCCTGTATATATGATTGGTTTCACAATTAGAAATTTCTGCTGCTGCCTGTCTTGAGACGAGATACCACAGAGAAGCGCAGCCCGTTTTCGTAGTGCCTTCTTAGAATGCCGAAGTAATCAGTGATGAAGTCAACCATATGCTACGCAGCGGTGTGACAGTCACAGGCGTTGGTTGCGCCATTTGGATGCGGTGTAGATTGTTTCCTATTTTCTCTGCAGTTATCTGGACACAGCTGTCCTAAGGGTACGTGTGCGGCGCGTCATCAGTGAAGCCCAGTCGCCAATAAATCGCCAACGACGTTGACGTCACCATCCGGAAGAAGGCGCTTACTACCTCGACGGCACAACGGCGATGTATGATGGCGCTACCCATGGCCGCGCATCATTTTTGAGGCAGCGGTTGTGGCATTTTGATTCGTTGTTGATGGCTTCGTACTTGCTCGGCAGGTTGTTGTCTATTTTATATACGCGTCATTGTGTTCTTTTTAGGGGCGAAGCTCCTTAAGTGTGGGTCCGTCTGTCCGTTGTTCCTAGTAGCGCGCTACCTTCAAAGAAATGATTGATGCGATGAAAGAAAGAAGACACAGAACTTATCTACGCATGCTCAGGAATGGTAGGACCACCTGTCAAACGGTTAAACGTGCCGGTCTATACAAGAGAGACAACTGTTAAGACAATCTGTCTCTTTTCTGCTTAAGCAGAGGAGGCGCTGGTTGAAGCTAATCGACGGCTGACTCACGCGTGCGCTGTATGCCAGGCCTCGGCCATTAAACGCGTGACGATACGGTCAATACAGTTAAAGTTCGCCAGGAAATCTCACGCATTTAACGGCAGACTTAACAAAGAGGCTCATTCGGAAGCACGTCTTGGGGCCTGATATTCTGAGCCGCTCTGTCAACCCAGACCCAGCCCTATGTAACAGCTATGGCGACAGTCGTAGGACGACGGGCACAACCGAAATGAACTAATGTAACACTACAGTTGGACAACCACTGCAGGGCTTCCTATATGGTCGCCCCGGCTCGGTGGGTATGGCTCTCGGCTGCTGATCCGAAGGTCGCGGGATCGAATCCTTGCAGCGGCGGCAGAAATTCAATAGCGGCGAATGTCGAGGCTCGTGTTCTGTGCGACGTCAGTGCACGTTAAAGGAGTCCACGTGGTAGAAATTTTCGGAGCCCTCCACTACGTCTGCTCTCAAATGATATTGTGGTTTTGGGAAAGATCCAAAAGATCCATCATTCCTACTACGTCGTCCTCTCCAGCGCTTTGCTCAGGAATTTAATTGGTGGTGTGAGGGCATTGTGGGCTCTGACGGTCGGGCTGAACGCTTCCAAGATCGAAAAGACGGCGTACGTCGCCGACTACAAAGGAGGTGCGGAAAGGGAAAGCTGCACTCTTGCCAGTGCGGCGTCTCAGCACTCAACAGAAAAGGCCACAGATGCGGGTATGGAAAGGGCTTTGATATCGAATAACACCATATATGCGTCGCTAGTTAATGTCACGTGCTTAACCTTTTCAATAGAGTCAGCTGAGTTCATTAGGAAAAATCAAGTTCGTCGGTACAAGTTGTCGCAGCACAATATGAAAATAGCAAGAAGGACGTTGCAATGGGGACCAGATGTAGCCTACAATAGGTCAATGCATTTGGACGGAATTTGAGGCCTTTGGGAGGCCGTGGTAAGTCCGTGCTAACGTGCGTGTAACCAAGAACCCTCACTGCGAGGCACGTTCTGATGCCGATGTTTATAAATGTGTCCGAAAATATAGCAGCTTGATAAGTACAGTGACTTCGGCCCCACGTAGCGAGCAACGGCCTAGGGAAAAACCACGCTCTAACACTGTGTGGCCATGCCATCCACTTTTCAAATGCAAGTCGAATATTTTTTGCCAATCAGATGCTCACGTAGCTCGTTGTTAGTTTCGTAATAGTCATGACTTATTTCAGCTTTGTCATATTGACGAAGCAATGGAATGTGCGCATCGTGTTCATTGTACTGACTAAAAGTCTTCATTTAGTGACTCTCCGCAAGTGACATTACGTGTAGAGGAACAGAGATGAATTTTTATCATACAGGTGTTGGGCTGCGCTGGATATATTGCGATAGGAAGTAAATCACCGCGGAATTTCACATTATTGATGTTGTGTTTCTTTGCAAACTTTTCACGACATGCCTATTACCTTACCTGATAATGAAATTTGGCTGGCGCTGCATACTTTTGTACTGTATACATGGGGAGATATTGAATGACCAAGTTCAAAGTGGAATGTGGTCAATTTTCAGGCACCTTTATTTAAAATGGTTTTAGTGCAAATGGATTATTCGTCCAACAGTCCATTACAATGCTAAATCGGCGCAATTCAACTAACTGATTAGGTGATCTGCCATGTATTTTAGGTAATATGACCGAACAAATATTTGGTTGATCCCTCTGTCATAGGAATCTGTATGACACGAAAGTGAAACCTGTCTTCGCGAACTTGAAGAATGCTTAAGCGGCAATCTGGCGAATCGAGGGGCAGGAGATGGCTTGGGTATTGTGAACATGGGAACACGTTAAATCTACACATCAGCGGCACCTCTACACGGCACAAGAATTCTCGACAGTTGTAGACAAGAGAAACTTTTCGAGCGACTCACATAGCTCTGTAAACACTAGATTGAACGCGCCAGAGTCTCGCGCAAGCCTGCCATAAACGAGGATAGTCCGCAAACTGCAACGCCTTGAAAGAGAATCCGAACTGGTTGTCAGCGGATCGTTTTGAGGAAACACAGCCCACTGGAACGAAAGGGCAATCATTTGCTTGTATATGGCCGTGTTTGCGATCATGGAGTAGTGCGCGTCGTAACTCAACACACCTGGTCATGCAAGACAAATTTTGTAGCCGCTGCGTTGGTACCTTGCCCGTGGAACGCGCCGTCACGACGCAGCCATGGCACGGCCGTAACTTCCTCGGCGGTTGAGGCGCGAACACTATCGAAGCGCTGACTGCCGGCGCGAATCAGCACAATAATCCGCTTCGCTCTATCTACCGTTCCTAGATGGTACCGCCGCAGCGAACCTAAGCGAACCAAGAGTGCAGTATGAGGCCATCGTAATTTAAGAATAATTTCGCTTGTTCAACACCATAGTTCATTGTACTTGAACCAGACCACAAATAACCGGGAGGCATTAAGTGTCCTGTTATTTACCTGTCATTGTACTCTAACCACACGACAAATTTGTCGTGCGGCTTTAACTGGACAAATAAATGCAGCTTCTAGAGCGCTATACTTAACATACAGGGCCTATGTGTTCCTGTATAAGCGATGCTGTGGTTGTGTATCGGTAGAGCGTCCAGCATCTTTCGTCCAATCCCGGTTGAAGGTGGGTTCGAGTCCACCTGGATGGAACATTTTCAGTGTGAATGAAGTTCGTTTTTTCAAACTCCACTTCTGTTACAGGAAGTACGTCACTGATTTCTTGGTGGACTGCGGCATAAAACATGTTCGTGATAAAGAAGGAAAAAAAAGGAACGATGGCGAAAGGAAAAGTGGTTAGAATTGGTGCCGAAGCCGCTGCTACAAACTGCTATGGCTTAATAGTCACCGTTTGCCAGTTGTGAAAGGTGAGCGCGAAATTATTGCTGCAGCTGTTTCGCTCACGAAAAGCGATGCAAACGCTTTGGACAGACACACGGAAGTATAAGGCGAAATAAAACAAAATGTGGCTGATACAATTCTCAACGGAACTGGTATAACACGGAAGTGAAATGTCCCTTCGCATGAGCAGTTGAATGTGCATTATTGCATCGAGGTGAACTTGCCGATTGCTATCAGTGTGTCGCTGGTACAGCACCATTTTACATGGATGAACGAACGGTGACACACCGCCTTCATAACACAAAGGGATGTACCGCGCAATGGGGGCATATAACTCAGTATTTAAGGAAGAGCCTTTGTGGTAACGGAAGTAGTTTACCTAATAAATGGGCACAGTCTGTAGTAATTACGGCGCGACAAAGGCATCAGCCATATTTGGTTGCGCCACATTGGGCCCTCAACAGTGTAGCCGGGCTCGGGCGCCTAACGCAGCAGCTTTATTGTTGCCATAGCGCTCGAAGAGCTGTCGTAGGGGAAACACCGCCCACGAAGAAAGTTGACCGATGCTCTACCACTGCGCTATCGGCGCATGTACGGTTGAAGCTGTACGAAAGCGGCTATACGTACGGCCCCGCACGAGTTCACCGAAGCCGACTTTGGAACGCGGCTGGAATGGTGCCGCCATCCAGGAAACACGACTGATTGACTGATTTGTGAAGTTTAACGTCCAAAACCAGCTCTGATTATGAGAGATGCCGTAGTGGAGGTCTGCGAAAATTTCGACCACCCTGGGATTATTTAACGCGCCCTGACATCGCACAGCACACGTACCTCAACATTTCGCCTCCATCAAAATACAGCCGCCACAGCCGGGTTTCGATCTCGCGCCTCTCGGGTCAGCAGCCGAGTGCCATAAGCACTAGACCACTCTGGCGGGGCAGAGTTCTAGAACAGGAAAGAATGCATGTTCTGAAGATTCGAGGTGCTCGCGCAGTCCAATTTAAGCATTGATTTGGCATTGTGTACGTGGACGCGGCACAAAATGGGTCGTCCTCCGGAACCGGAATGGCGAAAAGAACGGATATGTGTGGTCACTGAGACGCTGAAGTTGGCGCAGACCCTGGAGGATGACCCGAAGGGTCTCCTAGCAGATGGTGCAGCAACCTACGGCAAGGCTTCACGAAGAGGCAGCTATCCCTCTTCAAGCTGATACGGTTAAAGGAGCACGGCTTGGAGGCGCGACATCAAGTGGGCACGAGTGCCGCGTCAGCTGCAAGATCACACAGCAGAAGACTTCAATGATCACCTTGTGTAACCGTATCTAGCTGAAGTGCCATTCCTTGAAATTCGCAGCATTACTGCGCCGACTATTCTGAGAAAGAAGTTGCCTGCAAGGCACGTCAGCACCCAACCAAGCAAAGTGACCAGACACGCTAAGCCTAATAATTGCGTGAGCTGGTCGACCACTATTTGGAAATTGTGTTGTCAGCGAGGAAATAGAAATGTGCAACCAAAGCCGTTTAGTCTAAATAGAGTGCATTCTTTTGTTTTTATTGCTCGCACAGATAATTTTGCCGCTTACCTTTAAAAAAGATTGTTTCTATGCTGAAGCGCCAGAACGTGTCTCAGCTCACCTCGTCAACACTACCGCACGGAAAGAATTCTTTGACTCATTCCAAACCATTTGCTTCAGAATTGTACAAAGGCATGTGTTCGATATAGCATATTCATTAGAAAAATACACTGGTGTGGCCGCGAATAAGGAAGTAGCAAAGTTGAAGGATGGGAACCCATAAAAAATCATAGCAAATCATAATAGTTATCCGCATGTGAGGTGCGTTACGTTAGCTTGGAAGGATTAAGACACTTTGTGAAATAAAGATTTAATAATAAAACTACTATAGATGATATCTTCGTAAGTACTACTCGATGATTTCAGAGGGCATCTTTAACAACGTTTCTTCAAGCATTGGATTGCTAGACCTGATGGATTGCAGACATCACTGGCATTGCATATGCCTAACAAGCAAATGTGGTTGGAGTTAGATTGCATTACGTCCGCCGCACTTTGCTGAACAGCCTGAAAGGTAAAAAAAAGAGCTATGATGAATTCACTGATGTAACACCAAGTTCAGTTTAAGCCAGGTACTATTGAGAACATGAGAATTACGCTCAAATATGGTGTGATAAAGAAGTTCTGCAAAGTATTATATATTTACAGGCAAAATCACGCGCTAGGGCATAGCTGTGGAGAGGGGGGGGGGGGCGCACGAAATAGACTTTAGGTAAAGACATATTACTTGAGTTTCCAAAATGTATCCTCATTATTGATCTCACCGCGTTAACTTCGTGTGCCATGAGAGTAGCGTGTGCAGTTAAGTACATAAGTAGAAACACCTACTTGTGCAGCTAGACTTATTGGAAGTTGACTTAGTCAACTCGTGCACTCAGGCATATTTTGGCACTATAGTACACTCTTGAAGCCACCATAGGGGCCGGCAGAACAAATGGTCGTTACGGAGTTCTCTTCCATGGCGGAAGTCTGCGGAACTTTTCTACAGCCACAGCTTCACAAATGATTCGTTGCAAATTATTCGAAGTGGCAATATTGAATGTATGGGTGCTAGATGGCGAAAACACGCAAAAATTTATGAACAACGTGCGAGTCACATTCATTAACTGAATAAGAAATCCACAATTTTCCAATTTTCGCGACCCAGAGGCTAAACGAAATCAGTAAGGTTTTTCGAGAAGCTTCGATGCCTATTACTAAATGGGCCAGCAATGACTCTGATGTAGATGCCGCCTTTAAGGAAGAATGACTTCTCCGGAAAAATCACTTTGTTCTTCGTCTGGAACTAAAGGTACTTGAAAATTATTTGAACATGCAATCGGACGCCTATTCGTTAAAATCCAGAACCTCCTTCATTTAGTCGAGGAGCCGATAGACTAAACGAATTGTGATTCAGGTGGTTGCAAGGATCTGAGACCACAGGGGTTTGTGTTTCCTTGTGCGAGCAGATATCTTACAAGAAATCTGCAGGGAAATCCTCGACTGGAATAAGAGGTTACCATACATATTGTGTGCTGCCTGGCTTAAGTGGGGCCAGGTAGTAGCCATGCTTGATGACCTCGGTATTCCAAGATTCTTAGGAATCGGCGCCGAAATGCCTTGCCAGCAATCAGACCTTCACCTCTTTTCTGACGTAAGTGAGTCGGCATATGGGATTGCTTCATCACTCCGCACAGTCGAAGCAAATGGGACTGTACGAAAAATCCTAGTATTAGCAGACATGAGTCGCGCCGTTGAGGTTTAACTCTTGCGAGGCTAGAATTGACATCAGTGTTGCTTGCGTCCCGCATGTGCAGCTACGTTACCAAGCATTGAGCTACGTTACCAAGCATTCTGCACCTATTGGTAACGCAGTATTTTAGTGTGATTCTGAGTTTACTCTTTACTGGATAAACGAAGATCCCGCTACCTGGAAGGCGTTTGCGTCACAAAATAGTGCCCACCTTGTTGAAGAACACGGCATCGAATTAGACACGGAATGGCATAAAACAGTAAAGAAAAACTGAGCGCGCCGCAAGGTTCAACACTCCTATGATTACGCCACAGATGATCGAAACATAGACGACGGGTTTCGAGGTTCTGCTAGGAAGCTATTGAATGCGATGCTCAGTCATTGGAACACAGCTGGGTAGCGCGCGAGGCCGATGGAAGGAGAGAGAGAGAGGAGGCGGAGAGTTCGGCGCAAAATTCAGTCTGCATTGAACAATGCCCTTTTGAAGTCCCAGATTTCTTGTGTCAGGAGCTGCGGGGAAATGGCCATGCTGGCGCTAGATGTGGAGAGCGCCATTGATAAACTGGCTCACGCGACCAACCAGGCTGCCTTGGATCGTCTCGGCAACCGCGGTTGCCGCCGAGGCTTTGTGACTGCCTTCCTGTCCGGGAGAACATTCTGCGTCCGTGTTCCAAAGGAGACGATTCAACCAAGGATCATCACTTCTGGGGTTCCACAGGGCTCTGTGCTCAGTCCCTTCCTTTTCAACATGGCACTCCTGGGACTTCCACCTTCCCTCCCGGCAGATACAAAGTTCCCCGCCCGCAGTTCGCTGTACGCTGATGACGCGGCACTGTGTTCGGGGACCCAGACGGTCCATTCCAGGCATCAGGATATCTCGGCAAGCTGCCTTGGACGCAGCGACCTCCTACCTCGGAAGGATCGGCCTCAAGGTCTCTGCCACCAAGACTGAGGCCCTGCTCATCTACCCGGTGGCCTCGGCCCGGATCTACGTCAAGCAACTGAGGGTTGGCAACAACAGCCTGCCATCGAAACCGCTAGTGAAGTACCTGGGTCATCGACTGCCAGCTAATCTGGATAGAGGCTGCTAAGGCCGCTGCAGCCCAGGTGCGACGAGTCCAGGGGGCCATTGAAAAACTGCAGCAACGCGGGCGCGGCTACCCTGCAAAATGGACGCTACGGCTAAGCAAGGCCGCTGCGTGATGCATTCTCCTCTATGCCTTCCCGGTGGTCAACCTGATGCCAGCTGAGAGGTATCTGCTGGAAGGGCTACACAGGGGCTCATCGCGTTCCAGCTCGGGCTCCCCAAGAACTGCCCAGTAGCAGCGACTGTCGCTACGCAGCCTTTACCGGGCACTCGAGCATATCAACCACCTCGATTATGCCGCCGATGGAAGCGCCCTACTGGAACGCCTTCGATGCCAGATGCACTCTAGGATGGGTGGCCTCTGCCAAGTGTACCACCAGCTGGTCCCGGATCCACCCGGGCCTGTTGCTCCTCCACTGCCACACCACCGGCCACCTGAGGTCTATCTCTCACTGGATGGGGCAATAAAGCGACGTACTCCTACGGCCGCTCTACAGCAGGAATCCTCTTGCAGGCTACGGGAACAACTGAAGGGGTGGTTCCAGGTGTTAGCAGATGAATACACAATGCCAGACATGACCGCAGCAACAGCATGTGTCATCCCTGCCAGGGCCAGCAGCAGGCAGTGCCGGCTGCACTTGCGTGCAGGCTTCACGGCCAGGGAGCATGTAGGACACCATCTGGCTGCAGACCTACTAGTGGAGGACGTCCCTGCAGCACCCGTGCCATCCTCTGCGACAGCAAGGCGGCGTGCAGACCTTGACCAACCACCGACCTGCTCGACTGACCGAAAGCCTCCTGGCGACCAAATTTGTGGCCCCTGCCGCTACCGGAGTGCCGATCTTCTTCCACTGGCTGCCCTCACACGTGCGCTTAGCAGAGAAGGGGGATACACGTGCCAAAGCTGCCCACCTTCCTTGCGTCCCGCTGACCGAGGCATTGGCGGCGAAGGACTATTCCAGGGTCACGTCCAGTGCCTCCTCGTCTGGATTCACCCTGACCCAATGGTGGCAAGTGGGCGAGGCCCTAAGATACTTCGCGAGAAGGGCCTCACCAGGAGGGGCAAGGCCACCCTCCTGTGACTGCGGACTGGCTGCATTTCGGCAGCAACCTGCAGACACGCCATGGGCCTCTGCGCCTCTCCAGCCTGCAGCTGCTGTGTGGATCCTGAGACTCTCGAACAACCTCCTCTGTGCCTGTCCCGAACTGGCACAGGAACGTTCGCAGGTCGGTACAGCTTCCCGGAGGCAGGGGATTCCATCCACAACACTCCACCACTTCTCGTCTCGGCACCATCTACCAGCGCTGTAGAGTGGTGGAATTCCTAGACAAGACTGGTGTCGCTGCCTGCCGCTGACCCCCCCCCGGGTGGCCCTCCCGCCCCAGCCCTTACCGCCGGCTTACTTCGGCCGAGGTGAACGATCCTCGACATCTTTCATAATCTGCCTCTCCTTCTCCATTTCCCATTATTCCCTCACCAAGACGCTGCACCGTCCTCCCACTTTGGGCTGCAGAAATGAGCGTCTCTTTCTCTTTCAGAATCACTACCACAGCTACCACCACCAGCTTTCTTGTGCACTAGAAACGACCATGAAGCACTACAGGCCGGCATAGGCACTATACTGAGAGGCATCACCTTAAAGGGCCCATGACAGCCATTCTTTTTTCTTGGAGACTTTTATGTTCTGATGAGTAGAACAGTGTCTTGTAATCACGGCATGGGGTGGCAAATTCTCCAGCGTGAAGTCGAATTAGTCACAGCATCGTTTATTTTGTTCAGTTTTAATGAAGCTTCGGAACGCGCGCCAAACACTGCAAGAAACTAGCGTCGCGGGGTTAGCGCGGCGGCTGTCGGAAGTGAGCGCAGGCACTGATCATGTGAGCTCAAGATTCGGTGACGTTGCGGAGAGCGCGAGCGCCAGACCAGTTGCTGAATTCGTCTGCTCGCCGCACTCGCTTTGCACCACAACGTGTAGAATGTACGCTTGAGCCACCAACACGGAGAGGAAGCAGAAAAATACGGCTTTTGGCGTGGCCTCCGCGATCGGCAGCGGCAGCTAATTTCGGAGGCCACGCTCGGAAGCCATAGCGCGGCGCGCCCGTGTCTCCCCGTGACGTCACGATATCAACTTACAAAAGTGAAACGTCACAGATGGCCGACTAACCGCGTCATGCTAGTGGCGATGTCGCGAGGTGCTGCAAGCTCGGATGAGCATTCCCGCTTACTTTGAAACCATATTAAAATTACTTAGAGGCGACGTTCGCCGCTAACACTCGATCAAGGTTGCCTTCGTATGCAGGAAAACCGATTAACGCAAGCATCTCGAGTTTGAAATTTGGGTGTCATGGGACCTTTAAGATGGAGACATCATTCTGGCAGCTCGACAAAGCAGTTATCGTCACTTTTTGAGCGGCCGCCTCTTCTGTTTGGTGTACCTTCTCTTAATATTGCTCATTGAAAAGCTTGATGTCCGTAGATTTCAACTATTTACATTATAAATAAATACAGAGGGACTGTTTAGAGAAGGGTGGCCGGGAATCAGAGCCAATAACACGGTTTTCGCTGACAGTGTTCCATTGCGACGATTTTTGAGAAATCTACCAGCTCTGAAAAAATGTTCTTTGCAAAGTGCCTTTAAAGCATAGTCATCTAGTAATACAGCAAGAAGGTTGTCTTGCGTCCTTGCTTTACCCTTCATTGGCTATCAAAACTAGCCAATTGAAGCATTTTTGCTGCAAATTGTCCGGAGGCTTCTCCCTAGACCAAGTTAATTTTTGGAGCGAATATAGAAGACAACATTTTGAGTCTGACTGCTCAGTTTTATTACTGCATGAGCAATAAGCTTTTGTTATAGTGGTCTAAATTAAGCTCGTCCTAGTTTTACGTACATTGTCCTATTTTTACGTACTTCACCGGAAAGCCATTAAACCTCTTGGTGTGAGCTCCCGTAAGAAGAAAGTAGGATAATGAACCTAGTAAGTCGAGAAACGGTCTTTAAATAAAAAGCGCATAAATATCAAGCGAAGCATTGAAATTTTTCTAATTTGTTGGGCTCAAAATATCAACGAAGTAGCCATTAATTCGCAAACACTTTTGAAAACAGAGCAGGTATAAGGTTAAAGCTACGTCTATGGTATGCTATCATGCGCCCAGATATGAATCACAGCAAGAAACTGCTGGAATGCCTAAAAAATTCTATAAATTTTACAATTACCAGAAAAATTTTCAGCTAGCGCCACCTACAGAAAACAAACGAAAGCGTCGCATCAACAAGTTCTCAGTTCCGCCGAGTGTGATGCTCATGGCTATTTTGCCTTAAAGAGCAAAGATTTACGACTCTTCAACTAGACGTTTACGCATACGAGGAGCTAAAATCCCTGTAGTACCGCTTTGCCAATTAGTGGTAGCCACAGGCCATCCTCTGTCGTCCTCCTCCCCTCTATTTTATCGTCTCCTACAGCTCCCTCCGTCATTCTGTTCCTAACCTGACTGGTTCTGCGACCCTTTCAGGGCACCCATGACAAAGGCTCGTAATTAAGCCCAAGGTCTTGAGTTCTTTTGTACATTTCTGGTGACTGCATAACCGGAGACAAGAATGGGACCCGAAAATGCAGGTATTCTCGTGCTTGGCAGCCCCAACAATAAGCCAGGTGGCAATTTGGCACTTCTTGAGAACTTCAGAAGAAAGTGACTGTAGGAGCCGAGAACCTCTGTACAAGAGGCGGACGCCTCCTGTACAGAGGTTCCCTGTACAGATCAGTCGCTTTCACTACATTGCGAAGCGGTTATACAGGACATCTAGGATGAGCGCCCTTCCCTCCCCGGAATCGAAAAAAATGAAAAAGAAATGCAAAAGGGCCCGGACTTCATCCTCGTCACTCACTGGTGGCATGGAGAGGGCAGAGAACAAAAGGAGCAACCCTGAAAAGACTCCCAACCTGGAGCTGCCTTAGAAGCACAGCTGCTTTGTTGACAAAGCAGCGCTCAAGCCTGATCTTGAAGGTCTTTTCATCAGTTTCAGGAAAAGGCAGTTCGTGCCAAGCTTTCAGATGCAGCGACAAAGGATTTCTTCCCAGCGCGCATGGTGGAGGATGGAATGCATCAGCTTTATGCAGGGATCGGACGTTGTGTCCTGAGAACTGCGTAACTTGTAACGCCAGACTTGTAACTGTATAACTTGCGACGCCAAAGCTTCTACGTCCGCCTACTCCGATCCTTTATTTTCTCTCTCTCTCTTCCACAAGAATTTCCCATTCCCATCCTTCATTTCACAGTCAAGGGGATGGTAACCAAATCCCACATGGACACTCTGAAGGCACGGATTTGTTGCCCTGAAGAGCTGCAGCGTCATTCTTTCCTCAAAATTTTTTAGTGAGCTTACTTTGAATTCTGGTGAGTCCTGCTTTTTTTTCGTAACTGACATTTCGAGAAGGGAAATATTCACAGGCCTATTGTACGCAAGCAAAAAGGTTTGTCTCAAGTGAGCACAATGAGCAATTCGTGTTTTATATAATGTGGGTGTGGAGTCAAACCACTCACGGGATCAGCGCATTTCACAGGTGGAACACCGGCCTTCCGAGTGAAGCGATCTCTTCCCTCTCACATTTGTCCTGTACATCAAGGGAGCTAAGAAGAGGTCGCATCTTCCTGAGGTGAGACATTGGAAGAAATAAGCGCTTTCTGACGCATCTTTCATGGGGTTAATAAAAACTCTAGACACCTAACCGAATATTGCTACAGACATGAATTTAATTGTCTATATAAGCCCATATATTAGAAATATTCCATGCGCACACATGCGCATGTTCATCTTGCTACTGTGTGACAATTCAGTCACAATGCCTTCTTTTTGTTCCTGCATTGAAGAGCAGAGATTGCAGTGACAAGCAAGCAGTACTATTTTGGCCGCATTGCTGCTTTGCGTTTTCTAGTCGCCTTCTTCGCGAATTACGCTAGACAAATGGCCATGCCTCGAGGCTTTGTAGCTGGCATTCTTAAGGTACCTGTTCCAGAACAACAACGAATGACTCCTCAGGCGCTCAGGTATCCTACTTTACAGGTTTACTCAACACACTACATTTTATAGAGAGGTTGCAGGTGTTATAAAAAGGCGCCGGCTCTGCAGGATTGGAGGCGAGCTTAGCCAAGCTGAGTGCTCATGGGCAGAGACCGTCATAACGGTGACCCTCAAACCTGAATGAAAAATGACAGATTCCGAGAACCGAAGAGCACAAAAAAAAACGCTAAGCACACGCAGACGCAGACACCTCAAGGGCATGTACATCCCCGCTGTGAGAGCGTGACTAACAACAGTATTTCATTGATTTCTGGGGTTTTACCACCCAAAACCAGCTGTGGTTTCGTATTTTTCAATCACCTGGATTTCTTTAACGTCCACTGACATCGTACAGCAAATAGACCTAGTCATTTCGCCACCATCGAAATGCAGCCACAGCGGTCGCGATCCGATCTAAGAACAGGTATTACTCGCTGACTGGGGGAACACAAATTACCGAATACAAGAAGCCAGGAGAGAAGCCACAGCATTCTATTTCGCCCCCCCCCCCTTCCCTTCTCTTTTCGTGTCCTCTTTCTCGCGCACTGTCACCAGCTTGTATGAACGTTTGCAGACCTGCGTCTCCTCCTCACCCACAGCCGTTTCGGAGTTTTTTCCGTTTCCCGCTGCCCTTAGCTGCCTCATTGAGTGGCGTCTCCTGGTGGCAAAGTTTAAACTAGTTCAATATGGCGGCTGCGTAACCGCCACCTTAATCTGTTTAAAAACAAATATATTGCTGATAATCGTTTGCTCTATCATAATGAATAACGGATAATAATAGGAACAACGGATCACGGATAATAAACCTGGAACGTAAGGAAATAGTTGGCCCCTCTGGGGTGCCGCCGTATGGCAACAAGGCTGCAGCATGGCCTGTTATTCAATCGCCTTCGAGAGGGCCCAAGCTTCGGCCGCCGTGGCGGCGACAGACATGGTCGCAGCTGCAGAATGAGTGACTTTGACAGTATCTATCTATATATCTATCTATCTTTCTATCTATCTATCTATCTATCTATCTATCTATCTATCTATCTATCTATCTATCTATCTATCTATCTATGTGCCGCCTGGGTCTCGGTAGTCTCCTGGTCGTCTCGTTCCCCTCTTACACCCCAATATTGGAGAGATAGAGTAGGATGAACATGAATGACTCATCTTGAATGGCATGAATGACTAATCTGGGGGATCTTCATATCAGTAATGTCATATACTCGTCATCTACGTCACGATTGCCGACATTGCAATTATGTGCGGCTCATACCAGTAGTGCTCGACCTGCAGGTGGGCACTATTGATGTTTGAATGTTGTAGATGTTATGTCAACGAACGACCAACTAAAATAGATATAAAAACTCTGGGGCTGCTTAAATAGATATATGAAATGCCGTGATTGCGGGAACCTAACCCGCAACCTTGGGCGGTGCACCAAGTTTTCTGCATCTCACTCCGCTGCACTGCCTCCAAGATTGGCGAATATTTCTCTGCTCAGGCTTGAGAAAGAATGGTTGCCCCAAAGGTTGCTCCCTTCTTGTCAAAGAGCTCTGCTCTTAAGACAAGAACGGAACAACATGTATTTATATATTTATTTATTCATTTATTTATTTATTTATTTAACAATACTGCCGATCTCACAGGAGATCGTATGAGGGACGGCACACATATGAATTCAAAAGGAGCACCATGATATTCATACACCATGTTTCCTGCAACTCACTCCGCTGCACTGCCTCCAGGACCGGGCAATATTTCTCTGCTCAGGCTTGAGAAAGAATGGTTGCCCCAAAGAGCCCTTCTTGTCAAAGAGCTCCGCTCTTATGAGACGAAGGTAGCACTGTTTATACTAGTTTGAGAATGAAATTAGACGCCACAGGCAAACAGACACACATGTACCCTACAAAGCCTTTGGGTGTTATAAAACAAGAGCCTTCGAGGTGCTAAGCAAGCATGCTACCACTAGGCTACGGCTGCTTCGCCCACTCTATGGCGCTTGCGCAATGTGAATTGCGCGTGTAATCTTAATAAGCGCTATAATATCAATACACTTGTTCTACTACTATTCCTCTGCTTTTGCGCTAGTTTAGTTGTTCCCATAAGATTACTTCAAAGATTACTTCAACGAACGATGCTCATGAGAGCGCATCAACGCACCCTACAGTGCATTTTTTAGAAGATGGAGACGTGTGCGCTTTACACAAACGTGACTTCTAACGTTAAATTTTACCACGAAGTACTATTGAGTTATCACGGTGGTGGCAGATTACATGGTTAATTCAAGTTAAGACTAGGCAGTCCTATTGCTGCCTACTTCGCATGACACCGACTCCCCCAGAAACCGTGGTATCTGCAGGATTTCTTTATCTCAGTAGATCACGAAGACACTGCCACGAAACAATATATATTCTAGTTTTGAGGTCATTGATTCCAATTATATTATATGTAAAAAATTTCAGAAAATGTCTCAAGACCCCTCTAAAGCTTCCATTCGAACAAGGCGTAATGGTTTCGCTCGCTGACGAACGCGCCGCGGTTTTGAGGACTGAGCTAGCAGATATTGATGAGTAATGCAAAGAAATGGGAAACTGAAAAACTGGGGGACGCCTAAGCGTCGCCTTGAAGGGTTGAACGCGATAGCGAAATTCCGGCCCCTAGTGTGCACTTCAACCTCTCAGCGCATAGTTATTATTGTGTCTTGTTACACAGACACACACACGAACACACACGAGCGTGACGCATCTAGAGTAAGGGTAGAGGTTTTCGATCTATTTAACAGCACATTTGTATCAACTTCATGAAAATATTGTACAGTGATGTAGCCACACGGCCCTGTATTATGAACTGCGCGTTAGGCGTGAGACTACTAAAGCTTTTGACACTATTAATCACGCCATTCTTTTTTATGAACTCGCATCTTACGGCATTACAGGTCCAGCCCTGAGCATTATAAAGAGTTATTTAAAAAACAGGTCGCAAGTTGTCCATACCGACGGTGGCGTTTCCAGTCCCAAGATTACTAACCAACGAGTTCCTGAAGGGTCTATTTTAGGCCCTCTGCTTTTTCGATTATTCATCAATGATTTGCCCCTAACGCTTCGCCATTCTGACTGCTTGTTATATGCGGACCATACAACCATATATTCATCTCATAAGAGCATCGCCGTACTGCTAGAAAAGCTAACCGTTGACTTAAAAAATCTCAGTGATTGGTGCTCTAGTAACTTCCTGCACGTTAACCCAAGTAACACTACATTTGTTATGTTTCATTCTCCACTATTAAAAGTGGCGCCCGCGGTGCTCATGATAGGGGACTGTGAAATAGCGGCTACTAACAGCGCCAGGTTTCTGGGTGTGACATTAGATGAGCACCTCAAATATAATCTTCACATCCATTCATGAATGCATGAAGTTTCTTTTGGCATACAAATTGTCATTAAATCACGTAATATTTTCAAAAACACATTATTCGTTCGCTGTATCACTCCTACATTCATAGCCATCTGTCTTAGTGCATATCATCCTGGGCTAACACTTACTGCTGTCACCTAGATTCCCTTGAACGCCTTCAAAACCAAGCTGTAGGATTAATGACCTTCAGTACTGTATTTACACCTTATAAAGCGCTATACCTACATTTAAATATTCTACCACTAACAGAACTATTTCAACAAAGACTATAATTGTTCATCTTTAAGAATAAGCAATGTCGCACCTCCATCCCGGCTTGCTCAAACGAATTTCTTAGAAATACTAACATTACTAGGTTCTCTGGAAATGACAACCTACTTTTTCCCCGCGTTCGAACAAATTACGGAAAACTAACAGCTCTCTTTTCAGGCATAACCTTCTGGAGTTCAATACTATACGAAATTAAATCATCGTCATCTGTACTATATTCCAAAGCTTACTTAAGAAACACTGTCTCAACAAATTATGTAAGCAGTTACACTAATTAGTAATCTATTTCTCAACATAACTTTCTTTCCGTTCCTTGCTTTGAATATTTTACGTTACTGTTTCTACACGAATAAACGTTTCGTAGACACAATTTGCATATTGCTTTGTATCCATGTTTTGTGTATTACTTTCACATTCAATCTTATTGTATTACGTTTGCGCTGAATCTTATTCTGTTTTCACTTTGTTCTGGCGGGTTAATGACGCCTACATCATGAAGGTTTCTCACTCGAACTTTCTTTTTTTGTCAGTTTCTACAAACTATTGTATAATCATAGATTTACATACCATGCCTGTTCTTTATCTGCTTGTACCTTTCAGTTTTCATTCATTTTTGCTCTCATTCTTTTTAATCTTGCGTTCTGCCTAGCTTTTTTGTAAGTTTTATAAATGTATTATTCTTTTCTCATGCTGCACTTTATACTTAACATACATGTGTTTTAGTATTAGGAGGTCTCCTGTCAGTTCTCGTAACTATGGGACCTCCGAATGTAATACATATCGCTAACAATGTTGCACTGTATTGAAAGAAATGAATTGACTTTGACCTTTGACGACAAATTGGGAAAGGTGCAGTAGAACTAATTTGTTCAGAAGAGTGAAGGATGGAGGGCTGGGATTAGCACACCTTTTCATCAGACAGATTATTCAAAGGTTCTTTTTTCTTGAAACAGATGATCCTTTCCTGCGCACTGTGTGCCAGTTGAGGTTGATGCGAGCTTTGCCTGAATATGTGGTTGGTACTGAACACATTTGTCGGTTCTTAAAGAGGTAATTTTAAGCGTTCGGTTTTTGTCTGTTGGATTTTCTAGCGAATACCTTTTCTCCGTGAAGCGTAAAAAGCTGTACAAAGATGTATGTGATTCAGTATTCCTAGTCCCCTTGTATAGAGCCATTTACAGTGGAGGCCAAGAACAGGACGTCCTTAAGCGGGTGAAAAGAATGGAAGTAGCGGCTACTGCTAAGTCATTCTTTATTAAACTTTATACAGGGACCTTATCAGTGAAGGCATTTCTAGAAGGTCGTGGTTTATTCACACCTTGGGGTTCAGATTGTCTTACATGTAAAAAGCCAGAAACCATCGACCACGTGTTTTTACATTGCTAGGAGGGCGTATATTTTTGGGAGGTCCTTCAAGGAACTTTATAAAAAGATTTATCTCTAGATTCATGTGGGAGCAGATTACTTCCAGTTGGTGATGAAGAAGGCCTGCCGCTCGATTTAATTATGTGAACGGGCCTCCATTGCCTATGGCGAGCTCGCATGGTAGGGTTTTATTGTGAGCCTGATGCAAGGGCCGCGCGACTATATTTTCGAGAATGTAGGTTAAAATTTGTTGAATATCAGAAAACGGAAGGAATGCCAACCTGAGTGGATGTCGAGGGTCGTAGCCTTGACAACGCTCGAGGAATTCTAGATGATGTTTGTCAAGTTGCACTGTCTATTTGTTGCATAGATCTACCGAAGTATGCCCTTGTAGCGGGTATGTACAAAGAGGGAATAAAGGAAGAAAAAAAAACATCGTGCCTTTGTGGTACAACACCTGCTTGCCACGTAAACAGCCCCAGTTCGATCCTCAATGGGACCGAAAATTTTTATTATTTATTTTATTTGCGTCTTTCTCGATTTGTCGGTCACGGACGATTTTTTGCTCACAATCGACGCCCTCACCGACGGCGGAATTTCTGTGAAACGAGCTCTCTAAGGCTATCGCGCTAAATTAATTTTTCACTGTATTCCTAGTATGCCGTTAGGATAATGAAATGTGATCCGAGAACCCATAGAATGCAGGCCGGCCGTGTTAGTTGCTCATACACCAGTAAATCATTGTACACGTATACACATAAGTGGCAAACGTTAAGAAACAACTTACAAGGCACTCCATCCCGGGAGATAATGCGTGGTATAATATATCTTTTCCTGTGCAGACATATTTGTAACCTACATGTTTCTGTTGGAGAAAAAGATTATTATAGTGTTAAAAGATGCCAAGATTTTGGTGCCTTTGGTTCGGAGACCATTCCAAGCATTCAGAAATGATTGAAGCGCAAGAAGGAGATGTTCGATGACGAAAGACAAATAAATGGTAGGGCAAATGGGGTTGCAGTAACCCCAAGGTGGAGCACAGTCATATGTGATGACACCGGACCAGGACGAATTTTTCGCCAATTAGGTTTCATTTCTAAGAAATTTGTATGAATTCACTTGTTGCTTGGTGGTACAAACTGGTGGATGCTAATTTTCCCTTTCAGAAAGGAAGAATGCTGTTCTACACACGTACAAAAACGAAACGATGGTCCAGACACTACGCTTCTTTCCTGCAAAATAGTTTTAGAGAAGCACATGTTTTTAAAATGTTCTACATCCCTCAGTGAATATACGCCCGCGCTCCCCACTTCGTATTCTATTTGGACTAAACATCGTGTAGCGCACACGCTTCCTAATGGGAAGAGCGCGGCAGATGCGGTTCGCTGCACCAGCTCGCAATCAACGTGAAACTTGACCGTTTATCGCGATGGGCTCAGCAATGGATCATCACGATCGTGTTCATGATTATGATCGTCATCATCAGCAGCAGGAATGAATACTAAGAATGTCACTTTGCACTTTGCTGTAAAAATTCGTGCGCCAAGCGACATTATTTAAGGCGTGTATGATGTAAAGGCACAATGCGCTCCGCTACATTTCCTCACTGATGTGACCTGCCCCGCCACGGTGGTCTAGTGGCTATGGTACTCGGCTGCGGATCCGAGGGTCGCGGGATCGAATCCCGGCTGCGGCGGCTGCATTTCGATGGAGGCGAAATGTTGAGGCCCGTGTACTGTGCGATGTCAGTGCACGTTAAAGAACCCCAGGTGGTCGAAATTTCCGGAGCCCTCCACTACGGCGTCTCTCATAATCAGAGCTGGTTTTGGGACGTTAAACCCCACATAACAACAACAACAACTGATGTGACCTCGGCTCTATCAGACGGGTAATGCGTGTCTTCTACAATCAAAAATGACCTTCTGGCTAGGTTACAGTTGTTTGCACCCAGCATCATCACACTTTGGGACGAATTATGAGAAAAATCAATTACGAATGCAGGCTTTCTTTGAAGGTATCTTCCGAAGTACTATTTCAGGACTAGTTAACTGTTGCCTTTTTAAAAAGGAAAAGTCATCGCTCGTGTAGCAGTAAACAGGTTACCATAGAAAACAGGTGAGTCGAGTTAGCCATGCTCTTATCTGGACTTTCTGTTTTGAACTGTTGCATCGAGTCAAACTAAATATTTAGGTAAATAGCAAAAAACTCTGATCTTCAAACCTATATGACACTATTCAGTTATGCGATTTGACGTTAGACCACTATCACCTATGCTCAAAGCTTTCAGTAAGCTGCCATGGGAAAACATCAACTACTCCGCTATTCTCGATTGCTTCAAGGCCAGCGATATGTGTAGCACAGACACCATGTGAGATAGCTAGGCCGATTCCTGCTGCTCAGAAACGAGATTCATATGAGTATTTGCTGAGGCTAGTAAAACTTTGCAAGTATAATGGCATTCTGGTGAAAAGAGAGTGAGCAGTTAACTTTCCTGGATTAAACGGAATGTTGCCAAACTTTATCAAAGCAATCAAATGCAGAGCTTAATGCCTGTTTTCAAGAAGACGAAGAACAACCTTGCAGTTTCACTGAGTGCTCTATTTCTCACGATCCTCTACTTTCCTCCCTTTAATCTTTTCTCAAGCCTCTTCTACTTTACACCCTCTACTACATCAGTGAAATTGTCCCAAGCTCCAAACATCAGTTTTTCGAAGTGCGAAAATGAATACTTCTTTCAAGTTTAGTGATGATATCAGAAGCTTTCAACTCGTACCAGCGATCTACTTGCTGGATCGATAACCATGTAGCTCCAGAGTTCAGTTTCAATGCACAAACAAATGAATTATAGTGATTAGTCCTCATGGTGCCGTAAACCAAAGTTGAAACTTGATACGAAATGAGTTCGACAATTCCTAAGCATATTCTTACGAGATGAGAACGCGAAAGCGTTGCTTTTGGCTAGATTGTTGTTGCGGAGGGGTGGTGCAAACTGGTGTTGTCGAGTTGTGTTATAAAGAATGAGGCATTGTGGGAGGGCGGATTGTGTTTATTTAGATGATTTGATGCCATCTAAGCGTTGTCGACACTTCGCATGTCCTCTTGTGTTTTGTCGTCCAGGCAGTGCACGCAGATATCCCCGAGCCAGGTCTCGGGCATGTCGAAGTAGTACCACCGCCACGGCGTCGTGGGAGGTGTCATTAGACAGTGACCGGTGCCGTCACCCTCTTAGCATTCTGGTGACGGCGTACTTGGGCCAGTGTACTAGAGACTACCATGGCCTTGTGATGCGAGTAGTAGGTGGATACATACATAACATCTCGCACATTGTATGGGTTGCTGGTGAATTTGAGATCGATGGACGTACATCTCGACGTCGCGTTGGCCTCAGTGGGTGTCTCCAATTCGAGATTGAACTCAGCGCGCATGGCAGTGAGGAACGATGGGCTAGGGGGCGCGTTCGCGCGCCAAGTGCTGCTACGGCGGCGCGACGCAGTTGGGAGAGCGCTTTCGCCAACCCAGCGAAGAAACGAGGCGACGCGGACGCACGTAGCTGTAGGTAGCTGCAGCGGAGCGCAGCGCGAGCAGATGCCGCTGCCGCGAGTGTTGGCGAGTGTTGGCTTTTGCGGACGCTTTTTGCGGACGGCCGCTGGGCGCGCACTGTCCCCAACGTAGCCAAGAAACGCTTTCGCGTTAAAATGTATCTCTTTTGACGGCATACGAAATTCTTTTCATGTGACATACTCCCTATGAGTCGCTCAGTATGCTACATTAATTTTTCGGGAAACCTTACTCTCGGGACACGCCGTTTTCATGGACAACGGCGAAAGTTCTCATTGTGCACAAATCGGGAGATAACAACTTGAGTCTGATTACAGCCCAATAATTCTTACACCGTAATCATGCAAGATGTACTCGAAGCTGGGTTAGTTTGTGCGTAACGTTTACGAGTATTGAGTTGACCCCGAAGGAAGAAGCAGAAAGGAAACACACCCACAAAGACGAGCCCGGACCTAAAACTGCTTGCTTAATCGATTCGCCAAACCCAGCTTCAGCGGAAGCGGTACGTATAGGCTATTGTGCATCAATTATCCCTTGTTTGTTGAACAATTCACTTTTTGCACTTGACGAGAATCTGGAACGCATTTAAACTTTTGAAATTTCCCTGATTATATCTAGACAGGATGATGATTTTTAACAATTCTAACAACCTACTGCAGTTTTTAGACCGGAAACTAACTTTTTACGAATGTAATGTGTCTCATATATTCCCTATGTGCAAAAACGTATTTACCCTATTGATCGGCTCATTCCAGGAGAATGAATGGAGTCACTGCAATGGTGCCACTGAAGCGCGCACTATCTGCGGTTGCGTCTTTAACAACGGCTGCGATGTCAACAAAGGCTGAGATGTGAGGTCTTCTTCCTCCTTGTCGGCAGTGGCGCCCCTGGTGGCGTTTTCCCGCTGATCGTGACACACATGAAGAGCATATCATTATAGTGGTCTCTAGATGAATCATTCAATCAATGTACTTTGATTTCCTATTATCCAAATGTTTGCATGTGCGGAGTGAAAGAGACAACCAGGAGAGAACCAAGACGCAGACACCTGTATATATTATTGTCGCCACGGATTACCTCACCAGATACGCCGAGACAGGTGCTCTTAGACGGGGAACAGCGGACGAGGCGGCACGATTTTTTCTGGAGGCCATCGTTTTAAGGCATGGCGCTCCCACCGTAGTCATCACGGACAGAGGCACACCGTTCATGGCGAAGTTTTTGGACAACGTTCTACGGCTGAGTGGCACAGCCCATCGGAAGACAACAGCTTATCACCCACAGACAAACGGGCTGACGGAACGACTCAACCGAACACGGGCTGACATGATAAGCATGTACGTAGACGCAGATCACAAGAACTGGGACGACATTTTACCTTATGTAACTTTCGCGTACAACACGGCTCGTCAAGAAACCACTCGCAAGACACCTTTCAGTCTCGTTTACGGTCGTGAGGTTACGACAACGTTAGACGCAATGCTGCCCCATGAACTTAATGACAACGAGACGAGTGCGGAAGAAATCACCCAACGAGCCGAAGCAGCTAGGCAGCTTGCGCGCCTGCGCATCCACGAGCAACAGGACTGTGACGCCAGACGCTATAATCTTCGTCATAGGCCCGTAACATACAACGTCGGCGACAGAGTCTGGGTCTGGATACCTATTCGTCGGCGTGGGCTCTCTGAAAAACTCCTGCGCAGATACTTCGGGCCTTATGTGGTTCTCCGACGCATCAGTGACGTCAACTACGAAGTGCTTCCCGACAGCCCAGACTGTTCACACCGCCGACGGAACTTGCCCGAAGTAGTTCACGTGCTTCGTATGAAGCCGTACTGTGAAGATTGACAAATCTACACAGTCGTTCTTTTGTCGTGGTTGGGTGAACTTCTATCATCGGGACGATGATTGTTTTTAAAAGGGGGAGCAATTGGAACGACTATACTGCCGCGGGTATGTGCCAACGCCGACAAAGTTGAAGTTGCACGCGCTTTCGAGCTGATCGTGGCGACGAAGAGGACGTTCGGTTCTTTCTCTCGGACGAGCATAAAGTGTTTTTACTTGTGCTGCTCCTGTTCATCGTTGTGCCTTGTGCCTCGTCGATTACGCGTCGTTACAATATATATATATATATATATAGATAGATAGATAGATAGATAGATAGATAGATAGATAGATAGATAGATAGATAGATAGATAGATAGATAGATAGATAGATACGGTGTATGTTGCTAAAGTTTGCCAAGAAATGCTTCGCATTGAAAACACGGTGCACACGTGCAGGTGGAGATAAGCGATTGTCCGTTTACTTGTGGAAAATACCCTCAGTTCTCCGCCCTAGGCAGGTGGTTGCTAGCCACAGGTGATGGAATGGTATATAACATTTACACATGTTGCGCAAAAATATGTCAGTTGATCATCGAAAACTTGAGAGAACTCTAAGTTAAACCAGGGAAGGACCTGCAGTTTATTGGAGCTTGCCACTGAAATGATGTCATAAACGCAGACAGGTATCCACAAAGGTCCCTTAATGATGGAAATGAAGCATTTACATGGCAGAGCTGGGCTGTATCGCAATAGCCTGTTACATGTACTTTCAGGTATCTGTTTGCTGTATCGACATACATTTTGAAATTATATTTGTATCTCGGTAGTGCAACTCATTCAGGCCGTATCGATTGCGCGATAACAGCACTTTGCATTTAAAATAGAGCGCGGACTTTGACTTTGGATGCCACCTTCCGCTACATGAAAACGTTACTCACCTGGCCAGCTTTTGTTTCTACGTACAACCCAATGCATTTGGCGAGAACCTCTCCTGCAAGTAGAAATAAATTGCTTTGGAGAAAAGGCTCATAACTGCAAGGTTTCTTTTGAGCCATATTGTTCAAGTAGCAGTCAGGTACATCAATTTCGCAGTGACTGTGGCCACGTTTAGGGAGGTATATTTTTATTAGAAAACCTGTTAACAAACATCGTTTTTAAAGGCAACAAATTATGAGAAAAGCAGTAAATAGCGAGCATTTCCTACCTTCTAATATCGGAAGTGTTTGGTATTCTTTAGCGAGTCTTAAAATTATAGGTACCTAGGACTTGCGCTTAATAGAGACGCATGTTTTAACGAATTCTCGGAAATCTCACCTTGCAGGCAGTGTGTCATGTAAAGGGAGTCTAAGTTCATCGGCTGAATTATTCTGATATGTTTCTGCTTCAGAGGACACTACCCAGAACAAACTATTCAAGGCACAAATATCGTCATCACGCAATGGATTACCTCCATGTACCTCCATGTACACGATGAGTTGGCCACACCCAAATTCTCCTTGTAGTCCGGGAAGTGAAGCTGTAAATTGTCAGTTCCGGACTCTATACATCTATAAGAGCGCGTTTTCCGTATTGCTTACTTCGACGTTCAATTACTGCCCTGTGCCCTGTGATTGCCGAAGAACATGGTGGCGCAGGGTCTGATTAGGTAGTCACAAATTATTGCAGACTGCAAAAAGCGACGTTAACCTGTCTTTTTAGCTTGTTTCAATGTGCTTCCTTCACATCACTGATCATTTATAAGCTGCCAACTGTTTCGCAGAGATGGTATACGTTTAAGGATGCTCCGTGTCCTTTGCACGCAGTGCTCATTCTTGTATTTTCAGTTTCAAACTTAAAAAGCTGGTGCACGGCCATAATTTTACTAAGACGGCGGTTGTCGCTGCTGAGAAGCGCGATATTTCTCATGCTTGCGAATACCGCTATGTCAACTCCACCGATTGTCATGCCCGAAGTAGTCAGCTAGGATCGTGCCCGAAGTAGGCAGCTAGGATTCATCGAAAGGGATATCAAATTAAGAACAGTTTGGGGAACCGAAAATAATAGTGGTCATTAACATATGCGCCTATGTTCACGAGTGGCGCTACGATGTTTCGCACTTTTCCGGGCAAGGCTGTACTTGAACGCTTGAATTTGCATAGTCTGCTATCCTGCTGTGCTTGATTCCCGTTTGACTGCATGGAGTGCTGGTTATTCTGTAAATTTCAAGGCACTTGCGGATGTGTATCCCGTAGATGCCTGTAACGTAAAAACAACAATCAACACCAGCAGGGGTGTCTACAACCGTAAACACTACGGGCATCAGGTGACGCGCGTCGCACACTTCCTGAGAAAACACTAATTTCGCTGTTGTTGTAAATGCTGTAATGATGAAGTGCGCCGTGCACAGCCCCTCAGCCGTATTGTCAGTGCATCGCAAGTGGGGCTCGGGCTCGAGGTTGTTACTGCCTAGGCTGGGAGGCTTACGCTGTTTCGTTTTGCGTCAGCGTCATCCGCTGCGTCCACAACCACGTCGCACTTCTTTATTATTGTGCAAACCTGCAGAGTGATTCCCGTTATCCTCGTGGTAGCTAAAATTGTGAGAGAAGAGACAAAAAAAAATGTTGTGGGACCCTTAAGATTCGCCTTAAGACTAACGCGTTGTTACCGTCGTAGAGAGCGTTTAGGAAAACTCTTCATCTAGTGTTTATAGTTTTCGCACCGATAAATGGCACAACAGCAGCCAGATACCTTCTTTTAAGCAGAAGTAACAGAATCGGGTACTTTTTTACGAGTCTGAGAGCAGATGTTTGACATGCTTAGTTACCGGAGACACACGCTCCTGCACACGCGCTGTCTGCCGTGGCAGCTCGGCTCCGTCGATGGCTCGCGCACCTTCGAAACGGGTTTGGTTTCGACGGTGTGCGGGAGCCTGGGTTAGAGACAAGTACGCTCTGGTGTATAGAATAGGACTTGTGTCGAGGCACCCTATAGGCGCCGTGGGCCATTTGCCTCTGCTACGCTGAAGCACCTCCGAGGTGTTCGTATCGCCAACAGCAAGTGGTGTATATTTGTTTGAAATGCTCGGTGTAAGGGGTCATAACAATGCTTGCTTTGTGTCCAATCGCGTAGCGCATCATGCGTCGGATCTACCGCGACTTTTCTCTTACGAAAACGGCGATTTTCTGCTTAGAGCCAACGACGCCGCTACGTAAAGTTCTGGGAAACGGAATTTCTTCGAAACGAGAAGGCTAACTAAGAGAGTTCAGCTGAAATACATGACAAAGCAGGAAATGAAACGGAAAATTTTATAAGTTACATTACGGGACAAGAAGAGAGTGGAGTGCGTTAGGGAACAAACGCGTGTTACGAATATATTAAAACATTCCACAAATCCCTAAGCATATTCTTATGAGGTGAGAATGCGAAAGCTTTTCTTTCGGTTAGATTTTTGATGCAGGGGGAGCGATGCAGCAAACTGGTTTTCTCGAGTTGTTTTATAAACAATGAGACAATGTGGGAGGCCGGATTCTGTTTATTTACATGATTTGATGTCATCAAAGTGGTGCCGACACTTCACATGTCCTCTTCTATTTCGTCGTCCAGGCAGTATATGCAGATATGCCCGAGGCAGGTCTCGCGCATTTTCAAGTAATATGACCATGCGGCGGAGGCGGGTACGCTCCGAATATTGCTAAAGGGACGCCACGCAGTTGGGCGCGCTTTCCCCAGCCCATCGATGAAACGCGACAAACGCGAGCGCATTTTAATTACCATTAATCTCATGATACTACAATAATGTAGATTTATTAATCAATGCATTGTCAGATGTCCTTGGGAATAGCAAGAATTGTTCACGATGTTATCTTTGACAACTTGGCTTCAAACATTCGATAGCTAGGCCTGATGGAACACACACTTCACTGCTGTTGCATAGGCCTAATAAACACACGTGGTTCGCATGAGGTTGCATTATTTTAACCGCACTTTGAAGAACAGCCTGAAAGATAGAGGACAAAAGTTGTTATTACATCACAATAAAATACTGATTTTCATTCAAGTAATTCTCAGAAACTCGTGCATTATGCCTAAAAATACGGTCCTTCAGATGTTTTACAATGTAGAGCTTGTTTACTGCGTACGACAGACTCGAAGACATTGCTATACGGTGGCAGATGCAAGAGACAGCTTAAGCAATGAGCAGTGTCAATTGAATGACATCAAATTACCTCATTCTTTTCCATCTTATTGAATTGGTGAAAGGGAAAATTAGCATCCACCCGTTTTGTAGCACAAGGTTACAAGGAAACCCATACGAATTTCTCAGAAATGAAAGCTTCCTAATTGCGAAAAATTCAACCTGGTCGGCGAAATTTGAGTACTTTACACAAGAACGACATTCTGTGAGCACTCTTACTACAAATTGATGTAGTCAGCTTGTGCAATCACGCTGGTTTTTCGTCCACCACGTTTCGCCTGCGCATTTCTTGATGCGGCCACTCTCCGTTGATAACAGAGTAACTATGCTTGACACGTAATGGTAACATCTTTACTGCTCACTTTTCCTGCCAGAGAATAATAAACTTGTTGTAACAAGAAAAATAAAGGAATTACGCACGAAAATTGTTGCTTGTGTTTTGTCAGCTCTGCAAATGAATACTTTAAATGAAAGCGGATAAGGTAATACTAGGCAGCAATCATTCGTCGCGGTAAGTTCCTCCCATAGGGTGTTGCTTCAAGGAAACTGCGTTTTAGAGCACGCGTTTCACGAACCCGTTTACGCGTGCTAAAATGATTGAGGGAACAATTGCCGATTGGGTCTCCTAAGGACCAGATTTAGTGTACGTTTATTCTGTTCGATAGCCTGTAGATGGACGTCAGAGGCACTGGCGGAATTCTGCCCGAAGCTAGGACATAAGTTCCTTTCATCGCGCCCAGAAGTCTCACTATACCGACTCCTGCAATGATTAGGCATTTAAGTCGTTCCGTGTGTTTGACACCACTTCTAGCCTCATGGGTACAACCGGTCTCCTTGCTGTAAAAAATGCGCCATGGGATGCTACCTTTCGAAACAGAGTTTTAAAAGACATCGTAGAGCTTTGTAAGCGAAATCAGCAGTACGGTATTCGTATTCCCGTTATAATGCTGCCGCAGCAGCATGAAATTAATTGGCGTATAAATGTAACGTCATATTTTCCAAACGACTGATCTCATTTTTAGAGAATACATAGGGGTTTATTTTGCGCTTTAGTGCAGTTAATCGTTTGTACTATAGTCTTTTGTGCAATTATTTCATGTACTCGATCTTTTTGTTTGCTGCTTATTTATTCGACATATGTATATCTTTATTTAGTTGTACTTTACCGAAGTGCCTTTATAACACGCTTGGGGACCCAAGCTAACCTGTGTCCTCACAGTGTTTGCACACTGATTGAAAGATAGAGAAAAAATTCGAAATTCAAATAAATAGTGAGCACCACACTCAAATAAAATTTAAGTTGAATCATGCCCTTTAACATACACATCGAAGCAAGCGCGCAAACCCGCTGTTCGTCATGGTCACTCGAGCGCAATCACTAATTATGCAATTATGCAACCACCATATCTAAAACATATTGTCTGTAGCATGCACTGTGGCGATCGGGCTCATTCGAAGCAAAGAGCCAAGAAATTGCCTCGGGAAATTTCGCTTCACATTTAGCCAAGCGTTGCAAGTAGGATCAAGGTCTTTGTATAAAGCGGAAGAGTACGCTATAATGAGTACCCTTAATGCGGTCTAACCAGGAACGTCGACAGCACCGTGGCTACTGGATGATGACTGATGGTACAATGTCATATTGGCACTCACGTTAATGGAAAGTATCGACGTCTATTTTGTCAAAGAAAAGTCTTTTTTATGGTGCTTTGATATGTTAACACAAGCGCTATTCATTGAAGTGTCCTATGGTATCGAGCGAAGGTATCGCAAAGGTTGAACTATTCCTACTGTGTGGAGCAAATACATATGTTGGTGCTACCATTCGGTATGCTTCTGCGTACCGAATGGGAGCACAAGTGTATTGCTGTGATAGCGATAATCAAAGATTTACAGCGCAAATCACTTTACACAAGAACGACCGTTAGAACTGCTTGTGCAATACGCTTATTTTCTATGTATATACCATGAGGGAACCGCCGCTGTAGCCCAATGGCAACGTGCTCCCTCGGCATCTTGAGGGGCCATGTTCAACAACCCCCTATCACGCACCTGCAACCTTGGTAGGTTGCATGTGTGGCTGGATCCTTCTTCGAATCGCATGCCACGCGAAACAGTGTCCCCTTTCTGTCTTAAGAACCGAGCTCTTTAGGCCGGTACTCTGGTGTTTGTGGGCCGATCCTTGAGGAAGTGCAACGTGTGGCGTGTAGTAAACTTCGGGTAACGTTGGAACTTTTACGTTTACGTTCTTACACCGCACACGCTACATAGGCTCTATCAAATTCAAGCACCCGTGCGGAATGCCCGAATACTGTGGAACGAGCACTACGGGTATCAGCCAGACATGATTGCATTTAGTTATTCGTAACTTGCATGACGAGTAAATGACGTTACTGGTGTAAGAGCAGTCATTCGTGTTTTCCATAGATTTATACCATACGTCCCAAATAATGGAGCATACCAGGTGAAAGAGAGGGCCAGGAGAGCACCAAAACATAGGCAGCTAGGTAGACATATAAGGTCAAGTAGCTTAAGTTCACCAAGAAATTCTTCGCACTTAAAACTGCATTTTTTTTGCTACATAAAACAACGGATGCTACCAGTGTTACTTGCGCATATGGTACCTTCCTTTTTGATGTGGTGAGCCTCCGAAATTTCCTTAGCAACAGTGGCACCACCCCTCTCCACAATGCGAATAGTAGTGATATGACGAATGACTCACAGACGCCAATTTTTTTAGATTGTGCGAAACTTACATCGAATAATATCGTCGAAGTAGCAGATAAAGAGATGGACCATTTAGAAGGAGAAAGCCGTTCATAGATTTGAACTTTGCTGGGGTGTTGATTTGGCGAAAAGCCTTAACATTAAACTAAAAGAGGACGTTTGGTGTGAAATGGACAGTTTCCATAGAGTGAAATGCAGGTGTATGAATACGAAGTGCCTGGCACAGTGAAGACAGTCAAGGGCGTGATCGATCGGAGGCAGCAGATAGACGTACTTGGATGTTATTTCCTATAAGATGCTATAGTCAAGGGAAAATCACCACGTGTCAACCTTCTATTTAATGAAGACTACAGATTACTCCAACGAACTTGAGAAAACTTCTATGACGCCTTTCGAGAGCATCTTATCGACAGCGTGTAGTATAGCCTCGCGTTCGTAATGGGACAACACGATATGGGCGCCGTATCATGGGACTAGTAACTCCGGTAAGTATTCGATAACTTGCAAGTGAAGTTTGTCCTATAAGGCGCCCGTCGAAATCAAAGATATCCGTATAGGACGTTACAAGTTGGGGGAGTTCCACAATTTGATATGTCAGGAGATCATAGGTAATTTCTTAGTAATTTCTTCAGGGTGCCACCTTGCTTGGTGGGTTGCGAGGAAGTTGGAACATGCTTTGAGAAGGCCTTCACCAAGCGAGGGCGGTGTGGCCAATGCTACACTTTGGGCGAAAAGTTCAGTGGTTTGACTGAACTTGAAGACCTGTAGTTGTACGTGATTGTCTACAACAGTCACGATTTTGTGAGGCCTGTCAATATTGCGGCGTAAGACTACTTTACCTATAGTGGAAACGTCGCGTAGTAGCTGTGAGGAACAGGTGATGCAGTTGTCAAGGCTACAGAAGTGCGCGTTAGGGTGGCAAACCAGCATAATCAAGAGATAAACGGCGTAACGGCGAGGCTCGAACCTCTGGCAAATTCGGGAAGCTCAAGTTGAACGACACCGCTTGCACAGTCATTAAAGGCGGCCAGGTTGGACTAGAAATCGAGTACACGAATGGCGTCGTTGGGGCATTGCTGAAGAACAGTAAAGCGAATAGATAGAGGGCGACCGGGGATTGTAATGATTTTGTGCCCCTGTATCGGCGTCAACGCCGTCAGGCAAACGCCAGCACCGATAAGGTTTCGTCGTGTCGGCCATTAGAGGAGTGGATTTGAGGTGGAAGTCGAAGAAGCAAGTTTGGACGGTGAGAGGAAAATGGACGACGCCCTACGGGCGTGCGGGACTCCTAACATCGGGGCGACGGGAGCGCCTGTTCACCAGAGGAGCGGCATCGCCTTTGTACGGCTGAAAAGGCTGGAAGTTCTGGAAGTTATCAATGACGTATGGCGGTGGAGGCTGGAAACGGCAGTATGTACAGCTGAAGAGGGTGGAAGTTCTGGAAGTTATCAATAACATATGGCTGGGGAGGCTGGAAACGGCAGTAGTTGCGGTGAGGCCTGGAGTATCGCACCGGGCTCTTAACGGCGAAACCCAACGGCTGTTGCAGTAGCGGCCAACGGAAATATGCAGCGCCAGTTGAAACAAATCGGCTGATCATTGCTGTCCTCCATACAGCCAGATTACGGTAATGATGTAAGAACTGATGTTCGCGAGGTGGCCGTCTTGAGCGAGTCGTGCCCTTGGGCGAAATTAAGTTGTCAGAGAATGGGCAACCATGCAGACATCGAAGCCAAAGTTGCCCCCACTAAGGGCTAGATAAGTGAAACTGCAGGCAAAATAGCCATCCATGCTGTTGCGAAGAGCAGGTGCGATAGCTTAGATTTCCTACCGGATGACTGTTGAAAGTTCAACGGCCGGCGGTGATTTCAGGCGAGCAATGCAACAGGAGATCAAAATGGGAGAATGTTGTAGAACACATATCTTATACATAAGGCTTGTATCGAAGATTGAACTTCCCAGCTGGATGTATTTGCTACTTGATGAACCTGTAAATGTGAAGAAATTTTAATGTTTCAAGTCAGCCAAGGCAGGTGATATATTTTAACTATATGCAATTCTGTAAGCTCTGGCATTGAGAAGTTCCAATAAAGAGGTCGTTAGAGCTTGCCGCACCTAGCATGGCGTCCCAGGTATTTGTGTGTTTTACACCATAGCTTCCTTCATCTTGGCGACGACGCCAACCGCACTAGTGAATATGGTGCTTCGAACCTCAAACCAAGGTGTGTCATCCACAAGGAAATGATTTCTCCGAAAAACGGAATGGTACATTGTCACGATTATCTGAATTAACTAGGAAGAAAGGGATAGAAAAAAATGGAGCAGTAGAAATAGTACAGATCTTGATGATTATACATATAAGGAAAAAGAAATAACTAAGAACAAGAGGCGCAAGGAAGAGGCATGTAAAAGCGAAAGATGATAAGATGCCAGTGATCGAGCGGGAAAAATTAAATATAGTAGGAATAAATAAGCGTGAAGGAGCTCGAGACACCGCGCGGTAGCTGAGAGTCAAACATGTCGCAAAGGTCAGGAGAGCCGTGGCGTGGCAGATGGAGGTCAGCTGGAGAGGCACCCGAGGTCTGGCGGCGGCCTCGCAGCAGCCCTATTGGTGGACGTATCGCGGCCGGTGCAGCGATGTCCTGCACGCCGTGAGGGCACCACCAAGGGCTACTCAAGCCTGCAGTGGTCCGTGCTGGCTTCGGAAAGTTGCAACAGGCGAGCTACGCAACAATCCCAGATGGCGCACCTCCGGCACGAGCACGTCGTGGACGATCACATTGACAATTTCATGTGCTGCCGCCAAAGGGCTGGTGGCACCACCTCTGGCTTGCTATGATCCGGCGGAAAGAATACTGCCTGGGATTGCAGTGGCACTGCCCCGTATACACCGCATTACCATACCTTGTTCCTTGAAGAAAAGAGAGGTGTTTCTATGCTGCCCCGATAGGAATTGTTTCCTTTAACTTTCAGTCCAATTATGTTGTTTTCCTTTCTCCGGGAAAACCGTGAGTGCGAACATGAGGCGTGGTCGCCATCGCCGTTCACATAGCGGAGTGTTTTTTCGCATGTTTCTGAGTTGTGACCATTTTATCTGCATTTCAGGCAATTTGTGGCGATCTCGGCTTATTCGGCAACTCTGCCCATACTTCTGGCAGCTGACGCGCCTTCGGGGATTCGGAAGGTACGCACGAACACAGAGCTTTGTGTAGTCTGTTACAAGGGCCAATGCTTTATAGAAAGCTCGCCGTTATCTAGTTTGATCTCATTTTCTTTGATATGGACTACATTGTCGACTTTCCATCCTTGTAAAACTTCAGCATTCCTCAAGCGAAATAGGTGATCGCCCGGTACTGCTCCGGGCACAGTGCTCGTTGAACAATGACCATATGTATCACTCGGAACTTCCGTAACGGGGATTCAGGCTAGACAATTCTTCATATTGGCCTTTGTTTCTCCCTTATTAAGATTTCCGCTTGCCATCTTTTTGGCCTTGTGCCCAAGGCAAATGGCATGTGCTAGGCAATTTATACAGGAAAGAAGGCAGTTTATTGACCGGCTTTTCGGGCGCGTGACAATGGACCAAATTGTAGCGCGGGAAAGTCTCTATGCTTGGTAAGAAAAGTAGGAGGCTCGCATTGGTTTTTACCGTTTCGAAGGAATCATCGTTTTATAAGGCATGATTTTGTCACAACATAGAGACTGTTTGGTATCGGTACAAACCGACAATAAGGTCAAAAGGCCAACAAGGGGTCCGAGACTAATAAGGGGTCGCTGCAAGACATACAATTTTACTTAGAGGGAGCCGTGCACCGCTACTATAATCCGATGCGAGACATCCCAAGTTTCATGAAACCCACAGATTGAGCCCTGGGGTCTCGAGAGTGGAAATAAATGATAGGGAGAGGAAAGCAAATATATTTAAAGTCCAAGTAATAGAGGATGTGAGGACAGAGACAGGAAAATTCGTCTGACGACTTCGCCCGGGTGGGTAACACTCGGGGCCAGTGCCGTCTATATGAAGTGCAAGACCAAAGTGGCGTGCTGCCTGCTCCAGGGGCCACGAAGGTTCAGCCATCCGGCAACAGCTCACCCTCCTCTTTCCCTTCTCCCAAAACAGGGCTAAGGGACGCAATGGCTATGTGCAGTGGGGGGCTGAACGACCTTCCCCGATTGAGTCGGCTCTCTCGTGTCCCCACAACCCAAACACCTTCAGAAGCAGACGCCTCTGCGCGGTTATGCGACACACAACAGACACATACATATGGGAGAGTAAATTAGGGGTTACGCTAGCTCCGTCCGTCAGATGAAAGGCGCCGGGAACCGATGATTTGTGGCGTGGGAAGTAAAGCTTATTGGATTTCGCTGACACCTGGCAAGGATAACGCGTGGCGGACTTTTTTTTAATAGAATTTGAACTTTATTCAGACAATCGATTGTCTGGGATGAGGGGGCTAAAGGCAGATGCAACTGCCTGACAAAGGCCCCCCTACCCATACACTGCTCGGGGGTGGAAAGCCGCGGTACATGTTCAAATACAGGTAACAAGACAAGGTCAAAACACAGGCATACAGGAGATCAAACACAATGAGTAAAATAGTTACTTTCGGTACACACTAATAATAATGCGTGACATGATAATGTTTATAAGAGCCCTGATGATGATCAATGTTACAAAACAGTATAAAACAAAATAAGAGGGAAAAAAATCAAGAGACGGCAAATGCACAATATAATGGGAATACTAGGAGCTAAACAAAAGGTAATCTTTAACTTTTTTCTGGAGGCTGTATGTCGAATAGTTGTCCTGAATCATATTGGCGATTTCTCGATTATTATTTAGAAAATGTGGCATTAAATAGGCGAGTGTCTGAGTACCATATTTAGTTCGGAACATAGGGGTTCTGAGTCGATTTTGACTCAGATGATATTGTGAATGGTCGGATAACGATGACGAGGACAGGATTTGGGGGTCATGCAAAATTTGCCTATGCGTGTATGCACAGCAAGTCTTAGTTGAAATAGTTGATCTATTCTGAGTATATTAAGCTTAGAAAAGGATGGCGCTGTGTGGTGATTTGGTTTAAGATTTTCGATACAACGCACAGGTCTTTTTTGTAAAATTAATAATCTTTCAAAATTTGTTTGAGTAGTGGTACCCCAGATTAGGAGACAGTATTGCAAATGAGAGTGAACAAGGGCCTAATATAACTGCAGTTTCAACCATTTAGGGACCAAGCAGCTAATATTATACAGTATTGAGATTGACCTGCGCATATTTGCGTGGATCTTGTTTACGTGAGGTGTCCAACTCATATTCTCTTCGAAAACAACACCTAGAAATTTATGACTAGGAATCCGTTCAATAGCGCAGTTTTCAAACATTATACGGACATTATGATCATCAGGCTTATTACGGCTTTTGAAAATAAAATATTTAGTTTTTTTATTTTAAGTTGAGGTTGGTTTAGATGCAACCAGTGTGACAGATCAGTCAGCCATCTATTAGCTACATCTTGAAGTTCAAGTAGATGTTTACCTGGAAAAAAAGTACTCGTGTCGTCTGCATAGAGAATTATGTCGGGGGTTCGCGGTATGTTCACAAGGTCGTTAATGTAAAGAATAAAGAATGAAGGCCCCAGGATGGAACCTTGCGGAACGCCATATTTTATTGGTTGAGATTCAGAACAGTAGCCGTTTAGACTAGTGAATTGTACCCTGTCAGACAAATAACTGCGTATCAAGCTTAATACGATACCTCTAATGGCGTAGTAAGGGAGCTTGTGAAACAAAATGCAATGCTTTATGGAATCAAACGCCTTTTTGAAGTCTAAAAATATTGCAAGAGTATATTGCTTATGATCAATTTTACTAATTAATTTTTCTTTAATATCCAAGAGTGCCATTTCGGTTGATTTCTTTTCACGGAAACCAAATTGTTGCCTTGCAAGCATTTGATGGTCAGCAAGAAACTTCATTAGCCGTGATTTTATTGTGTATTCTAAATCTTTGGAAAATAAAGGTAGCACAGAAATAGGCCGTTAGTTATTCAAGTCGTCGTGAGAGCCACCTTTGTGGATGACTACCACCTTAGCTATCTTCATGCCATCAGGAAACGTACCGGGGGCGAAAGCTTGATTGCAGATAATCTGCAGTGGGCCACACAGTAAATCGGCGACATGTTTCATTGGTTCTACCTTAATGTCATCGAAGTGAATTAGCGCCTGCTTGCAGGAATGCCTATGTAGCATTGGTAAACTTGCCCTATCAGGGTACGTTGTCATACATTGTGCAAACTGTGGAACTCAACCTCTGTTGAGCTTCGGCCGTAACATATCCGCCAATTGTGATGAGGCTATTAAAGGAATAATACGAGGAGCAGATATATTATACGAATAGGTGATTTCCTCCGCCCATCTGTGTCGTTACGCTTAAAAATGCGCTTGTTTTGGAGGGTGAACCGGAAGTGTGAGCTGAGGTTGCTACATCGACTTTCACTGTTTACCTCTGTCTTTGCGCATTGCCGGCTATACAGTAAGGCTGGGCTCTTTCACCTGCACAGTATGATTATGAAAAACCCACTGGGGCACCTTTCAACCGAATTCATTCACTGAGTTGTTAGTTAGTACGGGTCCCGTTTGTTTCTTCCGGCATCTTCCTCGCTTTTTGTGTTTTGTGTTGGTTCTGTCATAACAGATCGCCGATCTTTTGGGCAGTTTCCTTCAATCCGTACTTCATCATTAATCTAAGGAGGTTGCACGTTTTCGGAGCTACAGGCTACCTCTATATAATTAATAGTACTTCATTTTTTGGGGAGCAACAACGCCTATACCGCATATATCCATCTATATGTCTATCTATCTATCCATCTATCCGCCTACACCTCCATGATATTTTGGTCACCTTATATTCAAAGTAAACCGTATTAGTGCATGACGAACATGAATGATGAATTCAGATATTGATAACATGATACACCCGTCATCCACATGTCAAATAACAGAAATCCGAAATATTCCGTCCTTGTGGGAATCGATTTCATGCAAACTAGGCACCGAGGAAATGGTCTGTGCTAAACTCTTAGGCATTCAGCCAGCTTCTCCGAGTACCACCAATCTTGAGCAAAGTGGGTAGGCACACAAACAGCGAAAAGACATCCCAAGGTCGTAAACAGAACGCGGATGCCACATATTTCAACATCCTCAGGTCATTTTAAAATGCCCTTCACCGATCCTATCTGCATCCATTTGTCCGGCCTTTATCAGTTGCCCTTGCTGAGGAGATTTTTCGGAACTGGTGTCAGTATATTTTCAGGATCGTTTCAGTATGTCTGCAGCACGTGACCGCATTTGAGGAGGCCACCAGATCTTTGCCGTGGATTTACACTTATGAGCCCTCCGACCGAATTATGAGCGTACATGTCACATAATAACGTACAGCTGCTGTACACTGCCCGGAAATTAAAATATAACATGCACCATGCAAACGCGCCGAGAAAGCACATGTGCCACTGGGGGTAGTAGTCGAGGATTGTCGCGATGGCGACGACGATCCTCGAAAGCGAGCCAAACTGGAGATAAAGATTTGCTTGAGCCATAGCCTATACAGAGGAAGGGAAAATTTAAACCGTTCTTTGGGGACTCTCTCCACGGTGCATAGCACGGTCAGCGCTCCATGGTGAATCACCACGCCAAGCACCACATAACGCAGCTGGAACCTGGCCACAGTCATCGCTGAGGAAGAGACCGGACTGGCTTCGAAAGTGGGATCACCGCCGCTTGGTTCTTGGCTGGTCTTTCTTTTTATTTATCAATTCCGTCCCAACCATATAGACATCTCTCACATGTTTATCTTCATGCCAACTTCTAGTAGCAGGAAGAGCTACCGGCAAAACGGAAGAGGTATTGCTGGACATAATTCTACATGAGAAGTTTACATTTGCGCGACGTCTAAAGTATCTAAGAAACAAGTTCATTAAAGAAATGAACATCTTGAAGGCGACTCAGAGTGCACAAGGAAATGACAAAAACTGTCTTCAATTTACATAAGAGCCTAATAAAATCACATTTATATTACGGAGCCATTGTCCATCATACCGCAACCCTAAGCGCATTGAAGATGTGGGAACCTGCCGCGCGATCGATTACGCGTTCAGAATACGTTCCGCGGAAAGCCCCTATGTTGAATCAAACGAGTGAGCATTCCATCTGCAGGGAACGCACTTATACTTTGTGTAGTTCCTTAGAATTGTAACAATGCGCACTACAGCTACACAACTATAACTGACGTGCCGAGTGCCTAAATTTTTCAAAACCCCGTATGAGCGCTTCTCACTGACAGCAAGTTGTGTTGGTGATAAGCGCAAGTGAAGATGTCTCACTTTATGCAAAGCCTCCTCCAGTACAGTTGCCACCATAACTGTGGCAGGTGGTGTCTTTCGTAAATCTGCGAGATATGCTCTGGGATACCTATTCGTGTGTACCTTCAACGACAACAATATAAGTACTCTTACTCTGCATTTTTTACAGATACTCCCCTCTCGCTCTGGACTATTTAACGCAGCTCTCATGCCCATCTTTTTCCAATGGAGGCGTCCTGTGTCTGAACGCAAGAATCTTAACAGCAGTGGTCTTTGCCGCGCCACAGTGGTGTGGTGGTTGTGGCTCGCGGATGCTTGTCCGAAAGTCACTGGATGGAATCCCAGCCGCGGCGGCTGCATTTCAATGGAGGCGAAATGTTGAAGCCGTGTACTGTGCAGTGTTAGTGCACGTTAAAGAGTCCCGTGTCATGTATGCGATAGCGCCGCGTGTTGTTAAGAGCGGCCAGCTAAGCTGCCCAGTAGTCATGTGACCCGACGGCGATACCTATAAAGCTGGCATGTCTCGGCTGCCGCCCCGCTCACTTTTTCACTTCCTTTTCTACCGTCGTACTTGCGGCACGATGTAGCAATAAAGTGCTTGCTACTGTCTTACGTTTGTCTCCGGGCTTTGGACGTAACATCTGGCGACGAGTTGCTTCGAACCTGCAGCGGCGCTGGCATAACGGAAGAAAGGTTCTACCCTGTTTGAAGTTCTTGGGGCTGTCGCTGCCACATTGCGAGCTACCGGAACAGCAGGGATGGCAGATCCAGTGACGCAAGTGGTGGGAAGAATTGGCCACATGGAGCCTTTTGACGACTCCGCAAGCGACTGGACTTCATACGACGAGCGGTTGACATCGTTTCTCCACTTCAACAAAGTACCGGAGGCAGACAAGGTTCACGCGTTCCTGAGCCTAATAGGGGCGAAGACGTACGCCCTACTCAAGTCACTTACCGCCCCTGACCTTCCATCAAGCAAGTCTTACGACACCCTCAGGAAATTGCTGGGCGACCATCTGGCACCGAAGCCGTCAGTAATTGGTGAGAGAGCCAAGTTTTATCGGCGGTCTCAGCGCGAGACGGAATCCATTGCCGAATTTGTCGCGGAACTGCGTTCTCTCTCGAGTTCGTGCGAGTTCGATAATTTTTTAGACGAGGCACTGAGGGACAGATTCGTTTGTGGGTTACGAAGAGAAGATATTCAGCGAGTGCTATTTGCTGAAGACAAGAAGTTAACATTTCAAAAAGCAGTTGAAAAAGCTTTAGCGATGGATTCCGCAACAAAAAGTGCAGCAGAAGTACATGGTTCAACGAGCGTCTCTGACGTAAACCATGTAACTGCACAAAAGCAAGGGCAGAAAGCAATTGCAGTAAAAGATGCCAGCGAAAAGAAAGCGTCAAAAATGTGTTGGCGGTGTGGCTCTTTTAAGCACGTGAGCAAAAACTGCACACATGCGTCGGCGACGTGTTTTGGCTGTGGCAAGAAAGGGCATATTCAGCGTATATGTCAGTCTGATAAGAACGCAAAGTTGTCTCACGCGCGAGCGCGCAATATGAAAGTTCTTGACTGTGCCACAGAAGTGATGCTAAACGGCATGACGGGCTCGGCAAAAGATGCCATAATCGTACGCCTACTGATAAACAAGACTCCGCTTGAAATGGAATTGGATACGGGAGCGGCGGTATCCGTAATTTCTCGCAGGCAACAGCAACAATTGTTCCCCTCTTTGAAGCTGCGCATGACAAATTTGCGCCTACGCACTTACACAGGTGCATTAGTCGAACCAGCAGGAGTGGCTGAAGTTGTTGTTGAACATAATGGGCAAAGTGTTCTATTACCCTTGTATGTCACTGAGCAGGGAGGACCGCCACTTCTGGGCCGAGAGTGGTTACAGCACGTGCGGCTCGACTGGAACGCTGTATTTTCCTGCAACAAGCTCTGCTCGGCACGGGAACCGACGAGCACTGAAGCAAAAGTAGAGGTGAGCAAGCTTTTGCAAAAGTATAGTAACCTTTTCAAAGAAGAATTGGGATGTATCACAGAAGAGAAGGCAGAACTCTTTCTCAAAGCGGACGCTCGTCCAAAGTTTTTGAAGGCGCGCAGTGTGCCTTTCGCACTGGTTCCGGCAGTTGAAAAAGAGCTTGACAAAATGCAGTCAATGGGTGTGATCACACCATTAGCCACGTGCGAGTATGCCACGCCGGTAGTGCCGGTGGTAAAGAAAGACGGAAACATCCGCCTGTGTGGCGACTATAAGACAACTGTGAACCCTATGCTAGACACCGATCGCTATCCTTTACCACGTGTTGAAGAAATTTTCGCTGCACTCAGTGGAGGGCAAGAATTTTCTAATATTGACTTGAACAGGGCCTATCAACAGGTAGTGCTAGCGGAACCGGCGCGTCGTCTTCTGGCGATTAACACGACGAAAGGACTGTTCGCCGTAAACCGGTTACCTTTCGGCGTATCTTCGGCGCCTGGCATTTTTCAGCGAATTATGGACACCATGCTCAAAGATCTCAAAGGTGTCGCGTGCTATTTGGATGATATTCTAGTGACCGGAAGGACTAGAGCCGAACATCTGCAGAACTTGGAAGCAGTTCTAACCCGTTTGGAAAGCCGGGGAGTTCGACTAAGAGCTGAAAAATGCAGTTTTTTTCAGAAGGAATTGACCTACTTGGGGCACAAGTTGAGTGCCGATGGCATACATCCCACGACGGACAAGACTGATGCCATTGTAGCCGCACCAGCGCCAGAGAACAAGCAGCAGCTTCGTTCTTTGCTTGGAGCCGTAAACTACTACGGAAAATTCCTACCTCAACTGGCAACGCTGGCGCATCCTCTGTACAAATTGCTGCGTGACGACCAAGCATGGGCGTGGACCAGCGAGTGTCAAACGGCCTTTGACGACATTAAGGCTGCGTTGGCGTCTACGGAAGTTCTGGCTCACTACGATCCGCAAAGACCACTTCAAATGGCTTGCGACGCGTCTCATTACGGGGTAGGTGCTGTACTCTCTCACATTTTTGCTGATGGCACCATTCGCCCTGTTGCTTACGCTTCACGGACGCTGTCCGATGCTGAGCAGAAGTATAGCCAGATCGAGAAAGAAGCGCTAGCTATCATCTTCGGCGTTAAGAAGTTTCACTACTATATTTACGGGCGCCAGTTCACACTGATAACGGACCATAAACCACTGCAGACTATTTTAGGCTCAAAGTCTGGCATACCAACTTTGGCAGCAGCAAGACTTCAACGTTGGGCAGTGACGTTGTCTGCCTACACCTACTCCTTGAAGTTTCGACCGGCAAATGAAAATCTAGAGGCTGACTGCTTGTCGCGTTTGCCAGTTCGTCAGGAGTCCGCTAATGACGCAGAGGAAACGTTCTACTCGTTACGCCTGCAATCAATGCCGGTCACACACAAAGATATTGCACGTGCAACCTCACATGACCAACTTCTTTGCAGAGTACTCGAGCTCACAAGTACGGGGTGGCCTAACTGTACGGACGACGTGGAGCTCAAGCCTTTCTTTGACAGGCGAACACAGCTGACCACACACCAGGGCTGCCTCCTGTGGGGAATGCGTGTTGTGGTACCTGCAAAGCTGAGATCTCTGGTTCTACAAGAACTTCACGACGGTCATCCAGGTATTGTGCGATCCAAAGAGTTGGCCCGCAGCTATGTTTGGTGGCCTTCAATTGACGCGGATCTTGAGTCTCACGTCAAAGCATGCAAACCTTGCCAGGAGCAGCGTAGTGCCCCTAACAGTGCTCCTTTGCACCCATGGTCGTGGCCAACATCCCCTTGGAAACGAGTACATATCGATTTTGCTGGGCCCTTCCGGCAGCACATGTTCTTAGTTGTGGTTGATGCGCATTCGAAATGGCCAGAGGTGTGTATCATGAAAAACACAACTAGCACGGCAACCATTGATCGTCTTCGCGAAATGTTTAGCCGCTTCGGTTATCCGGCAACAATCGTGTCTGACAACGGGCCACAATTTAAGTCTGCCGAGTTCCAGACGTTTGTTCGAGAGATAGGAGCGCGCCACGTCACAACAGCGCCTTATCACCCAAGTTCGAATGGCTTGGCAGAACGTTTCGTTCAGTCCCTAAAGACGGCCATGAAGAAAGATTTAAGCACTGGAAACCTGCAGGCCAGCCTTCACAGCTTCTTACTTGCTTATCGGAATACACCCCACGCTACGACGAAAGAAGCTCCGGCTAACCTTATGTTCGGTCGCCGTCTTCGTTCCAAACTGGACATTCTCAAGCCAGAAGTAGAGGAATTAGTTCGCCACCAACAATTTATTCAGTCCGGCCAATGCAGCTCCAAAGCTCGACAGTTTGCTGTAGGCGACTGTGTTCTTGTTCGAAATTACAGGGGACCACCCAGATGGCTTCCGGGTACTGTGGTACGGCAGAAAGGACCCGTCTCGTATGCCGTCAAGGTTCACACGCCAAGGGGCCTGGCCGTGTGGCATCGTCACCAAGATCAGCTTCTCCTGGGTGCAGCTGACGTCTCCAAGGGTGAGGAGAACAAGGACACCTTCTGGGAGTTCTCGGACACCACTGCGGAGACACCTACGGCAGCGCCCGCAGCCTCCGAGGCAGCACTACCAGTACGAAGATATCCCGTGCGCAATCGACGAGCGCCAGATCGCTACACGCCATCTTAATTTTGTGTAACGGTAGCTCCCCACAATTTAAGCGGGAGGAAATGTCATGTATGCGATAGCGCCGCGTGTTAAGAGCGGCCAGCTAAGCTGCCCAGTAGTCATGTGACCCGACGGCGATACCTATAAAGCTGGCATGTCTCGGCTGCCGCCCCGCTCACTTTTTCACTTCCTTTTCTACCGTCGTACTTGCGGCACGATGTAGCAATAAAGTGCTTGCTACTGTCTTACGTTTGTCTCCGGGCTTTGGACGTAACATCCCGCGTGGTCAAAATTGCCGGAGCCCTCGATAACGTCGTCTCTCACAATGGAACCGTGATTCTGGTATATAAACCCCAGAAATCAAACAGACGCTTATGCGCAGTGGCAGCAATAAACCGCACTCAATATTCAAAAAGTTGAGGCAGGGCTTGGTGGTAGTGTTCCTCTGGCAGAAAAACGCATATTAAACTATACACTATCAAGCCAAACCCCAGTGCATGCTACATGAATGAAAGGCCCGCCGTACACAAGTTACTTTTTGCAGGCTTCTAATAGGGCAAACATACAGCACAGGGGAGTACCTCCAGTCAGGTGGCGATCCACCAATGTGTGGTCAGTGTTGCAAACGCTTAGCATGCTTAATATTACTGAACGATCTTTGCTGAAGCGCACGCACCTAAAAGTTAGTGAGAAGCATTTTGCATGGGTATTCTGAGAAAGGCCTTTTCTTAGAGGCTGCTATGTTTCTAGACAAGGAAGGCAAGTTTAAACTTGACATATCCTACACTCGGGCGATTCATAACGCGGCCTCAGTCCGCCCGCCATTGCGGTGGTAGCGGTTTATAAAAGTAGGCTCTTATGCGAATGCCTTTGCACTTGTCTCAAGGCTTAAAGCCTTTGAGGAGGCATTCATCGCATTTTATTACTCTCAAATGTGAGCATTGTCATCAAATGTCACATGCCCTAATTTTATACAACAAATATTTTACGCCTCCGCACAGTGGATTGATTTTGACCTCTTTAAAGCAATGTTAAACCTACAATCCAGTATAGTCTCATTTGCTGGCAAGTGCCACATACAATTTGGAAGCGTTGTTTCACTGTAAATATTGCAATAAACCAGAAACTCTCCGGCCATAGCTGGCCCGTGCACCATAAAATCTCCGTATCTATATGATTCTCAACGCTCTTATAATACTTGTAAGAAAGGATAGGCTTCTATCCTGCTTTCTAGCCTGCTTTTCTCGACTTCGTAAGAATACTGCAAAAGACTGACGCGAACATACGAACATCACAGCACTACAGGTTGATTTCTCTTCCACTAAACAGACCTTTAAGTGGTAATATGAATGCTGACGGTATACAACAACGTCAGCTTCCTTAGTCTCCACAGCGCTGGCATTGTGCTTGGTAAACACACGCTACACGCACTTGAACTTAACTTGCACGAAGGCGTAAATCTAACTGGAAAACTTAGCTCAGTGCCGAACAATCAGGCAAGAGCAAGTTTCTTCTTCCCTGCTTGTCATGAAACTGAATTCTAGAACGCCCGAAATATGCCGGATATTTTCATTACCTGGCGCTCCATGTATCGGTATAGTAAAAAAAGGTGCAAGAGAGTCCTGGAGGCTCATCTGAGCATTTAATGAAACATTATGGCACTGCACACACTACGCAATGGGCAGTTTGGTTTCAGCGACAGTAGAAAATCGGCCGCTCATTTTCCGAACTCACGTAACAAGCACTGCCAACTACGTCCGCCCGCTCATGTTTTGATTATCATGTAATAAACACCGCCAACATGACGCAGAACCAAAACTCGCGGTTTCATGATCACGGAAACATCCTCGGTATTGCTTTATTTGCTCGTTTCGTGTTTAAGAAATTAAAAAAATGTGTATTTCCTTCGAGCATGAAAAAGAGTAAAGGGATGTAATCTGCTCTGCTATCGCAACGATTAGGTGATATAAGAACTGGCAGCACCTTGCTGTATTTAGTGAAAAGTGTCTATTTTCCGGGTGTGAGAATCACAGTAATGCTTGGCTCGCACTTTTCTAGCAGCATTCCTGACTCATCAACTGCGCTATCGGAATACGTTCAGCAAAAGGTGCGTGGCACTTTTCGACTAGCCGACATGAGGATTGCTACAAATATCAAAATGTCACATGTTAACGTTGCAGAAACTTGCGTGAGGATGTTGTCTGGCCTCTGAAAGCTACGCTTGCTTGACAGTTATATGCCTCAGGAATGGAACAATGAAAATTGGATTCAGTCATCAGTACATTTAGAAAGGACGCACAAGGCATGAAAGCGTGCAAGACATGCGTGCACGGATTGTCTTGTGCGCTTGTACCCGAGTGTTCTCGTCATGGATGCGCTTGCTTTTACAATGAGTGTAAGATGACCCACGTTATATGATCAACTGCGAAAATATATTGAAGTACGTACCTTGTAAGAGCCAAGGGCTAGGAAACAACTACGCAACTGTAAAATGTAATCACGATTATTGTTGGCTGTGGTAGGCAGCCATTTCTCGAAACGAGAACGCAGTTCTATTGTTACGGAGATGGCCCACTTAAGACACAAAATTTAAAATTCTTAAGGAACGACTTACGAGACACTCCACCCCTTCACCATATGCGCTGCTCAGCTGGCCTCTGCAGATTTGCTTACAGCCCACCAGTTTCTGTAGAAGGAAAAAAATAATGATTTTATTGATTCCTTAAAAAACGACATTTTGAAGCATGCGTTGCTTTGAACGTCCCTTGAAGCACAAGATGGACAATCGAGCAGAAATATAACCTTTGATTAAAGATGCGGCAACGAAATTTTAAGGTGCCTGGAGGCCTGTTTAGTTTACTGCAATTGAGTCTTATACGAAACACATTTTGCAAACAGTGGTCTACAGCCATCGGCTGTTTGCGCCAGGTTCTTCCTCGAGAGAGACCAAGTGCTTAATGCCTCCGAGACGCCAGTCGTATGGGCCGGGGTTAAAAACAGTGCGAAAGGGTAAAGACACAGCACAAGCACAAGAAACAAGAGGAATGGAATAGAGCGTCACTCTTGACGTTCTTTTCCTTCTTGTTTCTCCTGATTATGCGGCGTCTTTACCTTTTATTGTGTTATAAATTATTTGGACAGTCTCATAGGGTTTTTGCCGTTGCCGTCATATCCCGTCTCATATCCAAATTTATAATACCCCCCCTGATCGTACATTCAACCCGCTGGTGAAAGGTCGCGAATTCGGGCGACGAACACGACTCAATGAGAGATAAAAAGGGCCCAGCCCATCTCCGTCGCTCTGAGGACGCATGAAAAAACATCTCCCAGATCTGGACGCCAACTGGTGAAGCGGAGAGGACACACCCCGCACGTCTTCACCGAGCATGAAAAAACGCAAGGGGGCGGGTTTGAATCGAGCAGCAACTGCGAACTTCGCGCCGTCACCATCGCAGGCGCACCATCAGCAGCCATCAGCGGGCGGCTCGGGAACCCATCTACGTGCCGCGCTCTCAACGCGAAGACGCTGCCAAAAGTGTCCCTGGAGCAACCGTATTCTCCTGCACCAGCGATTCTCGTACACCAGCCTCACTTCGTTGAACATAATTCTAACCTACATTGAGACTACATTCATTGCTCCGCCCTCTTGGGGAAACTGCGATTTTCTTCCACAGTATGAACCAACTAGCCGAACATGTGTTAGTAGGTGAAAAGCAGGTTTTTAGTCGCCATGAAAGCAGCGTAGTTTCTCTTCGTCGGCTCCCTTTACTCCTGCGACAGCAAATAATAACATAGTGATGCATTTTTACGTTCCAACTGCAATTATAGGCCTGAGTTAAAATCAGCTGTACAGAAACACATAATTCGCAATTCCGTACTAGGTTACATCGATACATGCCAGTGCGGCCTACTTTGCATCGTATTTTTTCTTCGTGAAGCACACATTTTTTTATAATAAACTGTGTCACAGAAGTTTCATGTTCCACGAAATCTCAAGAATTGTGATTTTCATAAAAAGTGCATACCTTAAGCTTCACCGTTTATTGAAAAGGGCTCAAGAACGAATTGCAATAATTTTTAGCAGCAGCACCGAGGTCTTTTCTCTGCCCTTGGAGCATAAAAACAGGTGAAACAATCTAGCCATGTGATTAAACAATAAACCCACGCTCATACATCGGGATTAAACGATATGATTAAACAATGTCATGTGTGCTCAGACGTTGCACTAAACTGCCATGTCAAGGCTTCAGCTATTCTAGATTTCAAAAATGCAGTAAATTAACAGATCCCTAAAAACGATCGAGAACAGGGAATGTAGCAGGAGCCAACGTTCAGACAAGTCAGGACAACTCCACTTGTCGATAAGTTGACTCCAGCAACATTCTCTGTTCTCCACTGTTCTTAGCGACCTGTTGATCCATTCCAGCCTCCATCTTCCCTTGAGCTTCTCTTCTAGTACAAATTGAGTAAGCAGAGGATACCTCTATCAATGACATTCTAGCAAATACCTTTCAGTGCTTTCATTCCTGAGCAGCAAGTGTCATCTTTACAGCCTAGTTGAGTGTTTCGAGATGTTAGTGTCAATTTTGCGTGAATAACTCCATTCCATTAAAACAAGAAAAAAATAGATCAATAGCGAACACCCATGCCACAACGGCGGTATCTTGCATCTGTCACATCGAGTAGCTGGAGTATGTCAATGTAATCTAACCCAAAGGTTCAAGCTTCTTATGAGAAATACAACCTCGCGCTCGCCCTAAAAGCATAAATATCATTTTTCTGTGCACCTTCCCTTAAAACTTCAGTGCATTTGTCGGAGGTCCTGGTCTGGGCAATAGTTTTGCCCCGTGCAAGGAGCCGTACCACTTCCAAGACTTCAGTTGCTCTTACTCATAACCGATTGCATTTATTATAGCAAGAATGCAGTCTCTAAAGCCTTTAATTGCTTAGAGATCAACCAAATGACATTTTAATTGACTTTTTTAAAGCTGCCGCCTCTGTGCCTCATTCTAAGCAACTAATTAAACTTCTTGCCACGGTCACCAAACCTCGTTTCGATTCCTGAATTGAGAGTTTCATTTGTAATCGCTCGCAGTTTCTATCGTGCAATTCACCTAGTTCATCCCCTGTTGAAGCTGTGGGAGGCATTCATCAGATGCTAGGGCCATTATATATATATATATATATATATATATATATATATATATTTATTTATTTATTTAGAAGTACCTTACAGGCCCCATGGGGAGCATTGAGTAAGGGGAGCAACGCAGAAAACAAAAGTAATCTATACATGATTGCAAAAAGAGCACACAATAAGATGCTGGCAAACCGGTGTAATAAATGGAAACAAATGGTAAAACAGCGCAATGCAAACTCTTAAAAAAGGAAAGAAATGCAATATCATGGCAGCACACAACTTGGCACATTCCACATAAGAGGGGGGGGGGGGGAATTGCATTATACGTATATATATATATATATATATATATATATAGAAATATTGTAATATTGTAGTGGGCTGTCCTCTCCAGCGCCTTCCAGTGGGGTTCGCTCTTCATCACTCCGCTGAGGAAAACGCCACTCATGCTCGAGGTCCGGGCTGGTTGGGGCATGCATTGGTCGCTGCCGCCGCTCGCTTTCAGGGATCCTGACTTCACCCGTTGACTGAGCTTCCAGTGGGCCGTTACACCGGCGTTAAATAAACGCTTTTGCAATACATAACTGATTTACCTCATTATATGCTACACGAGTTTATTAATTACATTGATTTTCATAACCCTCTCGCACAATAACTCAACCATACAACTTTCCACTTTCTCGCAAAGTAATATTACCTCATTAACACTAAAGCATTTCCTATATAGTTTCGACTGTTCACCATATCGCGAACACGTAAAATGTTTTTTTTTCCTTCGCTCGCAAACTACGTGGTTTGCGAGCACGCCATCAGAACTGCTCCAGGTTGCTGCACGTGGATTATGCCGCGTGTTCCGCTCAGGCTTGGAGATATTAACATACATGCATTTCTTAAAACACCAAGTGAACATCGATAGTGCCGATCTATCTATCTATCTATCTATCTATCTATCTATCTATCTATCTATCTATCTATCTATCTATCTATCTATCTATCTATCTATCTATCTATCTATGCATTGCCACACCGGCGTTCCAGTGAAAATACTATGCCAGTATGCCAGCGCATGCCTGCGCAGGTAACCTTCTCACAGACTGCTAATCGACAAATCAAAGACAGCGTGGGATCGTGCGATTTTTCCACTTTGCGGCACAGGTGGAGGCGCTGGCGCCTAGAACCTGGTGCTGGAAGCCATCATCAGTATCCATCAGGCGGCATGGAAGAAGAAGTTGACGCATACAATGCTTTCGTAGACCTTATAATTGCGCAGGATGAAGAAGTAAAGGTACACAGCACAAGACAGATGTTGTTCAGCGTAAATGGATGGCTGTGAGGATAACATGGTGAAGCAAAATGAAGAAGTGCGGGTAACAAGAACGGCAAACCGGTTGACACCTATGAGGAGGGTGTCATAGATGAAAAGAGGATGACGACAACGTCCTTCTCGTTCACCGATGCCAGGGTACCAGCCGAAAGTTCCTATGCGGTTTCAGCCTCTTACGCACATTTGTGGCTTCTAGCACCAATGTGCCAAAAAAGTATCGTAATAGGAAACAAAAAAGATAGCGTACAGATAAGATCATCACTTTGAGTACATATCCTGCACGATACTTCTATGGCATATTTTCTCTGGTACAGATTACATGGCACAAGAAACGAGGTAAGACAATCGAAATCTTATATACACACTGAGTCATTGGGCGAACAGTTTTAAAAATTCCCGAAGAACAAAAAAGGTAATTATCCCGAAGAACAAAAGGGTAAATATTCAGCCAGCAACGTAACTGTCTTGAGAAACGATCTGTGAAGAGGCGGCTAGCAAGCCAAGTTAAATAAAATGCGTAATTAAGTTTTGAATTAGGAGTGACTGTTTCTTACTGTGCATGAAGCGAAAAAATAAATGATGACCGCAGCCATAGAAAGAGGATTCCACGTCAGTTCTTAAAACGGAAACTCATTGTCGGAAGACTTGCAGCCCGCGCACATCACGACCCACTTGAGGACTGTCGAAAATTCCGTGTTCAAGCCCGCATATCTTGAGCTCGACAACTAAAATTTTTCGTTGTTACGTTTACGTAACAATGCCACTCTGCACGTGTACATATTTCAGTCGTCATATATGTTTTCTGTTTTTTATCCTAGCCTACCTAAATTTCTATTAGAATCCATTTAACTGTGTTAATTATAATAACAAACATTAGGACAGTAAAGTCAAGTTTAGAACTTTACAGACATATAAAATCTATTGATAGTTGTTATAACCTTACTCTAATGTACAGTGGGCAAAGACATGATACCAAATCCTTCATGAGCAATGATCTCTAAACACTGGCACGAAATGGGGAAACTTACCACATTTTCGCTACGGGTCTACCTTGCAATACACATCAGAAAGGACGAAAGGGAAGGGGTCAAGGGCTCGTTTTTTATTTGTTAGAAACAACTTAATGAGCAAACAGACAATGAAGTCCAGGAAAGCATAGGGGAAGTGAATTGTAGTAATGTGATTTTAGGTAGAAAAGAAATAAAGGAGGCGAAAACACAAAACTGGCTTCGGTGGGAACCGAACCCACGACCTTCGGATAACGCGTCCGAAGCTCTACCGCGGAGCTCCTAAGGTATTCGTCCCCTGTCCACATTATTGGGTATTTATTATCCTGGGAGGGTTAGGCAGCGCCACTCGTAGCCATGGTGACGTGTGTGGATGCACTTTCTTGCCAGGAGGCGTCAGGTAGAACGTGATCTTACAATGAGATGGCTGCTGCCCAATAAACCCTCGCATGCCACCTAAGGCACCAAGTCTGCCACAACGAGGCCCTACCTAAAATAACGAAAGGGAAGGGGTCAAGGGCTCGTTGTTAATTTGTGAGGAACAACTAATGAGGTCTAGGAAAGCATAGGGGAAGTTACTTGTGGTATTGTAATTGTGGAGAAAGTAGAAAGGAATTAAAGTGGATGAAAAGACGAACCTGCCTTCGGTGGGAACCGAACCCACGACTTTCGCATGACGCGTTTGATGCTCTACCGTTGAGCTACGAAAGCGTTCGTCCCCACTTCATTAAGTCGTTTCTGACAAATGCAGAACGAGCCCTTGACCCCTTCCCTTTCGTTATTTCATAGCTTCAGCCTCGTTGTGGCAGACTTGGTGCCTTAGGTGGCATGCGAGGGCTTATTGGGCAGCAGCCATCTCATCGTAAGATCACGTTCTACCTGACGCCTCCTGGCAAAAAAGTGTGTCCACAAACGCCACCATGGCTACGAGTGGCGTTGCCTAACACTCCCAGGATGAAATTGGTAATTGCGCATACTTAGGTGCACTAAAGGAAGCTAAAACTTAACCCACACACTGCTAGAAATAATCAAGACAGACATTCGTAAGCTCTGGCGCGTCATTAACCCCCCTGCGATAGCACTATCATCCTAAGACACAGAAGGTGACGTAATCTCAAGTGACGCTTGCGCGATGGTTCTTAACGACACATTTTCAAAGAATTTTTCGGTTTGGAGCAATATTCACCTTCCGGGCACTAATTCATGTGACTCCATTATCATGGATCCTATAACAGTTCACTCATCTAGCATTGCTAAACTCATTGGTAAATTACCCTTTAACTCAGCTCCGGGGTTCGATGGCATTAAGAACAAATTTCTAAAAAAACCACTAGCGTGTTCAGCTCCATCATATTGACCAAAATCTTTCGTCAATCCATTAACACGTCCACCCTGCCTTCGCAATGAAAAATAGGGAAGGTGGTCCCGCTACATAAATCAGGCCGCAAAAAGGTACCCATGAATTACCGCCCCATCTCGCTGACGAGCACCTGTTGCAAACTTCTGGAACACGTAATTTTTACCAACCTGGTTAACTTTATAGATTCCAACTCATTATTCACCACAGCTCAGCATGGTTTCCGTAAAACTCACTCATGCGACACACAACTGGTATCATTTACTCATGGACTACACTGTATTTTAGATTGCGCCTCAACTACTGACTGTGTTTTTTTAGATTTTAGTAAAGCATTTGACAAGGTTTGCCATCGACTACTTCTTTTCAAACTAAGTCTTTAAAACTCGATAGTAAAATACTGAAATAGATTGAATACTTTCTTTGTAACCCCCATCAGTTTGTCACTGCGAATAATCATGACTCACATTTAACTGAGGTTCGTTCCGGTGTGCCTCAGGGATCAGTACTAGGGCCACTCCTTTTTCTAATCTATATTAATGATCTACCATCTGCATTGACTTCTCACGTTCACTTGTTTGCTGACGATTGCGTAATTTATCGTGAAATAAACTGCACTGACGCTTCTAACGATCTTCAATCAGATTTAAACTACATATGTGACTTTGTAATACCTAGCGAATTGAACTAAATATTAACAAATATAAAACTTTGCGTGTTCACAGAAATTCCACCACCCTTCCATTCTACCATTTGAATAGTGTACCCTTAGATTCCGTGAACTCATACAAATACTTGGGCGTTCATATAACTTCAAATCTAACCTGGTCTCTTCACATTGAATACATAATTGGTAAAGCGAACAGCACGCTTGGTTACTTACGTCGCAACTTTTCTAACGCCCCATCATCCTTAAAATTACTATTTTATCAGTCATTAACACGCCCCAAATTAGAGTATGCTGCAGCAGTGTGGGAACCATACAACGAAAACCCCATCTTTTCTCTAGAGCTTGTTCAAAATAATTCAGTTCGATTCATTTATTATAATTATAACCATACTTCCAGCACGTCTTCAATGAAAGCTAACTTATTTCTTCCGTCGCTGGCATCTCGGAAAAAATATAGCTAGCTTAGCTTTGTTTCATAAGTTACACCATCACCCATTTCTTCAAAATAGCGTCATATCTCAGCCGCATTATTTATCGCACCGTATTGACCATCGCTTCAAAGTCAGAATTCAATCATGTAATACTAACACGTTCAGTCATTCTTTTTTCGCCAGAACATTTCGGCAGTGGAACCACCTTCCGAATGACATAGTCGCCATCAATGACAACAAACTTTTTCGTAAGGCTGTAGCTAACATTTTTTAACTTGGAAATTACATCTTATTTTCATCGTTATGGCTGTTGAGTAATTAATAACTAATTAGCCAAGATTGTATAAGCAGGAATTGATGTCATGTTACCTTGTTTGCTCATGTTAGTATTAGCAAAGCATTTCATTACTACATTGTATGTACTGCTATTTCTAGTCTGTTGCTTTATTGCATTACTGTATTATTTTCTTTTTGTTATATTACTACCCAATTTTCGTACTATTTCTCGTTTACCACTCCCCTCTGTAATGCGCTCGCGCCTTGAGGGTACAATAAATAAATAAATAAATAAATAAATAAATAAATAAATATGTAAATAAATACGCAATAAGGTGGAGTTGGGGATGAACGCATTCGTAGCTCACCGGTAGAGCATCGCACGCGTCATCCGAAGGTCGTGGGTTCAGTTCCCACCTAAGGCAGGTTTGTCTTTTCGTCCACTTTAATTCCTTTCTACTTACTCACAATCACATTACTACAATTAACTTTCTCTATGCTTTCCTAGACCTCATTAAGTTGTTTCTAACAAATACAGAACGAGCCCGTGACCCCTTCCCTTTCGTTATTCCATAGCTTGGCCTCGTTGCGGCAGACTTGGTGCCTTAAGTAGCATGCGAGGGCTTATTGGGCAGCAGCCATCTCATCGTAAGATCACCTTATACCTGACGCCTCCTGGTAAGAAAGTGTGCCCACAAACGCCACCATGGCTACGAGTGGCGCTGCCTAACACTCCCAGGATAATATCTAAATAAATACCCAATAAGGTGGACGGGGGGACGAACGCCTTCGTAGCTCAGCGGTAGAGCATCGGACGCGTCATCCGAAGGTCGTGGGTTTGGTTCCCACCGGAGGCAAAGCTGCCTTTTCGTCCGCTTTAACTCCTTTCTACTTACTCACAATCACATTACTATAATTAACTTCCCCCGTGCTTTCCTAGACATCAGAAAGGAGAATGATTTTTGATAGAGAATAGCAGGTAATTGCTTCGCATCTTATCAACACCCATACAGTGGGAACTAAATGTTAGCCTAAAACACATATCAGCTTTCTGGTGCGCTTACCCGGTGATATTTCAGAATGTAGCACGCACAAAGCGCTACATAGAAAGTGACGGTTTTATAATGCGGGGATAACAGGCATTGTGAGAATGCACGTCAGGCCAAGTAATGAGCGAGGCATCTGTCCATGCCGCACTATTTATCATTGAGCCATGCGCTCGAGTAGGAACGTCTATATGCAAAATGAGCACAGCCCACGTCAGCTCAACTATGCATGTGATAACATTACAATATATAGCGCGGAGGAAAAGGAGCTTTATGTGACTAACTGTGCTCGTTTGGTACATAGTGGGCTAGCTTCGATTTCTACACCTTAACACGTATTCCACTGACACTTGTTTGTGCCTGTGAGCTTCTTATGTTTATATTTCAATCACAAGCTACAGAAAGTCGTGAGTCGTTCTCTGAATTGCCTCCACAAATTGTGTTCTGATAAAATGTTCCACCTCCATTTTGGTTGGTACTTGATTTATAAGAGCTCAAATCTTATCAGTGAATCACGTGCCTGGAGGGCATGCCCACGGCGCTATGCATGAATATTTTGTGCATGAGCCACATGCGAATGTATTATCGTTGATAATGACATACGTGAGGAGTATATCACTTTATTTAAGTGTATATGAACCTTCACGTTCTTCGTACATTGATACATCACTATCCCCATCTCGAGAATACTGAGTGAACGAGACAACCAGAGCATCTCCGTGACGTAGGCGAATAGATAGATAGATAGATAGATAGATAGATAGATAGATAGATAGATAGATAGATAGATAGATAGATAGATAGATAGATAGATAGATAGATAGATAGATAGATATGGTCCAGGATGCCGAAGTTCGCGGGGAACTCTTTCGCTTTATTGTAGCCTACGTTCTTTATAATTACTAATGCCTCTTTCGGCAGGATGAAAACGTAACCTACCTTACCAGCTTTTGTTTCTAAGAACATCGGGGCGCATTTGCCGGTGATCTTTCCTGTAAGAAGTAAATTGCGCTTGTTAAATTCTGCTTACTCGTAGGCTCCTATTGAGCTAAATGGCTTCGGCCCTAAATAAGCATCCAGAAAGTCACACAAATCACACGGTAACTCTATGCATCGTTGCAGAAGCATATGTTTGACAAAAATGGCGTTGTTAAGCACTCTTTTATTTCGAGATTAAGCATAATATATTATTAGTCTTCTCGAGTTTGTATTATGGGAAGACTTTTAAGATTTAACCATTTTTCATTAGACTCACAACGTGTATATGCTTAGATTCCCAAAGAAACATGCGCTAAACATTGTTGTATGACGTTTTAAGGGCGGCGGTTTTAATACGAAGGTCTCTTATGCCGGGGTCCACCAAGAAATCAGTGGCGGACTTCCCGTAACGGAAGTGTATCTTTTACAAAAAGAACTTGCATTCATATGGAAAAAGTTACACCCAGGCGCACTCGAACCCACCTTCAACCGGGATCTGACGAAAGGAGCTGGATGCTCTCGACACACCAAATCAACATCGCTCATTCAGAGAACATTTGGGCCTTACATATTAACTACAGCGCTTTAGAAGTTACATTTAATTGTCGTCCGGTTAAAGCAAAGGTGTTTAGTACAGTGAAGTATGCTGTTTAACAAGAAAAATACTCTTAAATTAACATGGCTTCTTTTATGGTGCACTATTGGTCCGATTGGGTTCGCTTCGGTGCTAGCACAATCTTGGGACGATAGGTAGAGCGCGAAGCAGATTGTCGTGCTGATTTGTGCCGTCACCCAGCGCTTCGCTAGTGTTCGCGCCTCGATCGCCGGGGAAGTTAAAGCCGTGGCGGCGTCCTGAACGCGCGTTCAAGGGGTAAAGTACGAACGCGGCCGCTACAAGATTTCTCTCGCGTTGTCAGGTGTGTTGAGTTGCGACGTGAACTTCCTCAGGATCGCAAAGATGGCAGTAGACAAGTAAATGGTTGGCCTTTCACACGCTAACTGTCCGTTCATAACACGATCCGCTGACAACCCCTTCGGGTTCGCTTGCAAGGCGTCATCGGTTGCAGACGATCCTCGTTTATGTCAGTCTTGCGCAGGGATCTGGCGCGTGCAATTCAGTCTATCCAGAGCAATGTGAGTCGCTCAAAAACTTTCTCTCGTGCCACTACACCAGTCATGCCACTTTCTCTCGTGCCGCACACTAGTCATGCCACCGGTCATGCCACTTTCTCTCCGGTCATGCGACTACATCTCGTTCGAGAGAGATGTAGTGGCATGACCGGAGAGGCGTGCCTGCTTTCCCGGAGTCCCTTTATGCCATGGAAAGCCGCTATCGCTGATCGGAGCGCTTATGCTTTTTTTCATAGTGCTACCGTGGCGTGGACAGCAGGACTCCGCGCTAGAAACGCTGGCTGGGCCTGGCGTGGTGCACGGATCGGCATCGTCAGCCTGCCTCTGCTGCCTTTGTCAAGGTAGTCCTGGGGGTTGGAAGCGCACGTTGGGTTTCATGTGAAGTAGCTTCTCGTGCGGACCGTGTGCGCTGTGCGTCTTCGCCGCGTGCAGCCCGCGGCATGGCGAAAAAGCGAACTGATTCACACTGCATCGCTCCGGGCTGCCGCACTGGCTACCCAAATGGACCCAAAGCGTCGCTCCTCGAGGCACTGGAGGACGACGACGTCCGCAAGAAGTGGGAGCGCAGCTTTCACAGGAAGGATAAAGCTTTCACAATTTCTTCGACTGTCTGCGAACATCACCTTGAACCGCAGTTAGTCCTGCGTGACTATGTGCAGGTTATTAACAGCAACGAAGTGCATATTCCGAGAGGGAAGCCGTCGCTGGCTCCGGACGGGGTGTCAATGGTGCTTCCCGGCTGCCCATCGTATCTTTCTACTGCAACGTCGCGACAAAGGCCAGAAAGAATGAAAAAAGCTCTACCAAGCACTTAAGCGCAGCAGAAAAAAAGCGTGCCAACGAAGCGTTCCTTCTAGCGTTCCAATGCTAAAGGGCGCGGTGCAATTTAGTATCGCAAAATCTGACCCCTTAAAAAGTTATTTTACGTAAAGCGATGTTTAGGCGTAATTGATTTACCAGCACATTCATGACCAGAATTGTACAAATAATGAGAAATCGCAAGTGTAAGATTGATGTGAGCAGATAGCAGTACCGATAACACTGAAATCTCCAATTATTGCGTGTGGGAACTCCGCGAAAACCGCAAGCTCTCGCGCTATAGTAGCAGGAAATTGTGTAGTGGCGCGATATCATGGCGTCCATGCGAAACCCGGCCGCTTGGGCCAAGCTGTTCATGCCACTATATCTCTTTCTAGATCACTATATGCACGCCTGTCGAGAATCCCTGTTCCGCGTCGAGGTGCCGCTGATGTACACATGTAACGTGTTCACATGTTCCCAGTACACACATGCCAACTCTCGCTCCTCGATTCGCCAGACTGCCGCTTATGCATTCCACAACCTCGCGAAGACAGGTCTCACTTTCGTGTTCTACAGACTCCTATGACTGAGGCATCAGCCACATTTATTCACCATATTCTGATATCAGTATTTTCCTATGGTACTCATAGTCCTGTAGCAGCTATAGTGGTTCAATTTGCTCAGAAACACAACAATAATTTTAAATAACCAACTGAAACTCGTGTTCAAACCGAAACGGGTAAATTCTTCGTGCAGCGGGTGCGATTACAACACAACCTTCCCGTCATCAGAAATATGAGACTGGCGCCAAAAGGAACGCCAGCAGCGAGGTCATCCCACTATACATTCCGTTATGCCAGCTTTTCTGATCTTAACAGCAACGATTTGATCTCTGAAGTAGCGCCGTTCTGCTTGACAGCTCGCTCGCTCGGGTAGGTAGCATTTAAGGCGATGACGTCAACAATACAGGCTGGCCGCGTGAGAATGCGCTAAAGAGTATTAAAATTCATTTACAGAAAAAGTGAATAACTCACAGTCGCCTGACTTGGTGTACATTATTACAGTACGGAGGAGAATATATATTGAAATTCATTGAGATCAGTGGGCACTGAAAAATCGCCGGAGTAGCCCTTTAAGGACGCTGAGTGTCTACTTGCAGTTTGATTCCCTTTTACATGGATTAGGGAGACAACAAAGAAGCAGAAAATGATACACTTTTTGTGAAAGTGGTGTTGCTGCCTGCTTGGTCGGCGTGAAATATACGTGCTGTAAATAATATCGGTGTTTCTTTTCTTCCGTAACAATAATGTTGGGGAACCGCATGCTGCAGGCACTCTGCCGCGCAAAAGAAACATAAGTGAAATCGATGAAAAAAAATCTGCGGATCCCACGCATTGTGGCTATCGGTATCATACAAAACAGCGGCGAAATGTCGTTGACGAGTTTTCTGGCATTCATCGAAGTGCTTCGGGTAGGACGATGGTCTTTGTCATAAGTGCATGTATGGGTGTATGCTTAACGAGGCCTAACCAGCAACTTCAACCAAACCGTGGCGAATGAATGGCCTCGCGGCGCAACGTGAGGTTGGCACTCGGGCTAGTGCACACACTTCTGTTTTGTCGAAGGGGAATGTACGCTGCTGTCATTATATGTGCGTATCATAAACGTGGTTCTTTTTAGTATTCCTACACGATCGGGTACAGTTTGACAGAAGCATGCCATCTGCAAGATATGCATTTTTATTACATTCCTACGATAGCCCTTAACAAACATTAGAAGCGCAATCGACATTGCACAAGAACCTTTATCCAAATACTGGTGCATTGTACCTGCTTTTTTACTACGTTGGAGGTTGTTGGAGGCCACCTAAGACGGAGTCTGTCTCAGCCTTGTAGCGCATATATGCATTCTTTTACATGACACCTACATTATGTATCACGTGTTTTTCTCCTTTATATATGCAGTATCTTTTTCAATAAAGTTTAAATTGTTAGTCAGCGCTCGTGTCGTCTTTTCCTTTCTCTCCGTCCTTGTGTGTGCGCGCTGTTCCACGATGAAGGTGAACCAAATAGGCCAACATGCCACCGTGCTGGTCAACTGGAGTTCCTATGAAGTTTCGGTATGATGGACTAACTTACTTGACTGATTTATTCGAGATTTTGAAGAGATCGCTAGTGATATACAAAAATATATCAGTTAACTTACAGCGAATAGTGCAGGACATGCACTTCTCGTGGGTTTAGCCAATAGATACGAACTGTTTTATTGTGTCTGGAGCTGCTCAAATGCGAGCCCTTACATGTAGTTTTGTTTTTCGTTTTCGATTTAGGAAGCACGTGGCGGACAGGCAGAAAGCGCATGTGTTTCAAAGAGAGAGAGTTGCTTGAACACTTCCATTTGCCTGTCGAGTACTGGAGTAGCGCTCCAAGTGCTTACAACAGCTGGTTGGCTGACCTGGCTTGGAGGTGATGCATAATTAATAGATACATTGAGAAATCGACTGTAGGCACAGACAAATGGCGCCCACTTTCCTAGGGATGTCTTTCTATCTATGTCTTTTGCTCCCCGTATTACTTAAAATTTAGCAACATAATTGAGAGATTGGATGCACAGGAGCAACAACCAAAAAACTCAAGCCAATTCGATGCCGTGGAAACCGGAAGAGGAAATCTGTATGTCTTCTCTTGTCACGTAACTGGTGACCTTGTAAAGTTTACTAGGACTATCTTGTATTACTGACGCTGTCACTATGACGAAGATGGAGCTCCGGGGTGATTGCAACGGTTTAGGCAGCGGGTCGGGGGAAAAGAATGTCCGTTTGTTCTTTCTAGGCGGATGACGATGTTTTCTTCTTTTTCTCTGTCCGTCTTTCTATAATGCCCCTCCCATTACGACAATGTCGCAGTGGGCTGAGACGAAGAGTTTAGGTAGTTTGTCAAGGACAGGAATAGGTGGTCTTTTTCTTCACGCGTGACACCGGCGTAAGGGGACAGACTTGACGAGCTCCTAAACAGCCTTGTTGTTAAGACGTCGCATTGAAAAAGAAGTGTTTCTAAGTTGTCAGAGTAATCTCAGAGTTTGCTCGAGCTAAGTTTACCCCACTAATCATTTGCTGCACGGCCAACGCATAATTCAAAAGTAATAAGCTCTTGGCGAGTTCAGACGTAATCATAGTGGTGGGTACAAATGCTGAAAAACAGTGATGATTGTAGGGCAAATGATTACCTGGCCGTATTCTTGCGCCGCTGTCTCTGCATTTTTTATTTTGGTGGACCTAATCATTGCATGAATGAGCACAGGCAAACTCGACTGTGTCTGGTTCTTGCAGTGAAGTGCTGTATTACGGAAATTCGAATATCTGTTGAGTTGCGCCATCAATGTTCGGCAAAGATGGTATACCCAAGACACATTTGCTGCCTTATGAGCATAAAAAAATGAAAGAAACCGTGCCTGAACATACCTTCAGGCATTTGAGGTGCTTTAGCTGGTTTTGCAGTTTCCGTCACTGAAAGAAGAAAAATGTAACGAAGCATAAGCAGTGTTCTTTATCACATAGTATTCTGACGCACTTTGACGTACGGAATATGCGTGTGATAATGTGCCACGCGAGCCATGTCGCAAAGTTTGATGATGAAAAATTCAGCTCGACTACATGCGCCAGTTGATATGATAAGATATTGAGGGCTGCATGTCTCTTCAGAAACCGGATTTGCATGGTTGTTTCTGATCCCACGAGACAGTATTGTGTTAATTATTCAACAAACATTAAGGAACGCTGGTGCATGGTAGAATCAACACAAGATTTTTTCATAAAAATTAGACACCTGAAAGATATAGCAATCCACGCTATAGCAATTATGGGAAAAAACAAAGAATTTGAATTGACTTCTAAAGAATAAATCTGAACAACTCCGCGTGAATGCGGAAGACGTGTTCATCATGAATGAGAACCATTTCAGGCTCTCAGAAGTTGTGCCTCCTTAAAATTATCATCATCATCACTCGTTCATTTCCCCAAGAGAGCGCCTGCACTTCTATGGAATGCCCAATGTGCGGCGTTTGCACGCGCGCTACTTTCTTTCGCATATAACCTGTGAGCACTACTACACCGGAAAAACTGCAGCTGGCGGGCGCACATGTCCAGGAAAACAAAAGCAGGCAGCTTGCACTAGGTCGCCCATGGGCGACCTAGTGCGTCACTGATTGTGAGTTCTACCCCGGAAAGTTCTACCCCGGCAACGTGAGTCACTGATCGTGACTCACGTTGCCGGGGCAGAACTTGATTATACTTGGCGCTATCTCGACTCCACCGTGGCTTCGCGTAGGTAGATCTTTCGTAGAACTCGATATAAGTTAGTGGTAGAGCGAAGTATAGTGAGGTATAGTGAAGTATAGCCTAGTTCTGCTAAGTCATGCGGAGTTCTAGTAATGATCGACCTATGCGTAGACCCGGTCGAGCCGGCCGCGTAATTGCGGCGAAAGATTGAGCATCTGTCTGAAAGGCTGATATTCTGTACACTGATCACCGCAGTGACCTCTCACTTCGGAACAACGAATTTTCTTCCGTACAGGTTCCTCGGCGTTATCCTGGTGAAATGTTCATGGACCATGCCACTGCGTGAGGCGTGCGTCGAAGGCATACCGGTTGTGGTGCCGAAGTAAGCGCGAGCCGGCTCGAAATCATGGAAGTGCGTTTCTAAGGCAACCGCTCGTGGCCTGAAAATGCAGGCAACGCGCTTGGCAACAGTCTTTGCGACAATATCGTGAGTATACTGACCCATGGCAGGTTCGCATGGTAAAGGAATGATGCAGTCAGAAGAGAAGCGCAGTCTAAGTATCTCAAGTTTATAAGAAATCGCAGTCCTGAAGACCACACTTCCTGAAGTAAAGCGAACGTTCAGGAAAAACAGCGCGCCCTTTCGCCGATATTGGCCTCACAGCTCAGTTGCCCATGTTTGCATTTTTTCCCAGTGATGGGGACAGAAATTCCGGAGAACAATGTTCGTTAGAATGGCGACAGATCAAGTTTGCCTAATTATGGTAGCCTTCCAGTTGGGCAATTTTTGAAACGAGAGGAAACCTGCCGATGGACACAAATTCTGCTAATTTAGTTTCAACAATGCTACAGCGAGAAAAGTGGTGTGAAAATTGGGTATATGAGTTATTTCCGGGGTGTGCAGTGAAAAGAGCTCTTTCGCTAAGCGCAGGGTGCTTGTGAGGGACACTGCTGTGTGCGCTTCACAATCGTGTTTACACGCACTATAGAGCATGTTTCATAAATTACGGGAGTTCGTCAATGGCGTGGAACGATGTATAAGGCTCAAACAATTACGAAATTCTTGCGTTGTATGAATATTTTGCTTCATAGATAACTTCGAAAAACTGGTGGTCTATAACGTGTGCTGACACAACAGCGAACTCAATGAATATCACCATGAATATTCTTCTACAACCTGATGGTCTCAAATGTGCATCTGCATGTCAGCCAACACATCCCCTTTAGCATTTCGTACCCTTGATGTGCTTTGCCAAGAATCAAAGCCGTGGCCACGAACTAAACCACTATGCAGGGAAAAAAAAAGCCAGAGCAGCTAAATATGTTTGAAACCAGTATGCCGCAGATATTTCTGCAGGAAGATATTTTTCTAGCATGCAGAATGATACAGTGGTTCAAAATTGCAATGAATCGAAGCTGTGGCTAATTCGCGTAAACTTTCAACAACTCACTGCTAATCCAAAAGAAGGTGGTGAGCATCCCTGCACGGAACATGCTGTAGTCCCGGCGTTCACTGAGAATGGGCGCTGTGATAGAAGCCCCGTATAGTGATGAATTTATATGATTATGAACATAGAAAAGGTTGTAATGTGCGTCATGATGACCTATGTCCAGTACAACTAAGGGTGATGGAATTGCTGGTCGCCTGTCAGCATTGCTAGGGTAAGCAAGCAAGTGGCGATTAACTCACATGGAACGTATGCTGACCATTCTAAATGTCAGTACATAGCCGATGACTGATACAAAAGGCACAGACTGTTTCTTGGAAAGAATGTGTGCTTACGATACTCAGAAATGTGATCAGTGCTTCTAGCCTTCTAGGAAAAAAGGAAAGGATGCATGACGGTATGAAGGTTAAGAAAATAGCTTTGATCGCAGGTGCAAATAGTTAGGCTTATTTGTGTGTGCGACGCAGCGGAGACTCGTGAACCTGCGTTTCGTGTTATCCTGTACCTCGGTTTGTGTTCGCGTATTTAACCGTTATGGGCTTCGACTACTATGAACAACGTAGGGAATGCTGTTCCTTTCCTCTCTTTTCAAATATTTTCGGGAAAATGAAATTCTGGTGAGAGGAAATCATACCCAGATGTCGTTTTTAGTACTTGCAGCCAGTACTTATAACCGCCCGCTTGAGACATCCTCACTGCTCCCTTTTACCTGCCCACGCTGCAAAACCTGAGACGCTAAAGTGCGAATCACCGAATACACAAGGCTAGGCAGGCTATCGTCAGGACATTGAAGAATGGACAGCAAACTCCACCTTCAAAATAGAAACACATGAATTTATATGAGCAAATTTATTCTGGTGCAGCCTGTTCTTTATTGCACACAAAGTTCGCAGTTTATAAGTTACTGTTTTTTTAAGTGCCCAGCATGGTGACGATGGTAAAACGTGTTTTGCTGAACGACGCTTCTCTCCCTCTCCCGTAATGCTTCATTGCCTTCTGCTTTTTGGATTTTGATCCATATATGCATTAGTGCCCTCCTGAAATCGAAAAAAAAAGCGCTGGCGAACATGCTACTATGTTTACCAAGTTTCTAATAGGTGCTTTTATTGAAATGGTAAGAAAAAGGAAATAGAAAAAGAAACTGAGGTTGTGCCATATGTCACAAGACTCGGTATAAGAACGTCACAGTGCAAAATTTCCTCGAGCAACCTGTTGAATGCGTTAACGCCGACGTGGTTACTCCTGGGATGGGACGCGTGTTGGGCTTACTGGATATGTGAACCCGTTCGAAGTGGACATAAGTGGCCCCGTGACCATGCGCATAGATCCTCAATGATTGACATGTAAGTCAAAGATGTCGAACGGCTCACATTTTTTGCCAGCGACATCGCATCGCTCGCGCCGCAGCACTGCGAATATCTGCCATAAACAATAGCCGTTTTCCAACGGTGAAATGCTGCACGCAAAGACCAACCGGTTGCCAGGAGACCATGTCGTAAGCTTACGGCCCGCTACAGCGAAATGCGTAAGATCTGCTTGTCGGCCATGGTTTTTTGTTTGTGTTTTCTTTACAAAAATGTCATATATGGCTACATCAGGAATTGGGAATATGTGGCTATATAGGGCACGTGCCCGTAGTGGCCTTATTTGACAAAATTGTGATAGAAACGTATATGGCAATGGAAGACCAACACAAGGAATCCAATGTTAGTCTCTTATGCGTATTGGGGAAATACGGCCACGTAGAGACACGTGCCATATATAGCCAGATATGCATATATGGCCATATATGCATATCTGGCTATATATGGCACGTGTCTCTACGTGGCCGTATTTGCGCAATACGTATCGCATTCTTACTTTGCATTCGTCGTGTTTGTCTTTCATCGTCAAATACGTTTCTATCAAGCTTTGGTCAAATAAGGCCACATACGGGCACGTGCCATATATAGCCACAAATGTCAAATTCCTGATGTAGCAATAAATATGACATTTTCGTTAGGGTTCGAGTGCCGCGCCTCACTGGCTTATTGCCAGGGCGACGTAAAACCATTTCTCTTGTGTAGCGTGTACAGTCGCCAGTGCTGAAGCGCACAGCTCCAGGAATGCGAGTCAGTATTCCGAGTTTTAGCCTTGAAAAAAAATGCGCCCTCTCCCAATTAGGGTATCTTGCCCTAAAAGATACTCTACAATATACCAAAAGTATCTCTGTGCGCGAAA
>CM023490.1:51565349-51596615 GCA_013339685.2 Hyalomma asiaticum
TTGCCGTATCCTTTCCGGAAAGTTTTTGTCTCACCGATGTAAGTGGCGTGGCAATCGGCGCACGGAACCTCGTACACTAACCCGGGGAATCTTCTTTTGGCAGCCGGTGTTTTGTAAATCATTTTCAATACGTAATTGATGCGTTGTATGACTACTGACACAAAAATTCTGCATCTTGTTTTTTGCTTTTGCAATAAGTAGCTAATGACCCACTTACTCCGGCTGTAAACATCGAGGGCTCGAGCGCGCGATTGTTAATGTTTTGTATAGGATTTTTTGGAGTCCAGGCGCACTTTCCGTTCCAAAGAGGGATAAGTGAATCGGCACCCAGTATGGTATTCATGTAAACATAGCTGACTACATGTGCAGACAAAACCGCGTTCACATGGGCACCACGCGGACAACTCATTTGAGAGAAGGCTCCCTGGGTGGTGCTGTAATCCCCTCTGGGAAGTTTCAGACATGTGTGATCTCTCAAAAATGCACTGCCGAGGCGAGGGCGTCAGTTTGTACTCCGGTGCAATTCTGCCCCCACTTTCCGTCGGAAACGTCTGCTAGGATGAGCGCTCTCCCAAGAATCATTACAGCAACAGAAACTCTCCACGCAGGCGGCGACTGGTTGTTTACATGAAACAGAAAAGCGCGATTCGCATGGAGTGGCGCGACACGCACGTTAAAATTGATATTTAATATGTTCTAAGCTATATCAGCCGTTGATATTTTGTGGATGATGCGTGTGTGTCGACGCAAATCTATCCCGTAAGTTACCTCGATCGCCTTAAATTTTGTGTCAATACTCCTTTAACTGGTGTTTAATTCCCTGGGTCATGACTGCATGACAATGACAAACTTATTTGCACGAAAGGGACTTCCTGTGACATTTTCTCTTCCCTTGTGCTTTCTGTGTCATTTGGGAATACATTGCTATATTTATTGTAAAGTAAATATTTCTTGGAAAAAATAATGTCAGATGTGAATTTACAGCAATGTCGATGCGTTCGCGGCGGGACTGGAGAAGCGAGGCGCGCAAGTGCACGCGCTTCGCTCCTTCAGTCCGGCCGTGTGGCAGTTTGCCTGTTTTCATCATCAGAGAAAAAAAATTAAGATTGCCTGAGCTCCCCCGCGTTTTTGAAAAATATGGGAGAGGGTGAGGAGGAAAATTAGAGAAAGAAGGACGAGAAAGGGTAGTTGGAGAATGAGGACAGAAGACCGCAGCGTGGATCCCGGCGCCCCCGCCCCCTCCGGAAAACGAAAAAGTCTCCGCCTATGCGCTCTGTTACTTTTAACCACCAACGGTTGTCTTGTCTTCGCATTACATTGCCTGTCCACGCCCATTTCTTCTTAATTTTTATTAATATGTCCCTACCCTACTGAAAAAGTCCTTTTCCGTATTCCAATAATTCCATATTTTCCATACGAAGTCCATAAGTTTTCCATATACCTGCCGTATATTTTCCATATTTTTCCATATGAGTCTTACGGAAACATGCGGAATTATTTGAACGACTATACGGAACGTTTCAGTAGGGTAACAGGTGTTCGCTCCCTAACCCACTCCGCTCTCTTCTTGTCCCTTATTGTTATACCTCCCTATTGCAAAAACTACCGCCCCCAGTGCATTTCCATCAAGTTTTATGTACTGGGAGCACTGGCAATGCGCTGAGAACGACGATATTTCACTGGGCGGTACACACTGGGACGCTCGCAGCACTGGCTTGCACTGGTGTGCGCTGGCGTTGTACTGGAACAAGCTGGCATAGCTGGAATGTCACTGGTACCAGTGAGAGGCTTGCTGGTAAATGCTGTACACTGGGAGGCTGCGCACTGGCACGAGTGCGGAACACACTGCAACCAGTCCAAGAGATGCTGGCTCTGGTTTGACAGGCGCACGCTCTGCACTGGGGCCAGTATTAGTTGATTTCTCAATGTGTGAGGACACTGGGAACATTTACGGTTTGGCCGCACTTCATTGCTGCGAGCTGCAGTATGCAGCAATTCGCGGCGTGCGGCGTCCGCGCGCAATAAGCGCTAGCAACTGCGAATGCTTAGATTTGTGCATTTTCCCCGCACTTAGCTTAGACACGCAAAGTCACGTCTATGAACCACTCTTGTAATAGTTCTGCTGTAGTGTTCACCTATCTGGAGGAGTCGGTGCAAAACAACAGTTATGTTTACATCACCACGCAATTTAATGACGCTCTCAAAGCGTCGATCCCAACTCATGCTTGCCGAAAAAAGGAAAAAAGCCACCGATCGGTATCACCACGTGGCAAATGCACCCCTGGCGATTGCTGCACCTTCAATTACTTTAGATGCTCCAAAAGCTAATCATATGAGAAAGCTTCTGGAGCTAATATACAATAACTTTAGCTTGCTCAAGCCACCGAGTCCCAATAGGTCTGTCCCAATATGCTCCCAGTGATGCTTGGGCATAACGTACCGGGCGAGTCCGTTTACACGCGAACGGCACTCGAAGCCTTAAAAATACGCTACTACGACTAATCAACATTACTGCTCAGTACAGCCTTGGCATCGGTTAGCCTGAACAGATGATTTTTATTTCTTCGCGGTGCTTGAAGATGAAGTGGTGAGCATCGGAGCAACACGCTTTGAGCAAGCTTATATATGTCACTTAAAGTTGCTACTGCACTATTCTCTGACCCAGATGCAATGACACAAATTTGTAGATCAGTGCGGTTTACCAATCAAAGAAGATGAGATGTTTGCCACTGCAATGTGCTTGCTTTTTGCAAAGCGATCAACATTTGTGAGCTTCGACAAACCTGCATATCTTACTCACTGACACTGCCTCTGTACTAATATATCGCCGTTTGAGCGAGAAAACTGCTAAGTGCCTCTTAAGTGAACGTTCGATTATCGAGAGGCATAATACTGTACATAAAACGCATCTACATATATGTCGACTATTCGTAAGAGCAAGAAAAGGTTAGCGAGCTCGGCCGCAGCAACCGATAGTCTATTTGTTGTGTTCAGTATGAGATATCGATTGTACAATAAACTAGCTGCTGTAGCCATTATTGGGAGGTCATGCATGATCGGCAGCGCGTGTCTTTCGTCTGATAAAAGGGCGAGGGTCATCTGCGCATAAAAAGCGTGTCTGTCTTGTGTGTACCACTGCAAACCACAAGTCTGACGGCAGGTCACACCACTGACTAACCTGTTTACAGGTAGTTCGTTGTGTTCTGGCGTGGCGCAGTGGTATAGTGTGCTGGCTTGGCTATACGAATGTGCAACGTTCGAATCCTGGTCTTGGGAGGCTTTGTTTCAGTGCTTTTTTGATCTTTTTTCTTTTAATGTGTCCTGTGGCTTTTTTATATTTGTATATTATTTAGCATTCATGGCAGGAAAGCACCACATTTTTTTTTGCTGTAAAGCGGTTTTGCATGCCAGTAGTCCGCGCCTCCCAGTGTCCCGTGGCACGCCAGCTTGCCAGTATGCGGCGTCACACTAGGCCCATAATCAGGCATGGCGATGGACGCTGGCGCCCAGTGGCACTGGGTTTTGCAATAGGGCTACCGTTTTCCGTTCCACAGCCTCCTGCGTCGTTCTCCATTTAAGCTGTACCCTCTTAATTATCCTCCAACTTTCTACCCCCGTAGGTGAATACCGGTAAGATGCAGCTGTTATGCACTTTCCTCTTCAGAGAAAATGTAAGCTACCATTCATTATGTGATAATGCTTGCGAAGTGCACTCCACCCCATTCTTTTTTATCGTCCTAATTATTTCAGCCTCATGATTAGGATAAGGGGTCACTACCTGGCCTAAGTAGACATATTCACTTATGACTTTCAGAAGTAAGTGAATATGTCCAGTAGTACGCGAATATGTCTCCCCAGCTATGTCAAACCGCTGTGCTCGCCCAAGGCCCTAGAACATTAGTTTCCTGCATTTCATTTCCAGGCCTACTCTTCTACTTTGCCTGTTGAGATCAGTGATCATACTTTGTAATTCATCTCCTGGGTTTCTTAGCAATATCATCAGGAAATCTGAGGTTACTGAGGTATTTCCCATTAACCCTTACACCCACCTGTTCGCAATCCAATGTTCTAAATACCTCTTGTAAACATGGGGCGGGTAACAGTGGAGAGAATCGTGTCCCCTTGTCTTACGCCCTTCCTTGTAGGTATTTTGCTACTCTCCTTATGGAGGACTATGGTGGCTGTGAAGCCGCTCTAGATGTCCTCCTGTAGTCTTATGTAGTGCTCGTCTACGCCTTGATTTCGCAATGCCTACATGACTGCTGAGGTACCGACCGAGTGACAAGCTTTCTCCTAATCTATGAGCGCTATATATAGGGGTTGCCTATATTCTGCTCATTTCTCTATCACCTGATCATTAGCGTGTATATGGTCTACTGTTGAGTAGCCTTTACAAAATCCTGTTTGTTCGTTAGGTTGACTGAAATCTGAGGTGTTATCATTTCTGTTAGCGATTACCTTGGCTGATTAATTTCTTGACATTTGAGTTTCATATCCCAAAACCACTACATGATTATAAGAGATGCCCTAGTTGGCGGCTAAGGAAGCTTCGTCCAGCTGGCTTTCATTACCATGCACTGACATCGTGCAGTACAAAAGCTTCAATATTTCACTTCCATCAAATTGTAGCGCCGGGACCGGAATTCGATCCCCCAACCCACGAATTTATACCCCCGAGTCGTAGCCACTAGAATACCGTGAGGTGGCTCTGAAGCCTTAGAACACCACCGAATTGGTTCCCTGGAGTCGTGACAAGAGTGGCATCTTGGCGACACGGTTTACAGGCTATGATAGTGGTTTGGCGTGTCGGATTGTTGTGGGCGCTAGTAGCTCAACCAGCGTCGTAATGCAGGCAACTGAGGGCCTGGACCCCTCATCGAGAGAAACAGCAGCAGACAGACTATTTAATTTTGTGATTCATCGAGAGTTGTTTGTCTTTACGAGCATTCAGCATAACGCTCACGCAAGCACACAGCCTTCTTAGGAGTACAGGCATCGGTATTCATTCATTGATTGATTGACTGATACAGATACTGTCTTAGTGCATTTGGTACTGTGGAAAATTATTCTTATTTATTTTCTCCTAATCTTCGCTTAAGAGGCTGTATTGTCCTCTGCTCTAAACTGGAAGAGCAGCTTCCCAAGGTATCGTCGCAAACTGTTCATATGTTGACTTTACATGTACATCTGGTGCAGGCATTCCGGAGCGGTATACTGCGGGAGGGTAACCTATGCAGCACTAAACGTTATAATGAAAAAGTAGCTTTTTTGCTAAATTAGACCACTAGTAGTGAGAAAGCAAAAAAAGCGGATGCACCTGAAAATATTAAGTACAATAATAAATGTTGGAGATCTGGTTAAGAGTGACAAAAGTAATTTTTTTTCGCTACTATGGAGCGAAGACCACTGGGCGGGAAATTGAAAAGATTTAGTGTTGGGTGACAGTGGGAGATGGCGATGATCGTCGCGGTAATAATAGGCTCGTAGAGCACGCAACGTCTCCACCCACTCTGATGTAGATAAGGTGCAATGACGTAAATTGTTCTTAGCGGATCCTTGCCTGACTGGCTTCCCTTTGCCGCAACTGCGCGTGCTCTCCAGTGTTGCACGTGCCAAGAAACAGGGGCACAAAACAACTTTCCCCGTTGCTTTTGAAAGCCCGCACCTACGCGCACTGAGGGCCACGGCCATCTTTCTCACTTGCAGGAGTACATTTACTTTATTTCTTTCTCCATAGTGTCGTTCTCCAGCGCCCTCTCAGGCAGACGACATGGTTCAGAATAAAGTTTCAGTTCCTACCAGACACCGTCATTGCTGGTGCTATGTACACGTACTCGACATATAAGTTTAAACCGGGAACAATGACTTGGTATGAAAACCTCAATAGCACCTGACGACAGTGAATTCCACCATACTGATGAAACAAACTGCGCACGAATATGAAGGAAACTGGCAAACCATCAGAGATGGTGAAGGTAATTAACAATTCGGTTACGTTTTACCCGTAGGCCATAAAGAAGCACAAGATCGAAAGCTATAGGCAACCTAAGGCAAATTCCATCTACTTGATTTCCTCTATCGAGATTTAAAACACCGTATTGAGGAAACTGGACTGATGCCACATAGGTCCTAGAACAACCGTGCGAAGCAAATGTTCAGATCGCCATTCAACTCTGCGCCTGTCTATATTTATTTATTTTATCTATTTTCAATTACTGTATCCCGATACATGGCTATTGCAGGAGTGGGGTACAGAAATAAAACAGGAACGGATAAGAGTAACATCACAATTCCTTCAAGAGAAGAAATATTGTCACATCAGAACCGGATACAAAAATATAAAACAAATAGCATATTAATGTCATTCAGGTGCCTCGAAGAAATCTGACAAATATTTACCGAACCGATCCAGGTAGAACGTTCCAGTAAACAATATTTCTATGAAAAAAACTGTATTAGTACAAGTTAGTACCTGCGAAAACTAGCCTTATGTTAAGATTGTGACCACATCTATTTGGTCGAGCATTAGCATACACGATGTAATTGTGACAAGATCATCCCTGTACTGAAGATGTCTTGAAAAAGGTCGGGTTCCGACCGAAACATTCACTTAATAAACCGTCGTTCTCTAAGAGGCGCATCGTCAATTCTGTTATAAACTAGCGGCAACCCAAGCTATTTTTGCATATATATATATATATATATATATATATATATATATATATATATATATATATATATATATATATATATATAGGTCAACAAGATTTTCTTCTGGCTACCGTAAAAGAATTATAAGAACTTTGAAGAAAAATGCAATGTTAATAGATAAAATTTTTTTCTTTATTCCTAACGTTTCGGCTGGAGGACCAGCCTTCTTCGGAGGTTTAGTCGAAATTCGACTTAAACCGAACCGCAGGAAACCGAACCGAACACAGGAAAGCCTCGGTTCAAAGCAGAAGCGCCTGCTCTGACTTTGACAAGTCGGAGCGGTCAGGAAAGCCCACAACTGACAGTGCGGCACGGTGTCGCGGCACGTTGTTTGTTGACATGGCAACGGCGTCATCAGTACACTGGACTGAACAGGCAACCGTGGCATACTACCTTCTCCTACATAAGCGCTTAAAGCCAATTCCATTGCCCTAGCTCTATGACGCTTGCCGAAAGTTAAATGCGGTCACCTGACCCCACGAAACCCGAGTTGAGGGTCCGCAATTTTTTGCTTGTATTTTGAACTTTGCCTCCTTAATAACTTCGCACTGTCTGCTCCTATCGCTGTGATTTTTGTAACATTTGTCTCCACCCTCGAGTCTACGCATCGCGCACATGAAACGGCCCCAAGAAAAGTGTTAGAGGGCCCTTTTTAAGGGCACGCCTGCACTCTGAAATACCTTTCATAGAAAGTAGAGTAACTTTCGTGAGCAACATCAGCACATATGAAAGTTTTACATGCGTTTGTGAACCCATTCTTATACGCCAACTTCATCGATTAAAAAAGCAGTTCTAAGTGATCGCCATCTTTGTGCGTGTGTGAGTATGTGTGTTTCTTTGTGCTTGTTCCTTCGGCGCCAACTCGTTAGTCATCAATATTACACACCAATTAGCCTAGCAGGGAGTACATCTTGCATAACTGCGGTGTAAGAAATTTCGGCCGGTAGTCAGACACAGGTTGATAGCCTGATTTCTGCAAAATGAACACTTTCGTTTTTTTCCACGGAATGGCGCTTCACCAGACTCCAAGGTTTTCTCGACAGATTACTGTAAGAGAGTGAACGATTCATAGGAAGTGTATATTTGGTATGCCATCAGAGCAGATACATTTCTGTCGTATCTAGATTGAAATTTGAGATTACGACACCATTAAGAATGATCACTCTATCGCCCTTTTAGTTTGTGCGTCCTAACTGGACTCTGGGGCTACAGAGTTATCAAGGCTGCAAAAGGATGGTTAATACAAGTTAACAGTATACAAGACTAAAACGGGGTGATCTGGTGGCTAATCATGAAAGACGTATGTCTCTTCGCACTTCGTAAAACTTATGTTCGGAGCCTGCGAGGATTTCACTTATGCGGTAAAGGGGGCTAGTAAAGACGCATGAGTTATATGGAAAGGACCAAAAAAAAAGAGCATGAGAAGTAGAGCTCCTAGTGCGACATACCACATTTTTTAGATGCGAAGCAGCTCTTTGACTAGCCTGTGTAAGGCTGTCCCTCCGTGCGTCCGTACGAACGCGCCGCAACGCGATCCCCTCGCCGCAGGTGTTGGAGTGGTGCCAAGTAGGTCACGCCGCAGCTGCGCATTGACGTCACACTCCCCTCGCAGTGTGCGCTGACGGCACTCTCTCCCTCGCCTGCCGCGCGCTCGCCGCAGCGCCCGCAGCTGCCGCTTGTCCGTTCGCCCGCAACACCTGCCGCTACCGCCGCTCGCTCCGCTACCGCGACCGCCGCTCGCTACACCGCCGACTTGTCGATTCACGAGCAAAAAATTAACACCATCTTCCCAAAGGGAACTCTGATAGGATGCGAAGCACCCGCGTTAGCGCCGTTCAACCCGTGATGCCACCCGTGCGCAACGCTGCTGCTTCGCATCCCATCAGGATTCACTTTGGGAAGATGATGTTAATTTTATTCGTCATTTCGCCAATAAACATGACGCTCTAGTTTGCTGGTTCGGTTACTTTCTTTAGCGACACGGCGTTACCGACGCGAAATATTCTTGTTAATCTGAGAAAGTGTACTACACAACCTCTTCTTCTATTTTTAACAGAATGTCATTATTCATGGAAAGTTATACAGACGTCTGCAAATGCTCAGGATGGCTCGCAAATCGCTCTCGTTACTCAGGAGCTAGAAAGTGCCGCAGTAATTTTCCAAGGTGTCTGTGGTAGACGTATCGTGGGCCCTAACGGAATCGTGCAAAGTTTGACTCTATGCGAAAGTTTAAAGCAGAAACTCCACATAAGGGCATGGCTAAGTCGGCTGTCCCAGTCCTTATGGTAACCTATCAACTGCTATTCGAGCTGCGAAATTTCGCTTTCAAAAAAGCAACAATTATAGACTCCTTAATAATTAATTATGAAGACCTTGCGAAAGAAAGCCGTCTTTAGTAATGATTTTTCTTTTATATGTTTCTCTATTTTGATGATACTGAACTGCAAATTATTATGGCAAAGCTGGAAATTTAATGGATGAATGCAGATCACGCGCGTTACCAGAGTGCTAGGGCGGTGGTCAGGTCACTGAGAAAATGATGCGATTGCGTTGTCAGATTTTTGTATCATCCACGCATGAAGAAATGGTGTGGCGTGACGCACGTGTTTATAATGAAAAGTCAAAGTAACATTCTTAGTGTTGATTTCCGCTGCTGATTATGCTAATAATGGTGGTGATGATGATGACTTCGCTTTGAAACTCGGCCCTTCAGGCCTTCGTGATAAATGGATAAGCTTAAGGTACTGAGGGTTAACGAACTCACATTGTTTGCGAGCTAGTGCAACACAATGCGTCTTCCGCGCACCTGACATTAGGAAACGTGTGGGCTGCACGATGTTGAATGTAAATGCGAAACTAAGTGAGCGGTAGGTTTAATATGCTTGAATGGGTCTACAACATTCCTAAATAGGGTTTCTTTAAAGTTATTTTGCAGGAATAAAGGTAAGCGTACTGTCTGCACCATCATTTCTTTTTCGTTCATTTTACAAAAAGCATGCTGTCTTTGTGAAAGGGAAATGTTAATCCACCCGTTTGTAGCACAAATCTACGAGGAAATCCGCACGAATTTCTCAGAAATAAAGGTTCTAGTTGCTGGAGGAGTCCTGGTGAGGCTTCGACGCAGACAACTTTACTCCACCTTGCGGATTATGCAGACCTCATTTGCAATATTCCTTCTTTGTCTTTCGTCATCAACCAGATTCATCATTCGCTTCTCGATCGATTGTTTAGTGTACTCGGAAATGTCTCCGAATAAAAAGCGCCTGAATTATTCAAATTTTATAGCACTATAATCATTCTTGTTTTTCTAACAGAAACATGTGGGCTGCAAACATGTTTGCAGGGGAGAAAAACCATTATATCACGCATTAGCTGCCGGGCTGGAGTGTCTTGTAAGTTGATTTTTGAATTTGTCCACTTTTGTGCACAAGTTGTGCATGTTCATGCGGGTAAAACGATATACTGGCGTGGCGAGATCAATTAAATCGTCCGACCTTATATACATATATAAACAGAATTGACGATGCGCCTCTTAGAGAACGATGGTTTATTAAGTCAACGTTTCGGTCGGAGCCCGACCTTTTTCAAGACATGTTAACCACAGGCCAGTATGGCCTTATATGCCACACTTTGTCTTGTAGTAAGGAGAGAAGGAGAATGAGTGGGAAAGAGAATGAGTGGGTTGAAAATATACGGAAATAATAAAAATAAAAAAGTAATAAAAAGATTGCTGGAATTTCACTGCAACAAAAGATGAGCAAGTCAAGCAAAAGCAACTCGCACACACACACACACACACACACACAGAGAGAGAGAGAGAGCGAAGGAAAGAAGAAAAGAAGAGAAAAAGAGAAAAGAAGAAAGCAAAGAAAAGAAGAAAAAGAGAAAGGGGCGAAAATGAGGGATACAGCGAGAAGGACGAGTGCCGCCCGCCGCGCCAGTGCTGTCCGAGTCCGTAGACATTTTAAAGAGCAATATATATATATATATATATATATATATATATATATATATATATATATATATATATATATATATATATGCAAAAATAGCTTGGGTTGCCGATAGTTTATAACAGAATTGACGATGCGCCTCTTAGAGAACGACGGTTTATTACATGAACGTTGCGGTCGGCGCCCGACCTTTTTCAAGACATGGTCGTTGAAAAAAGTTGAGGCATGGTTGAGGACATGGTTGAAAAAGGTCGGGCTCCGACCGAAACGTTGATGTACTAAGCCGTCGTTCTCTAAGAGGCGCATCGTCAATTCTCCCTTACGAAAATGCCGTATATGGACTGATATGAAAATATCCTTATACGGTTATATTAAAAATTGGGCAAATATGGCCATGTATGGCATATACGGCTCTCATATGGCCATATCTGCCCAATTTTGACTATATACGTATATGGACCCTCATATGGCCATATCTTCCCAACTTGTAATATGTCCATATATGGCGCCTTATATGGTCATATCTGCTTGATACTATATGCCATATGTGAGAGCTGAATACATACATAGACAAAAATAGAACACAATTGCAAGATGGACCTTTCACGTGTGTATTTTATTTTCCAGCTACATTTTCATTCTTAGGAGTTGTCTTTTTGCTTCTGAGGTCACTCAGCTTTGCACCCAGGGATAATATCACACTTAAGTTTTCCACTGCACTCGAACTGGCACCTCGTAGAGAAGTCTTTTCTGCGAGCTGTAAATGGCAAAGCACAATTGGAGTATGAAAGTAATGCTTACATATTCAGGGCCGATAAATGGCTCCAGAATATGTGCGGCTGATGACGCAATGACACAATATTTTATATGTATACATGCATGCATTCACTGAGGCGCCAAGAACAACAATTATAAAACATCGGAGCGGGCCCGTATCGTTAAACCATCATACATGACCGTGCATGACTACGCAATGTGCTGGTTGATATGTAAAGCACCTTACAAGCAGTTGCTCAATTATTATTTCAATTTACTACCTTGCACTCTGAGGCGAAGTGAAGGGAGATGCTTGTCTCTGTTTTGTCAAAAACAATTCATGGGAATTAAGCTGCAGCTGTCACGTAGGAATAGAAAACTGTTTTTATCAACAACGTGATTAGCTTGGTAATCAGGTGAGGCCGGTCCTCCGAAATGGCATCAGCTATACGCACATAAAGCAATGTCATTGATAGCTGAACGAGCAAACATATTTATACATTATTGCAACAAAGCAACTGACCGTTGATGTATAGGGACGACTGAGTGTATCGTAACCTCCCCGATATAGCGTGTGGGGTGCTCTATTTGGTTAATAAATAAAACAAATGCAGATAATATGTAAAATGAGGCCACACCATTTTTATGCTCAATAGAACACTTTCAGCTGCTTCTGAAGCAGCATGCGTTTCCAGCCAACGTTACTAGAATTAGTAACGTTGTTTCCAGCCTCATGGCTTCGTGGCAAGCCCAACAACTGCACGGGTTACAGATTCCGCGAATGAATTGATATAACGAGAATTTCACTAGTGAAAGGGCGAGGGAAGCGCACCCGTGAAACGAACAGAATTTCAACAGCAACTTTTCTAAGGCATTCGTAAGGAAAAATCAGAAAATGATAGCGTGTCTAAGCACGGTACATCTGTTGGGTGACCTTCAATGTCGCCACAGGAAAAAAACACTGCATTTGGCGTCTTTTTACAACGCCGATAAAGGATCCGAAGCAGAAGCAATGGCTAAGGCCCGACTAAAAATATAGAAAAGAAACACGTTATCTTTGCGACATTAGCCGTTTATCCGATATCCGATGGCGAAAACATACCGCTTAACAGCTATAAAATTGTCCAATTCACGTGCTTCTGAACTGACACACCGTATCAGAATTTTAGTAACAAACATAAAAGCTTATCTTGCAGCAATCAGCCTGGCATGAAAGAAGCCTTCGTACTGCCACCAAACTTGCACTTGTGGCACCACTTCGTTAGGAATGTGCTCTTCCGTCACTCCCGACGCAGGTCATTTTAGAACATCGAAGGTTGTCCACTCATTTGCGACGCGATCGAAACATACCACTGTGTATCACAGCACCACCTTTTTCGGAAAGTACAGCCAGGCAGCCCGCACGCATGGAGATAATGGCTCAACAGTTGTCAAGGCTACGCAAATGTAGTCCTTAAGAAAAAGCAAGGGAGAGGTGTATCGTTCCAGTGAGATATGTATATTTTCTTGCTTACCACAAGCAATGGACTACTTTTTGGCCGCGAAAGTACACAGCGTAAACACGAGCGCTAGCTTTGGCAGCGCGTCACCTGATGCATGAAATCTGTTCCACGTGCACGTGGAAAAAGTGAGGGGCCGTCTCCAAAGTTCCCGCGCACTGTTCCGAGAAAAAAAAAGCGTGGCTCTTTGGGGAAGCAAAGAACCGAAGGGCTGGGGGGGGGGGAGGTGGACAGAGGGGGGCTCTTTTTTGTTATTTATTTTTTGGGTCGTCTTTTGTAGTGTTTTGAGCAATGGTGGGTCAGCTGTAGAAAGAGTAGAAGCGATAGCCCTCTTTCGCGCCGCACTCGGACAAGACGAGGTAAAGAAAATAAAAAAAGTAAAGAACTTTGCTGACACATTGCAACAATCATTCATTTAGCTATAACTTACAGTGAACATACAATCTAGGCGCTTATTATGGTAAAACCGGAACAAGTTTTGCATTAATGCACCATTATAATGCGCACGTATATACAATTCCTTTTGGCTTTTGCAACTGCAACATCGACGAAACAATAATAGTCCAGCTTGATACATCCTTCTTATGCAGATAATAATTAGCTCGCGCTGTAGGTAAATCGCGCATAATGGAAAATTCGATGCCATGAGAAAGAACTCACCAAAAACCCTCCCTTACTCTCTTTTCCCATTTACCCTTAATGTTTACTTTTTGCATTGATATGTGGTTTCACCGATTTTTTGCGTGTATATAACTAACATTACTGGGTATTTATTGTTTCGCTTCGCGTTATATATTATCAGTCACCATGACGCGAGAAAATTCGAGCTATATATATATATATATATATATATATATATATATATATATATATATATATATATATATATATATAGTATGCCTCGAAAGTCACATGATGCAAGTTAACAGTCATATACATAGGTGTATTTATATTATTTACGTGTCGACATCCAATTAATGGGCAGTTCCTGATGATGATGATGATGATTTGTGGGGTTTAACGTCCCAAAACCAGCTCTGATTATGAGAGACGCCGTAGTGGAGGGCTCCGGAAATTTCGACCACCTGGGGTTCTTTAACGTGCACTGACATCGCACAGCACACGGGCCTCAACATTTCGCCTCCATCGAAATGCAGCCGCCGCGGCCGGGATTCGATCCCGCGATCCTCGGATCTGCAGCCGAGTGCCATAACCACTAGACCACCGTGGCGGGGCTAATGGGCAGTTCCTCACGATATATATATATATATATATATATATATATATATATATATATATATATATATATATATATCGTGAGGAACTGCATCTCGACCGCGCCGTACCCCATCGCCACGGCGGCGCTTATTTTCGCCAGCTCCGGAAAACTATCCAGCGCGGCCGATGGGGGTGAGCCCGCTGGAGAATCGCTGCAAAACAGATATACCTCCTGCCTTTCTCATGTTTGGGGACAACGTGCATGTGGTTGTTCATCGGGTGCCTGCAATTGCGTAGGTGGACACAGGTGCGACTGCTACAGTTATGAGTCTCGTGTTTCAATGGCCACTACGTCGCAAAGGGATGTTCCGGTGGATCCGCGCAGGAAAAATCGTTGGAGCTGGTGGCGAATCATTGCGTCCCGTTGATGTGTGTACTCTCGTTTTTGAACAGCCTCTTTCCACAGACTGCGATGCGGACAATTTTGATGACTCCCTCTCGGCCTTGATCCTACTTTCACTGACACTGACCCTTTCAGAGGTAAGCAACTAAAAGACCCAAAGCTGCAGCCGTGCTCTTCTCACAGGCAAAATCCTACAACAGCACATTGTTTTTAACGCGAAAGCGTTTTTTGGCTAGGATGGATATTACGCGCTCCCAGCTTCCGTTAGCGAAAAGCATCCGGAGAAGCCGTTCCCGGTAAGTACGTGACCTCTCTCATCGGAAGTCACGCCGGGGCCAACACTCGCCTCAGCGGCAGTCGGCGCGCTCCGCTCCATTGCAGCAACCTGCTGCGGTATGCGTTCGCTCGTCGCCGCGTTTCTTAGCTGGGTTGGCGAAAGCGCCCTCCCCCCCCCCCCCCCCCCTGCGTGGAGTCGCCGCAGCAATACTCACCGCGCGGACGCGCCAGCTAGCCCATAGAGTTAAAGGGCCCCTAAACCACCCCCGACATTTTTTTGAACATTTCAAGTTAGCACGCGCATCAAGTTGAAAATGCCGTCACGATGAACGATGTCAAACGCGGCAGCGCTACGCGCCGCGGGCGCGCCACAAACTCGAAAAACAATCCCGTGCGCCTCTCCGGCCAGCTCCGGCATGCCAAAGTTAGCCGTGACGACATTGTGGTTTTTGCTGACGTCAAAAGAGTCCGAGCTCCGCTTATTGGTCGAAGGAGGACGTCGACTTCCGGTTAGTCTGCTAGAAAATGCACGCGCTCCCTGCCTGTTTGTTTTCCTCGTCGTGTGTCGTTCGAGTGGTGTTCGCGTGTGAATTCGTAAATGCGCTACGCTACGCAAGTGCAAGTGAGGTACAGCCGACTAGAAACTGCAGCAACTCTCAGAACACGACGAATAGCGCTAACAGAGAGCGTTGGCACAGCACCAACGAGACATTTGCGCGAACGCAGGAGCCCGGCGGAGGCAAGTCAACCGGATGCGCGTCATCGGCGATGTATGTCACGTGACATTCGGAGGAGCACTCGGCGAGGAGGTGGCACTGGCAAGCGGGCGGCGGGCGCAGGAGAGAGTGAAACAAGCAAGCGCCGCGTTTTAATAATCAAACGGGTGTAACTCAGCTATTTCTGCACCGTTTCGAAAAATTCTTGCGGCTACGTGTTTCTTGCGGACACTGGTACAAAAGCAACACCACAACTAAATTTCGACCTCTTGGTGGTTTAGGGGCCCTTTAATAGCTCGCACATCATTCCTCGCCGCCGTGCGTTCCGAGATCAATCTCGAATCGAAGACGCCCACTGAGGCCATCACGACGTCGTGCATCATTTTCGCAATCACCAATGACCTATACCTTGTGCGAGATGTGATGCATGTCCCTACCATGGCGATGACAAGGACATGGTAGTGTCTGTGTACCCCGGCCCAAGTGCGCCGTCCCTGGAACGATAAGAGGGTCAGGACACCGGTGACTGTTTAATGACACCACTCACAATACCGCGGCGGTCGTACTATTTCGATATGCCCGAGACCTGCCTCGGGCATATTTGCATACACTGCCTGCACAATGAAAAAGAGGACATGTGAAGTGTCAACACCACTTTGATGACATCAAATCATGTAAATAAACACAATCCGGCCTCCCACATTGGCTCATTGTTTATAACACAACTCGGCACCACCAGTTTGCAGCACCCCTTCACAGCAACAATCTAGCCAAAAGAAACGCTTTCGCGCTCTTATCTCATAAGAATATGCTTAGGGATTGTCGATCTTTTTGCTTTCGCAATGGCGTGCTTTAAAAAATTACTCGGCAACTGGTCATCCGCTGCTATATGTGGTTGCAGAAAGCGTTGGCTCTTCTGTGTTACGTGTCATGCACGACATCCGAGCCTAAGGTCACTTGGTATCAGCGAGTAATCTCCACCGAGCAAAATTACTTTTTATTGGCCGAAAATGTGTCAGACAACACAGCAGTATGTCAGCGGTTGCACGGGGTGGCAGCACTGCGAACTTTTCAAGATTGTTCCTGCCGGTCATCGACAGCCTGTGCCGTATCCGTGCTCTACTTTGATGATGTCGGCATCGATCTGCTAGGGCCCTTCCAGCGATATTGCGCTGGCAACCAGTGGATGGCAGTGTGCGTCGAATACCTCACTCGCATCTGCGACAGAGCCGACATTTCCTCCGCGACTGTTGCTGCTGTTCCTGTTTTCTCGGTCTGTTCGAAAATCCACAGGCACGGGCGGCCTCGAGTGACAACCATTGACCGTGGCCGGCTGTTCCCTGCCGACGCTGTAGAGCAACTACTACATTTGTGCGAGTTTACTTTTCGAAATTCTACTCTCTACCATCATTAATCAAACAGACTTACAGAGCGCGCGAAGTGGACACTTGCCAACATACCTCCCGTGCACGTCACCTCTGATCATTAAAGCTGGTACGAGATTTTTCTGTGCATCGCATGCGCATTTAACACTGCAAGACACGAGACACGTTGATGTAGCCCGCTTTTCCTGCTTTAGGCCCAGCCGCCCCGTTATACTCAGGGCACTAGCCTCCCGTTCTCGACTGGAGAGGATTCCTGTCTAGCTCAGACTCTCCCTCGTACCGAGTAAGTCAGTCGACTCGCTCGTCTGTGTACACTAGGATTACAGAACACATCCGAGGCATGCTACGACAGCCATCACTGCCTTGTCAGCTATGCCACTGGCTTCTTGGTGCGGTTATAGACCCCACTACCGAAGCGCTGTTTAAGCACACTGCACTTGGCGTACTATATTGGCCCATTCGTCATCCCCAAACCCCTGAGCGAAGCGAACTATGCAATAGCTCACCTCACCGCTAGCGGTCAACGCTCGACCAAAGCCCTAGTAACTCACGTGCCCCAGCTCAAGGAATACACAGCACGAGAAGATGCTTCACTTACCCGGCGGACTTCGTCTGAGCGAGCAGGGATGCAACGGCGGGTTTGGAGAATTACAGAGGAGTGATGGTCGAACAGGAGGACGAGGTCCTTGCTATTGCTTCCGGAGCCTCACCCATGTAGTGCTGGGACACCAAGCCATCTCTAGGACTATCCGTCTAGTAACAACATTATTGCTTTGTTAATCGTTTGAATCTCTTGCAAGTATATGTATTTATATTACAAAGGAGATTCGTTGAAGCTGAGGTAGCGGCAGCCGGTTGAAGAATGTGCCAGAGCACGGCCTCTGAGCAGCCCTGCGCCGGTGCTCTTCTTCATTAGAACGGCCCCATAGAAATAAAGAAGCCATCTCGACGACTTTTATGTCAGGAGTTAGGAGAATCATGGTACGGCATGAGCCTCTGAACGTGGACGATTTCACGGTTTCGAGGTCGCTTGTCAGACGGCGGCGGTTGTGACTCAACGAGCCAATTTACCGGTGAATTTGGATCCAGCACGCGGTATGGTCCGTCGTATTTAGGAAATAGTTTTGAAGCGAGCCGTGGGGTGCGGTACCCAGCTAGCACACAAGACCAAAAAGACGTCTTATTGGGGGATTAACGTCTTGGTTCGCGTGGCTGACGTCTTTGAGACGTCAGCCACGCGAACTAAGGGGCAGCGACATCAAAGGGACAATGAATCCGTCTTCGAAACGTCATGCGCAAGACGGTAAGCAGACGTGGAAGAATACCGCCCCCCTCCCCTCCCTCCCCAAAGCGTCGGCGGGCGCCGACACAATGCACGGCGCCGAGGTGTCGCCAGCTGCAATGGGGCCGGGAGGGAGGCGCCAGAATGTCTGGCTCCTTCTCGCCGGTTACCGGGGAGATGAGGCGAGAGGGCGCAGGCTGGCGCAAACACGCGGAGACACGAAGCAAAGGCAGCGAAGCTCGTTTGCGTGGTTGGTCGTGGAGTCAGTGTGGTCAAGTTGTTGGCGGCCGGCTCTTCCTTCGTTTCTGGGAAAATTCTGTTAGCGTGCTGCATTTGCTGCATGTGTTTGTGTGGTGGCATTATGTTCTTTCTACTTTCCTCCTTATGTTAACCCTGGTTCAATTCCGGCGCTTCTGTGACTGGATCCCGTAACACCAATAACTACGTATCGCCGAAAATAAATGTAAGTACCACATTTGAATGGCTTAGCATGATGTCTGTGAGATCACTCATGTGTTCCGTGGATAGGGCGAATCGGTCTGTGACAGATACAAGGAGGATTAATGCTATGTAAGGTCTAAGATAGTTGACGCATTAAACGCAAAGCAACGCAACTGTGGTTTTATTATTCAGATCATCGTGTATGATTGCATTCTGAAATTTTCTTAGGTCTATGTGCGTGTTCAGCCTGATTATTGAGTAACGAGTGCATTGGCTTCGTTCCCACCATCCTGTCATTTGGTCGTTACGGGTAGCGAGTGCAGCGCATGTACAACAATGTCGGGTAGTAGTAATTTACTCGTGTCTTACACAGACGAATACATGCATGTGATATCGCGCGTTGTAGGGCAACCGTTGCCGCGCGTCCTTTCACTGTTGCATTGCAGTCGTGAGATTTCAGTTCAGAGCTGCGAAATTTACGTGCATGTGATGTGGATGTGAAAATCGCGCATTGTTTATTGTGGCATGTCAGCAGAACTGAAGCAGGCAATCATGACGTCTTATGGTGGTGGAATGACTTCTCGCAGCTCAGCATTCATATGAGCATGAGTGTCGTTGTGCTCGTTCTCGGTCATATTTAAACTTTGTCAGAGGCATGTGACTCGTTTGCGAATGTTCGTTATTATTATTTCTCATTGTCCACGCTGTTGCGGTTTTCTGCATTTGGGGTTCGTTATTCTTGCAGACCGCAAATACCAAAATAATTACACGACCTGTTATCTGGTTCCACAGTGGTGTTACAGGGACGCTGTTGTGTACAGTAGATTTTTGGTATGCCATAAGCTGTCCAGTGTTTCACGTGGTACGGACTGGGGAGTGAAGACTTGAACCATGTTGCTGGGCTGATAGCGTAGGACAGTGATGATAAGGCGACGAACGACGAACTAAATTAGTACGTCGGGCTATGGGTGAGCGGCGTGTTACGACGACTTATACATGAACGTTTGGACGTATTTTGTTTATTTTTATTTTATTTAGTACGGGCGCCGCCAGCTTGTCCGGTGCCGGGATCCAGCTGTGCATGCCTATACCTATATCGTCAAATCAAAGCCACGGTGCCATTCAACAGTTTTCAGCGGAACGTTTGACGTTTTCCTCCTACCCCGTGACATACTCGCTACCCCAAATGAGCCATATTTCGTTGCATTGTACTAAATTCACTATTATCTGGCCATTGAAGGCAGTTTTGTGCAGGCGAAATCGAAGGCACAGCGAAAATTTGTTGATGCTATGCACAGATGTGATGCGCAGTCACTGTGCCCGTAGATCGCGCGACCATGAAGGTCCCATTTAATAAAGGAGCCCTGCGACATTTGGAATCTCGATGGCAAACGATGCCTAACAGTCGTGGAGGTTGTTGTGAACGTGTGAGCCAAGTATTATTGAGCTGCGTGCACCAGGGAATTTTTTATTTGGTTTCAAACACAGCTGTAATTAACATTGCTCTTCGTTCCAACAAATGTCACTAGGCCGTCGACTACTTTTTTCGAGGCAGATATATCACTGGCTGAACTTACGGTCACGGAAAGGTAGTCTGCAATTATATATTTGTTCATGAAAGGAAAAATTAGCAGCCACCCGTTTTGTAGCACAAGGCAAACGTTACCCACCCTTGCGGGTTTCCGCAGAACTCATTTGCCTATGTATATTTGTTCATTTTGCATTAAAGAAATAAAGGCAATCTGAGTGCCTGTCTTTAAAAAGACCGAGGTGAGCGAAGGGACCTAGTCGTTGGCGCCAGTGACGTTACTTGTTGAAAGAAGAGCAGGCAAGTCGTTGGTCGGTGCTGCTAGTGACGTCAGTTGTTGGAACAATTGCAGGCGATTGCATGATGTATTTAAAATGAAACTGCAAATCCACTGCTGCTTGCAGAACAATAACGTTTGGCTCACACGTTCACAGAAGCCTCAACGGTTGATTGGCACCGTTTGCTCAGTGCGTTCGAAAAGTGTTGCAGGGACCTTTTCATACCGAGTGCGCAGTGAGCACGTAAGCACGCCTCGAAGAATATTCTCACAGTCTAAGTGTGAAGCATGTGTGTCACCCGATTTCTACATGCTGTGTATGGGAATGCGTCCAAAATGAACTACGAATCAGTAATGTGCAGTTTAACGTTCACGAGTGCCATACTATTCGGCGGTGGTAGCATCAGGAGGTGCATCAAGTTTCCTGCGGAGATGGCCCGAACACCACTGTATATTGTAAATGATAGAGACATAGACACAGCGCCTTTGCCGCAGGCCGGCTGTTGTATCCTGACTTCTTTCTTCTCTTCCTTTTCATCGCTGGGCATCTAGCACGAGCGTCCAAGCTTCGGCGGAACTCGCTGACCTTCGTATATATGTACATCGGTACATACAATCCTCTGAGTGTTAGATTGTATGCGCACATAGACCCGATAAAAGGGACGGGGGGGGGGGGGGGGGGGTGGAGACGACCGCCTTCGTAGCTCAGCGGTAGATCATCGGACGCCTTATCCGAAGGTCGTTGGTTCGGTTCCCACAGAAGGCAGGTTTGTCTTTTCGTCCGCCTAAATTCCTTCCTACTTCACAAGTATAATACTACAATGAAGAACCCCAATAACTTCTATGTTTTCCTAGGCTTCATAGTTTGTTGCTTCGTTAAATTTATATATATATATATATATATATATATATATATATATATATATATATATATATATATATATATATATATATATGGTGCAGGCAGCAGTGCAGAAGTACCAGGCATTCGAGGAAAATTCATTTCGAGTGTTTATCTATTGCAAGTTGCAGGATATTATGAACACTTCCTGTAAAGGGCGCAGTCTATGACAGACATGCATTTCAAATTTCGTTCCTCAAAGCACAGTTGTAGAACAGGTTTATAGAAAATAGCGGCCCCATTTTCTTTTTTTTTTTTCGTTTGCAGGAATACATGCGGTTTAATCGGCGTTTGTACGGATAACCTGATAGGGCACCAACTGTGTTCTACCACGGCCCCACCGAGGTTCTACATTGAAAGCATTTCCGCGACGGCGGTTTCAGCGTGTCATATGATGCCAGTAGCATCGTATTCACCAGCTGCACTAAGCCTGGACACTACAACTAGTTTTTGATGAGCGTGAACGTGAACTGGTTGCGCGTTTGGTGGAGGTTGCATTCTCAAAGGAGTTGGCTGTTCGAAGTGTTCTGTTTAATGACTAGGTATAAGGTAACAGTGTTTTCCTTAAATGTGAAACAGGGCGAAATTCGAAGACTCTCAGTTTAATCCTGCACATGTAGACCTGATGGTTATTTGGAGTCCCTTTTAGGAAAAATATAGCTTCATGTGCTGGGTGCCAAAATCTTCTTTTTTTTTCTTTTTTGGCTTCCAACTGATGCTTGCCAGTTTGATCTTCGTTCATGTCAGATTTGCACATATGTGCGTAATACAGTGCTTTGTAGAGAGCCACATCTGTATTTTGTATATGTAATTGAGAATATTGCTTCTTTTTTTCTTTTTCGTCGCCTCAATGCTGTCTCCACTGTATTCAACTTCGAGCACGTATGTAGCTTCATTATGAAATGAAGGTTGCCTCGATGTAACGTTGCTCGCTGTGAGAGATTGTGCGCTGCATTGCGACCTTGCTCATTATACCGATTTTGTTAATATTTCATGCGCTAATTTCTTTGAAGGTCACTTTGGTCAATATTCGTTGACACTTGATTCATATTTTTGGTTGTCTTTTAAAGTTTGCTTCATTACATCAGCTGATGTCCTAGACAAATTTTCACTTTCATGTCTGAGTCATATTTGAGTTCTTGTGTTTATATTCCTTGATTTTATGCGGTGAAGATACTGCATAACGTGATTGAAAGCGGCTGTCACACAGTCATCCATTGTTCTGTCTCTGCTCATATAACCGGATGCGCTGCTCTCATGGTGAAAAGCGCATAGTCGTTTGGCTGTTGATTATTGTGTGACTACTAGTGCTCTTTTGTGAGCCTCTAGTGTTTAATAAGTTCCAAATATATTTAAAGTATTTCTTCTGCAGTTGCTCTTGAATATTTGTTGTTTTGTTTTTCTGGCATTTCTCATTTTCTTCTTTTTTGAACTTGCGCAAGTTAGTTTCTCAATAAAATGATGATGTAGCAGTGTTTCGACTGCGTGATCATTGGCACAGAGGCCTCCTTGCTAGGCCGCTTGCCATGAAATTGTCTATCCTTCACTGCAGAAAGATATAGTAATTTCATTACTATTTTTGGTAGATTTGCTTCATACTCAACAAATTACATGCTAGATTGATTTTTGTATTCATGACAGCCAATTTTGACTTAAATGCTAAGACTGATGAAGCCTTGTTGCGAACTGTGTACCTACCTTACTGCACTATTTTTGCTCTGTTGCACTCAGTGCTGATGCCTTTAACCACGAAAAAAAAAAAAGAATTCCAGGCAACTGCGATGCCAGGACTTCTTCCTAGGATGTAACTACGAAAGTATTCTGCTGGCACTACCCCCCACTCTGCAGCATCGAAAGGATTATGGTGCTGCTGATAACATAGCAGGTCGCAGCTACTACCACAAAGGCAGGGACGGCGTCCGCGGATGGGGGTGCCCCCCAAAATTATGATCCCGTTGACACCTTCAGAACCACGGAGTTAATGCCTGAGGGGTGCAAACAAATGTTTTGTGGTTATTTGTACCCCTCAGGCGTTAGCTTACATTCTGAGGGTGGTAACCAGATCAAAATTTTGGTGGGCGCGCCCCGTTCCCGAGCACTATTCCTGCTTCTTTTTCAGATTACGGCTAACATTTCAGGAACAGCTTTTTGATGACGTCTTTGGTAATCCTTAAACGGATTCAGAAATCCCTGTAAATGGGACTATTGGAGGCTCCCCCAAGCCGTCGAAAAGACCAGCTTTTTGATGACGTCTTTGGTAAGTCTTTAAACGGATTCAGAAATCCCGGTAAATGGGATTATTGGAGGCTCCCCCAAGCCGTCGAAAAGACCAGCTTTTTGAAGACGTTTCAAAGACGTTCAGGAAACGTCTCGTTTATGGGCAACAAGACGGACATTAGACGAGATATACGACGTCTTCTAGACCAAAACTTCTTACGCGTGCCGTCTCTGAGACGTCGTTAACGTCTCGGATATCCGTCTCGAAGACGTCTTAAATCCTTTGTGTGCTAGCTGGGGTGTGGCACTGACAATCAGAAGAGAGCGTCCGGGACAAAAGTAGGAGTTGAGTTCTGGGCGTCATGAGCTGTTCCTTGCCATTCTGGTCTTCCTAGATGAAACGGCGGGCCAGCTGGCAACATTCTTCAGCCTGTCTAGCCGCTTCATAGGCTGGCAGGCATTCTAAGGAATTCGGTCGGCACACAGATTTGTGTCCATTGGGGCGCGATGATGGCGACCGTACAGAAGGTAGATGGACGAGGAAACAGTGGCGGCCTGCGTCGCGGTGTTTTAGGCGAAGGTGTTGAACGGACGGACGAGGTCCTAATTAGAGTGATCAGGCGTGACCTACACTGCTAGCATGTTACCCAGAGTTTTGTTAAAGCGCTGCGTAGTGCCATTGGTCTGTGGATGATACGCAGTGCACGTGCGAAAAACAATAGGGCATTGCGCAAGCAGTTGTTCGATGGCCTCTGATAATAAAGTGCGGCGTCGGTCGCTCAGAAGTCCAAGCTGGCCTCCATGACGCAGCACAACACGGCGGCTTCTTGCGCTATAGTGCTTGGTACAGCAGCAGTCTCCGCGTAACGTGTCAAGTGACCTACTGCAACAATTGTAAACCCGTGGCCAGCAGGAGTCAATGGATGTGGTGCATAACTGCCAAGCCCACGCAATCAAAGGGTCGGCGTGGGCATTCGAAAAACTGAACCTCACCGGCTCAGTTTTATTAAATATACCAGCGGGGAGGGACTATCGGTGCTTCGGCGAGATCCATAGCCATTCCTTGCTTTTCCTAGTAGTCTACATATATGTAGATGCGTTTTTGTGGGCTATAGTGCCGTTCGGTCTATAAACATGTTCTTTAGAAAGGACTTAGCAGTATTGTCGCTCAACCCGCGCAATGTCGCTAGAATGGCCATGCCAGTTTCCTGCATACACACCTTCGTCAAAACGCCCCGCCAGAGTGGTCTAGTGGCTATGGTACTCGGCTGCTGATCCAAGGGTCGCAAGGTCGAATCCCGGCTGCGGCAGCTGCGTTTTGATGGAGGCGAAATGTTGACGCCCGTGTGCTGTTCGATGTCAGTGCACGTTCAAGAACCTCAGGTGAACGATATTTCCGGAGCCCTCCTCTACGGCGTCTCTCATAATCAGAGCTGGTTTTGGGACGTTAAGCCCCACAAAACCACAACAAGTTTCGTCGAAATGCACTTCAGATGAGTGCTTCGCAAAATCCAGGCGCGTCATCTTCATAGTTGATTAAACAGCTCTGTTCGACAAATTTATGCCACTCTATCCGAGTGTGGTAGCAATTATCCGTCAGAGATACCAGTTTGCTGAAAGCACGTCGCTTCGACTCTCGCCACTTCATTCTCAAACGCGGCATGGAAATAGAAAATTTTCACGCTAACCGATGCCAAGGCTGTACCCAGCAGTAATTTTGATTTACCGTAGTGTCGTATATTAAGACTTGGAGGGCCTTTTTGCGTGTAGACGGACTCGGCCGTTAAGCTGCTCCGAGGTTTTACTGGGCACGTAGTGGGACATACTGATGAGGACGCAGCGGTTTGCGAAGGCTAAGAAGCTCTTTTATGATTACCTTGTGGTGCAGCTAGGGTAATTGAAGGTGCAGGTGTCGATGTAGGTGCGCTTGTTGCGTGCTAATACCTATCGCGCGCTTTCTTCCATGAGTTGGAAGGCGAGAACCTCAATTTCTGGTTCACCGCGCAGCTATGTAACATTTAACTGCTGTTTGCACCAACTCCTGCACACATTCAAACACTGCATTAGAGCAATCGTCTGAGTTGTTCATAGGCGTTACATTGCATGTATAGGCTAAGTGCGTGGAAATGCACAAAATGGAAACATTCACAGCTGCTAGCTTAATGCGTGCGGATCCCGTGCCCCGCAAATAGCTGCGATGAAGTGTGACCAAGCCGCAGGTGTGTCCGGCATCCTCATCCCTCGTGAAATGGACTCGAGTGCAATGCGTGCACGTGTGAAACCAGCGCTAGCATTTCTTGAGCTGATTCGAATGTGTTGCGCACTGACGCCAGTGCGCAGCCTCCAATTGTAAAGCGCACTCGGACGAGTTTCTCACTGGTACCAGTGGTGTCCAAATGATGCAAACCTGCCCCAGTGCAGTGTGAGCACTTACCAGTGGAAGCCAGCGAGTATTCTATCTAAAACGATGCTGTCAAACCTTGTAAATTCTTATTATTAAATTACATTGCCCACCAAAAAAATCGCCTCAATGAAATTTGAGAACCACCAAAATAAGCCTTATTGCGCAAGTTGACAAAGTCAACTCCCAGTAAGTCTAGCCACTGTAGGAGGAGTTTCTTCTTATGCAATTTGCTGCACACGCCACGCTGATGGGACACGACGTGAACACGGTGAAAACAATAATGAGACATATGGGAACTCAAGTCATGTGTGTTTTCCTAAACAGCCCAATCCGTACGGCCTCCTCTTACGAAAGTGTCATATATGAATGGAGATGAAAAATCTATGTACGGTTACATTAAGAACTAGACAAATATGGATATATATGGCATATACTGCCCTTATATGGCCATATCTGCCCAATCTTTAATATAACCGTATGTGGGCCCGTATATGGCCCCTTATATGGCCATATCATCCCACTTTTTAATATATCCGTATATGGGCCCTTAAATGACCCTATCTGCTCGACACTATAGGCCATAATTGAGTGCTGAATACATATATAAACAAAAACAGAACACAAATGCAAGGTGGACCTTTCACGAGTGTATTTTATGTTCCAGCTACGTTTTCCTTCTTCGGCGTTGTCGTTTGTCTTTGCTTTTGCGCCCTCGGATAAGATTACAAGTCTTCCACTGTACTGGAGCTGGGACCTCTTAGAGAAGTCTTGTCTGCGAGCTGTAAATGGCAAAACACCATTGCAGCATGAAAATAATGCTTATGTATTCAGGGCCGATAAATAGCTCTTAAATATGTGCAGCTGATGACACAATGACACAATATTTACACAGTGACACAATAGGCGCCAAGAACAACCATCAGAAAACATCGGAGCGGGCCCGTATCGTTAAACCATCCTGCATGGCAGTGACTGCGCAATGTGCTGGGCGCCGCCACGGTGGTCTAGTGGTTATGGCACTCGGCTGCTGATCCGAAGGTCGCGGGAGGGCCCCGGCGGCTGCATTTCCATGGAGGCGAAATGTTGAGGCCCGTGTGCTGTGCGATGTCAGGGCAGGTTAAAGAACCTCAGGTGGTCGAAATTTCCGGAGACCTCCACTAAGCGTCTCTCATAATCAGGGCTGGTATTGGGACGTTAAACCCCACAAATCAATCAATCAATAGCAATGTGCTGGTCTGATATGCAAAGCACCTTGCTAATAGTTGCTCAATTATTATTTCAACTTGTTCCCTTGCACGTTTAGGAGAAGGAAAGGCAAATGCTTGTCTTTGTTTTGTCAAAAATAATTCATGGCAATTAAAGCTGCAGCTGTCACGTAGGAAAAAAAACAGTGTTTTTTTTAACTAAGTGATTAGCTTGCTAATCAGGTGAGGCCGGCCTTCCGAAATGGCATCAAATCTGTGCAGATAAAACACTCTCATTCATAGCTGAACCAGTAAACATGTGTATATATTATTGCAATAAAGCAACTGACCTTTGACGTATAGCGACGACTGAGTGCAACTTCTCCGAAATAGCGTGTGGCGTGCTCTATTTGGTAAATAAATAAAATAAATGCAGATAGTATCTAAAATGCGGCCACAACGTTTTTATGCTCAATATAACACTTTTAGCTGCTTCTGAAGCAGCAAGCATTTCCTACCTCACAGCTTCGTGGCAAACGCACCAGCAGCTCTCTCAACAGCTGCACTTGTGCCAGATCCCGCGAGTAAGCTACAATAACAAGAATTTCACTAGTAAATGGGCCGGGGAAGGGCACCCGTAAGACGAACAGAATTTGAACAGCAATTTTTCTAAGGAATTCTTAAGGAAAAATCAGACAATGATAGCGTATCTAAACACGGAACATTTGTTGGGTGATGTTCCATCTCGCCACAGGAAGAAAATACTGCAATTGGCGTCCTTTTACAATGCCGCTAAAGGGTTGGAAGCAGAAGCAATGGCTAAGCCGGAAAAAAAACGCGAGCTTTGCGATATTAGCCGTTTATTCGATGGCGAATAGATAGCGCTTAACAGCTATGAAATTGCCCAATTGGCGTTTATGAACTGACTGATCGTATTAGAAATTTAGTAACAAGCATCAAAGCTTACCTTGTAGCAATCAGCCTGGCATGAAAGAAGCCTTTGTACTTGTGGCACTTGCACTTGTGGCACCACTTCGTTAGGAATGTGCTCTTCCGTTACCCCCGACGCAGGTCATTTTAGAACAACGAATGTTGTCCACTTATTTGCGATGGGATCGAAATATGCCACTCTGTACCACAGCACCACCTTTTTCGGAAGCTGCGGCGGCTGCATTTCGATGGAGGCGAAATGTTGAGGTCCGTGTGCTGTGCGATGTCAGTGCACGTTAATGAAACCCAGGTTGTCGAAATTTCCGGAGACCTCCCCTTCAGTGTCTCTCTTAATCAGAGCTGGCTTTGGGACGTTAAACCCCACGAATCAGTGAACCTTTTTCGGAAAGTACAGCCAGGCAGCCCCCACGCAGGCAAACCTTGGTGTAGAAAATGGCTAAACAGTTGTGAAGGCTATGCAAGTATAGTCCGTAAGAATAAGAAAGGGAGAGCTGTACCGTTCCGAGTGTAAAGGACAAGCGTAAAACATAAACGCGCATATTTCGAATCTTTGCCCGGAAATACGAGCCTGTTTTGTCAAGCTGATGAGAAATGTGTTCTGCTTTAAGGCTGCTAATGAGACATGTATATTTTCTTGCTTACCACAAGCAACAGACTACTTTTTGGTCGGGAAAGTACACAGCGTAAACACGAGCTCTAGCTTTGGCAGCTCTTCACCTGATGCATGAAATCTGTTCCACGTGCACGTGGAAAAAGTGAGGGCCCCTCTCCAAAGGTCCCGGGCACTGTTCCTAGAAAAAAAAGGCGAAGTTCTTTGCAGAAGAAAAGAACGTGGGGGAGGGGGAACGGGGAGGGGCTCTTTTGTCATTTATTTTGTCATCATTCTAGTGGTGCATTAATGCACCACTAGAATACGCACGTATATACAATTGCTTTTGGGGTTTGCAACTGCAACGTCGACCAAATAATGGCTCAGCTTGATACATCGTTTTTATGCAGCTAATAATTAGCTCACGCTGTAGGTAAATTTCGTGCAATTGAAATCATGATGCCATGAGAAAGCAGAACTCACCACCAGCCCTCCCTTACTGTCTTTTACGATTTACCCTTAGTGTTTCATTTTTGCGTGGACTTTTTTTGTAGTTACTAATTGCTAGATAGGCTGAGACATGTGGTTCCTTCAATTATTTCATCATCATCATCAGCCTTAAAAGAACTTGTTGTTGGGCTAGTTGGTAGAACATATCTAAACCTTATTCTGAGCGCAACCACACGACACTTCCACACACACACCCACACACCCAGGCATGCGTGGTGCGCTGTGCGTGGTGGATGCCTGGGTGTGTGGGTGTGTGTGTGGAAGTGTCGTGTGGTTGCGCTCAGAATAAGGTTTAGATATCATCAGCCTGTCTACGCCCACTGCAGGGCAAGGGCCTCTCCCTTGGATCTCCAATTATCCCTGTCCTGTGCTAACTGGGCCCAATTTATCCCCGCAAACTTCCTTATCTCATCTGCCCACCTAATTTTCGGCCGCCCCCTGCCCCGCTTGCCTTCTCTAGGAATCCACTCTGTTACCCTTTATGACCAACGATTGTCTTGTCTTCGCTTTACATGTCCCGCCCACACCCATTTCTTCTTAATTTCTACTAATATGTCCCTAACATGCATTTGTTCCCTAATCCACACCGCTCTCTTCTTGTCCCTTATGGTTACACCTACCATTTTCCGTTCCATAGCTCGCTGCGTCGTCCTCAATTGAAGCTGAACCCTCTTAGTTAGCCTCCAAGTTTCTGTCCCGTAGGTGAGTACCGGTAAGATGCAGCTGTTATACACTTTCCTCTTCAGAGACAATGGTAAGTTACGATTTATTATCTGAGAATGCTTGCCGAATGCACTCCACCCCATTCTAATCCTCCTAATTACCTCAGCCTCATGGTTCGGATCAGGGGTCACCACCTGGCCTAAGTATACATATTCACTTACTACTTCCAATGCCTCGCCAGCTATCTGAAATCGCTGTACTCGTCCGAGGCTATTGACCATTACTTTAGTTTTCTGCATATTAATTTTCAGACCCACTGTTATACTTTGCCTGTTAAGGTCAGTAATCATGCTTTGTAATTCATCTCCCGAGTTACTTAGCAAGGCAATGTCATCAGCGAATCGGAGGTTACTGAACTATTCCCCATTAACCCTTACACCCACCTGATCCCAATCCAGCGTTCTAAATACTTCTTGTAAACATGCTGTGAATAACATTGGAGAGATTGTGTCCCCTTGTCTTACGCCCTTCCTTATAGGTATTTTGCTGCTCTTCTTATGGAGGACTATAGTGGCTGTGGAGCCGTTGTAGATGTCTTCCAGTAGCCTTACGTAATGCTCGTCTACGCCCTGATTCCGCAATGCCTGCATGACTTCTGAGGTATCGACCGAGTCAAATGCTTTCTCGTAATCTATAAAGGCTATATATAGGGGCTGATTATACTCCGCGCATTTCTCTATCACCTGATTGATAGTGTGAATACGGTGTACTGTGAGTAGCCTTTGCGAAACCCTGCTTGTTCCTTAGGTTGACTGAAATCTAAGGTGGCACAAATTCTGTTAGCGATTACCTTAGTAAATACCTTGTAGACGACTGACAGTAAGCTAATCGGCCGTATTTTTTCAAGGTTTGTGCGAAAGATTTGCTTAGAAGTAATCTCAATTCATTTACTGTTGAATGAATGTTTCCGATTGCTGATTAGTTTAGTTTATGAAACTATATTGGTCGATACACCTATAAAAAGACAAGCTAAGATTCTGCGGGGAACATCCATTTGCTCTAAAGTACGAGCCCTAAACAGGTCCCTTCTTTCATAATCTTTTAGTCACTTATACAGAAAGAGAAGTTCTCCTTCGCGGCTCACTCCTTCGGACTTATCACTGTTTCTATGCGATGGCTCTAAAGAACATCTGCTGAATACATAAGAGGCTGAACAGGGCCGACGTTTCTAGCGACGCATCCGTGATGGTCTTCAAGCTAAACATGTGAGGAGAAATTTGGGACGTTTCTTTACCGGAAAAGCTCATTTTAAATAATTCATAGTTGTGTACGCAGAGAACAGCGCTTTATTTCCTTCTTCTGACACTGTCCTAATAACGTCGCGTTAGCCGAGATCGTGCAT